>JAPVLO010000620.1:0-600000 GCA_027257055.1 Cephalopachus bancanus
TTTCATGTTTTTGTTTCTCTTGAATGTACACTTAGGAGTGAAATTGCTAGGTCATATAGGTAACTAATTCTATGTTTATTTTTTTGAGGAACTGCCAAACTGTTTTCCACCTAAAATTACACGATCCCACCAGCATGAGCTTCTTGTAAACCGCTGCCTTCCATTTTCCCTTGCTCACTTCTTTTACTCTTTCTCAGCTTTTTGTGCACAAATAGGGACAATTTAAAAACCTAATACTGTTAGGGTATGGACAGGGTGAAGGCTGTGAGGTAGAGAGGGGAGGCACGCAGCACGTAACCCAGAGATCCGAGTAAATGCAAAGAATTGCAACACACAAAGAGGTTAAAAAAAAAAAGAAAAGTTTATTTGAAAGTGAGTTAGAGAGAGAAAAGGGAGAGAGAAGATTCACCTCCCCAAGGTGGGGGAGGGGGCCAAAGCCAGGAAGCATGGCGACAGTCATAGCTCAAAGAGCACATGGCCACACCAGAGTCTAGCAAGGCAATGGCCGCTGGTTGCTTGTGGTTGAGTCCTTTTAACTATTCCCCTAGATGGGGAAGATCATTAAGGTGATTGGGTGGTGGTCTGCTTCCACATCATCACAAAGGGGCAGACAAGTGCAGATGCTGATGTCAGGTGATGGACAGCAGGCAGATGGGTGGGTTAATCACATGATTGCTGCCATGGTGGGGCTTATCTGTGTCGTAGGTCACAAAGGGCCGATTAGCTTAAGGAGGGGTGTCCTGCAAGAGACTTGTTAGACATTTGCAATTCACAAACTCAGACATTTGCAACTCACAAATTCCTTGACCACAGGTGGGGTGGTCATATTATTACTTTTATGACTTTGGTCAGCCAAAGGGTGACCTTTGCTCTTCAGCCTTGATAAGGAACCTAAAAGTTTATTAGAGATTATTATGTTAAACCATGAATGGTTGGGCTGTCCTGGTCTTGCATCTGAAGGAGATTTGCTGAGGGGGGGATGGATGGGACAGGTTGCCTGTTCTGCAGTAGAATGTCTGAACGGCTTTCTAATAGTTATGCTGAGGCAAAAAGACTAAACCCTTTCAAATACTGTTGAAACTGAAACGACAATAAAGGGAACTTTGAGTCTAGTCCAAGATGACGGAATGAGTGTGGTAACTTTCTGAGAACATTTATTTTTCTAATTCATTAAAGTGTTATACTTTCTTTGTCTGCATCAGATCTAATTTAAGACAACTCGTTATAGTGACAAGAGTGGATGTTGGATGATTCTCCTGTGCTTGGAGTTGAGAGCATGAATATGGGCTTCCTTTTAGCTAAAGGGATGGTTTCTTTGAGAAGAGAGCCTAATGATGCCATGCGCCCCTTTCGGTAGAAATTGGAAGTGCTTGAGTTCATTGTGTAGCAGGAAAAATAGAGAGATCATGACATCGAGACTCTTATAGGAAGTGGCACTTTATTACGCTGGCTAGCACAGCGGGCCGAGAATTTCATGCATTCAAATCAAGCTCGAGCACCCCAGAACAGTAGACGTGAGGTCTTATACCCTCCTTTAGGTAAGGGAGGGGGGTCGTGTTGAGTGATTACATATTTCCTTTGGAATCTTACAAGGTTGTACTTAGCTTGGGATTACAGGCTGAGCCACCGAGCCTAGCCATTTGGCCTTTCTTAAACAAAACCCGTCTGGCACCCGGGCGGGTCTTTAAAGTTGCAACTTGCCTTTCAAAAGGAAATATCTTTAACTGCTATCAACTCCTTTCCTGCCCTGGGCTAGTAATTGCCATGAGGCCAACTGTTGATCCTGAACCAGCTACATGTTTCTGTGTTTATTCCCTCAATCATACAAGAAATATATTTGAGCATTTGCCGCATCCTGCCACATTCCCCCCTTTGATGCTTGATCTTTTATGGATCTAAAGCATCATTATTCTTAATTTGGTGCATTAACATTATATGGGCCACGGTTTTTCGTTTAACAACTGTTTCCACAAACTTAGAAATGGTGTTCATAATTATTGGGGCTATGCAAGGGAGGATAAGGCAGGATCTTACCATTAGGACTATAGATTCAGTAATATACTTAAATTCTCCCAGACCCGAGAACATGTTTTCAAACCAATTGTTGATTTTTATGCCTTGCCATTCTTTCACTGGGACATGGGCAAGTTTTTTTAACATTGGTGGCTATATTAGTTATAACTTTACCATTATTATTTATTTGTAAACAACAGAGTTATTAAATTTTCCACATACTTCTTCTTCTTCCACCAGCAGGTAGTACAAAGCGAAGTGGTTTTGATAAATAGCTGCACGCATTTGGGCTGCTGTTGAGCAAAAAGCCGTGGTTGTTTCATTAGTTATAATTTTTAAGACAGTTTGTAACCTGATAATGTGATTTAGCATATATATATAGGCGTGCAGCATTTCCGACTCCCATCTTGTGCCCATGTGGCTGGGCCATAAGTATTTATAATTCTTTGGGGTGGCCATTTGTCATTTTTTTCAAACCTGGGTCCCTCCTATATTAGGAACTTGATAGAGGGATTGAGCACCTCGGGTTTTGAGGCCTTCATAAAGAGGAATGCTTTAGTTTATCCCCCCTTGGGTTAGGCAGAAGGAAAAATCCTGGCTGGATTATTCCTATGTTACATGTGCCTTTTCATAATGCTGGGAGTTGGGCATATGCAACCTTTCCACATATCCAAAATAGCCCTTCAGTACATTGAGAAGATTTAGTTGCATAAGCAGATGCCCAATACCAAACAGGCTTTGTTGGCCACCAGGTCTGGTGGGTTGAATTCCAGTATAATATTCTTTTGCAAGGAGTCTTTCCTACCCATTGAGTATAAGCAGAACTTGCTCTGCTTAAACAGTCTTTTCCAATTACTTTTGAGGAGAGGATCCACTTCTGGGGTACATTATCTGTCCTAACAAAGAATGGTTCCATTGGAGGAGTTGGTAAGCATTTAGATTAGTTCCCTTACAAGGCCACTCTTTAGTCATTAGTGCCCCTCCACATACCCAACAATTGGTGACACCAAGTGTCCGAGCTATATTTTTAGCCAAATTTATAAATAGATTCTGCCCTACTTCCGACGATTGAGGGAAGGGCATTAGTTTTGACTGTTGAGCAGTCAGAGGAACTACTAATTACACAGTTTCTTTCATCAGTTTTTCAGCTTTGGGTGAGGGAGCAAAATTCCAACAAACCCAATTTGTGCCTTCAGGGGTGTTACAGGCTATGACACCAGCTTTAGTGTACTGGTAGCTTTGTTTTGATAATCCAGCAAAGTATAGCTGGCCATTATGGGGGCAGATATGTTTATCAGTATAACAAACTTCTGGCTGGGATGAATAACGAGGGAAAAACCTTTAAGTCTGGCCAGATAGTTTCTATACATTTACATGCTGGGTATAAGGGGGAAGCGGTAGATACCCAGATTAGGTAGAAATGCATAAAAGCACAAGTAAACTTCCTGTCGTAAGAAAGGACGGAAATGCTAGTGAAACCCTTTTCTAACATGATCAATGGGGACAACTGTTAATTCTACAACAAATAAAGTTACAAATGGTTTAGCAAGTATAAAGGTTGACAAAGCAAAACAAAGGCTTATCAGTAATGTCCGTTGGGTGCTTAAGCCGAATTCTCAATCTTCTGCCGCGCATCGATCAATCAGCTTCCAGTGTGTGAAGCAGGGCCTGAAGTATCCTCACGCATCCGGAGCACGGCTGGATAAATTAGTTCCACGTCCTTTTTTGGACTCCGCGACTTTCCGAATGGTCAGCTTAAGGGGCACTGCTGAATCTGCGGTGCTCTCCCAGTCCTGGAAACCGGTTTAATTTTGCTATAATGGATCCAAGGAACTACTTAGGCTACTTTGACTGCAGTTGGGGTAGATAAAAGAACAGTGAAGGGCCCCCCTCCAGAGGGGCTTTAGGGTTGTACGTTCCACTCTTTTACCCATACCATATCACCTGGCTTAAAAGAATGAGCATCAGTAGTTAAACTAATTGGCAATCGTTCTCTGACTTGACAATGGATGGCATTTAGGACTGAACCTAAGGCTTGCATTTGTTGTTTTAGGGCAAGACTTCCAAATTCCTTTAAGTTTTCTTGTATGCCCCAAACGAGAGGGGGTGGCCACCCATGAGGAATTACAAAAGGCAAGAAGCCTGTTTACTTTATTTAAAGGCCTCTTTGGGGCCTTTTCCCTAACAGGGGCTTTTGTTCACCCCCTTTTGAGACTTCATAGAGAAGTTAGGCATTTAAATTCTCTAGACTAGTATAGGAACAGGACCACCCTTAGGGTTCTCTTTTTTTCTTACAGTTGTTGATTGGGTCCTTCCTTTCTTCAATTTTTAGCAGCACTTACTCCCCTTGGATGTTTGAGTTTTTTCTGGTCCAAGAAGCGTCTAGGGAAATAAGCTCATAAACTGTGATTAAAATTTATTCCAAATAGACAACACATCTTCTTATGAGCATTTACGTCTGTGGCCCCCCTTTCCTTCAGAGGCCTACCGTTAAACAATTTCAAAAGTTTAACAAATTCCATTTCAGGGACTTGGATCCTAAGTGATGCAATACCAAAAACCTATGTTTAGTTTACTCATGTCTCCAAAGGATTTCTAGTGATTATTATGCTAACCCACAAATTGAAAGCTTGTACTGTCCTAGTTTTACATCTGATGGAGTTTTCCCTGGATTTGCCAAGGGGTAGGACAGGTTGCCCCTTGGCCTGCAGTAGAAATGTTTGAACGCCTTTTAAAACCTACCTATAGCCGGGCTCGGTGGCTCAGCCTGTAATCCCGCGCCTTTGGGAGGCTGAGGTGAGTGGATTGCCTGAGCCCGCGGGTTCGAGACCCGCCTGGGCAGCGAGACCTCATCTCTACAATAAATCAAAAAATCAGCCGGGCGTGGTAGCACATGCCTGTAATTCCAGCTACTTGGAAGGCTGAGGCGGAAGGATCGCCGGAGCCCAGCAGGTCGAGGCTGCGGTGGCCGGGAGCGGCCACTGCACTCCAGTCTGGGCGACAGAGTGAGACTCCAACTCAAAAAAAAAAAAAAAAAAAAAAAACTACCTATAGGAAATTTATTTATGTCTAGCCTGTGCTAGCTACCCTGCCTCAATTATTTATTCTTTAGAGATTTTTCGATCCCATTATCATTTGGGGTGCTGAGGGGTGAAGGTCCGTCTCCTGTAATTTCTTCAGAGCTGATAATGGGCACAGTCCTGCCTAGCCAGAGATTGAAAATCTCTCCCTGTCTGACTTGAGGCATCCAGATTTGTTTCAGCAGTGGCATTATTTGCAGGCACTGGCTGGAATTTTTGCATGACCATTATGTGGGCATGAAATTACTGGATTCTAGCTTAATAGAAGGAATAAAGTCAGGCCTACATTTTGACAATTGTAGGCAGTGGCTGATTATCTTTTTATACAAAAGCTACAAGGTCTGAAGTTATTAGCATAACTTAAATGATAAACTTTAATTTCTGTAGCTTTATTACAAGTACCAGCTTTTGTATTTCTGGACTATAATGGTAGCCTGACAGATTGTTTTAGACTATAATTTGAACTAGGCACTTAAGTAAATTCTACATAAAATTTGAAGGGAAATCCGAAAATGTTTGGAGACTTGCATCCAGAAAAGACTTTATTATGCCTAGATTGTTTATAGAATTTATTTTGTATGTATATATTTTTTTAAACTTTCCTTATACCATTTTTGGTATGCTTATACCATTTTATTTTTGTTCTCTACCCCCTTTTAAAAAATTTTTTATAACTATCTACCTTATTATAGGACAGAAATGTACCACATAAGATTTCCTCTTGGATAAAAAATATATATATATTTTTTCATTCTTTTTTTTTTTCCTGCTAAAACCTTATTTGTATACCAACAACCTTTTTACATTTTTCCTTTGCTTTTTGCTTTCCCTTTTTATTTATTTATAGATAACCTTTTACAGTCATAATTTGAATTTACCTTTTAGTAACTGTTAGGTGAAACATTTAGTTTTTGGAACACCTTTAATTCCACTGGAGAGCAGGTTTTAGGAGAAAGAAGTTCAATAAGAGCACAAGGGCTAAAAACTTAGCCTCAGTATTAATTAAGAAATTAATTTGAACCCCAGCCACATTTATACAGACCCAAGGATTTTCTGGGTGGAGGCATACAGAGTGCTGCGCTGGACCATGCCCCTCCCCCTTTAGTCAACAGCCACTATCACTGAGCTAGGTGTTTCCCCCCCTTCGGGGGAGGCCGCACCATCTCTTTCAGTGGCTTTTTAGTCCAGATATTGGGCAAAGTTCTGGGGGCTTAGGCTATTAAGAACAATTGTGAAGCCAGGCTCGGTGGCTCAGCCTGTAATCCCGCACCTTTGGGAGGCTGAGGTGAGTGGATTGCCTGAGCCGCGGGTTTGAGACCCGCCTGGGCAGCAAGACCTCATCTCTACAATAAATCAAAAAATCAGCCAGGCGTGGTAGTGCATGCCTGTAATTCCGGCTACTTGGAAGGCTGAGGCGGAAGGATCGCCGGATCCCAGCAGGTCGAGGCTGCAGTGGCTGGGAGCGGCCACTGCACTCCAGTCTGGGCGACAGAGTGAGACTCCAACTCAAAAAAAAAAAAAAAAGAACAATTGTGCTTTAGGTGCCCAGATTGACCACATTCATAGCAGCTGATATCATCCCCTTAGCAGGTTTATCCTTATCAGGCCTCTTTTGGGTGGCTTGAGTTTTTGCCTTTAGTGGCAACTGCCAATTTGTTTATCTTTTCTCTGACTGGTGCTCATTTTGGAGTTCTTCTCCTTTTTTTTTTTTTCTTTCTTAATGTTTAAGTTTCTAAGAACTTTAGAGGCTTTCTATAATTGGGAGTTTGGTATTCCTAGTCCTGAGTTAAGCCTCTGGAGTTTGGCATTTAATATTCTTTTTTTTTTTTTTTTTTGAGTTGGAGTCTCACTCAGATGCCCAGACTGGAGTGCAGATCGACCTGCTGGACTCTGGCGATCTTTCCGCCTCAGCCTTCCGAGTAGCTGGAATTACAGGCGTGCACTACCACGCCCGGCTGATTTTTTGATTTATTGTAGAGATGAGGTCTCGCTGCCCAGGCGGGTCTCGAACCCGCGGGCTCAGGCAATCCACTCACCTCAGCCTCCCAAAGGCGCAGGATTACAGGCTGAGCCACCGAGCCCGGCTGCATTTAATATTCTATAGGATATAATCTTGTTTGCAAAGTAGTGAAAAAATTTTTTAAAAAGCCTCAGCATACAGAACTTTTGACCATTTTATTTTTCCTTAGTTCTACAAAGTGAATTTAATTGCCAGATAGTTTTACTCTTTTCCAAATCTTATTATCTGCTAACTTGTAGTGAGTTCAAATTTGATTTTTTTTAAATAAGGCACTTATTATTATTATTATTAAACCACATAATTTTAATTTGCTCCAATTATTCAAAATCTGTCCTATCGGAGTGTCCAAGGACACAGACCACTACACACTCTCTTGGCCACGTCTCTTGAAAACTCAGAATTTGCTCTGAACACTTACAATTTATTGCTCAAAGGAGAATTTTAAAACAAACAAATAACTAAATAAAGTCATAAAGAGCAATGGCAGGAATTCCTGGAACCCTGATGCTTCTCCCAGACTGAGTGTTCTCAGCTTTTCTTGAAGCCCCCCCCCCTTCTTCTTTTGCTTCACAACTTTCCAATGATGTCTACAAAAACGACCTGGTTCAAAACCTTTTAGAGTGAACAGACCACGAAGATGTAAACTGATCTGTTCCTACATATTCCCAATTATGAACAGGCAAAATTGTCAAAAATCCTCATGAATTACTAAACAGCACCCTTAGTTGTAAGATGTGGACAATTAAATGAGCATAGCCCAAAAATGCAAGCATTAGTGTTACTTAGCATTACAATATAAAGTAGGGACTCAGCATATATTACAAGACTCTGAGAGACTTCCCAACAGTTTTACAGGGACAAGCAGTTGATCACGATCTTAGGCAAGACCTAAACCTTTAGCAACGGACTTACTTTCAACTACCTGGCTTTTTGCACTTGAAAACGAGAACAGCCTATTCATTCCTTTAGTTGCCAGAGAAGGATTAGCTCCAAGTTGCCTTTGGTTGCCAGAGAAAGATTATCTCCAAGGCTAGCATTAACTTACACTGAGTTAGCAAAAGGCTAAGTAGCATATAAGAGACATATCTCCATTTCTTTACAGGTGGATTAGAATGAGCCCCTTCAGAATTTACAAAGGAGAACACAGGCTAAGGAAGGGAGGGGATGTGGTCCCCAGAAAGAATTTAAGATAACCGGTAACACTTATACGCAACAGGCAATTTTTCCACAACCTTAACAACAAAGGGCAGAAATTTTAACAGCACCAACGAGTTGGGAGAAAACACCACACAAATAAAGGGAGACATAGGATGACATAAAGAAATACGCGCCAATCAAGTTTTTAAAAGACCACATGTCCCATCAAACAAAGCATAGTAACTCAACCAGCTTTTTAGCAGATTTAAAGTGACAGACACACATAAATAAGAGAATGAGGGGTATGGGAAACATCTGCTTTGTCCCCCTCCAGTCATTCTTCTCGTGAAGATATCTCAGATACCTCTTAGCAATTGGTAGGTTGGTACACTCCCAACACAGACTAACTATGTGGAGCCCTCCCGCCGTCCATCTCATTCACACACAAGCACACAGCACATTCGTCAACTCTCCGTCCTAATCCTAGGAGTCTCTGGGTTCATCTTCAGACAGTGTTTCCTTCCACTGCCTTTCAGCCCTTTCCTTCAGGCTAGAGATTACTAGCGGTCTCCGGGAGGTGATCAAGCTCCCCTTCTGCCATCCATTGGCAGGTCTATGCAAAGGCCTTTATTCCTACCCTTTCCATCGGGTGGTCCTTCTGTCCCGTCTGTCAGGTGGTCGTCCTTGTGCCAGTTCCTCGCCTCTTGGGTTCCTGCTGTGCTTTCGTGGTCTGAGCTTCAGTGCACCGGGAGGGGCCTCCCTCCTATGGATCAAAAGGTTTGTTGCGCAGCAGGCAAGATTGCCCTTCCCGTTGCCCTGGAGGTCATACCTCGATGACAAATGAGGCAGAACACACCATCTCCAATCTCCATTTCCCAGTCAGTGCACCAGAAATGTAGCAGGAAAAATAGAGAGATCGTGACACCGAGACTATTATAGGAAGTGGCACTTTATTACGCTGACTAGCACAGCGAGTCGAGAATTTCATGCATTCAAATCAAGCTCGAGCACCCCAGAACAGTAGACGTGAGGTCTTATACCCTCTTTTAGGTAAGGGAGGGGGGTCGTGTTGAGTGATTACATATTTCCTTTGGAATCTTACAAGGTTGTACTTAGCAAAATTAGATTTTTTTAAAAGAACAAATGGTTTCCAGGAACTGCAGGCTTGTAAACTGTCAACTTCAGAAGTGGGGTTTTAGATAAGACTCTTTTCTATTTCCATGAAATAGCCGGGTCTCTGGGACATTTGGCCTTTCTTAAAACCTGCCTGACACCCGGGCGGGTCTTTAAAGTTGCAACTTGCCTTTCAAAAGGAAATACCTTTAACTGCTATCAACTCCTTTCCTGCCCTGGGCTAGTGATTGCCATGAGGCCAACTGTTGATCCTGAGCCAGCCACATGTTTCTGTGTTTATTCGCTCAATCATACAAGAAATATATTTGAGCATTTGCCGCATCCTGCCACAACTGTTTCTTCCACATTCTAAGACTTGGCTCCTGAGTTCACTTGCTGTTCCCTGACATGAGATGGGACTTGGTTTTGGTGATATCTGTGGAAAAAACTGAACCAGGATTAAAACCCAGCAGCGACAACTCCCTGCCAGCTCTCTGGGTGTTCCTTTTCAAATTCCTCCAGCTATTCCTTAAAGTTAGCAGCTCTCCAGGGTTCCTTCCTAGCTCTGCCTCTCTTCTTAGGGATACTAGAATGTCCAAAATGATTGAGAAAGAAGAGAAACGTTCTGTATGAGCAATGTGAGCCCTTTTCAATTATCAGATCCAGAGAGGCACTGAAGTGCGATAGCAGTCACCTTCCGCTCCCCACTTTAGCTAAGTAATCTCCCTCTGAAGCTACTTACCAGGTGAACCCTAGGTTGACAGATACCAAGTAGCCATAAATTAGTCTAACAAGCCATACACTGGACACTATAACTCATGCCTTGTAGTTCAACAATGTGTCACTAATCAATGGCTTCTGTAAACCAATGAGACTTCCTGACAAACAACTTTTGTAATCACCCTCCTCCTGATTTGTCATGTTTTCTTTAAAAATATGAGCCTCTCTTTTGTCCTCCAGAGGATTTCTCAGTGTTTTCTGAGCTGCAGTTCTCAAATTTGGCCCAAATAAACTCTCTCTATTAATATTGCCTGTATCTTTCTTTAGGTCAACACTATGTTTTATTATTTGGATAGTGAAAGGAGGGACCCAGAGAAACTTAGAATAAACTTAGTTCACATTTTGCCTCAGCATAACCATTTTTGCTTAGACTGACATGCTTTGAATCTAGCACAGGTTAGACATAGGTAAATTTCCAATAGGCAGGTTTTAGAAAGCATTCAGACATTTTATTGCAGGCCAAGCTGGCAGGCTACTCCACTCCCCAGGCAGATCTCCATCAGATGCACAAGACAAGGATAGCCCAACCTTTCAATACATGGTTTAGCATACTAATCTCTAAGAAACTTTCAGGTTCCTTCTCAAGGGCAGAAGTTCAAAGATCACCCCTTAGCTGGCTGAAGCCATAGAAATGATAATACGATCACTCCTTTGCTAAGGAGTTTGTGGATTGGAATCATCTGACAGGTCTCTTGCAGGAGAAACTCCTCCCTCTGTCTCCTCCCATCTAGCCCACCACCATGTCACAATCATGTGACTAACCCACCCATCTGCCTGCTGTCCATCACCTGACGTCAGTTCCTGAGCTTACCTGCCCCTTCTTGATGACGTGGAGCAGACCACCACCCAACCACCTTCATGACCTTCCCCCATCAAAGGAAAGGATGAAAAGGACTCAACTACAAGAAACTGGTCGTCATTGCCTTGCTAAGCTATGTGTGGCCACATGTTCTTTGAACTATAACCAGGCCTTGTTTTCTTAAGCTTTGGCCCCCTCCCCTACCTTGGAGAGGTGAATCTTCTCTCTCTCTCTCTCTCTCTCTCTCTCTCTCTCTCTTTCTCTCTCTCTCTCTCCCCCCCCACCCCCTTTCTCTCTCTCTCTTTTTAACTTAGTTTTTTTTTTTTTAATTTTTTTCTTTTGAGTTTGAGTCCCACTCTGTCACCCAGACTGGAGTGCAGTGGCACACTCCTGGCCACCTCAGTCTCGACCTGCTGGGCTTCGGCGATCCTTCCACCTCAGCCTTCCAAGTGGCTGGAACTACAGGCGTGCGCTACCATGCCTGGCTAATTTTTTTTATTTTATTGTGGAGATGAGGTCTCACCAAGTTGCCCAGGCGGGTCTCGAACCCGCGGGCTCAGGCAATCCACTCACCTCGCCTGCCAAGGCGCGGGATTACAGGCTGAGCCACTGAGCCCGGCTAAAATATTTTTTAATCTAACTTCTGTGCAATCCTTTGCTCTTTTACATGGCACCAGATTGCACACCAGACACCCACCTCCAGTAGGCCTGACTTAACATTCTGGAGGCCCCCACTGGGAGTGTGATCTAACATTTTTGGAGGCCCCACCGCAATCTAATAGAGCTCTGTATGTTCCTCAGGCCAGGATTTCACATCTCAAAATCTTGACATGGCTTATGTTTTCTGAGAATCTCCAAGAAAGAGGTACAGAATACAGCATTTCACTACATACACCCCTTCTTCCTCCTCCCACTTGCAGGATTCCCTGTGTTAAAGAATGGCATCATCATACACCAAGTTTCCCCAACCACACACTTGGTATTTATCTTGATTCCTCTGCTTCTTAAGCCCAATATTCCCTCGAAATAAAATTAAGATTATGCCTTGATGTGATATTTATCTATTTGACAGATATTTACAGAACACAATTGACATGGTATCTGGCTTTGGAAGTTTACACTCTAACTGTAAGGACAGGCCCTACTACACATATGAAAAGCTAAATAACAACTTGAAAGGTGTCACTAGATAAATAAATATGTATCACAGATCATGCATATTATCACAAGCTCAATAAGAAACATCTATGTGGGCTGAAGAGGTCAGGCAAGGATTCCAGGGAGGTACTATTTTGTTGCTTAGAGACAGTCTTGGAGATAGGAGATCACTTTAAATGGCTATCCAGAGAGACCCAGAGAATGTTAAAGCTGGAAGAGACACAAGCACTTATTTGCTAATACTCTCATTTGACATAGAGGAAACTGAGACCCAGACAGACCAAATGAAGGATGATAAGCCACATTCATTCAGTATTTATTGAGTGCCCACTGCATGCAAGGCACAGCAAGGGCCACACTTAGTCGAAAGAGCAGGCAAGGTGAGACTAATTATCAAATAACACCATACTCTGCAAGAAACTGAACCCATATCAGAGCGTCCCAAGGGGCAGGCCTCTGATGGAAAGGTGGTTGGACTGACAGGTAGTTGTAAACTGTGTTACTAGTTCTTCCACTTACCCTTGAACATAGCAGAATTAAAATAGTTACTCACGGGTTAGGTAGGCAGTAATTAGTTCTGCTTCGTGAGTAATCAGGGTAGAAGAATTTACCACCACCCACAGTGTCCAGTGATTTCATATCTGGATATACAGATATCCAGGTGGGAAATTCTGAAGCAGTCTTTACAGTGTTCATTTGAGGGGAGGAGACACAAGTCTGAATCTTTGTGATACAGAAACACTGCAGTTGGTTAGGATGATAGAAGCAGAGAGGCAGGAGAGTCTCACCATTAAGGATTATTTTTCCAACTTAAGGGTTTTTTTTGTTAACGCCCTTCTAATAAATTCAGAGTAAGGGCATTTCCAGGGTCTGCAGTTCTTCAGCCTTAGGGTCAATAATGACACTGGATTTTTTTTTCCCCAGAAGAAGTTCAACAGAAAAAGCTAAAAAAAAATTTTTTTTAATGAGAATATGTAAAAATATCTTCCTGAAAATGAAAACACACACATGAAGAAATTGTGAAGCCAGGAAGAAAGCCATAGCTGTAGGTAAAGTAAACAGGAACTGGCTTTTCAGTCTTAAGAGACTGAGGGTTTCCAATCCTGGACTTTCTGAATACCTGACATCAGTTTGAATTAATCTCGTCCTCATTGTCTATGGAATCTCCAAAGGCGGTCCTGAAAAAACCTCTTTTCCTTGGTTCCCCTGAGTGCACGTGGGCTCCCAGCACAGCTTGAAATTAGTGCATGTTTTCATCTTTGCCTTTAGTTTTTAAACAAGCAGAAAGAGATCCCAGGAGACTTAGACAGGCTGACCTGCTGGTGCAAATGATGTCCAGTAGCCGGAGGCAAGGCTTCAACCCGCCTGCCTTAGCATGCAAGGAACAATCTGCCCCTGGAGAAGAGTTTTAAAATAATAATATATAGTGTGAAATGAGACCATAGATATGGAAGCTTTTCTTTGAAGTGAAAAAAATGGTCTGCCTACAAAGGCGCAGTATTGATATGATTTATTAATGAATATGTATCTTATCTGCCCTTTGCCAGGCTCTGAGGCATATTTGCATGCGTTCATTTACAAAGACAATGGTCACATGATGGCTTATAGACCAGCGTAGAATTTAATTACTAATCAATATGAATACTTATACAAATGTACCTAAGAGCCCATGCAGTCACTGTCTTCTACTACACCACCTACCAGAAGGAATTAAAAATTGATAACAGCAGGAGGCTCCCTTCCTTCTTTAGAGTGTGGGAGACAAAGGAATGTGGGGGGGTGGGGGGTGTGCTTTCCTCTCCTGCCTGCTAAGTGTCAAAGAGGATGGGAACTCCCAAAGGAGTCCTCCCAGCTCGGCAATCACAAATTACTCAGCAAATACCAGCTCATTAATCCGAAGGTGAGTGTTGGGTAGCTTTGTGACATGACCGCTTAAACAATTTTTTTTTCCCGAGTAGATGTATCACTCTATTGCCCAGGCTGGAATGCAGTGTTGCCATCGCAGCTCACTGCAGTCTGGACCTCCTGGGCTCAGGTGATCCTTCCACCTCAGTCTCCTGAGTAGCTGGACCTACAGTCATGCACCACCATGCCTGGCTAATTTATTTTTATTTTTTTTTGTAGAGATGAGGTCCTACTATGTTGCTTAGGCTGGTCTTGAACTCTTGGGCTCAAGCAATCCTGCTGCCTCAACCTCCCAAAGTGCTGGGAATATAGGCATGAGCCACCGCATCCGGCCACTTAAGTATTTTTTTTTTTTTTTTTTTTTTGAGTTGGCGTCTCACTCTGTCACCCAGACTGGAGTGCAGTGGCCACTCCCGGCTACCGCAGCCTCAACCTGCTGGGCTCTGGCGATCCTTCCCCCTCAGCCTTCCAAGTAGCCGGAATTACAGGCATGCACTACCACGCCTGGCTGATTTTTTGATTTATTGTAGAGATGAGGTCTCGCTGCCCAGGCGGGTCTTGAACCCGCGGGATCAGGCAATCCACCCACCTCAGCCTCCCAAAGGTGCGGGATTACAGGCTGAGCCACTGAGCCCGGCTCACTTAAGTAATTTTTAAGCAGAAGGACTGTAACATTTCACACGCCATCCCATAGTAGTGCACTGTATAAATCAGGAATCCTTTTTATGTTTGGTGTTACTTGTCAAGTGTGGAACAAAATTTCACACATATAGGCTGTGTGTAGCCTCAGCACCTAGCATAGTGTCTGGCACAAAGTAGGTGCTCAATAAATATTTAGTAAAATGAATAGTTGAAAAACTAGACTCTGAGGAGCAGTCAGCCAGGACCACAGAACTCCAGTCTCCCCAAACACGCATTCTCCATAGGCCCTCTGGCATTTTCAGATTCACACCTATACAGTTCTCAACTGCAGGATGATGAAAAGCTGCAGGATAATGAAATTGCTCTGGTCAGAGCAATTTAAGTAGCCCAGAAGTACTGAACTTATGTCTCTGTGTCCCATCATCTCTGCCTTATCTTCCAGGTAATAGAGCTCAGACAGGTGACTGAAGGAATTCCAAGACATGATGAACATTCCACCAATTGCTCACCTTACAATAATACCGGCTGCCCATTCAGACATGCCTTCACAGCTTTCCTTTGGGAGCTGACATGGGGTTGAATCTAAGAGAACCTTCCTCCATGGGTCCCACGTGGGCACTGATGTTGACCAGACTTATACAACTGTTTTGGTGGGGGGTAAAGCCCGAGCCCTCTCTTCCAGAGCTATTTCTAGACCGAACAGTGAAAGATCAATACAATAAGATTCATAAGCCAAATGTGGTTGTTACGCCTTAATCCCAACACTTTGGGAGTCGGGGTGGGAGGATTGCTTGAGCCCAGGGGTTTGAGACTAGCCTGGGCAACATAGTGAAACTTCATCTCTACAAGAAAATCAAAACCTTAGCCAGGCATGGTGGTGCATGCCTGTAATCCCAGCTACTCAGGAGGCTGATGTGGAAGTATCGCCTGAGCCCAGGAGGTCGAGGCTGAGGTGAGCAATGATCATGCCACAGCACTCCAGCCAGGGCACCAGAGTGATATTCCAACTCAAAAAAAAAAAACAAAAACTCATAGCTATGCCCTCAGGTTTTAGTGGGTGACTTTGGGAAGTGCCACCATAGTATAGGAAGACTTGGAGATGTGATTTTTATTTTATTTTTTAATTTTTTAATTTTTTTGAGTTGGAGTCTCACTCTGTCATCCAGACTGGAGTGCAGTGGCCGCTCCCAGCCACTACAGCCTCAACCTCGGTGGGGCTCCAGCGATCCTTCCGCCTCAGCCTTCCAGGTAGCTGGAACTACAGGCGCGCGCTGCCACGCCCGGCTAATTTTTGATTTATTGTAGAGATGAGGTCTCGCCAAGTTGCCCAGGCGGGTCTCGAACCCACAGGCTCAGGCAATCCACTCACCTCAGCCTCCCAAAGGCGCGGGATTACAGGCTGAGTCACTGAGCCCGGCTAAGATTTTTATTATTATTTTATTTTATTTTATTTTTGAGTTGGAGTCTCACTCGGTCGCCCAGACTGGAGTGCAGTGGCCGCTCCCGGCCACCGCAGCCTCGAACTGCTGGGCTCCGGCGATCCTTCTGCCTCAGCCTTCCGAGTAGCCGGAATTACAGGCGTGCGCTATCACGCCCGGCTGATTTTTTGATTTATTGTAGAGATGAAGTCTTGCTGCCCAGGCGGGTCTCGAACCCACGAGCTCAGGCAATCCACTCACCTCAGCCTCCTAAAGGCGCGGGATTATAGGCTGAGCCACCGAGCCCAGCTGAGATTTTTATTTTTTATTTTTATTTTTTTTGAGTTGGAGTCTCACTCCGTTGCCCAGGCTGCAATGCAGTGGCACACTCCCAGCCACTGCAGCCTCGACCTGCTGGGCTCCCACAATCCTTCCGCCTTGGCCTTCCAACTATAGGCACATACTACCACACCCGGCTAGTTTTTGATTTATTGTAGAGATGAGGTCTCGCCAAGTTGCCCGGGTGGGTCTCAAACCCGCGGGCTCAGGTAATCCTCTCGCCTCGGCCTCCCAAAGTGCTGGGATTACAGGCTGAGCCACCGAGCCTGGCCGGAAAAGAGTTTTGAGGACAAACAGCCCTTTCCTCTGTTCAGGTAATGTTGAAGAGTAGACTGCTTGCATCCTTTCTGCAGAAAGGAGCAGGCCCCGTGATCTCTTCGGGATGGAAGGCACTCCCAAAATTCCATCTAGGACAGTGTGCTATTCTGTGTGGCCCCATTTTCTATAAAGCAAGAAGTGACCCCTTTAAACTATATAACTGAGCAAGAAACAGGGAGAATCGGTGCTTAATAAAAACCACGGAAGCAGCCTAGTTTCACATCAAAACAGTGATCCAATCTGTTCACAGCAGACAAAGGCACCAGGTGTGTACAAGGAGGTACCTTTGATGACTGTTTAAGCCAGGTGTCCGAAGCTATCTCACATCACAGACCCTTGGGGCAAACTTCCAATCACCCTAACTATAGGATTTTTTTTTTTTTTTTTTTTTTTTGAGTTGGAGTCTCACTCTGTCGCCCAGACTGGAGTGCAGTGGCCGCTCCCGGCCACCGCAGCCTCGACCTGCGGGGCTCCGGCGATCCTTCCGCCTCAGCCTTCCAAGTAGCTGGAATTACAGGCATGCGCTACCACGCCCGGCTGATTTTTTGATTTATTGTAGAGATGAGGTCTCGCTGCCCAGGCGGGTCTCGAACCCGCGGGCTCAGGCAATCCACTCACCTCAGCCTCCCAAAGGCGCGGGATTACAGGCTGAGCCACCGAGCCCGGCTCAACTATAGGATTTTTACTGAATGTTATAAAATAAAATCTAAGGCAAATCAACGAACAACTCATACAGTTTCTCAGGAAGGGGGCATTGTGAGCAGAACTGACATCACTAGTATAATTACAACCACTCCCTCTAAGGATTAAATGTATCCCTTCAGCAAAGGCTCAATGAATCACACACAAAAAGTGATATTATGACATCCTCTAAGATTAAAAAAAATTAAAAATTCATCTGGGTTATGCAACTCTCGCTAACAAGCTAAAGCATGACTTTCACTCAATCCTGTTTATGGTCAGGGGAGCGAATAGATGGGCGGGAGCCTTCGGTTCTGTCTTTGCAAAGCAGTTTAACACTGAGGACAAGTTCTGTGTTGTGATTTTTAGATCAGACACGTGAGGGCAGCAATGAGCCAACACCACGGAGAAAGTTTGAATCTAGAAATTAAGATGCCAGCCGGCTCTGCTTAAAATCATCTATACCAAACAGAAACACCATCTTTAAACTTGTAAAATAAGCATTAGAAGAATATGTCCTTCAGCATATACTTTCTGCTCCCCATTCGTGTTTAATTTTTGAATTTCCCCGATGTTTGTGCTTTTTCTATTGACGGTTTTCTTTTTGAACCCACTGAAGACTTTGATCATTTTAAAGCGGAGAAAATTCTTCCTGAGCAGCCCAAGGTGAGGCCTGGGAGTGGAGGCAAGATATTCCAGCCCCAGGATTACAGAAAGCAAGCTCTGTGTTGTGCAGAAGGTAACAAGACTGCTTTTGTGGAGAACCCACTTTGGCCCAAGCTGACGACATTGTTAGAGCAAATTGGTTTCCAAGGGCTTCTTTTTATAAAATGGGGGAGCACAGTGGCACTCCCTCCTCTGCCCCAAAGACAGATTTGTTTCATCCCTGCCTCTCTGAAACTGCTTGTTTAGCATGGTACAGTCAGATGGCCCATCTCCAAAGAGCAAGACAGGCTGGTGCGTGGTCTCACTTTCCCCACAGGCAAGAGAGTCTGTAAGCAAAGGCACCACAGTCGATCCCCCTTCATTTTTATTTTAATTTTTGAGTCTGGTTCTCTGTCGCCCAGGCTGGAATGCAGTGGCGCAATCACGGCTCACAGCAGCCTCAACCACCTGGGCTTGGGCAATCCTTCCATCTCAGCCCTCTGAGTATCTAGACTACAGGCACATGCCACCATGCTTGGCTAGTTTTTATTATTATTATTATTATTATTACTGATACAAGGTCTTTCTATGTTGTCCAAGTTGGTCTCAAAACTGGGTTCAGTCCCCCTGCCTTGGTTCCACAGTGCTGGGATTACAGGTATAAGCCACTGTGCCTGGCTGCCAATTCATCTTTGCTTATTTATTTATTTATTTATTTATTTATTTGAGCTGGAGTCTCACTCTGTCTGTCGCCCAGACTGGAGTGCAGTGGCCGCTCCCGGCCACCGCAGCCTCGACCTACTGGGCTCCGGCAATCCTTCCACCTCAGCCTTCCGAGTAGCTGGAACTACAGACACGTGCTACCACACCTGGCTAATTTTTTTGATTTATTGGAGAGATGAGGTCTCGCCAAGTTGCCCAGGCGGGTCTCGAACCCGCGGGCTCAGGCAATTCACTCACCTTGGCCTCCCAAAGCACGGGATTACAGGCTGAGCTACCAAGCCCGGCTGCCAATTCATCTTTAAACCCCAATTAAAGTGGCATGTTCACTGAGGGCAGGCTGGTTCACCCAAAAGGGCTGTCGAAAAATGACACCCTGGAGGAAGGAAGGGAGGAAAGAAGAAAGGTCTGGGCTCACTCCCCACGTGGTCTCAGAACAGCCACCCGGGGGCAGTCAGGACAGCCCCTTTTGCTGCACCTGACGAGACATCCTTGGTCAGACTGTCAGGCCGAACTTTATTTTTAGACTCAGCCGGAGCTGCCCTCCAGCTCTGGGCTTTCCCCTCACACAGCTGTTGCTTCTACTCTCCAAGGCCCTCCTTTCCAGGTGCTGAGCTTCCCTCTGCGTTTGTTTGCCTTGACAAGCTGGAAGAGTGATGAAAGCTTTACAAAGAGGGGTGAGGGAAGGCTGCAGCACCCAGGCAGGCCGCTAAGCCTCCCCTGCCCAGCCTAGGAGCAGCTTGTCTCCTTCAACCCAGCCTGGAGCCCGCCCCCCAAACCAGGGTCCAGGCATTTTAAAACCAAGCAATCCAGAGCTCCCAGGCACAGTGGCTCAAGTCTGTAATCCCAGCAGTTTGGGAGGCTGAGGTGAGAGGATTGCCTGAGCCCGTGGGTTCATGATCAGCCTGGGAAACTTGGTGAGGCCTCTTCTCTACAATCAGTCAAAAAATTAGCTGGGTGTGCTAGCGCACGCCTGTAGTTTTAGCTACTTGGAAGGCTGAGACAGAAGGATCGCCTGAGACCAGCAGGTCAACGCTGGGGTGGCCGTGAACATGGCACTGCACTCCAGCCTGGGCAACGGAGTGAGACTCCAACTCAAAAAAGAAAAGAAGAGAAATGAGGGTCTCACTCTGTCACCCACATTGAATGCAGCGACACAATCATAGCTCACTGTAGCCTTGAACTCCTGGGCACAAGCAGTTTACCTCAGCTTCCCAAGTAGCTGGGACTATAGGCATGCACCACCACATCCAGTTAGAAATGAATTATTTTATAATGTAAAAAAAGAAAGGAAATGCTGGGCATGGTGGTTCACACCTGTAGTCTCAGCACTTTGGGAGGCCAAGGAGGAGGCTCCCTTGAACCCAGGAGTTCAAGACCAGCCTGGACAACATAGCGAGACCTCGTCTCTACCAAAAATTTAAAAACTAGCCAGGCATGGTGGTGCACACCTGTAGTCTCAGCTACTTGGGAGGCTGAGGAAAGTGGATTCCTTCAGGAGGTCAAGACTGCAGTGAGCCATGATTGTGCCGCTGAGCCCCAACTCAAAAAAAAAAAAAAAAGGAAGAGAGGAAGAGGCCAGTTCTAACTACAGTCAAAGTCAGGGTTACTGCCATGTTGGGTGTGCCTCAGTCAGGACTCAGCACAGCAGGGGGTTTTCTCTGTTCTTAAAAATATTCTTAATGCCGGCTTGGTAGCTCAGCCTGTAATCCCAGCACTTTGGGAGGCCAAGGCAAGTGGATTGCCTGAACCCGCAGGTTCGAAACCCAGCCAGGCAACTTGACAAGACCTCATCTCTACATTAAATCAAAAATTAGCCAGGTGTGGCAGCACGAGCCTGCAGTTTCAGCTACTTGGAAGGATCGCCGGAGTCCGGCAGGTCGAGGCTGCGGTGGCTGGGAGCGTGCCACTGCACTCCTGTCTGGGTGACGGAGTAAGACTCCAACTCAAAACAAAGAAATATATATATATACTTAAGTTCTTGTCCCTACTGTTGTAGTCCCTTTGGCTAAAACAGTTTGAACTGGCTGTGATGTCCTTGGATACCTGCTTTTGAGGAGCAAGCAGAGAGCTTCCTTCCTCTGCCCAGACCCCCCTCCCTCACTTTCCCCCGTGCTCCTTTTTCCTCTCTTTTTCAAAAGCATGATGCTATCAGACCCAAGAATTGGCCAGGAACGGACTCAATACAGACAGGACCACTCAAAGAAACAATAAGATAAGTCCACGTATTATGCAACACTTTGAAAAGCAACTTGCTGGGGAGTGGGAGAGAGCTGGATGTTTTTTGTTTTCATTAACACTTTAATCCTTTGACTTGTATTCTCTCTATTCAGTCTCTGCTGTGGTCTGAATTATTGTGTTCCCCCCAAATTCACATGTTGAAAGCCCAGCCCCCTGAGGCGATGATATTGGGAGGAGAACCCTTTGGGAGGTGACTGGATCCCTCCTGAATGGGGTTAGTGCCCTTATCAAAGAGGGAGGAGGGAGCTTGTCTGCCCCTTCTGCCGTGTGAGGACACAGAAGGCGCCGTCTATGAGAAAGCAGGCCCCACCAGACACCGAATCTTCCAGCACCTTGATGTTGAACTTCCCAGCCTCCAAAACTGTGAGAAGCAAATTTCTGTTGTTTGTAGGGCTGGTTCATGGCATTTTGTTCTAGTGTCCAGGACAGAGTGAGACAGATACACGCTCGCTTGACACCCGCCCTGGGCCTGGCCCAAGGCAACTCCTGAGTCATGAATAATTGGAGCTCCCGTCCCTGCCCCAAGGACCACCTGTTCCGTGCAGGACACAGGTAAGTGACGAGCTTGCGGTGAGATGGGCAGGAGGCACTGAAGCCCAGAGAAGGCAGCCCGCCCAACTCAGCCCTGCCTGCCTCACAGAAGACTCTCAGGAGGAGCAAATGCCTTCATCTTTTTTTTTGAGTTGGAGTCTCACTCTGTCGCCCAGACTGGAGTACAGTGGCCGCTCCCGGCCACCGCAGCCTCTACCTGCTGGGCTCTGGCAATCCTTCCGCCTCAGCTGTCCAAGTAGCCGGAATTACAGGCACGTGCTACCACGCCCGGCTGATTTTTTGATTTATTGTAGAGATGAGGTCTCGCTGCCCAGGCGGGTCTCGAACCCGCGGGCTCAGGCCATCCACTCACCTCAGCCTCCCAAAGGCGCGGAATTACAGGCTGAGCCACCGGGCCCGGCTGATGCCTGCATCTTAAAGGCCCCGTTAGCCAACAGGAAACGAGAACAAGGTCACTCTGCCTACTGAGCTTTTCTATGCTCCGTCTCTGCTCTGAACACTCCACATGCAGAACATCACTTAATTCCCACAGCCCTGAGGGGCAAACGTTCTTCTTACTCCCATTTGAAAGCCAGGGTCCCTGAGGCTCAGGGGGGCTAGGTGACATTACAAAGGTCAGCCAGTGGGTGGTAGGGCCAAGATTTGTGCAGAGGAGCTGCGGGTCTGGAGCCCCACACCAAATCCCCGAATTGTCCTGCAGTGACTCAAGAATGAGGGGTGGCTGCAGTGGTTGCAGGAGCTGGGCTGGAAAGGTGGACAGAAAGCCAAATCATGCTGAGGAGCCCGGATGCTAAACTGTGGACGGCGACTGGGTTGAAAACAAAGGCATGTCTTGATTGGATCCGGGCTCTAGACAGATCTGTGCCTTTGGAAGAAGGACTGGTGAGGCCAGGCTAGGATGGCAGAGAGGTGGCCGCTGTCGTCATCTAATGCGGAAGGGGGGCACTAAAGGGGGTGGAGAGGGCGGCACATCTGAGCTCCATCCAGGAGTCCCAGGCGGGATGTGGAGGGGAGGCCTGACGCTCTGCACCTGGCATAGGTAACTGGGTGGAGGCGGCTCACTCGGATGTGCTGGGAACACTGGATAAGAGCAGGCTTAGGAGAAAGGTGAGGACACACTCGGGTGCCTGTGGGGATTCCATGTGGAGATAAGGGCCCTCACTGGGTCAGTGGCAGGAGGAATGGAAAAGAGGAGGCACATTCCAGCCAGCACCTTGCGGCAGGTGTTCCCCACCTGGCCAGAGCCCACGGGTCTGTACACTCATATGGGAAAAACTTTGTTTTTGTTTTCACTTTCCTCTACCAGAATTTATCATCTTCTTTAGTTATTAATAGAACAAAATGAGCTGGGCTCGGTGGCTCAACCTGTAATCCCGTGCCTTGGGAGGCTGAGGTGAGTGGATTGCCTGAGCCTGGGGGTTCGAGACCCGCCTGGGCAACTTGGCAAGACCTCATCTCTACAGCAAATCAAAAATTAGCCGGGCGTGATAGTGCGCCCCTGTAGTTCCAGCTACTCGTTAGGCTGAGGCGGAAGGATCGCTGGAGCCCAGCAGGCCGAGGCTGTGGTGGCCGGGAGCAGCCACTGCACTCCAGTCTGGGCAACAGAGCGAGACTCCAACTCGTTAAAAAAAGAAAGAAAGAAAGAAAATGAGTGGGTGCAACGGCTCACGCCTATTATCTCAGCACTTTGGGAGGCCAAGGTGGGAGGGTCACTTGAGGTCGGGAGTTTAAGACCAGCCTAGGCAACAAAACAAGACCGCATCTCTAAAAAAGAAAAGAAAAGAAAAAGAAAATAACTATAGTAATGTTAGCAATATGTATGACTTGTCATCCACAGAAATCACAGATTTTTTTTTTTGAGTTGGAGTCTCACTCTGTCGCCCAGACTGGAGTGCCGCGGCCGCTCCCGGCCACCGCAGCCTCAACCTGCTGGGCTCCGGCGATCCTTCCACCTCAGCCTTCCAAGTAGCCGGAATTACAGGCATGCGCTACCACGCCCGGCTGATTTTTTTATTTATTGTAGAGATGAGGTCTCGCTGCCCAGGCGGGTCTCGAACCCGCGGGCTCAGGCAATTCACTCACCTCAGCTTCCCAAAGGCGCGGGATTACAGGCTGAGCCACCGAGCCCGGCTTGAGGATCTTGAGCCCAGGAGATTGAGACTAGCCTGGGCAACCTAGTGAGACCCCCATCTCTACAAAAAATTATCCGGCCATGACTGCACGCACCTGTAGTCCCAGCTACTGAAGAGGCTGAGGAGGGAGGATCACTTGAGCCCAGTAGGTTGAGGCTGCAGTGACCGTGATCATGCCACTGCACCCCAGTCTGGGTGACAGAGTGGGACTCCAACTCAAAATAGATAAATACATAAAATATAAAAATAGTGAGAGGTTGGAGATTAAGATGCCTCTAAAAGTGAGGGAGGCAGGGAGTAGAGTGGACTGGGCAGAATCAAGGCATGGCTTCGTGTCTGACAGGGAAAGTCAGCAAAGAGCAGGGGCATGGCCAGCTAAGGGCAGGGAGGTCACTGGAGAGAAAGCTGTCCCAGGGGATGTGGTGAGGGGGCGGCCAAGGGCCGTGAGGGCACAAGTAAAGGGATGGAGCATGGCCATCTGTTTTTCTTTGAACAGTGTTTTTTGTTTGTTTGTTTGTTTGTTTGTTTTTTAAGTTGGAGTTTCACTCTGTCGCCCAGACTGGAGTGCAGTGACCGCTCCCGGCCACCGCAGCCTCGACCTGCTGGGCTCCGGCGATCCTTCCACCTCGGCCTTCCAAGTAGCCGGAATTACAGGCACGCGCTACCATGCCCGGCTGATTTTTTGATTTATTGTAGAGATGAGGTCTCGCTGCCCAGGCGGGTCTCGAACCCGCAGGCTCAGGCAATCCACTCACCTCAACCTCCCAAAGGCGCGGGATTACAGGCTGAGCCACCGAGCCTGGCTAGAGGAGAGATTTTTAAGTCAAATTGAATGTGTAGTTAAGTTCAGATGAGAAGAGAGGAAAAACAGAAGGCACTTCTGTCCCTGTTTTCTTCAGACAGATGTGGATCTGGGGTTTGTGGGGCTTGGAGGTTGTGCAGTTTGGGAAGAGATCCTGCTAAGGAACGGAAGGAAAATTTTTGCAAATCAAAATTAGGGAGAAAGTGAGTATTTATTTAGAGTGAGAAAAAAAATCACAAAATTTATATAAATTTTAAAAGCAGGCAAAGACCACAAACCTTATAAACTTCAGAAAATAATATAAGATTTCTATTACTCAGTTGACACACTTGTATAGTACTTTCTTTTTCCTACATTTTTGGCTATATACTTTGATCATCTCTAAGTGACAATGACTTTATAATGTTTTCTAAAGAGAGATTAGAAAAATGATTCAATATTTCTTCTACTATGGTTGGTTGAAAATTGTTTTAATATTAATGGCTGGGATGCATACAATTTGCAACTTCACATGCAAACCATCTTGCTGCTTGTAGATATGCTATAATTCTATTTCACATGATTCTCATCAAGAAAGAGACAAATGTATAATGCATGTCTTAGCTCAGACTGCTGTAGCAAAATAACATACAGTGGGTGGCTTAGACAATGGACATGAATTTCTCACAGTTCTAGAGACTGAAAGTTCAAGATTAGGGTAGAGTTATGGTGAGAGTTCTCTTCTCGGCTTGCACACAGGTACCTTCTTGCTGTATCCTCACATGGAGAGAAGAAAGAGAGAGAGCAGTCTCTCTGACCTCTTCTTATAAGGGCACAGATCTCATATGAGGACCCAACCTTCATGGCCTCATCTAAGCTGAATCACCTTCCAAAGGCCCAGTTCTAGTTAGCATCACGGTGGGGGTTAGGGCTTCAACACATGAATGCAGAGTGGCCATAAGCATTGATCCCATAACGATGCATTTATACTTATAAGTGCTGCATTATCTAGTATGTTCCTGAGAGGGAAAAACTTCTGCTTTGACTGTGCCCTGAGAACCAAATCTCCATTTACAATTTTATACACCAGAGAATTACAAGGATTTTACAAAGACTACCTTCTGGCTCTGCACAGGTTGAACCCTGTTTTCTCCTCTGCCTCCATAACTCTGCTGCCAGGCTCTAAGGGACACATTCCCATCACCATGTCCTACCCTGCACAGTAGACACTAGGAGTCCTGGGGGCTGCCCCTACGCCGGGAGGACCAGCAGTAACTGAAATCAAAACCAGACATTCCCCCACTCAATCCACCCTCAGTGTGACTCCAACTCCACTTCCTCTAAGTTGGATCCCCAAAGGCCCATGATTACCTCAATGTCAGCTAACACAAGAAAACAGATGGCATCTTAATCAACTGTGATTAAAATCCCTTATTTTTGCAAATCTGACCAAAGTACCACATAAGCATGGTGAAATGACTATTTAAGGTAAAATACACCAGGTGTGGAGGCCGAAGTGGGAGGATCACTTGAGGCCAGGAGCTTGAGACCTGCCTGGACAACTTAGTGAGAAAAAAAAAAAATTAGCCAGATGTGGTGGTGTGTGCCTGTAGTCCCAGCTACTCAGGAGGCTGAGGCAGAAAGACTGCCTGAGCCCAGGAGGTCTAGACTGTGGTGAGCCATGAGTGTACCACTGTACACCAGCCTGAGTGACAGAGTGAGACCCCAACTCAAAAAAGTAAATAAAGTAGCTGACAGTTACATTCCTACCAGGGGAAATTCTTTGCATGCATTAAGTCATTTAATCATTATCACAACTTGATGATGTTGGTGCTATGATAATCCTCATTTTACAGATAGGGAAGGTCAGGTAACCTGCCCAGGGTCACACATGTAGTAAAAGCCGGACCTGAGATTTGAACCCAGGCAGGCTGGCTTATGCATGCACCTCATACACTTTCAACAGCGAACCTACAGCCTCCTCCCCACTCTGGAACTCTGCAGTGCCACCTATCACCTTCTCATCAAGTATATATTTTACTGATTTGCATATTTTTGGCCCTTTTTACTAAAATATAGAACTCTGAGGACGGAGCTGTTTGTATTGTTCACTGCTTAGCACATCATAGGTATGTAGTAACTCCTTTGAAATTATCTTAAACTATTCCATTCGCTTCCTAGAAAGTAAACTGTTTGGAAGACGACAAAAGAAAATGAAAATAAGAGGGATAATACACAGCAAAAAAAAAAAAAGTGAAGGGTTTGACCCACATGGCATCCAGGGGAGACGTGAACTGAGAGTGGATTGAATGGGGGAATGTCTGTGGTTTGTTCACTTTGGTCTTGATTTCAGTTACAGCTGGTCATCCCAGCGCAGGGGCAGCCCCCAGGACTCCTAGTGTCTACTGTGTAGGGTAGGACATGGTGATGGTGACGTGAACTTATAAATACATTTTAGATAAGATAACTTGATCCTAAGTGTTGGTGATTCATAGTTCCACGTATTTCAAATCAGATACATTGCAGAGAACAAACTAGGAATTATCAAAAAAATTCAGATGAATATGAGTATTCCACTGAGATTGGGAATTCAAAATACATATTAGCACCTGACTGCATGAGTATGTGATTTTCTCCAGTAATAATAAAGAGCCCAGGATGCAGACAGAAGGGTGAATCCAAGTTTGAGGATTTGTTGGTTGGCTATTGGTGAGTTAAAAGAGTAAGAGGGTTGCGTCTAATGATGAGAGTGTTCTTAGTGTGTCCTTCAAGCCAGGAGAACCGGGGCTATTTGACAGGAAGACTGAGGTCAGATGCCTTGGTGAGACTGAGGCTTGGTAGGACACAGGTGTGGCAGAGGGAAAGGGTATGGGGTTGAGGACAGAGTGGAATTTCAAAGTTCAAGATTTCAGAGGTGATGACAAGGTCTTGTAACATGATAGAAGATATTGATGACAAGTGAGTAGAGCTCTAAGGTGAGTCACAGGACATGAGAAAATTTGATATTATGTGGCATAGGCACTAATGTGTAGTTTTATAAACTGGAGCCGAGACTTGTGAAACCTGCTAACTGTAAATAAAGCCAGCTTGAAATATTACCTTCTCCACTAGTCCACCTTTGATTGAGAATATTTATAATAATTCTAAAATAACTATCCTCCCAAAATTAACCAACCAGGATAATAGCATCACTTTGATTTGGTAAGTTCATAAAGTCGGAGGCTGTGGTTTTGCTTGATGATGTTTAGAATCTGTTCAAATAATCATTTGCAAGTCCAGGTACCATGGTTCATACCTGTAATCCCAGCACTTTGGGAGGCCAAGATGGGAGGATTTAAGGGTTACCAAGGCCAGGAGTTCAAGACCAGCCAGAGCAACATAGCAAGAACTTGTGTCTATAAAATATATATATTTTTAAATTAGCTGGGTGTGGTGGCCTGTGCCTGTAGTCCCAGCTACTTGGGAGGCTGAGGCAGAAGGATTGCCTGAGCCTAGGAGGTCGAGGCTGCAGTAAGCTGTGATGGTGCCACTGCAATCCAGTCTCTGACTTAAAAAAAAAAAAAGAATAATTTGTAAGTTAGCATACACCAAGAAGTGCCACTCCATAGCTTCAGAGTAAAGCCCCTTTTGAGACAATATTGAAGAATCCATATTTTATTCAGTGGTACATACATCACAAAAGATGTTTAGTCTCCAGAAACTCACACTGTAAGTCTACAAGACACCCAGCCAACATACAAATATAGTGATAAACAATGGCAGGGTGGGGAAAAAGCACTGAGATCTCCCAGACACCCAATCCGTAAAGACCTCCAATTGCAGATATAAACAGCTGATTTCAGAAAACAAAAAACATGACTAGGTATCCTCCAGTGGCTTAAAAAAAAAAAGGTAACAAGAACTTGAAATGGCATGTAATGTCCAGTGAGGAGTAAAATTTCAGCTTCTTTCACTATCTAGTATAGCTGAAGCTAGGAAATGTTTTTTTCAGATGTTTTTAATCCAGTGCTCAGCTGAAACACTGAAGAAAGATATCAGAAATCTCAGATCAACTGCAGCCAGCAAGAAAACTGATTAAATTCTCCTTTGAGGAAATTCATAATAAAAGAACCAAACTGTCTTGTTAAATTCACCTGAAGTGATAAGAAACCTTACTGAAGTCTCTCAAAGTAGTGGGCCAGTAAAAGGCTTTCTGCCTTGCCAGTCTTCTAAACAGGAAACAACTGAGCAACAACCCCTTCTCCTGCTTTGAAAAGCAGAAGCTTCTGGAGTCAATGCATCTGGCTAGAGTGGCAGGCACCTGGATAGCATGTTGGAAGTCACAAGTGAAGGGATCTGTGTACTCACGCTTACGTGTGTCATCATTTTTAGACATTGTATAAGAAGAGGGAAACAATTTTGCCCTTTCCATTTCTCCCCACTGAGTTTTCCGTATCTCCAAGACAGATGGAGCACGTGTAACAAAACCAACCAAATGCAGAGGATGCAATCTGGGATATTAAAAATAAAATCTTTTCCAAATCTTCACAAGCTCCTTTAAAAACACTTCCACCCAAGTGTTACAGCCTCTAACAGAGGTATCTAAAAATGGAAAGACGAAGGGGTGCCCCAAGGGTTATTTCAAAACCTGCCAGAATGAATATTTACTTCTCAGAAAGGGCCCTTTACATACTCAGCACATATGACCAAATTTAGCCATATGTGAACTAGAAAATGATTACGTCCCAGAGAGCTCGCCATTAAGAGTCTTAAAGTATAAAAATGTTGAATTGAATTCAGACATAAGACAAATCAGCAAATGCAATTAATAGCCATGTATAATGTGAATGTTATTGGATTCCAAGTAAGCACTCAATACTATCAAGCTTTTCTTTTTTTTTTTTGAGTTGGAGTCTCACTCTGTCACCCACACTGGAGTGCAGTGGCCACTCCCGGCCACCGCAGCCTCGACCTGCTGGGCTCTGGCGATCCTTCTGCCTCAGCCTTCCGAGTAGCTGGAATTACAGGCGCGCGCTACCACACCCGGCTGATTTTTTGATTTATTGTAGAGATGAGGTCTTGCTGCCCAGGCGGGTCTCGAACCCGCGGGCTCAGGCAATCCACTCACCTCAGCCTCCCAAAGGTGTGGGAGCCACACAGGCTGAGCCACCAAGCCCAGCTACTATCAAGCTTTTCAAATAAATAAATGCACACACACACACACATATATATAGAGAGAGAGAGAGCACCAGATTTTGAGATTGTGCCTCTACCCTTAGTAACCATAAATTCTTTATTACAGAAACATTATAGCTTATATTTTACATTTTCTCAATATTTAAATAATTTATTGGGTTTTTAATTTCCTATGAAAAACTAATTTATTCTGAGCCATATGTAATTTCAGAGTTTCTGAGAGTCAATTGACCTCACAAAATTATGTTCAAATGTCACTATTCTATTGCCACCATCCAGGGAATACATCAATATTCAATTAAATGTAAACAAAATTAATTTTTCTCTCCCTTTTCTCTTTTCCACTGGGATATATAAGTAAATTGTTTGGAATATATCACTGATGAAAATTACATGTAAACTACTTATTTCTTTTCTTTTCTTTTTTTTTTTTTTGAGTTGGAGTCTCACTCTGTCACCCAGGCTGGAGTGAAGTGGCACACTCACAGCCACTCCAGTGTCGACCCGCTGTGCTCCGGCAATCCTTCTGCCTCAGCCTTCCAAGTAGCTGGAACTACAGGCACACACTACCACACCCGGCTAATTTTTGATTTATTGTAGAGACGAGGTCTCGCCAAGTTGCCCAGGCTAGTCTCGAATCTGCAGACTCAGGCAATCCACTCGCCTCAGCCTCCCAAAGTGCTGGGATTACAGGCTGAACCACCAAGCCCGGCCACTTATTTCCTATTTTATGGAGCCTCTGTCGACTGAGAAGTGATCTAGATGCTGGAGACAGCACAAATGAGGCAAACAAAACCCATTTAGGCTAACAGGGAAGACTGGAAACAAACCCATATACAAGCAAATAGACAAACACAGACCAGTTCAGACAGGGATGAGTGCTAGGAAGAAATGAAAATCTGCTAGTGGGATCAAAGGTGGCCAAGGCGGGAGGGCAGGGAACGGGAATTTAGAAAAAAGTGATGTTTGGATCAAGACCAGAGAAGGGGAAGGAATTAATGTTGCAAAGAGCTGAGAGCGGAGTGGGGAGTGTGGGAAGGTGGGTAGAGAATGGTGGGGGGCAATATTCTAGGCATAAGGGCCAGCTAATGCAAAGACCTTAAGGCAGGAAGGAGCTTGGTGTGTTCACACAACAGAAAGAAGGCCTGTGGGACTAGAACCTAGGGAAAAGGCTACGGGGGAGGGGGGGAGGAGCGGTGAGAGATGAGATCCAGGAGGGAGGCAGACTACCTAGCAAAGAATTGAAGTTTTAGCCAGGCTCGGTGACTCATGTAAAAAAATAAAAAATTAGCCAGGCATGGTGACATGCACCTGTAGTCCCAGCCATTCGGGAGGTTGAAGTGGAAGAATCAACTGAGGCCAGGAGGCCAAGGCTGTGGTGAGCCCTGATCATGCCACTGCACTCCAGCCTGGGTGACAGAGTGAGACCTCAACTTGAAAAAAAAAAAAAGAAAGAATTGGGGCTTTATTCTAAGAGGGAAAAGAAGCCACAGGAACTGACTGCATTTTTTAAAAGAACACTCTGTCTACCATGAGGCAAATGGATGAGGCAGTGTCACATAATAAAAATATATATGTTTGAGCCCATCACCATGGTTCGTGCCTGTAGTGCCAGCTACTTGGGAGGCTGAGGTGGGAGGATAACTTGAGCCTAGGAGTCTGAGTTCAGCCTAGGCAAGGTAGCAAATACATTTCCTAGTTCCTGACCCAGTGCTCCTAATCTCTTAGAATTTTCAAAGTGATAGAAGACTATTTGCTCTAATGATGTGACTCTTGGTGGACTCCTGGCTGGTGCTGGTTACTAGAAAGACCAAGCCATGATTACATGCTTGGAACTTTCAGCCCCACCCCTCATCTTCTGGGAAAGGGAGAAGGGCTGGAGACTGAGTTAATAATCCATCATCCAGCCGGGCTCGGTAGCTCAGCCTGTAATCCCGCGTCTTTGGGAGGCTGAGGTGAGTGAATTGCCTGAGCCTGTGGGTTCGAGACCCACCCGGGCAACTTGGAGAGCCCTCATCTCTACAATAAATCAAAAATTAGCCGGGCTGGTAGCGCGCACCTGTAGTTTCAGCTACTTGGAAGGCTGAGCAGAAGGATTGCTGGAGCCCAGCAGGTCGAGGCTGCGGTGGCCGGGAGCTGCCACTGCACTCCAGTCTGGGTGACAGAGTGAGACTCCAACTCAAAATAATAATAATAATCCATTATCCTACATGATGAAGCCTCCATGATAATCCCTGAACTTCGGTGAGTTTCCAAATGGGTGGCATGAGCACAACCATGTACTGAGAGGGTAACATAGTCCAAATTCATCGGGACAGGAGTTTCTACACTCAGGACCCTTCTGAGTCTCACCCTGTACAATTTTTCATCTGGTTCATTTTATCCTTTAAAATAGCCTTTGTAATCTGGCATGGTGGCTCCTGCCTGTAGTCCCAGGACTTTGGGAGGCTGCAGTGGGAGTCTTGCTTGAGTCCAGGAGTTCAAGACCAGCTTGGGCAACATAGCAAGACCTCATCTCTACCAAAAAAAAAAAATTCACTGGGCATGGTGGCATGCACCTGTAGTCTCAGCTACTTGAAAGGCTGAGGCAGGAGGATCGCCTCAGCCCAGGAGACCAACACTGCAGTGAGCCATGATTGTGCCACTGCACTCCAACCTGGAGACAGGATGAGACTCTAACTCCAAAAAAAGTCCTTTGTAATACATAGACTATAGCAGGTGAACTGTTTTTCTGGGTTCTGTGAGCTGCTCTGGCAAATTATCGAATCTGAGAAAGGGATCATGGGAGCCTCCGATTTGTAGTCATGTTTGGCAGAAGTTGTGGGTAACCTGGTGACCTGTGACTTACGACTGGCATCTGACATGGGGGGTAGACTTGTGGGACTGAGCTGTCAACTTGTGGGGTCTGCGCTCACCCCAGTTAGTTGGAGTCAGAACTGAATTGAATTATAGGACAACCAGCTGGTACTGGAGAATTGGTAGTTGGTGGGAAAAATACATATTTTGTGTTGAGCATGAGTCTAGAGAAAAATGGTTAGTTTTTTTTCCTCCCCCCTACACAGGCAGGGACAAGAATGGGAACGGGGAGACCAGCTAGGAGATGGATAAAGGGTCTAGGAGAAACAATATGGCAGCGTTAAGTGGGATGTGAGCTATGTCACAGTGGGGATGGTGAGAAGTGTTCGACTGAAATATATTTTGGAGATAAAAGCTGTCTTGCTGGTAGGATCATTTCATTACCAGCCTTTGCTGGTAGATAACTTCATTTTCCTCAAATACTAATTTCTCTCTCCTGAGTTACATTTCCAAAGCTTACCTGAAAGAATTTTAAGTCCAAGTCCCTCGCCTTGACTTCTCCATCCACACACCCATCTTGTGCCTCAGAAAAGTGCTCCTACCCTTCTTATATCACAGCTGGTCCATGTGGCCCACCCACCATTCCATTGTATCAAGTGCATCTCAGCCTCTGTTGTGTCCACACAGCCCAGAAGTGACTTTTCCTCCAAACTTTCCCAGGCCTGAAGACCCACGTCCTCCTACAGGCTCCTAGAGAAATTTGGTTCACATTCGTGCATGACTCTTCACACTTCCTAGACTTTCACAGCTCCCAGCGTCTACCCTGGAAGGTTCCAGCAGCCCCAGTGACATTCAGTGGGAGGTTATCATGGCCCAACTCAATATTCTCTCAGGAAATTCATCCTCTTCGCTCTTCACCAGCCCCAGAAAACAGGACTATCAGCGCACCATGTGATGGCTGACGAAACCAGTTGGTAGACATGTTTTGCAAATTGTAAACCAGCACCCAGCTAGGATTTAAGTCAAGTGGAACTTAACAGAGCTCTGAATCTCTGGACCCCACTGCTTCTCCAAGAACTTCTGCCCCTCAAACAACCCCTCCCCCACCCCACTTTAGTTAAGCATCATAGTTAGAACACAAATCTGGAGTTGGATTGCCTGGGATGGAATCCAAGTGGTGCCACATTTAGTCACATGACCTTGGGCAAAATACTTAATCTCTCTGTGCCTCTGTTTCCTCATTTGTAAAACAGAGATAACAATAACAGCAACAATAATACCAGTCTTATAAGGTACGAATTAAGTGAATTACTATGTACAAGGTGCTTAGGGCCAGGGTGCAGTGGTTCATGCCTGTAATCCCTGAACTTTGGGAGGCCAAGGCAGGGGGATCTCTTGAACCCAGGAATTTGAGACCAACCTGGAAAATAGAGCAAGACCTCGTCCATACAAAAAAAAAAATTCAAACATTAACCAAGCATGGTAGTATGTGCCTATAATCTCAGCAACTTGGGAGGCTGAGGCAGGAGGATCACTTTAGCCCAAGAGTTCGAGGCTACGGTGAGCTGTGATCATGCCACTGCATTCCAGCCTGGGTGACAGAGTGGGACCCTGATTCAAAAATAAATTAATTAACTAATTAATAAGGTGTTTAGAATGACACCTAGTATTAGCTATCATCATCATCATCATTCTCTTGTCCCAACCACCAACATGTCACGCTCATTTCATATTGGTGCAATGACTTCAGCTATATGATCACTGAGCCATTACCAAAGGCCCCTAAGTGGGTGTCTGTTGAGTGGATTGTCAGGGAATACACAGCAAGGTCATTATCTCACACACACACACACACACACACACACACACACACACGAAATGTTGCTGGGGCAAAGTGACGCGGTGACGGTCAGAGATACAAAAGAGATACTTAATAAGTTGTGATTAATTTACTCTGAATAATGCATTGAAGTGAGGACATTTTCAAAGCATTATTTGGATTAAATTACTTACTGTTCCGAGGCTCATTTCACTAACCAGAAAGAGCATGGAGTGGGCAGATGTGAGTCTGTCCTTTCCAATATCTGTTTGGTCATTAACCTATAGTGCTCCCAACCAGTTCCCTGGCAACTCGGAATTAAGGTCCTGCCTCTCTCATCGTTGTTAGTCACTACAGCTTTTAGGATGTCTGCCAGTCAAGATAGACTGCATTTATCTGTGGTAACAAAAACAACACATTTCAGCAGCCAAAATGAGAACATTTCTTTCTTGTCCATGCCCCAAGTCCACCGTGGAAGGGAGAAAAAGGCCGTACTTATCATCATCATTGAGAAACAAGACTGACAGAGGCTCTGTGTTGGTATGCTTCCCTGCTCATGGGGTAGGGGATAGGAAGTGTGTTGAACCACATGTTGGCTCTCGAAACATTTGTCTAGAAAAGTCATACTAGACAAATGCTGCTCATGCTTCATTGGTCAGAGCAAATCACGTGGCCAGGCCTGGGCTTGAGCATGAACAATCTTTCTGCAGGGAAGTGCCCCCAAATCTTGGGGATAACACCATAGGTGACGGCAGGAAACAGTTGACAGAAAGCAGAAAACCCATCTAAAAGCAGCTTCAACACTTAGTGGACTATTTTCTCACACAACAGGAAGTTTAGAGGTGTATCAAGGCCCAAGTTGGCACACTCAACATCTCAAAGTCTTCAGAGATGCGTTGTATCTCATCTTTCTACTTTGCCATGCTTAAGACATCAGCAATCTCTCCCTTCATGGTTACAAGATGACTGCAGCAGTGCCATACATCACATACAGACCAAAAACATCCAGAGAAGAGTAGTGGTGTTTTCTCCCATTGGTCTCATATTTTTTTTCTTTTTAAAAAAATCAAACCGGGCTCGGTGGCTCAGCCTGTAATCCCGCGCCTTTGGGAGGCTGAGGTGAGTGGATTGCCTGAGCCCACGGGTTCGAGACCCGCCTGGGCAGCGAGACCTCATCTCTACAATAAATAAAAAAATCAGCTGGGCGTGGTAGCGCATGCCTGTAATTCCGGCTACTCGGAAGGCCGAGGTGGAAGGATCGCCGGAGCCCAGCAGGTCGAGGCTGCGGTGGCCGGGAGTGGCCACTGCACTCCAGTCTGGGCGACAGAGTGAGACTCCAACTCAAAAAAAAAAAAAAAATCAGTATTTCCACAGTCTGATTTAGGCATTGTGCTCTGCACTTATGCCAGGGCCTTATCCCAGAACTGGTCTTGCATTATTGAGAAAATTTTTTCCCAGAACCTCCAGTTTATTTCCCTTTGGGTCCCATTGGCCAGAGTTAAATCACATGCCCATGATTTAGCCAGTCACTAACAAAAGGAATAAGACTACCTTCTGGTGAAAGAAAAGACATACTTCTCCTCTAAACAAGCAACTACTGTTTCTATAAGAAACACTTCACTGAACATAAGAAACAAGTAGAAGCTGGGCTCGGTGGCTCAGCCTGTAATCCCACACCTTTGGGTGGCTGAGGTGAGTGGATTGCCTGAGCCCGCGGGTTCGAGACCCGCCTGGGCAGTGAGACCTCATCTCTACAATAAATCAAAAAATCAGCCGGGCATGGTAGCACGTGCCTGTAATTCCGGTTACTTGGAAGGCTGAGGTGGAAGGATCGCCGGAGCCCAGCGGGTCGAGGCTGCAGTGGCCGGGAGCGGCCACTGCACTCCAGTCTGGGCGACGGAGTGAGACTCCAACTCAAAAAAAAAAAAAAAAAAAAAGAGAAACAAGTAGATAGGCCCTTGTTTCACCAATTATGGAAGGTCCTTTATTCAGAGTGTAAATAAAGAGGGACCACGATGCCCCTTCATGGAAAGCCTTCATTTGTATTTTCGCAATTATTCCCAGTGGAACAACGATGGACAAATAAAGCAAGCAAAACAGGCATTTAATAGGGAGGGATCACTTACCTAAGGGTCAGGGAAGTAAGAAACTGCTTTGGATTGATATTACATCCTTCTCAAAAGAGTTGACCACAAGAATTCACCGCTCGCTTCTTTGTGCCACTCCCCTACAGCCTAAACATTCTTCATCATTTCACCCACCACACTCACCACACCTTACTCTCTTTATCTGTGTGCCTGTCTGTCTCCACCTGCAAGACTGTAAGCTCTTTGAAAATATAGTCTGTTTCATCTTTTTATTCCTGTGCATGATTTAAGAAAAAGAGTAATGGCTATAGTCAATGGATCACTCACTGTGTCCCAGGGCCCTTTATAAATTCTAAATGAATTAACTCTGGTAATACAACATCCTATAATTCAGTGGTCCCCAACCTTCTTGGCATCAGGGATTGGTCTCTTGGAAGATAATTTTTCCATGGATCAGGAGGGGAGATGGTTTCAGGATGATTCAAGCACATTACATTTATTGTGCACTTTATTTCTATTATTACATTGTAATATATAATGAAATTATTATTTTTGATATGAGTCTGTGAGCAATTGCTTTATGATGACCGCTGTGCAGTCAAACCTCACTGCTGATGTTGGTCTGTGTTTGCAGTCACTCCCAGTTCTAGCATTACCACCTCAGCTCTGCCTCAGATCATCAGGCATTAGATTGTCATATGGAGTCACAACCTAGATCCCTTGCATGTGCAGTTCACAGTAGGGTTCATACTCCTATGAAAATTGAATCTGCTGCTGATCTGACAGAAAGCAGAGCTCAGGCAGTAATGCAGGCGATGGGGAGTGGCTGTAAATACAGATGAAGCTTCACTCACTTGCATGTCACTCACCCCCCTGCTGTGCAGCCCATTTCCTGACAGGCCATGGACCAGTATTGGTCCATGGCCTGGGGATCAGGGATCCCTGCTATAAACCATGCATTATTGTTATCTATGTTTTAAAAAATGAAGAGTCAGAGGGTCAAAAAGTTAGGTCACTTGACCAAATGTACACAACTATCAAGTGGGAGAGTTGAATTTCAAATAAAGGCAACCTGCCTGGGTTATGCTTAGCACATTTGCCCAACAAATGGGTGAACCTAATAAACTTTAATATGCAGTATGAAAGTAAGCGATAATATCTTTTATTTTCATATAGAATCTGAAATCAAAGATGATAGACGTACGTTCCATGAGGGCAGAGATTGTGTGTGTTTCACTTGTCCAGTATGATCATCTCTAGCCCCTAGTGTGGTTCCTGGTGCACTGTAGGTGCTCAAGTATTCCTGGAAGTGGGGGAGGAAGGGACTGAGGAAGAAAGGAAGAAAAGTCGGGAAGAAGGAAGACGTTGAATGAATAAATACAATGTATGCCTTCCTTCTCCTGCTTTTCTTTTTTAACCCTCTCTTCCTCCATTATTTCCATGTTTGTACTTTGCTTCTGAAATCTACAGTTTACTAAGGATAGGAGGAAGTGTTGGAATCTCTCCCCTTTAAGGACTCTCCAAGAGAATTTAAATGTAACATTGTTACAGAGTAGTAAGGCCTCTCTGAAGCTCTATCATTCATTTGGCTTTGGAAGCAATGTATCCTATATAGCATATTCTTTTTCTCACACTGAAACATTTTTAAAGAATTTAGACTTAGGCTTTTTCTTCTAATTGTGTGCTGCTTAAAATATCAATGCAATGCAGGGATGCCAATTCCTACATGGGTATATTGATTTTAAAAAAAAAAAATCCATACAGGGCCATAAGCAAATGAACAGCAATAGTTAAGGGCCAGGAAATGTCCACTGTCAGTTGATGGAACTATTACTTCAAGCGTCCCTCTGCAAAAAGCTTGTTACAACAGACAGATAATAGGCTGTGAACACTAAAAGCCCTATTTTTCTTCTTGCTTTCAGCACCATTGTCATAGGACTCTGTTTTCAGAGATTGCTCTGGACAGCCATATCAGATCTAGTCTTTAGACCATACAGACTCCCTTCTCCAGTTTTAATCAGCAAACTAAAATCATGGTGAAACTGAAGCATTGCACTTTTGTCCCAAGTGGATTTTAAGTGTTCTTATTCATAAAGAGTGTTCAGTTTTTCTGTTGTTTATTTTGTCATTTCAATTCCCTATCTAGAGAGCTCATTTTAAAAAGTATCTTTTCATTCTAACCTTAAACTTGAACTTCATGAGTCTCTGAATATCCTGAAATGTTTTGTTCTAGTCATCTTTGTGTCCCTACAGCAGGTAGGATATCACTTTGCACCTGGTAAATGCTGCAATATCGTTTATCGATTCAAATTGAACACACCTTGTGCAATATTTTGCTAATATTTTTTTTGTGTCCTAGCTGGGTCTCACTCTGTTGCCCAGTCTCACTCTGTTTCCCAGACTGGAGTGCAGTGGCATATTCCCGGCCACCGCAGCCTTGGCCTGCTGGGCTCTGGTGGTCCTTCTGCCTCAGCCTTCCAAGTAGCCAGAATTACAGGCGTGTGCTACCACAACCGGCTAATTTTTTTTTTTGAGTTGGAGTCTCACTCTGTCGCCCAGACTAGAGTGCAGTGGCCGCTTCCGGCCACCGCAGCCTTGACCTGCTGGGCTCCAGCGATCCTTCTGCCTCAGCCTTCCAAGTAGCCGGAATTACAGGCACGTGCTACCACGCCGGGCTGATTTTTTTTTTTTTATTTATTGTAGAGATGAGGTCTCGCTGCCCAGGCGGGTCTCGAACCCGCGGGCTCAGGCAATCCACTCACCTCAGCCTCCCAAAGGCGCGGGATTACAGGCTGGGCCACCGAGACCGGCTTAATTTTTTTATTTATTTATTGTAGAGATGAGATCTTGCCAAGTTGCCTGGGCGGGTCTCGAACCCGCGGGCTCAGGCAATCACTGCTAGGATCCCAAAGTGCTAGGATTACAGGCTGGGCTACCAAGCCCGGCCCCTAGCTGGTTTTAGTGCAATAGCAAGCTTCTGGAGTTTCAAAACCTCAAAACTTTAACTTTTCACCTTGCGCTTTTCTTCCTGGGGCAACAACTGGCTCAGCACATCTCCTAAATTCCAAGACAGGCTGCTTACTCTGTTCGGTCGAGAGTGCCAACCCAAGAAACGTTTTTGAAAGATCACAGTCAACGTCACTGCCAAGAGAAGAAGTTCTTGGCACACAAAGAACCCGGTTCAATATGAGATGCCAGATGGTGATTTTGACTTCAGCTGAATTCCTGCTGAAAAGTGTTTGAACTGCAGATGAGAAAAACTTCTATGACAAATTTCCGAGTGTTCGAAGCTTCAGAGGAAAACGGCAAGTGTTGATACACCCCCCGCCCCCACCAACCACAAGTGCCCATACCAGAAAACTACTACCTGCATCTGGGAGCTAAGAGTCCCACAAAGATGGCTTTGCTTTTAATCTGGGATGAACCCTGATTTGATTTTTACTAATATTAAGGTATATTAACTGAGTCCACTGAAAACAAATATTATTTGATTAAGATGCAGTGCTTTTTCAAAGGGTGTGTCTCCTTTGCATTGGCGATAACTCTCTTTCCTCTCTACTAACTGGTAGATTGGTAATTGGTTAATAATCAATTGATAATCAGTGTGTTTCCCCTTCCTACATACCTTCAAATTATAGGAGATGTATGTGACACATGAGGGTGGTGCTCAGGGCCACGCACAGAGGCTCACGTCTATGATCCCAGCACTTTGGAAGGCCAAAGTGGGAGAATATCTGAAGCCCAGAAATTCAAGACAATCCTGGGCAATATTGTGAGACTGTTTCTAGCTACACACAAATAGAAACTGCTTTTGTCTCTGCTGGCCTTGTTTCCATCTTATTTGCACTTGGAGGGACCCAGAGATAGACTGCATGATATGGGAGAAGGAAACCTCATTAATCAAGAATCAGACAAAATACATTTGCATTAAAACCTGCCTATAGTTCCAGCTACTTGGAAGGCTGGGGTGGAAGGATTGCTGAAGCTCAATAGGTTGACATTGGGGTGGCCATGATTGTGCATGCCACTGCACTCCAGCCTGGGTGATGGAGTGAAACTCCAACTCAAAACAAACAAACAAACAACAACAACAAAAAAACCTGGGTCTGTCATCTGGGTATCTCAGCATAGCCCCAATCCTTCAGCCGCTAAGACATTCTATGTAGATTGAATTGTGACTCACAGAGGCCACTGCCATAAGACTGATCATCACTTTGAACTCAGTATTTTGGGTCACAGAGGTCAAAACTATATCCTTAGAGAGCCATACCCATTGTCCCCCAATTGGAAATTAAATGCTAATCAAGACTAATCAGTTGCTTTCTGGAACACCGCTTCTAATTGCTGGCTCATCAATCCAGGTGCAAAGATGCTCTCTTGTTGTTTACTCCCAAATGCCTTCATTATTGGAGGCAATGCTCTCTTTCTGGTGGGCACATTTGCTGTTTTTAGAATGGTCATTTTTTTCTGCATTTTGGCTTGGGCTTTATTCAGAATAGACAGCCCTGCAAATGTGCAGAGTGGAAGGAAAAAGATCACTCTGTTATTTCAAGGCCTTTGAGATTCACCATGGGAAAGAGCGTGGATGCTGGAGATGCAGGCAGCCGCTGATGTGGGTGGGATGGAGGGAAGAACACGGAGAAGCATGCCTCCCTTTTGTCCCTGGGGTCAGGCCAGGCCCAGCAGCCAGTGCCTCCTTGACCTCCAGCCTGCTTTCTGCTGGGTACCCTGCAGTTCCTGGAACAGCTGAGTAGATGTAGGTGGAGCTCACTTTAATAAATGGCCTACCGGGCTGTTGTTTCTAAACATTGAATTAGTATATATTGGGCTGTTTTCTTTGAAAGGTGTGTGTGTGTGTGTGTGTGTGTGTGTGTGTGTGTGTGTGTGTGTGTGTGTTGGGTTTTTTTTTTTTTTGAGGTGGAGTCTCATTCTGTCACCCAGGCTGGAGGGCAGTGGCACACTCACGGCTACCCCAGCATCAACCTGCTAGGCTCCAACGGTCCTTCTGCCTCAGCCTTCCTAGTAGCCAGAACTACAGGTGCACGCTACCATGCCCTGCTAATTTTTTATTTATTGTAGGGACAAGGTCTCATCAAGTTGCTGGGGTCTTGAACCCATGGGCTCAGGCAATCCTCTCGCCTCAGCCTCCCAAAGTGCTGGAATTATAGACAGAGCCACTGAGTCTGGCCGAAATTTTAATTTATTTTTTATTTTGTATTTTTTTTTGAGTTGGAGTCTCACTCTGTCACCCAGACTGGAGTGCAGTGGCCGCTCCCAGCCACCGCAGCCTCGACCTGCTGGGCTCCGGCGATCCTTCCGCCTCAGCCTTCCAAGTAGCTGGAACTACAGGTGTGCGCTACCACGCCCGGCTAATTATTTATTTATTTATTGTAGAGATGAGGTCTCGCCAAGTTGCCCAGGCAGGTCTCGAACTGGCGGGCTCAGGCAATCCACTCACCTCGGCCTCCCAAAGCGCAGGATTACAGGCTGAGCCACCGAGCCTGGCCCGAAATTTTATTTTTAAAAATACTTTTGAAGGGCCATATGTGGTGGCTCACACCTGTAATGCCAGCACTTTGGGAGGCTGAGGCAGGAGGGTAGCTTGAGGCCAGAGGCTAGGAGTTCAAGATTAGCCTGGGCAACATAGTGAGGCCCTATCTCTACAAAAATAAATAAATAAACAAACAAGCTAGTAGGCATGGTGGTGCACATCTGTAATTCCAGTTACTCAGGAGGCTGAGGTGGAAGACTGCTTGAACTTAGGAGGTGGTGCAGTGAACCCTGATCATGCCACTGCACTTCAGCCTTGGCAACAGAGTGAGACCCTGTCTCAAAAAAACAAAAACAAAAACCCTTTCAAGACGTCAAAGGGTTTAGAGGATGGTACTTTTTAAACATCTTTTTGAACACTGAGTTTCATTCCATGGCAGCTGTCTGAGTCAGCCACAGTCCCTCTCAAGAGTCAAGTGCTGGGTCAACTGACCCAGGCTTGGGGGTGTGATATATCCACTGCGTGACCTTGCACAAGGCACCCAACCTTCCTGAACCCAAGCTCCTTTGAACAATAATAGAACTGGGTTAGATGAACTCAGAATCCTCTTCTTCTAACACTGCGCTTCTAGACAGCGTCAGTCCATGGGCTAGTCCGAATTAACATATGCTGCACTGCAAAGCACACACCAGGGTTCAAAGACTTACCACAAAAACAAATGTAAAAGATCTCAATAACATTTTTTACATTGATTACATGATGAAATGATAATATTTGGGAGGTATACTGGATTAAATGAAATCTAAACATTAATTTTATGTATTTATTTTTCCTATTTAAAATGCTGCTATTAGAAAATTTTGAATCATACATGTGGCTCACATACTTCTACTGGACAGACCTGCTTTAAAATGTTTCAGGGTCCCCATTTATCATTTTCTATCCAAAAATCTTTTAAAGAAACAAATAAAGATTTCATGTTGAGCTGGGTGTGGTGGCTCAAGCCTGTCACCACAGCACCTTAGGAGGTGGAAGTGAGAGGACTGCCTGAGCCCAGGGGTTTGAGACAAGCTTGGGCAACTTGGCGAGACCGCGTCTCTACAAAAAATTAACCAGGCATTCAAGAAACTCATCTCACCACAAGGGAGGCACACAGACTCAAAGATGAAGGACAGAAAATGAGTTTCCAGGCAAATGGATCACAGAAGAAGGCGGGAGTCATGATCTTAATATCAGACAAAACAACATTTAAGATATCAAAGATTTTAAAAGATACAAAAGGACATTACATAATGATAAAAGGTACAATCCATCAACAAGAAATATCCATCCTAAACATATATGCACCCAACACAAGAGCACCAGCATTTATAAAACAACTACTAAGTAAGCTTAAAAAAGATATTGACTCTAACAATATTGTAGCAAGGGACTTAAATACCTCCACAGCCCTAGATAGATCATTGAGGCAAAAAATTCAACAAGGAGATCCAGAACCTAAATGGACTTAATAGATACCTACGGAATATTCCATCCAACAACCACAGAATATACATTCTACTCATCATCACATGGAACATACTCCAAGATCAGTCACCTTCTCAGTCATAAATCAAGCATGAACAAATTTCATAAGGTTGCCATGGACCTTCTCAGACCACAGTGGAATAAAAATAAATATCAACACCAAAAAAAATTCCCCAAAGCCCACAAAGACATGGACACTAAACAGCATGATGTTGAACAACTACTGGGTCAACAATGAAATCAAAACAGAAATTAAAAGATTCCTGGAAATAAACAAAAATGATAAAACATCTTACCAAAACCTCTGGGATGCCATGAAAACAGTTCTAAGATGGGAATTTATATCTCTACAAGCACACTTCAAGAAAATGGAAAGATCACAAGTTGACAGTCTAACAGATTACCTAAGGGAGCTGGAAAGACTAGACCACCTAAACCCTGACTTTAGCAGAAGAATCCACATCACCAAAACAAGAGCCCAAATATAGACATATCAACAAAACAAAAAGCTGGTTCTTTTAAAGAATTAACAAGATTGATGGACCCCTAGCCAGAATGACCAAGAAAAAGAAAGAAAAAGCCCAAATAAACACAATCAGGAATACAAAAGATCAAATCACAACTGATCCCGAAGAAATACAAAAGATTATCAGAGATTACTATACACATCTATATAGAAACAAACTTGATAAACTAAGTGAAACTGAGGACCTTCTGACATCACACAACCACCCGAGGTTGAAACAAGAAGATACTGAGATACTAAATAGACCAATAACAACCCAGGAAATTGGCTCTGTCAAGAGAAAACTATCTACAAAAAAAAGCCCTGGACCGGATGGCTTTCCAGCAGAATTCTACAAAAGGTACAAAGAGGAGCTGATACCAATCCTATTGAAAGTATTCCAGGCAATTGAGAAAGATGGAATTCTCCCCAAATTATTTTACAAAGTTAACATCACACTGATACCCAAACCAGGTAAAGAGCCAACAAAAAATGAGAACCACAGGCCAATATCCCTTACGCACATAGGTGCAAAAATCCTCAACAAGATTCTAGCAAATTGGATCCGAAAACACATCTCAAAAATCATCTACCATGACCAAGTAGGCTTCATCCCCAGGATGCAGGACTAGTTCAATATTGCAAGATCATAAATGTAATTAAATACATCAACAGATGTAAAACCAAGAACTACATGATTATATCATTAGATGCAGAAAAAGCTTTTGATAAAATCCAGCATCCCTTCTTGATAAAATCCCTCAATCACCTAGGTATAGAAGGAACATACCTCAAAATAGTAAGTGATATTATTATCATCTATGATAAACCCACAGCTAGCATATTGCTAAATGGACAGAAACTGGAAACATTTCCCCTGAAAACTGGAATAAGACAAGGCTGCCCACTCTCACCCCTCTTGTTCAACATTGTGTTGGAAGTCCTAGCTTAGACAATCAGACAAGAGAAGGAAATCAGGGGTATCCAAATAGAAAAAGAGGAAGTCAAGTTATCCCTCTTTGCTGATGATATGACCCTATACCTTGAAAAGCTAGCAGAATCTGTCAAAAGCCTGCTTGTACTGATAAAGGACTTTGGCAAAGTCCCAGGGTACAAAATAAATGTGCAAAAAACAGTTGCATTCTTTTTTTTTTGAATTGGAGTCTCACTCTATCACCCAGACTGGAGTGCAGTGGCCACTTCCAGCCACTGCAACCTCGACCTGCTGGGCTCTGGCAATTCTGCCACCTCAGCCTTCCAAGTAGCTGGAACTACAGGCACACACTACTATGCCTGGCTAATTTTTGATTTATTGTAGAGATGAGGTCTCGCCAAGTTGCCCAGGCGGATCTCGAACCCACAGACTCAGGCAATCCACTTGCCTCGGCCTCCCAAAGTGCTGGGATTATAGGTTGAGTCACTGAGCCCAGCCCAGTCGCATTCTTATATACCAACAACAAGCAGGCAGAGAACCAAATAAAAAACACAATTCCATTCACAACAGCCACAAAAAAATGAAATACCTTGGCATCTTCCTTACCAGAGAAGTGAAAGACCTTTATAATGAAAACTACAGAACATTACTCAAAGAAATCCAAGAAGTCACAAACAAATGGAAGAATATTCCATGTTCATGGATAGGAAGAAACAACATTGTTAAGATGTCTATCTTACCAAAGGCAACCTATAGATTTGAAACAATACCCATCAAATTACCAACATCATTCTTCTGAGACCTGGAAATGACAATACAGAAATTCATATGGGAACACAAACGACTATGAATAGCCACAACAATCCTTAGCAAAAGAAACAAAGCAGGAGGTATCATACTTCCAGACTTCAAACTTTACTACAAGTCTACGATAATCAAAACAGCTTGGTATTGGTACAAGAACCGGCATATAGACCAATGGAACAGGGTAGAGATTCTGGAAGCAAAGCCCCAGTTTCTCAACCAACTCATCTTCGACAAAGCCTCCAACTACAACTACTGGCGAGAGAAGAACCTATTCAGTAAATGGTGCTGGGAAAACTGGCTGACCACATGCAGAAGATTGAAACAGGACCCCTACCCATCACCATACACAAAAATGAACTCTAAATGGATCAAAGACCTAAATGTAAAACCTCAAACTATAAGAATCTTAGAAAATGCAGGAGACACCCTTATGGAAAATGGAACTGGCACCAATTCCTGATCAAAACCCCAAGTGCCCATGCCATAAGAGATAAGATAAACAAGTGAGACCTCATCAAACTGACAAGCTTCAGCAAAGCAAAAGAAACCATCAAGAGAGTGGGGAGACAGCCCACAGAATGATAAAAAATATTTGCCAACTATGTATCTGACAAAGGCCTAACATCTAGGATCTATAAGGAACTCAAACGTACTGAAAGGAAAAAACAGCCCCATTAAAAAGTGGGCAAAAGACATGAACAGACACTTCTCAAACGAAGATATACAGGCAGCCAACAGACACATGAAGAAGAGCTCAGTCTCACTAATCATCAGAGAAATGCAAATCAAAACCACATTGAGATACCCACCTAACCCCAGTAAGAATGACCGTCATTAATAAAACAAACAACAGATGCTGGCGAGGATGCGAAGAAAAAGGAATGCTTCTGTATTGCTGGTGGGAATGCAAACTAGTGCAACCTCTTGTGGAAGACAGTGTGGCGATTTCTGAAAGAACTAGAAATTGACCTTCCACACGACCCAGCAATCCCTTTTGGGAATATACCCAGAGGAACTCAAGTCATTCTACCAAAAAGATACCTGCACATGCATGTTTGTTGCAGCTCTATTTACAATAGCAAAAACCTGGAACCAACCATGCTGCCCATCGAAGCTGGACTGGATAAAGAAAATGTGGTACATATACACAATGGAATATTATGCAGCCATAAAGAAGGACAAACATATGAACTTTGCAGCAACTTGGATGCATTTGGAGTCTATCATACTCAGTGATCTATCACAGAAACAAAGTACAGAGTACCATATGTTCTCACTCATAAGCGGACCTTGAACAATTATCATAGTACTTTAAGAAAGGGATTGGCAGTAGCGGGAAACTGCTGGGGGGGGAGGGGGTGGGATTGGCAGTTGAGGGAAACTGCCAGGGGAGGGAGGGACACACCTCATCAACAAGGTTACCTGCATAATGAACATTTGTATACCTAACCTGAATTGTACCCCACATGTTTGAAATTTAAAAAAAATTATTTTTAGCCAGGCATGGTAGTGCATGCCTATGGTTCCAGCTACTTGGAAAGCTGAGGCAAAAAGATCGCCTGAGTTCAGCAGGATGAGGCTGCGGTGGCTGTGAGCAGACCACTGCACTCCAGCCTGGGCAACAGTGAGACTCCAAATAAAATAAAATAAAAAGATTTCATGTCATATTGGTTGGATATTTAAGAGTGTATGAGGAAGGAACACCAATGTTTCTTTTTTTTTAAGTTGGAGTCTCACTCTGTCACCCAGACTGGAGTGCAGTGGCCGCTCCCGGCCACTGCAGCCTCGACCCGCTGGGCTCCGGCAATCCTTCCGTCTCAGCCTTCCAAGTAGCTGGAACTACAGGCGCGTGCTACCATGCCCAGCTAATTTTTTATTTATTGTAGAGATGAGGTCTCGCCAAGTTGCCCAGGTGGGTCTCGAACCTGTGGGCTCAGGCAATCCACTCACTTCAGCCTCTCAAAGCACTGGGATTACAGGCTGAGCCACCGAGCCCAGCCACCAATGTTTCTTAAAGTAAAATGGCATTTCCTTCTTGGAATGAAGCTGCAATGGCAGTCTTTGGACACTTGCTGTCCTTAGAACACTGGGACATTTCAGAGTCTAATCACATAAAAAGGAAGAGTTCCAGAAGTAAAAATCAGGCCCCAACCTGGCCCCCACCCCAGTACACACACACAACATCTTTTCTCCATGTTAGTGCACACTAATGCACTCAGCCCACTAGATCCAAAAGGTGTGTGTGCGGTAACCACTTGCTGCTGGGCTTTGCTACCGGCCCAAATAATGAACAGTAGACAGAGACAAGGTAGTGAATGGGGATCCGGAGGGATTATCTGGGCAGAAAGAGCAGCCGAGAGAAGATTCAGAGGCACATATGGGTGGAGTGAACACTGAGGATATATACATTTCCATGGATCAGGTAGCACCTTGAAGGTCAGGAAAAAGGCCTAAGACCTGATGTGAAAGGCAATGGTCAGAATGATCTGATGGAAGCTATGTTGTAGGAAAATCATTGCTCTCTGCAATGCTACAGTGCATGTAAGACCCCCAACGGGAGGGCCTGATTAGGACCCAATGACACCCAACGTCGTCCTCGTACTCTGTGTATGCATGTTTTTGCTTCTCCAAGGGAGAATGATCCATTCCTCAAGGATGAAAACCCAAGTTGATGTTTCTTTTGAACATCTCATGACCTCCAGGACAGTACTCAGCACAGAGTAGGCACTCAGTGCTTACTTTTGTTTTCGTTTTTAATTTTCTTTTTTTTTTTTTTTTTTTTTGAGTTGGAGTCTCACTCTGTCACCCAGACTGGAGTGCAGTGGCCACTCCCGGCCACCGCAGCCTCGACCTGCTGGGCTCCGGCGATCCTTCCGCTCAGCCTTCCAAGTAGCTGGAACTACAGGCGCGCGCTACCACACCCGACTAATTTTTGATTTACTGTAGAGATGAGGGCTCACCAAGTTGCCCAGGCGGGTCTCGAACCCGCAGGCTCAGGCGATCCACTCACCTCAGCCTCCCAAAGTGTGGGATTACAGGTTGAGCCACCGAGCCCGGCTGCTTTTTTTTTTTTTTTTTGAGTTGGAGTCTTACTCTGTCGCCCAGACTGGAGTGCAGGGGCACGCTCACAGCCACCCCGGTGCTGACCTGCTGGGCTCCAGTGATCCTTCCGCCTCAGCTTTCCAAGCAGCTAGAACTACAAGCGTGTGCCACCATACCCAGCTAATTTTTTTTTTTTTTAGAGACGATGTCTCTCCATGTTGCCCAAGCTGGTCTTGAACCTGCAGGCTTGGGCAATCCTCCCACCTCGGTCCCCCAAAGTGCTGGGATTACAGGCTTGAGACACGGTGCCTGGCTTATTTTAGTTATTTTTAAATAAACAATAAATTATTGTTAACTACAACCATCCTAGTGTGCTACTGAATACTAAATCTCATTCCTTCTATCTAATTGTATTGTTGTACTCATCGACAAACCCCACCTTATCTCCCTCTCCCAGTTACCTACCTTTCCCAGTCTCTGGTAACTATCTCTGTCTCCGTGAGTTCAATGGTTTTTTTGTTTTGTTTTTTGCTCCCACATATGAATAAGAACATGCAATATGCTGGGCTCGGTGGCTCAGCCTGTAATCCCGCGCCTTTGGGAGGCTGAGGTGAGTGGATTGCCTGAGCCTGTGGGTTTGAGACCCTCCCGGGCAACTTGGCCAGACCTCATCACTACAATAGATCAAAAAATCAGCCGGGCGTGGTAGCCCGCGCCTGTGATTGTGGCTCCTTGGAAGGCTGAGGCGGAAGGATCGCCGGAGCCCAGCAGGTCGAGGCTGCGGTGGCCGGGAGCGGCCGCTGCACTCCAGTCTGGGCGACAGAGGGAGACTCCAACTCAAAAAAAAAGAACATGCAATATTTATCATTGTGAGCCTGGCTTATTTCACTGAACATAATGTCTTCCAGTTCCATCCATGTTGTTGCACTCTTTTTTTTATGGCTGTCTAACATTCCATTGAGTACTTATCCCACATTGTCTTCATCCATTCATCTGCTGATGGACACGCAGGTCGATTCCATGTCGTGGTTATTGTAAATGGTGCTGCCATTAACATGGGAGTGCGAGCGTCCCTTCAATATGCTGATTTCCTTTCTTGAGGATACAGACCCAGCAGTAGGATTGCTGGATCACGTGGTAGTTCTGTGTTTAGTTTTTGGAGGAATCTCCATGCTGCTCTCCACCGGGCTGTACTAATTTACATTCCCGTCAGCAGCACAGGCGTTGCTTATCTAAGAGGGCTTCTGTTTTTTTTTAATTTTTTTTAGTCAGAGTCTCACTCTGTTGCCCAGGTTGGAGTGTCGTGGCACGCTCACTGCCACGCTCGCGACCGGGCTCAGGCGATCCTTCTGCCTCGGTTTTCCAAGTAGCCAGAACTACAGTAGCGCGCTACCAAGCCCGGCTAATTTTTAATTTATTGTATTCATTGTTTTGTTTTGTTTTTTTAAATTTATGGTAGACACTAGGTCTCCCCATGTTGCCAGGGCTGGTCTCGAACCCTCGGGCTCCAGGCAATCCGCTCGTCTCGGTCTCCCAAAGTGCTGGGATTACAGGTGGAACCACTGAGCCCAGCCCTGAGAGGGTTTTAAAGGAGAGAGGAGCATGCACCTCTACTCTTGCTTATTCTGCAGACACATGGGACGAGAGCTTGGGTTTCCAAATAAAACTGATCTACGTTAGAAATTTACTTTTAAAATTTTGAGATAATGTAGATTCACGTGAAGTTGAAAGAAAAGCGAGAGAGCTCCCCTCTAGACACGCCACCCAATTTTTCTCAAGGGTAACATTTTGCAGAACTGTAGGGCGTACGCTCTCGCAACTAGGAAACTGACATTCGTGCAGTCAGGACGCCTTCCTTAAAGGTCCCCAGACTTACGGACTCTCGTCGGTGTTTGTCTTTAGTTCTATGCAGCTTTGCCACACATGTAGTCAGTCGGCTTTTGAACCTCGGCCGCGTGGAGCACTTGCTGTGGGGTCCTCACCGAGCTCTTCGACTCCTGGGAGATTCCGTTTGCTCGTTTGCAAAGTGGGTAGAACGTCTGCCTCCTAAGGGTGGTTGGGGATTAGGTAGGACTTCCTGTCGCGTTTCCAGCACCCGGATTCTCAGCGAGTGCTGGCTCCCTTCTGAACTACGGCTTGTTCTCTCACTAGCAAGGGAGCTGTCTCCAGCTTCTGGCTAAAATAGCCAGACTCGTGGGTTGTAAGACACGAGGCGGTTCCTTCCCCAAGGGCAACACATTCAGCCCCGCAGCTCAAAGGGACCCAGGGGTGCGGCCTCGGGCCCTCAGCCGCCACCGCCGCTGGGCCTGGGCTCCTGCTGGGTGGCACTCAGAGCCCAAGGGTGGGGGTGGGGGTTGAGAACGGAGACTTTGGGAGCCACGGAGCAGGGTAGGAGGTGGCGATAAATACCGAGCAACCGTTAACAGGAGAACCGCCAACTCCGAGGAGCTTCCGTCCCGGGCGGCTGTGGCCGGGGTGGGATGCACAGGGGGCGAGAGCCCCTGGAGGCGCGGCGGGCAGGTGCGGAGGCCCGTCCGAGGGGTGGGAGGGTCGCTCGCACTCTAGAGGATTCAGAGTCAAGTCTCCAGCCCTTCCGCCTCCCGGACACCCTTCCGGTGACCAACGGGCCCCCCAGGGCTGGGGCACCGGGGCCGCCTGGGCGCAGAGGCAGCACCGAATCCCGCCTTGAGGTCCCGCGGGCCGGCGGCGGCGGGGGCGGGGGGCCCTCCTCCGCGCAAGAACGCGACCGGCCGGGCGTCCGAAGTGCGGGCTGCGTGCGTGCGGGCGCCCTTGGAAGGAGGGGGAGGCGACGGGCAGCGGCCGAGGGGGGAGCGCCGCCCCGCGCGGAGGCGGCCCCGGGGCGCGGGCCTCCTCCGCCCTCAGCCGGCGTCTCTAAGTTCGAGCCTCGGAGGCGGGGGCCGGGGGGCGGGGAGGGCGCCTCCTGCTCCTCCTCGCCGCAGAGGAGGAGCCGCCCCGACCGGCGTCGCCCTGACTCCTCCTCCCCGCGCGGCCCGGCCCTTCCTCCCCGGCGTCCCAAGCTCCGGGTGGCCGCGGCCGAGCCGGGAGCCGAGCGCGCTGGGCGCGGCCGTCCCGCTGCCGCCGCCGCCAAGCCCGGAGCGCGCCAGCGGCGATGGTTCCCGCGGCGGCGCCGGGCGCCTGAGCCCAGGGACGCGGTATGCGATCCCGGCCCCGGGGACCCCGACCCGCGGCCTAGGGCGCGCGGAAGCCCTGGGGGGGGGGTCGGCGAGGCCCCGCGCGTCTGGGCGGACGGGGCGGGCACGCGACACGCTCGGGCGTCCCCTTCCGAGCCGGGGGCCGGGGCGGGCGCAGGCCCTGCGGGCCGGGTCGCACCGGGAGGACGAGGCGGCGAGGAGGGGCGGGTCGCGGGGCCCGAGCCGGCGGGGGCGGGGCGGGGGGCGCGCGGCCGCCCGCGGCCCCCGAGAGCCGCGCTTTTGTACGAGCTGGCCCTTACATATGGAAATGACGCTCGCGCAGGTCCCCATTCGCGTCCTGTTGAAGGTCGCCCGCCCGGAACCGCGGCGCCGGCTGCGAAGTATTGTCCCGCGGCTCGAGCCCTAACAAAGCGTCCCCCGTCGCCTTGCAGAGCACCGGAGGCGGCCGGCTGGGCGGACCCCGCGGAGAGGACCCCGCGGAGAGGCCGACGGAAGGTAGGCGGGGGCCGCGGGGGCCGGGAGCGCCCGCTGCCCGGGGGCGCGACGCGGGTTGCCGGAGACCCGGGCGACGCGCGGTCCTCCGGCCGCGCCTCCGCCTCCCCTGCGCCCCGGCCGGCAGCGGCGGTGTCGGTCCCGGAGCGCGCTTGAGACCCGCGGAGAGCAGAACGGGGGGCTGTGCTGGGGGCTCGTGCCGCCCAGACAGCCTTGCGGCCGAGATGCCCACGAAAAAGCCGGTGGGACCACCGAGGGGGCTGCCCGATCCAGTCCATCCTGTCTGGGTGGCGGAGAGCTGTTGGGCGTCCCTAAAGTAGGGCTTCAGGGGTGTGGGGTCCGTGCATGCAGACGGACTTCCCCCCTCCCGCGTGTCATTACTTGGGAAGGACGAAGTGACATTCGGTTGTTGCCTCAAAGCCCTGATCGCCAGACCTGCAGGATGGGAGCTGGGGGGTCGGGGAAGGAAGCCCCCGGGGGCTGGGCTTCTGTCGCTAGCAGACGGCCCCTGGCCACGGACCCCAGGACGGGCTCAGTCGCTGCCCCAAGCTCTTCCTGTGCAATCAGAAGAGGGAGAGGGAGAGAGACGGGCGTGTTTTCTTAGCCCCGGCCCCAACAATCCGGGCTCAAGGTGCAGATCGCATGGGAGCCGGTCCTACCCCCAGAGCATGTTTCTAGGCAGCCTGGATGTTGTGAGATCCACCGCTTCCTTCACTTAGCTGTTACAGACCCTCTCCTGGAGGGATTCCTGAGATGGGCTCGCGGGTACCACACAGCTGAATGAACTGCATCAAAACAGACCGCTTCGTTTTTTTGTGACGGGCGTGGCAGCTTTGTAGGATGAGAGTCCTGATAAAGTCTATCCTGGCACGGAGCGAAGCCCCCGGGACCATTTCTCAGTTGGGTTCCTGTGAATAAGGTGACGTGCCTTTAATCTGTGTGCATGCTTCCCGAGGCTTGACCTTCTGGAGGAAATTTATAGTTTCGGTCAGCTTGGTCGTATGTTGAGCCTTTTCTGGTGGTGAGCCTGTTAGCTAGGTGGCTGGCCTGGGATATTGGCAGGCCTTGCTCTGGAGCTGAAGGGAACTGTGAACCTTTTCAGTGTGTCTAGGAGTAACATTACAGGCTGGCTGAAAAACTGTGTGCTGGGTTCTCTTCAGCTGTTGCCAATGTCCTCGGGGAGGTGTGGTGAGCTGCCTGGGAGTTTGTTTGCAGATTTGCTTATTTTCACCTGTTCGCTGGCGGTTTTTTTTTTTTTTTTTTTTTTTTTTTTTTGAGTTGGAGTCTCACTCTGTCGCCCAGACTGGAGTGCAGTGGCACACTCCTGGTCACTGCAGCCTCTACCTGCTGGGTTCAGGTGATCCTTCGGCCTCAACCTTCCAAGTAGCTGGAACTACAGGCGCGCGCTACCACACTCGGCTAGTTTTTGATTTATTGTAGAGACGAGGTCTCGCCAAATTGCCCAGGCTGGTCTCGAACCCGCAGGTTCAGGCAATTAATTCACCTCGGCCTCCCAAAGCGCTGGGATTACAGACTGAGCCACCGAGCCCGGCCTCTCTGGTGATTCTTTAGAGGCAAGCGCTCTGAACTGCAGTGGAGATAATGAGTGGGACTTACCAGTGTTCCAAGTGGGTCGGATATCAGCAAAGATACTGCCAACCCGGGGAGTGGCTTTATGGGAGGCAATGGAGAGAAAGCTTTCGTAAGCACAGTCTTCACATTAAAATGTCAAGGATCAGTCATTTTAATAGGCACTGGCTCCGAATGGTGTGGGTTTCTTTTTTCTTATTTCTTTTTCATTTTAGATATGTAATGACCCTTAATATCAGAAGACGTTAACTGTCACAGTTGGGGAGACAAGGCCTCTCATGAATTCTGAACAGCCAATCTTAATTTAATAGGCAGTATTCTTATCATGAGTGAAATGTTCAAGTAAATTGTTTTAAATGTCACTGCAAATGACTTTCTCAACTAACATTTTGCCAATCTTGATGCTTCCATTTTATGTTGATAATGAAAATACATTTTATCAGTCTTATACTGATAAAGGGTTGACAAGTTTAGCCAGAGCAGTTTAGAGGGACTCAAACTGCGTAGAGATGTATTTTTATAGATGGCTGTTCATATGTAAGCCAGTAAATAATGTGGGTTGAATTCTGGCTATTGAACTTGCATCTGTTGGGTAGGGGCTTGTGGAGAGAGTTACTAAAGCTTACTAAAGATATGTTTGTCCTATTTACAGATGAAATCGAATTTTGAAAAGATCATGAAACTACGAAAGTGAGCAAGTTTGTTTGAAATTAGGATGCTTCTTTATTGCAGTCTTTATCAGCAGTATACCATATATTCAAGCTTTTGGATGGAAAACTTACAAAGCATCTATCTGTACCCTGATGCCTACTTAAAAAACAAAGTTGGAAAAATATTGTTTGCAGATGTGAGAAGGAAACATGCTTCACTTACAACCCTAGGGCACTGTACTCATGGCTTCAGGCACCCTAAAATAATTTGAGTGGATATGGCTCAGGAAGTAAAAGTTATTATAAGCTTTCTCTGAAAAAGAAAAAAAAAGTAACAAATATGCAGGTCTGTTTTCTGCTTTTTTAATTTTACTTAGTAGTTGATTGCAGGTTATTGAATGTACATTGTGCTAGGCTAATGGTTTGGGTTTTTTTTCCTTCTTTTTCCAGTTACCCTGAGATAACACTTGATTGGGTAATCCACCTGCTATTAGGCTTAACAAAAGCATGGGTTTTCTACATCCTTCAGGATAGTAAAACACCAAAGCTTGTGTCCATTTCAGAATAAATGCTAGTAGGATACCCCTAAAGTAAATTTTATAGTGTCATTAGCAATTGTTATTTCCTTTCAAATGTATTTGAAAGTGTCATTAGCATTGTTATTTCCTTTCAAATGTATTTACTGTGACTTTTTCCCCCCTGTGCAATGGCATTTAAGCTTTTTTGTTATTTTGTAAACCACAATTTTATGCAAATGATTACTGTGTTGCTTTTGGTATCCAGCTAGAAGCAAGGTGCTATCTGAGCAGAAAGGAGGCCGTCTGACAGTGATCGGCTTTCTGCTGAGCCTCAGTAGTTCTTGGCAGACGTATTTTCCTATAAAAACTCGTAAATGGCAGCCACTGCTTTTTCTGTTGAGCTTTTGCTAAACTTAAATCTATTCTTGTCACTCTTTTCTTTTCTACTGAAATTAGCCCAATATGGTAAGCCTGAAAATCTTTGCAGTGGATTAAAGTCTTTGCAGAAAAGAGAGACGAAAAAGAAACACTTTAATTCTATCATTGGCATTATTAGGCTGGGACTTGCCAAGCAGTGAAGGCGGATGGTGTGAATAGAGAGGTTTGCCAGAGCGGAGTGTGTTGGTGTTCATTGCTTCAACTGTAAAGTAACTAAATGAGTCGCTTGGTGGCCACTGTCTGGGCTGCGGACCTCCAACAGCTATGTCTGCACACAGGTCCGAAAGCATCTATTATGATGCCCTCTCGAGGACAGCAGAGGGGCATGCAGACATTCCGCAGAGCTGTTCAGCTGCTGGACCATCTGGAGGGGAAATAAAAGGCCTGGACTGGGGGCTCTGGCATTGTGCATGTTGATTATTTGGTTTTCATTTGCCAGACTTTGTCTCCTTTTCACTCCCTCCAGCCCAGAACAGACGTCCCTTTTGGCTGGGGCACATTCTTCCAAGCTCCTTTCGGTACCTTGACTGGGCACTGGAAAGTCCATAAACTCACGCAACTACTCATGATTCCAGCCACACCTCCACCCACCTCTTTTGCAGTCCCATTTGGCACTGGGATGTCGTCAGCTGGGGAAATGGGCACTGCAGTCAGCGTCCGCAGCGTTTTGGCAGCCTTGTTTTGAGTTATTTGGAAGGAAAATCCTCTGAATAGTTCTCATTATGGGTGGTGATTGGGTGGTAAATGTTTTGATTAGTGGCCCTGTGCATCTGCCTCTTATATAACCATCCCTAGTTAGAACTCCAAAATGTAACCCACACTGGCCCTTCTATTCTGAAGCAGTTGTAAAACCTCCCTAATGACTTGATTGGAGAGGTGGATAGTGAGGGGAGGCCCAGGTTTATGGCAGGCTTCATAAAACTGGAGCTCTTTTTTTGCAATTCAAAGAATCACTCACTCAAAACCAAACTTTTTTTTAAAGATGTGGGGTACAATTCAGGATTAGGTATACAAATGGACATCGTACAAAGTTTGGGCCTCCCTTCGGTCCCCACTTTGCCTGGTTTGAGATCAGGTAATGTTGTGTCCCCACCCCCCCCAGGCAGTGTCCCGCTACTGCCAATACCTTTCTTACAGTGTTATGGTAGATGTTCAGGGTCTGCTTGTGAGTGAGAACATGTGGAACTCTGTTCTTTGTTTCTATGATAGATCACTGAGTATCATAGACTCTAAGTTCATCCAAGTTGCTGTGAAGTCCATATATAAAACCAAACATTCTTTTTTTTTTTTCCTGAGTTGGAGTCTCACTCTGTCGCCCAAAGTGGAGTGCAGTGGCCGCTCCCAGCCACCGCAGCCTCCACCTAACCAGGCTCCGGCGATCCTTCCGCCTCAGCCTTCCAAGTAGCTGGAACTACAAGTGCACGCTACCACGCCCGGCTAATTTTTTGATTTATTGCAGAGATGAGGTCTCGCCAAGTTGCCCAGGTGGGTCTCAAACCCATGGGCTCAGGCAATCCACTCACCTCAGTCTCCCAAAGCGTGGGATTACAGGCTGAGCCACCGAGCCCGGCTAAAACCAAACATTCTTTATCTCTGAGTAAGGTTCCTGCCACTGGATACTAGTTAGGGCTTGAGTTTGAAAAACATTGGATTGTACAGATTGCACATCCTTACATATTTATTTTGAGAAGTAATTTAACAATTATCAATTTCTGGGCAATACCTGTTACTGAAGATAAAGGACTCCTCAAGGTCATTTTTATATATAAAAAAATTTCTTTCTTCCACACCCTAAATCCCAAAGCTGCTTTAGAGAAAAAGAGAAAACATATTCCGTGTTTCCCTAGTGCCTTGTAGGCTGTAAGGGTTCAATGAGTCGATCAAGGAAGGTAGGGAGGAAGGAACACCACGTCTCCTGATTCCAGTTTGGAAAAGTTTGTGGCCAAGGAGCGTTTTGTGGCAGTTTCTGATACTCAGCACTCTTTGGCTGGCCAGCACATAAAGGCGGAGGTAAGGGGTTTGCTGATGGTATCTTTCAGAGGTCCCACTCATATATTCTATATGCGTGTGCAGGATTGAGGGATAATATAATTAAAATCACACTAGAGTTCAAATCCACCTCCAATATTAGTGCTGTATCCTTGGAGAAGTTGCTTAATTTTGCCAACCCCCAGTTTCTACGTCCTGGATGGAAAATGATGATATCTGTTTCTAAGAATTGGATTAAGTTAGATGATATCCATAGAGTACTTGTTTAGGCTAGACTCATAGTAAATACTCAGAAGTTAAAAAAAATTAAATCCTCTGAATTCCTAATTACATTTCAGCCTTTCTGATTTTATGTAACATTAAATTTATCAGTAATCTGCCTTTCAAGATGGAAATTCTGAACATCTCCTGCTGCTATTCTCATTTAGTGATACAATGATGCTTATCTACACAGTACATTCCCTGTCCCGGTCCCTCACCCTCTGTTTTGTGGCATTCCTCATCTCCTGCTCTGCTTCTTCGAAGGTAGATCTGTGGCTGATTGATTTGTTTACTTTGCCCCCTCTCCAGCTTACCCCTCTTTTGTAAGTTGCAGGTCTTCTCTTGGTTGTTTTCTCAATCACCCTCCTGTATCAGCTCTCTCTGGGATTAGCAACTCTGAACCCTCAGAACAACCCTTCCAGATGGGTATTGCTGTCTTCATGCTGTCATCCACTTGAAGAAGTGTCTAACACAAACTCCTCCTCCAGAGTTTCGTCCCATGACAGAATAATTCAGCTGAAGTTTGTGCGACCACTGGCTTCATTACTAGCCCATTGAATTAAATGTCACACAGCATAGTACAGTTTGGCAGTCAGTGTTGGAATTCTATGACTACGTCTGCTGGCTTATATGCGAGACTGCAAATGTCTTTGAGAAAGGGCAGAATGGGGGAAGTGGAGGTGTGTATGTGGAAGAATTAGGCCTTTCACAATGTCCGCGTGCCCATTTCTGTAACCCTCCTTCAGGGTCAGTTTCTCTCACAGGGTATCCGTGTGCTAAGTCAGTCCCTGGTCTTTACTGAGTCCCATTATGAAAAACAGACTGTACCATGCATGCATTTGGTGGAAGATATCAAAGAAATAGAAGGTGTGGATCTTACCCTTAGAGAAATATCTGCCAAGTGGGGAAGAAAAAAAAAATTCTTTCACATGAAATTACTGATGAACATTTGGGGAATAAGATCAACCAGTAAAAAATGCGTTCTGTGCCAGATGAGTACTGACAGCTTGTCATCATGTGTAACATCTCCTGGATGTTTCCATGAGCATTCGTTCCACAGGGGCGGGGCTTGCCCTCCTACTGAAGTCAGAAGAAGGTTTTCCTAAGCCTGGTGTTTGGGCAGGAGGGAGATAAAATAAAGACTTTTCTTTCTCTTTTTTTAAAAGGAAAACTGCTATAAAATGAAAGAGGTTTGATTCAGTGAAAACCCGGTGACTTCCCAAAGAGTAGGGCATGATACTTTTTCAAATTCAAAGCAGCAAATAAGATTGGGACTTCTCAGTACGTTGTGTGTTTCTCTTTCATTGGTTTGGATGGACAAATCCCTGCCCCTTAAAATAATTTTTATGCTGGGTATGGTGCCTCACACCTGTAATCTCAGCACTCTGGGAGGCTGAGGCAGGAGGATTGCTTGAGCCCAGGAGCTCAAGACCAGCTTGGGCAACAGAGTGAGACCTTGTCTCAAACAAATAAAATTTTTTAAAAGGGAAATGTAAGAATTCTTTTTTTTTTTTTTTGAGTTGGAGTCTCACTCTGTCGCCCAGACTGGAGTGCAGTGACCGCTCCCGGCCACCGCAGCCTCGACCTGCTGGGCTCCGGCGATCCTTGCGCCTCAGCCTTCCGCGTAGCCGGAATTACAGGCGCGTGCTACCACGCCCGGCTGATTTTTTGATTTATTGTAGAGATGAGGTCTCGCTGCCCAGGCGGGTCTCGAACCCGTGGGCTCAGGCAATCCACTCACCTCATCCTCCCAAAGGCGCGGGATTACAGGCTGAGCCACCGAGTCCGGCTTACGGTTGAGTTCTTAAACAAATCTGCAAAATCAAGCAAAAGCAGAATGGTCTGGCTTTTATGAAGTTAATCAGATTATAGCCCTGGGGACTGTGAAACTCAGGGTGTGTCTCAGAGCCATGGCAACAATGAAAATCCCAGCACGTCTTAGGGATTCTCAGTTGATCTTGGTTGACAATTAACTGGTGGATTCTAAGTGAATCTCACATTAGCCAAGCTTCGGCCTTATCTACATTTTTAATTCTTATTGCTTTGCATAACAACGTGGTGTTTCTTGCCTGGTGCTTGGATGTTTATATAGCGCTCTCGACTTATTTTGAAAACATTTACATAGTGTTTTGTTAACCCAGCAGACTAACCCTGGGAAGTCAGCCAGAACCCGAAGCACCTTAGTAATAGAAAACCTGATAATTAGGAGAAGAATACTAAGACCTGGACCCAAACTGTGCCACGTTGCTTTAATGAGTGGCCCCAGTAAAAAGTGTGCTGTGTGACAGAGCTGTTCACATTTATTTTCAGAGTCCACCTAGTTCTGCTGAAACCCTCGGGAAGATGCTGGCTCAATTCTAGCTTGTCACGTTTTGAACAACTGTCTGTGGAAAGAAAGCAAACACAACCTAGTACCGCCTGGCTATGTTCTAGAAAACTCTTTTATTTTCAGTTCTGGCTGTGTACAATATCTTAGTTTACGAGTTTCCCATTGTAATGATCTGCTCCATGGAACATACCTCTGGGTTAGAGAGTTTTCTAACTAAAAGTTTTCTCTCTCTTGGCTTGGTTACTGAAAGCTGCCATATTTTATAGTCAGAGGGCTTTTTCTTCGAGACTTGTTGCAGATGAATGAGGTCATCGTCTCAAGGGTACATGTTGTGTTTGCACCCATTGCATCATGGTAAAGGTACCTCCAGACGGGGTAGGTTTCAGGCTTTCATCAGAAGATCTGGCACATTAGACATGAATCATTGAACAAAGGGAAAAAAACAGATTTCATTCATAAAATACAAGGTATCTGGAATTTTATGATGGATTTTTTTTAAATGACTCAGTTATTAATGTCTCTGAGATTTTACTGATCTTAAGGATAGTGACAAAATGGAAATCTTGAGGTTTGGGGCCGGATGTCAGTGAGCTGGAAGACAGGCTAACCAGGCATAAAGAGATGAGACGCCCTAGACAGTGGAGGTGCCCTGAGGTGCTGAACGATTCCCATAAGCCAGTGCATAGCTCCTCCAAACCTCACTGTCTCAAAGGCTGGAATAGTGTTTTCCCCTTTCCCTAGGCAACAAAGCATTGCCTAAAACTCCCTGGGACTAAAGTGAGCTTCAGGGAATACTCTTCCTGGCACACCTTGTGTAATTGCATCCATGAAGCTAATTGAGGTGCTTTTAGAGGAGCTTGTGTGAAAGGCAATTGGTCTCATGTAAACAAGGAGTGGTTTTGCAGCAGACTTCATGTTCATCCAGCACCTCTTGCTGCAGCTCCGCTCTAAGGACGATGGGGGGTGTCTAGGCTGAACGACGTGGAACCCATCAGTTTGGCTACGCCAGCTGACTGCAGCATCTGGGCAGGCTGTCTAGAGCTTGCTGACTTGCATGGAAGTTCTGGACATGCATTTTATGGGTGCTCGCAATTAGTTCCTGTGAATCGTCTTGCTGTCAAAAGTGGACCAGAAGAACTGATAGAAAGAGAACTGCTTTCAGCCTTGAGTTTGGCAGTCCAGCCATCTGCCTGAGGACTGGGTAGGAGAGGAGGGTGTCGTCCTGCCTGCGTGACCCCCTCATTCTGGTAATATTACCCCCAGTGTGATCTGGCTGGAGGGGCTGCCATGACCCGTCCTTGTCTCTGTCTTGCACAGGTGAGCGCTGTGGGCTATGGGATGGATGAGGTGGAGCAGGACCAGCATGAAGCCCGCCTCAAGGAGCTGTTTGACAGTTTTGACACGACGGGCACGGGGTCCCTCGGACAGGAGGAACTCACTGACCTTTGCCACATGCTGAGCTTGGAGGAGGTGGCCCCGGTGCTGCAACAGACACTACTACAGGACAACCTCTTGGGCAGGGTAAGGTCTGGGGAGGAACATGGGTTATGGGAAGTGGGGTGTGGTTTCTGTCGGAGGGCTGGGGGTGGGGCTGACCACACGTGTTGCAACTTGTTTCTAGCATCCTGACTGTTAATGTGGTAGAAAGGAATATGATGGGTGTGACATAGTACAGTTTGCTCAGGTAGCAAGGACCTGCTCTAATCTGTGCTCTGGAATTAAGGTGTGCACTAAGCATCTTAGATGAAGAAAGAAAAAGAGGTAATGAGAGGAGGTTTTCCAACTTTTGTCTTGTTCTTTGTGGATTATCGGCTCCCCATTCATCCCTGGGAAAGAAAGAAGAGGGGTGAGATTTCCACTGAAGAGAAGGAAAATGCCACCAGAAAACTGTTGTTATGACTTTTACTCCCAGTGAATCTATTTCTTGTGTGGATTGTTTCTGGCTGAAGTATTAATTAAACCTTCCACTCAGGAAATGAGACAGGATGGTAAGTAAATGCAGTGCAGGTTCATTTAAAACTCAGCATGACTTGCCTCCAGCAGGGATGTGCGTGCGTGCCAATGTTAACTCCTATGTTAGACAACAAATAGTCATGTTCTTCCCGTTAACCATGTCACAGATGCGTGTTAAGAGGTCAGAAGGAGTCTTTTTTTCCTCTTGCTGATGGTGAGGACATTTGATCCGTCACAACCTGAGTGCCTTCAGCTCTCATCATCATAATTAACAGGCAAATTTTTATGGCTTTGGGTTGAGTCTCTTGCTGTTGGATTTTGGAATGGTTGAGAAGAAAAAAAAAATGGGCAATGCTTCCTGAGCTCTGCTGGGTCATTGCTGACACTTTGTAGACAGTGGTTTTTATCATGTGGTGTGAATTGAGGAAGCAGCTATGAAGCCCAACTTAATTCTAGTGGCTGAACTTCCTTTTCATTTTCACTGTCTTTTAGCTGACAAGATGTGTAAGTGACTTCAGACATAGTACCATATATTGGTGCTCTGTATCCTGAGACAGACGAGAGTAGTGATCATTCTGAAATGGATGTACAAAAGATGACATTCTCAGGGACTTGGCACCATGCGTGTGGTGTTAAACCAGGCTCACACTTAAAGAAAAAAATGTGAGTTCTTTGCAAAATCTGGGGCCATTCTTGCCCTCTTTTGGGAGAATTAACTGCTTATGAATATATGAGGTCCCTATAAAATGCTAAAAATCTTGCTTTACAAATCTTGAAATGGGAATGTTGAAGATTGAACCATTTGCTTCGCATCATGTGATGCACTCAGATATGTTTGACTTCTGCCTCAGTCTTAGACCCTGTGGGATGCAAAAGAGGGCATCTCCCAGTACAGTCGTTGGGTGTCCTGGACCTTTTGGTGTCCATGGAATGGTCTCAAAGGGCAGATCTGTCTTAATGCTTCTTAAAACCTGAGAAGATAGAATACAACTTAAGGTTTCCTTGAGAAGTTTCCTTAGAGTCAGCATAAACATGGAATCCTCTGTCGTTCACAGACTACACCTTGGCAGCAGATTAACAGTTTGCTTACCAGATGCTGCACATCCTGGCCCTTATTTATTTGGAAGACTAAAATAGGGAGCAGTTATTGATTGACTTGTTAAAGATGTGACACGACCAGCCTGCTTTTTACGTTTGCTATTTGCCTGAATAATGAATACCTCAGTGGTCTGTAGCGTGATATTTACTTAGTGGGCCAGTGATAAAAGCTAAATAGATGTATGCATATTGATTTCATGTGGGAGGTCCCTTGTGCTTGTCTTGAGAGCAGGGTTGGCATGAATTAATGCACTACTGTTAAATTTGCATTTTTTTATGAAACTGAATTATTCTCCTCAGATGATCACATACACTTGGCCATATGCTGTTAAGATACTCTATGTGGTGTATGGTTTTAAATTATATAGAAAAAAAATTCCTTAGGATTCACTGAAGTGATCCAAGTCCAATCAATTTCATGATATATTGAGTAAGGATCATAAGCTGTAAAATTAAAAGTTGCTTTTTAATGCCAGTTATCTTTGTTCTCTTTAGAAGGTATTTATAGAAAAACCTGTAAGGGTTAGCAACTTGGCTTAGTAAAAAAGGAGAAAGAAAGGGTAGCACAACAAATCCAAATATATTCATCTATTCATTAATTCAACACACATGTATTGTGGGTATCTTCCTGTCAAACATTCCCCTAGTCTTATAGGATACGGGCAACTTATTTATATTTACTGTAAACTACAGTTTTCCATTAAATTAGCTTTTGGATCTGTAACATGGATGGTTATAACTTTAATTTTGTCTTTTAAATCTTAGAGTATAATTTAAAAAATTTTTTAATTTTAAAGATGTGGGGTACAATCCAGAGTTAGGTATACAAATGTTCATTATGCAGGTACCTTTGCAGTTTCCCTCAACTGGCAATCCCACCCACCTCCTCTGGCGGTTTCCCACCACTGCCAGTTCCTTTCTTATAGTATTATGATAAGTGTTCAAAGTCTGCTTATGCAGACCTTGTATAATTTTTGAATAAAACTTTCAAACGACCTCAATTGGAATTGGACAGAATTAACCTTTTTTTTTTTTTTTTTTTTTTTTTTTTTTTTTTTTTTTTTTTGAGTTGGAGTCTCACTCTCTGTTGCCCAGACTGGAGTGCAGTGGCTGCTTCCGGCCACCGCAGCCTCGACCTGCTGGGCTCTGGTGATCCTTCCGCCTCAGCCTTCCGAGTAGCCGGAATTACAGGCATGCGCTACCATGCCCAGCTGATTTTTGATTTATTGTAGAGATGAGGTCTTGCCAAGTTGCCCAGGCGGGTCACTCACGAACCCGCGGGCTCAGGCCATCCACTCACCTCAGCCTCCCAAAGGCGCGGGATTACAGGCTGAGCCACCAAGCCCAGCTTGAATTAATCATTTTATCTTGAAATAAGAAGATAAAAAGCACTGTCTCTTTCAACCAAGAATATGAGGATTGTCTATTTGTGTTTTTATTTTACAATCCATCTTCAATAATTTTTTTAAGACGCCTAATATTTCTTTTAAGTTGTTACCGAAAGTAACTTAAGTCAACTTACCATTTTCCTGCATTTTACTGATAGGTCATGTTCCTCAAAATTATTTTCAACTCATCTGTCTTGCTTTATAACTTGAAGCTACATTCCCCTGAGCATGGTGGTTCCTATGAAAGTGTCTGAAATGCTGGAAGCTTAGAGATCCCTGATGGGAAGGAAAAGGGCCATTGCTGATATGTCTCCTTCTAGGTTATTAAAAGATCTCCAACCACGCAACACTTTGGGAGGCTATGGTGGAATGATTGCTTGAGCCCAGGAGGTCAAGACCAGTCTGGGCAACATAGTGAGGCCCCCAACTATAAAGTAAGAGCTCCTTCCTTATCTTTGTCACCAGTTAAGCACCAGTCAGTTGGGTAAGGCCCCCAACACGCAAGGAACTCCTCAAGACACTGAAAAACTTAACATCTATTTGGGTAATGTACCCAGCAGGAGAATAACACAGGAAGAAAATACTACAAAAATCCTGAGAAACAGAACCATGAACCAAGTGTTATCTAAGCAATCGATACCAATTGTAGATGCTTTCTGTTTCTTATGTCTTTAAAATAAAGTGTTTCCACGTGCCTAACTTTATCTCTTTTGTTAGAAATCAGGACGTAAAGAAGACAATTTACCTTGACTTTGTTAAGGCCTCTAGTTATACCTAGTTTTATTTTCTTAGGCGATAGACCAACCTTAAGACAAAACAGCCCCCTGAAGATCTGAAGAGATTCATTGCTATACTCTTTCATATGAATTTGGATGCTGAAATCCCCCCATGTCCCTGGCACTCTTTAGAATGAGAGAATAAGCCACCTGGCAGCAGGTCTCACCATTAGCTTCCAAAGAGCCCCATAGGTATGTGGACTTTGGTCATCAAAGGCACTTTGAAATTTTTAGTATTAAAATTTGATAGCTGTTACAAATACATAATTTAGCTCAGCTTTTCTACCTTTCTTAAAGTGTTTGAGGTTATTTTATAAGTTTCATGATTACCTTCATATGGTGACTTTATTTGTTTCCAACTCCTTCAAAGCTTTTTTTTTTTTTTTTTTTTTTGAGTTGGAGTCTCACTCTGTCGCCCAGACTGGAGCGCAGTGGCCGCTCCCGGCCACCGCAGCCTCGACCTGCTGGGCTCTGGCGATCCTTCTGCCTCAGCCTTCCGAGTAGCTGGAACTACAGGTGCGCGCTACCACGCCCGGCTAATTTTTTGATTTTTATTGTAGAGATGAGGTCTCACCAAGTTGTCCAGGTGGGTCTCGAACCTGCAGGCTCAGGCAATCCACTTACCTCAGCCTCCCAAACGCGCGGGATTACAGGCTGAGCCACCAAGCCCAGCTCTTTCAAAGCTTTTTAAAGTTTCTCTTATACACATTTTAATCATATGAGGAGCAAATCAGAAATAGAGAAGGACTTTCTGGTGGCAATTATTTGGACTTGTTCTCTGTGTGTAAAGTTACAGTTGACCATCAAATAGTGCCTACCCCATGATAGGCACAATTTGTTTATACTTATAACCACCCCATAATCATGTTCTTGTTTCATATTATTAACCTGAGACTTATAGGGAATGGTGGAAACATTTCTCATAGCGTCTCTCAAATGTCTGAACATTTAGTATTTAACCACCATAGTTTAACTGGAAATGGTGAAGGTTATTTTTTGATTCCCATGTTGGTCTTGTGATCCTGGGTAAATCATCATTCTTCTCCATTACAGGAATCTCATTTAAACTCCTAAGGGTCTGTGACACACACACCCCCCCCCCCATTTATAGACAAGAAGACCTTATCAGAAGGCTGCCAGACTTGCTTCTATTCTGTATTACTGCTTTCTCATCAAACCCATGGCAAAATTAAGTTTGACTCTGGGTATCATAAATCCTCAAGTCTCAATGGTGTTTGGTGTGACAGGAAGCAAGAGCAGAGGGAAGAGCTGTTGGGAAGGCTTGGACTCTGAACAGCAGGGAGGAACAAATGCTAAGTGGCCCTTCTCTAATGATACTTTGTTTCATAATGCCCATCTCCTTTGCCAGAGAAGATGTGTTCAGGAGTGCTCATTAGATTTCACCAGCATTTAGATACTTATGAGTAAGCAGCTTTCTGTCTGGGCAGAAGGGACCTAATGTTCTTCAGTGCTTCACAGATTTTAGACTTCAGAGTTCATCTGTATGGCAGAGAAATCCCAGAACCTGGGGTCATTTGAGCCAGTGTCAGGGTGGGGTCCTGGACTTCCCAGTTTCTGTATTTCAATGCATGTCTCCACAGTTCTCTCAAACTCCAAGTATGCAAAAATGAATTGCATTCTTCCATTGACCTCCAAGCACTACCACCACCACACTAAGATACTCTACTATTAGAGCACAGTCTGCAATGCCAGACCTGGATTCAAGGACAACCTCTTGCCACTTTTTAACCATGTTATCTTAAGAACAATGAGTCTGTTTCTTCACCTGTATAATGGAAAAAATAATATCTCCCTTAAAAGATTGGGATGAGGGTTGACTGGAATTGTGTGCATCAAATGCTTGTCACAGAGCCAGGGATGCAATTCCTTGTTATACCTGGCTGTCTGCTCCCTTTCTCCACCCCTACATACCCAGAGTGGGTCTTTGATAAGTAGTGACTTCCTAGTCTTGATTTTCTAAGAAAGCTTGTAAGAGTGGAGAATGGATTTGCTAGAAACTCTCCTTGTGGCAGTGGTTTGAATTCACTCCCATGTGTAGGCGGGGCTCCTTGAACCCGTCTTGGGGTGCATCTTCATAAAGATGCTCTAGGTTATCAAAACCTACTTTTTAAAGTAACCTTGGTCTTTCTCTACACTGTCTGCAGTAAATGAGTACTAAGCTGCAGTAACCTAAATGCTTTATCTAGAATAAAACATTTCATAACTGTGTCTTTCATTGTGAAACTCTATCTCGCTGTCAGTCATTTCTCTTTGCCTAGTGCTGCAAACATTATCTTCCTGTGCATCAACCTTCTGATGAGTTCATATTTCTATACCCGTTTCAACTAACACTTAATGTTTTGAATGTTATTTTATTGATTTCCCTTTGTTTTGAAAGATACAAGCCTACTAGGTATAATGACAGTCGCATAGACTTTTGTTTCATAAGCTCCCCTTTCTAAACACTGGCTTGAGTTCTCTCGTCTTGGGTCTGTTTGAAGTACTGCTTGTATGCATGTGGAAATTGTGCGTTTGAGCTCCATGATTACACATGGTGATTTTATGCAATATTAGGTTCCTTATTCTACTTCCTGTTACAGGTTGTTTTTTTTTTTTTTTCTTATTTGAAATAGCATTTGTTTCTTTGGTGCTTGAACTCTTTTTTTGGAAAGGCAAATTGGGTTTCTAAAAAAAGCGTTTATATCAAATGTGGAGCGGAAAAGGGATCAGATAAATTTCTATTAAATGGTGATGACACATGACAAAAAAATACCAGACTTGACTAGTCTTCCTGCTAATTTAGTTTAAATGTCATGTGTGTTTTTAGTCAGTCATGTAATTTTCCCATTGCCGCAAACTGCCCTTGGAGGCATGCAAGCTATAGGCATGCTTGTAAAATGAATGACAGCAATTATTATTCAAATGAGGGGGTACCAACCAGGGTATGCACAACTTGGATGCTTGTACCTTGTGAGATTTAATTGTTTTGTGTATTTGCGAAGATTTCTAAATTTTAACATAATAATACAATAGTAAATCTCTCTTGGAGGAGAAAAATGGTACTTAAAAATTCTGTTTGCTGAACATAGCCCACTGATGCACAATTTTTCACAATAGAGGGTAGTTATTAGCATTTTGGTTCTGGGTTGTGCCCTGAGGAGCTTTTCTTCCACATCAGTATTCATGAGCATTGAAGGAAAATAACAGTCACCTCCTCCCTTAGAAAACTATCTCTTTGGTCAGGCTGGGTGGCTCAGCACTTTGGGAGGCCGAGGCCCGTGGATTGCCTGAGTACATGGATTCGAGACCAGCCCGAGCAACTTGGCGAGAACTCGTCTCGACAATAAAATAAAAATAGCATGTGCCTATAGTTCCAGCTACTTGGAAGGCTGAGGTGGAGGGGTCGCTGGAGCCCAGCAGGTCAGTGCTTGGGTGGCCATGAGCATGTGTGCCACTGCACTCCAGCCTGGGTGAAGGAGTGAGATTCCAACTCAAAAAAAAAGAAAAGAAAGCTATCTCTTTGAAAGATGTGGCATGTAGGGTAGCACAGTGGCTCACACCTATAATCCCAGCACTTTGGGAGGCCAAGGCAGGCAGATTGCCTGAGCCCAGGAGTTCAAGACTAGCCTGGGTAACATAGAAAAATGTCATCTCTACAAAATGAAAATTTTGGCTAGGCTTGTACCTGTTGAAAGGCGCAGGAAACAGTCAGAAGGGCGTCTCCCGAGATGGCACTAACACTATATAAAACCAAACAAAGACAACAAAGGCCCTATGCTCCTGCTTTTCCCGCACGCGTGAAACTTAAACCTATGCACAAATATTATCTCCCTATAGGAATACTACCTCATAGCCCCCTCCAATAAAGACCCTAATACGTCACTGGCCAGCCCCCGCCAGGCCTGGCACAGCACTGGCCACCCCCTCCCTAACCGATAAATATAGACCTCTCTTGCTGTCTCTCTCTCACTCTCCCTCCCCTACCAGTCAGTTACAGACCCTCTCTCTCTGTAGCCGCTGCTCTAATAAATCTCTTGGCCTCAAAGAGTGTTGAGTCTCGCTGCACGCCACCGTCTTTCACCTGTAGTTCCAGCTACTTGGGATGCTGAGGTGGAAGGATCACCTGAGCCCAGGAGGTAGAAACTGCCTTTAGCCATGATCATGATAATTGTGCCATTGCATTCCAGCCAACAGAGTGAGACTCCAACTCAGAAAAAGGAAAGAAAAGAAGGATATGGCATTTACTGTTACTTAAATTCAAAGGCCCAGTGTCTACAGACACTATAAAAGAAAAATAAAGATCAGTGTAAGACTTAAAGCTGTTACAGTGGTTTTGATCAGTTGCTGAATGATGTCTGGATATTTGGATTTTTTTTTTTTATTGAGGAAGGAAGGATTCAACCAGATAGACATTATTAGACTATGAAGAACCTCTGAGTTAATAATCATGCTTAGTCTTTTATAGAATTAGTCTAAAATGAGGCTGATTTTCTATATCATAATTTTGGAAACCTTTAACTTCTGCCTGTGAATATCTTAGAGCGGTCAAATGGTACAGAACTGTCCTTGTCTTCTTCTGTACTGGCCAAATTTATCCCCTACCACCTTGTTTGTGTCCCTCTCCAGCTCTTACCAGGTTCTACCTTGTAGTTACTAATAAGTCTTTACCATCTTCTTCCCCATTCTGCCTTTCTACTTTCTGGAATCTGGAACATAGCTTATAAAGTTCTCGAGGGCACAGTTACCTTTTTTTTTTTTTTTTTGAGTTGGAGTTTCACTCTGTCGCCCAGGCTGGAGTGCAGTGGCCGCTCCTGCCTCAGCCTTCCAAGTAGCTGGAACTACAGGCGTGCGCTACCACACCCGGCTAATTTTTTGATTTATTGTAGAGATGAGGTCTCACCAAGTTGCCCAGGCGGGTCTCGAACCCACGGGCTCAGGCAATCCACTCACCTCAGCCTCCCAAAGGCACGGGATTACAGGCTGAGCCACCTATCCCGGCCCACAGTTACCTTATGCTTGGTCTTCTATCCCCTGATACTGCCTTACACCAGGTAGCCTTGTATCTAGTGGCTTTTTGTGAAGTCAAGGATTTGACTTGCAGCAGGAGACTTCCCTGAGAGGCTGGACCTAGAGTGAGGTGAGTCTGTGTCAGGCAGGGCTACTGGGCTCTGAGGAGTCCAGTCTGAAGGCCTGGTTCTCTGGTAACCACATCACTCCCAAGACATATGTCCTTGGGCAAGTCACATGCCTTCCGAGTCTCTCTCTTCTCAATTTGGAGGTGGGTTCTCTCCCTTGACTGTCTCACATGGATATTGTGAGATTCAAATGACACAATGTCTAGGAAAGGATAAACCAAAATAAAACCCCCATTTATCTAGCATCATCTAGGTCCCAGATTAAGAAAATTTCCTAATAACTGTATCTTTTTTTTTTTTTTTGAGTTGGAGTCTCACTCTGTCATCCAGGCTGGAGGGCAGTGGCACGCTCCCAGCCACTGCAGTCTCGACCTGCTGGACTCCAGGGATCCTTCCACCTCAGTAACTGGAACTACAGGCACGCGCTACTATGCCTGGCTAGTTTTTTTTATTTATTGTAGAGATGGGGGTCTCGCCAAGTTGCCTGGGCAGGTCTCGAACCCGCAGACTCAGGCAATCCCCTCTCCTCAGCCTCCCAAAGTGCTCGGCTGAGCCACCAAGCCCGGACATAACTGTATCTTTTACCACATTTACTGACAGGTCAAAAAGAAAAAGATTGATCATTAGGGATTTGAAAAAACTTTTTAAAATTAGTTTTATCCTGTCAAAATTTATATTTGTGATATTAAACTCATTCATAATCTTGATCATTTAAAATCTTGATCCATCAGTTTTTCTTCTGTAAGAGTGATACCCTCAAGATTCACTTAATGGCATATAGATCCTTGCCCTAACCCTGATTGATCCCAGCTTATTAGACTTTTGAGTACATATGTTGCCTTTTTTATAGTTTACACAGGTTTTTAAGTGGGGTTCTAAGTTAGTTTTTTAAAGTATAAAAAATTCTATATTTTGTGTGGAGGTGGATAATGAATAATGTCTTTCCTCAGTCTCAACATGTTGATTGTTATTTCTTGTACTTACCTTAGAGGGCCCCTATATTTTTTGTTTGTTTTGTTTTGTTTTTTTGAGTTGGAGTCTCACTCTGTCGCCCAGCCTGGAGTGCAGTGGCCAGGAGCCTCGACCTGCTGGACCCCGGCGATCCTTCTACCTCAACCTTCCAAGTAGCCGGAACTATAGGCGCACGCTACCACGCCTGGCTAATTTTTTATTTATTGTAGAGACGCGGTCTCGCCAAGTTGCCCAGGTGGATCTCGAACCCGTAGGCTCAGGCAACCCACTCACCTCGGCCTTCCAAAGTGCTGGGATTACAGGCTGAGCCACTGAGTCTGGCCGGCCCTTATGTTTTATTTGCTGCTTCTAATAAGATCATGAAGTTTATAAGAAACCAGGTAGAGTAAGAATAAATAGACCCTGAGACAGTCCTGTGGCATTTTCTATGAGAAGAGTTCATGGGCTTTACAATGCCTGCCTCAACTTTTTTTTTTTTTTTTTTTTTTTGAGTTGGAGTCTCACTCTGTCGCCCAGACTGGAGTGCAGTGGCCGCTCCCGGCCACTGCAGCCTCGACCTGCTGGGCTCCAGTGATCCTTCCACCTCAGCCTTCCAAGTAGCCGGAATTACAGGCATGCACTACCACGCCCGGCTGTTTTTTTGTTTGTTTTTTTTTTTATTGTAGAGATGAGGTCTCACTGCCCAGGCGGGTCTCAAACCCGTGGGCTCAGGCAATCCACTCACCTCAGCCTCCCAAAGGTGCGGGATTACAGGCTGAGCCACCGAGCCCGGCTCTGCCTCAACTTTTGACCCCATTTGTTGGTTTCCTGGTTGTCTACTGGACTCCAGGTAGTTGAGGCTGTGAGATAAACAACCTCCCTACAAATGAAGTTTACACTGTCTCAAAAGTTTGTGTGGTTGTTTTTACCATATTCAAGGGATACTTGGAGATGAATTTGTATTAATTCGAGATTATAGGTGTCTTTGTTATGGGGAATACAGTTGAGGTACACAGACCCCTGAATCATCTTCACAGCTAATCCTTCCTGAATTGAACTATGTAAAAATCCAATTCAGGAGGGCTCTTTCCAATCGCAGCTATCAAAACTCATACCTTTAGAAGACCCAGGAGAGACCCACAGGATCAAGTGTAAAGGATCTGAAATTCTTAAGACAAACACTCCCCTTTTGGAATGGAAGCCTCTTAACGTTCAGTTTATAAATGGTAGCAAGGCAAGACGTAGGTCTTTCAGACCCCCTCTAATACCCTAAGAGAGAGGAGAAATACAAATCTGGAGGTCTCTAAACACAGCAGATTGGATCACTTTCTTTGATACTGGGCAGCTCCACAGATTCTGGAGAGAAGGCAGGCCCCAGACGTCCCCGCTGACACCCTCACCATTCCCACTTGGCTGTCTCAGTCACTCCCATGGCCAGTTGCTTTGCTTGAAAAATAGCCCTGACTCTCTGTAAGAGTGGTAGAAAGAGTCACTTCTAACACTATATCTTTTAGTATTAGTAACTACCGCTTGCTGGGTACCTCATAGAACATTCTAGAACTTTCTAGACACTTTACATAATTCTCATTTTGCCTCCCTAACACAAGAAGGTAGTATTACAAATACCATAAAATACACACAAAATGCATGTCATGCTCTTAGCACGGTACCTGTCTAACTGTAACATCTCCTGAGAGTAGGAGCTCTATGACGCAGGGACTTTTGTTACTCCTGTTCACTGCTGTGTCACCAGGGCCTACTGCAGTGCCTGGCACAGAGCAGCTACTCAATAAATACTTGTTGAATGAATAATAATCACCAGTCATCAGATTTCTCTATTTTACAGACAAGCAGACTAAAGCTCTGAGAGGTTTAATCATGTAGCCAGTTCATTACAGGAAGTCAGGGGGAGAGCCAGAGTTAGAGACTGGACTGGCCTGGTCGTGGAGCCCATGTGTCCTCCTAAGCCCTGTCCTGTCTGTGCTGAGAAAAAGGAATGATTCTGTGGGAATTAGCAGAAGCCTGTCAAGTGGACCTGAGGGGCAGAACTGTTGGTTATGTGAGGTCTGTGGACTGGCCAGTTGGGAAGATGGCCCATCTCAGGTTCTGGGACTAGTGGGAAGTAGGTGCTTCTCCCTCCCCCAGGCTTTGCTGTGATTGGTCAGCTGTGAAACCTAATTAGCACAGGCTACATTTCTCCAGTCTTTTAACCCTTTCATTGATGGCACCACCCTGGCTTATTAGCAGGTACCTGCCTTCCTTGACAGACTTCTGCTCTGGCTCCCTGGATGATGCTGATGTCTAACGTCTGCATAGTCAGCTGGCCGCAGTGGCTCAAGCCTGTAATCCCAGTATTTTGGGAGGCAAAGCAAGAGAATTCCCTGAGCCCAGGAGTTCGAGACCATCCTGGGCAACTTGGCAAGACCTCGTCTCTGCAATAAATCAAAAAATTAGCTGGGCGTGATGGCACACGCCTGTCATTCCAGCTACTTGGAAGGCTGAGACGGAAGGATCACCTGAGTCCAGCAGTTGAGGCTGTGATGGTCATGAGCGTGCCACTGCACTCCAGCCTGGGTGACAGAGGGAGACTCTGACTCTAAATAAACAAACAAATAAATAAAAATTCTATACAGTGTTACTTGAAATTTGCTGAGAAGGTAGATTCTAAGTGTTCTTTCTACCTGTGTAGAGTCACTATGTGAGGTGATGTGTATGTTGATATTACTTTGGTTAAAATGGCAAAAGTTTTCTTTATGACCAAGGTTTTTCTGTTTTACCTCAATTTGCACAGATAAGACATTCTGTGATTTTTCCTTTCCATTGTTTCAACAACTCATGAGGTTTGCTGCTTTTTACAATTTAATTTGGACATTTTTTTTTTTTTGAGTCGGAGTCTTACTCTTTTGCCCAGGCTGGAGTGCAGTGGCATGCTCACAGCCACCATAGCCTCAACCTGCTGGGCTCAGGCGATCCTTCTGCCTCAGCCTTCCAAGTAGCTGGAACTATAGGCATACAGTACCATGCCTGGCTACTTATTTATTTATTTATTGGTTTTTGTTTTTTTTTGAGTTGAAGTCTCACTCTGTCACCCAGACTGGAGTGCAGTGGCTGCTCCCGGCCACCGCAGCCTCAACCTGCTGGGCTCCGGCAACCCTTCCGCCTCAGCCTTCCAAGTAGCCGGAACTACAGGTGTGCACTACCACGCCTGGCTAATTTTTTGATTTATTGTAGAGATGAGGTCTCGCCTGCCCAGGCGGGTCTCGAACCTGTGGGCTCAGGCAATCCACTCACTTTAGCCTCCCAAAGACGCGGGATTACAGGCTGCGCCACCGAGCCCGGCTATTTATTTATTGTAGAGACAAGGTCTCACCAATTTACCCAGGCTGGTCTCGAACCCCTGAGCTCAGGCAATCCCCTCACCTCGGCCTCCCAAAGTACGGGGATTACTGACTTGTGTCACCGCTTCTGGCCTGGAAATGTCTTTTAACTGTCACCTATATCTAAACCTTGAGGCAGTGTTTTGTGATGGCATCCAAAGAGAACCATGGCAGCACAGATTACAAATTTACAAACTTTGTATGTGCATGTGGGGTTCTGTGTCAATAGATGCCACGTAATCAAACTAGAATTGTGATGAGGAGAAATACATCCTCCCTCCTGTCCCATGGGAGGTCAGATACATTTAAGTCACAGAAGAATATCCTTGGTCATAAAGAAAACTTTTGCCATTTTAACTAAAGTAATATAAAAATTCTCTTTTATTTGTATCTTTATTTTTATTTTATTTTTATTTTTTTGAGTCAGGATCTTCCTCTGTTCCCCAGGCTGGAGTGCAATGGCATGATCACAGCTCACCACAGCCTCTGTTTCCTGGGCTCAGGTGATCCTTCCACCTCAGCCTCTGAAGTAGCTGGGTCTATAGGCATGTGCCACCATATCTGGCTAATTTTTATCTTGTTTTGTAAAGATGAGGTCTTGCCACGTTGCCCAAGCTGGTCTTGAATTCCTGGCCTCAAGCAATCCTCTTGCCTCAGCCTCCCAAAGTGCTGGGGTTTCAGGCGTGAGCCAACCGTGGCCTGCCAGTATCCCAGGTGTGACAATTTGCTGAAATGACACTCAGGTTCTTTCTTAGTTCAGTCAAGATAGCTATATTTTTAGGAGTTCGGGAAAATGCTACTCAAGATTCTTTTATCTATGTTTGTTATTGATTTTTGCTTGTTTATGGAATCATAGGAGCCTTGGGAGATAAATATTATATATTTGCCTCAGGCAAGACTATATTTGAGTCACCCTCAAATGACAGCTTAACCCCTTCTAGAATATCTTAAGAGAGGAAAGCAGCTGAGGGACACCTTTGCTATGGATCATTTACTGGGGATGTTTTTTCTTTTTTTCTTTTCTTTTTTTGAGTTGTAATCTCACTCTGTCCCCCAGGCTGGAGTGCTGTGACATGCTCACAGCTACTCCAGCATCGATCTGCTGGGCTCCAGCGATCCTTCTGCTTCAGGCTTTCAAGTAGCCGGAACTACAAGTACGTGCTACCACACCTGGCTAATTTTTGATTTATTGTAGAGATGAGGTCTCGCCAAGTTGCCCAGGTTGGTCTCAAACCAGCGGGCTCAGGCAATCCTCTCACCTTGGCCTCCCAAAGTGCTAGGATTACAGGCTGAGCCACCAAGCCATGGAGAAGTTTTTTCTATCTAACTTAACTTCTTTCTCTTTCTCTTCTGGTCTTGTTCAGAAAAATACAAGGAGTCAAGAGTTTAAAGCGTATCTTTTTCTGAGTGTATAAAAAGAATTTGTTATATAGCTTTTACCCTGGACATGGGATAAATATTGATGTTGATGTTATTATATATGGCACTGGGTGTCAAAAATGATCAGTGCATTTTCCCTTCGGGGATTTAGCGAAATGAAGGAGAAAGGGAACAAAGTGAGTTCTGACTCACTTCAAGGCTATCAGGATGGGAGTAAATGGTTCTGGTCCATTCTTAGGACAACAGAAATGATTTTAAACCTGTTTTTAATTCTTTTTTAGGTACATTTTGACCAATTTAAAGAAGCATTGATACTTATCTTGTCTAGAACTCTGTCAAATGAAGAACACTTTCAAGAACCAGGTAAGGGTATCAACTTATCTTATCTACATTTCTCTTTAAAAGTTGTCTTGGTGGGGGGGCCACAAGTTATCTTGCGGGGGAGCGGCACCTCATCAACAAGGGTACCGGGATCATGAACATGTGTATACCTAACTCTGAATTGTACCTCACATCTTTAAAATAAAAAAATAATCAAAAGTTGTCCAGGGAAGAATTTGGGGATCTTGAAGCCTGTGTATGAAGGATTTGGTACATCTGCCTTTCACAGATTGAGCAGTTATTTTCAGTGACTTCTCTTCAATATTATTGTAAAAGCCCTGCAGCTGTCAAACACTAAAATGAGACTTCTTTATTACAGCAGCATGGTATTACGGAAAAAGTAATTGGATTCTTCCTAGGCAGTATGTCAGATGGTGTGGCAATAACTTATTCTTGGAATGAGTGTAGTGAAACTGAGTGGCAACTGCTTCATCCTTATTTCCTGTATGCATGGATGGCTATGATTTGGGGAGAAATGGTCCTGAAGGAGGAAGAATGGCTAATCTAGAGATAACTATACTTAGTCCTAGTATGTGGATAACCCTCTGCTGTAGATATTATCACGTTATAATTGTTCATCTATCTCCTCCTCTCAAGTGATAGTTCCTTGGGAACCATATTGCTCATTTTTGTCTTTCCAGTGACTGGAAGGATGCTTAGCACATAGTATTTAGTAAATGCTATGAGATAAATGACTTAGACTCTACTTCACTGATTTTTTTTAAAGCACCACAGATTATAGGACATGGCATTATTTTTTTATATCTCTAATAACAAAAATGGTTACCAATTATGATGTAAAATGCCACTGATTATAAAACATAGTACCATTTCAGAGTGTTCAAATCTGAAGCGAGTGTCTTAGAATCAATGAAATGTGGTAAATGTTTAAGGGGCGGTCTAACCGGTGTGGAAACGTGTACTAACAGTATAGACTGGTTTTATCAAATCAGTGGCTATCAGGGACTAAGGGCAAGGCTTGACTGTACAGGGGCATGAGAGAATTTGGGAGATGATGAAACTTTTGTATCTTGATGGGGCTGGTTGTTACATGATTGCATGAGTTTTTCCAACCCACAGAATTGTGCACTGAAAGAGTGAAATGTACTCTATGTAAATTATACTGCCTTTTAAAAAAGAGAACATCAAAAATACAGTCCAGTTTTGAAACTGAGAAGAAATTGTTAACATTTTATCACTCAAGGAGTCACTCAGTGTGACCTATTTAGACAAGGCACAGATGGGAACTCATTTCTTGTCCTTGCTGGGTGATCTAGTTCTTCCTCCTTCTTTCTGAAGTGCTCCAGATTTGTGCTGTGGTGTGTGAACATGGCCTTTGGCGGTATTTTGGATTCTGGATTGAGTCTTCCCCTTTTTGCTAATGCTGACACCCCCCAGAAACGCTATTCTTGACTCTGAGGCTTGCCAGAGCTCTCTGTAAACCCCCAGTAAGCCTGGAAGGGAGGTTTTTGCATTCTTGAAATTTTTCCAGACAAACAATAGAATTTCTGTGGGTCACTGCTGCTGGGACATGGACTTTGGTTGCTTATGGGGTCTCATCTTACTGGTATTTTTACTTTTTTTTTTTTTTTTTTGAGTTGGAGTCTCACTCTGTTGCCCAGACTGGAGTGTCACCCACTCTGGCCCAGACCGGGAGCGACCACCGCAGCCTCGACCTGCTGGGTTCCGGCAATCCTTCCGCCTCAGCCTTCCGAGTGGCTGGAACTACAGGCGTGCGCTACCACGCCCGGCTAAATTTTTACCTTTTTAAAATGTGTCTGTCATCTTGATAACAATTGTGCAAGATCTGAAGACCCTGAGTAGAGCTGTGGTGACATCACCACTGGGGTAGATTTTAGGTAATATGAGCATAGGTAATAGAAGCATAAATTTAGTGTTGTTCTGTGTGTAATAATGTGCTTTCATGTGGATTTGGAGTGAACAGTCCTGCCACTAGTTCGCATGATCCTCTGGCTGTCATTTCTTTAAAACTAGTACAATCACCTTACAGAAAATCCTCATAATAAATACACAGACTGGGCATGGTGGCTCGCGCCTGTAATCCCAGCACTTTGGGAGGCTGAAGTGGGAGGATTGCTTGAGCCCAGGAGTTCAAGACCAGTCTTGCAACATAGCAAGACTTTGTCTCTACAAAGTTTAGCCAGGTGTGGTGGTACGTACCTGTTTTCCCAACTACTCAGAAGGTTGAGGCAGAAGGATTGCCTGAGCCCAGGAGATTGAGACTGTGGTGAGCCATGGTCAGCTATGAGAGAAAGAGAGAGAGGCAGGCAGACAGATGCACACAGAGAGAGACAGAGGCAGATTGATTTATGGTGACCACAGATGCCAAGGGTACCCCCCTCGAGTTGTGCCGTGCTGAGATGTAAGCAATAGGATGAGGTAAGCAATGTCTGGTTGAGCTTGATCACAGCCAGGAAGTAAAGCTTATAAATCTCGCTCCAGATGGTAGTTTCTTAGTTATGTGTGTGCCTCATACTATGCAGGCAGAGATCATAATTTGGACAAGTCCTCCAGGACAACACACAGGAGGAACGCTTCTAGTTCTGCTGTGTGTTCCTTCCATTAGGCTGGCTACAGCAAGTCTGTTACAGAACTACCCCAAATCAGTGCTACGCAGCAGTAAAGTATTGATTGATAGCATTTCTAGCAGCTAGCATTGATATGACTTCCCTAACATTTGTCCTGGAAGGATAACATCTAGGATTGATCCTGTGCCTTACGAGTGTTTTTGGCTGGGTTTGGTGGCTCAGCCTGTAATCCCAGCACTTTAGGAGGCCAAGGCGAGTGGATTGTCTGAGCCTGCAGGTTTGAGACCAGCCCCAGCAATCTGGCAAAACCTCATCTCTATAGTAAATCAAAAATTAGTTGGGTGTGGTAGCATGCGCCTGTAGTTCCAGCTACTTGGAAGGCTGAGACAGAAGGATCGCTGGAGCCCAGCAGGTCGACACTGGGGTGGTGGTGAGTGTGTGCCACTGCACTCCAGCCTGGGCTACAGAGTGAGACTCCAATTCCAAAAAAAAAAAAAAAGAGTTTTTTCATTTGAGGCATGAGTCAGCCCTTCCTCCCACATTCCCAGCTTTGTTCGTGAGCATCTCTGCCTTTTCTGTCTTCTGCCCATCTCTCCCTGGCCCCTCCAGTTGTTCAGGGGGATCATGCAATTCTTTCCACTCAAACATTCTTCCACCCACTTGAAAATGTGACTCTACCCCCGCAGGCTGACTGGTTTGGCTGAGCAGAGACAGAGGGAGAAGGATCAGGATTCATAGGCAGTATATTAGGAGGCCACCTGGGTTTACTCTCCCTCTCCCTTTTTGAAAGTAGCTATCCTTTATATCCTAGAACATAGCATTTTAAGGCTGGAGAGAACTCTGCTGTTTTGTCAAAGAGCAAATTGAGGCCCACAGAGGTATGTGGCTTAATTGAAGTCTTACAGGTTGAGGAGGAAGCTAACACTGTTTCACCAAAAGATGTGATTCAAGAAGCCTTTAGTATAAGGATTTCAGCCTTCAGATGGATGAGCCAGTCCTCTGTCTGGGCATCCTGGACAAAAGGGTCTGACAAACGACCAGAGGCAGCAAGCAGGAGTAAATAAGAGCGATTTTCACCTGGTCATTTGTCACAAGGGTGCCTGTGCCCTCTGCATTACTGGTTTCTCAGTACTTAATTCATCTTTTACCATAAAGGGCCAGGTCTGTGAGAGACAATTTTACCTTGACACTATGGAAAGAGACTTAAAAGAATGAAAGAGAGAAAGAGAGAAAAGAAAAGAGAAAGAGAGAAAGAAAGAAAGGAAAGAAAGAAAGAAAACAGGAAGACCATAGTCACAACCTTAGAGACCAAGAGGGTATGAATTGATATTGTATAGCACCAAAGATTTATATAAAGTAGAATATCAGTTATTGTACCAGACTATAATATAGAAACATCAACTTGAAATAATGGAATGGCCCTTGAGCAAAAAGTTAGAAAATGCTGGCTCTGTCCCTCTAACTGGCTGACCTTAGACATCCCAATCTCTGGAGTCTTTGGTCTCTTCATATGTAAAAGTGGTTGTACCCCAAAATATATAAAATCCCTTTCAGCTCCAAGATGCAATTGTGTTGTCTACTAATACCTAAATGATGTTATCTGTATCTTTGAAAAAAATATAGCTTTGCATTTCTGTAATATTTTACTTAACATAAGCTGACGCTATAAAGAACAAATGCCTAGTATATTTCATTCTCTTATATTTTCTACTAAAAGGCAGTTGTACGTAAATTATAAATAAAGAAAGCTCTAATGGGATTTGAGAGGGGATGAAATGAAGTCATTATTTCCATAGTCTTGTGCCTTGCCATTTATAACTTCTCTAAGATGCAGGTTTTGTTTTTTTGGGTCTTTTTGGTTTGGTTTTGTTTCCTAGAATTAGGACTATAGACTAGATTATTTTCAGGATCTTTTAAGCTCTGATATTTATGATTCTAAGACTCTTGAATTATTCTTCCTAAAAAGCAATAATAAGAATACCACCACCACAATGAAAAATACTGAAATTCAGAGAAGGGCAGAAAATGAGCATGATGTAGGGAGTCCTTTGTGAATTCCAAACTGACTAACATTGCCGGTGGCATAACTCTATTACTTCTAGGTGCACGATTTAATTTTTACATTATTACAACAACTTAATGATTGACTGTTTATTCAGTTTGCCACAGCTTTGGATTACAAGATTTTTGTCATAGAAATGCTGGTGCAGACTCTAAGCTACGTGGCATCAACATGCCCACTGGATCCTCTCTCCAGAGATTTTGTCATTGTTTGATGCTTCTTGTTCTTGCATTGGATTTCTGTTCTCCAGTAGATGTTAGTATAATGCAGGAGTTGCTTTATTTCCTTGATGTGGATTCCATGAAAATATCTCTCCTTTGTTTATCGGTAGAGGGAAACTCAGATTTGGAAAAGCTCATTTATTTTAAAAATAGCACTAGGCATTGTTGTAGTGCAGATGATTGTGTTTTGGTGACAGACCTTCCCAATTCTAGGAATTGCCTTAATTGTAATTGTTTTCCTTATATTTTAAAGAATCCACAAATATAATTAACAGATATCTTTTCATTCGCTTAGCAAATGTGCATTGAAACAGGTCCTGTGACCCAGCATTGGGCTAGACCATGATCAGTAGTGATTGTAGAATTGTGTTTGCAACTACATTCAGTGGCCATGGGCCAGGTACTGAAGGCTGGCTGAGTTCCCTGTGTATAGCAGGTATTATCCACAAATGGCCCAAGAGGCTTGTTTTGTAGTCCTCTCTTGGTTAAATAAAATAAGTAAGAACTTAGTCCCTGTTCTTTTGATGTCAGTGAGGACCAGACATTTTCTCCAAAAGTTAAAAACAAAGCAAGCCACTGCCACCAGCAGCACCAACACCAACAAAAGGGAGTGTTAGGGTATGTTTCTAAGGTTCCAAAATTGGAAACATCCATCCCCACTGGTGTCATGTAAAATGATAGAACCGTTCTTGAATTGTATAAGGTAATAGGCACCCAGAACACAATAATAATGCATTTGGCTAATCAGTCCCCCTTTCAGATTGTATGCTACATAAATAATTATGGATGTCTACAAAGATATGTGTATAAGGGTGGTCATATAAAATAGTAGGTAAGGCTAAACATTCCCAACTCAAAAATATGTAATGCTCCAAAATCCAAAACTTTTTGAGCAATATGACACTCAAAGGAAATGCTCATTGGAGCATTTTGGATTTTCAGATTAGGGATGCTTAACTGGTGTACTTCAAATAGTCCCAAATCTGAAAAAGTCTGAAATCTGAAACATTTATGATGCCAAGCATTTTAGATAAAGAATCCTCAACCTATACAAAACAAGTGAAAAATTCTGCCAGTGTATCAGTAGGCAAATTATGCTACAGTTGTGCAATCAAACACTAGCAGCCATTAAACTGTGCTATAAAAGAATATTCATTGTTTTTTTTTTGTTTGTTTGTTTGTTTTTTGAGTTGGAGTCTCACTCTGTCGCCCAGACTGGAGTGCGGTGGCCGCTCCCGGCCACCGCAGCCTCGACCTGCTGGGCTCCCACGATCCTTCCACCTCAGCCTTCCAAGTAGCTGGAATTACAGGCATGCGCTACCACGCCTGGCTGATTTTTTGTTTTATTATAGAGATGAGGTCTCACCAAGTTGCCCAGGCAGGTCTCGAACCCGCGGGCTCAGGCAATCCACTCACCTCAGCCTCCCAAAAGCGCTGGATTACAGGCTGAGCCACCGAGCCCGGCAGAATACTCATTGTTATGATAAATGTACTAAAGTTAAAAAGGCAATTTTAAAATATTATGTATATGTACAAGAACTACTCGTGTTATTTAAAATTAAATAAGTAGGGCTGGTGAAACTTTTATAATAAAACATTTCATTTGGGTACTCCAGTTGGTGTAAAAGAAGGTTTCCAAACAGAGGACAAAAAGATGATCGTGTTCTGTAGGGAATCTTTGAGAATCCAAGTCCCTCTCACGTCAGCCCATTGATGCAGGGAAATGAGACTAATGAGGAGGAAAATGGGACAAGAACAAGATCAAGATCAGGGCAGCCCTAGTTTCTGAAATGATGAACTGGATAATGTCATTGCATATTCGCCACGTACCTTACCTGGTACCAAAAATAAGGTTGAGAAAAATCTGCTGTGGGATTGAGGGCTGTGAGACTTTGCTCCCATGGGCTCCCAGAGCTGGGCACCTCTCCCTGGCCCGATGACTGTGGGCTACGACTGGCTCCACAGGAATCTGAGTGGAAGGACCAGAGAACGGCTGGAGCTCCTGGGACAGGAGCTGCTAGACTGGACAGTGACCTTGCTCCATGAAGCGCCTGTTAGCGTCCTCCCTCCAGATGAGGAAATTACGTCTCTAGGAGGTTAGAAACTCCTAACCTGTATATGAACTGAGTGTCCAGGTCCAGGGTCATTTAGTTCCAAAGCCCAGGTTTTTTCCAGGAAGCCCTGCTTATATGGAAAATTCTTTTAGAAAAATATGACCATAGTCATTATTAAATTGGGAGCTATAGACATGATATGTTGCACTAAATGCACAGGAAAAAGTATTCCATGAAAGGTGTGCCAAGAAGTCATTTGAAAGAAGAGTTTTTAGTTGAGCTTTGAATAGTGGGAAGGGTTCAGATAGGTGAAATGTGGATCTTTTCCTTCTTTCCAAACAAAGGCTTAGGATGCAAGGCCTCCTGACAGGGTTCAGCCAGTTGCTCCTCCTATGAAAAGGCTGGGGAAACAATTATATAATCATTATCAAGTCAAAGATTCTTTCCTGTTGACTGATTTTCAATTGTATAAGGGCTTAGAGAGACCATCTAGCCAGACCAGTCAACCCTGGGGATTGCCATGCCGCACTCATCTGCCATCTTTGACATCTTTGAGAGGTGCTAGACTTTTCCTCAAAGCCTTCTTCCCAGGCAAGGCTAATCAGAACCACCCCATTGCCTGTGTGTCCAGAAGCCCCTGTGTTCTAGCAAGAAGCATCGTTCAGACAGGTAAGAATTGATGTGGATCATGCTAAGTGAACTGATTCAGAAGCAGAAAACCAAACACTGCACGTTCTCACTCATATGTGGGAGACAAATGACCACAACGATGGAAATGATAGACACTAGGGATACCAATAAGGGGAAAGGTGGGGAAGAGGGTTGGGGTTCAGAAATTAGGGTACAACATTCACTGTTTGGGGAATGGGCCACCTGAGACCCAATCCCCACCACTACACAGTATGTCCATGTAATGAACGTGCATATGTACCCCTGAATCTAAAATAAAGATGGGAAAAAAACTGATATGGAGATTGCCCCTAAAATTTGTCGGTGCATCCAGGGACAGCCTGAAAGACCCAGTTGAACTTCTGCATCTTGTGTCAAGTTGCAGAGGAGTAGTTAGGTATTGAGGTGCTAATGCCACCCCCCACAAGCCCAGCTGCCTTAGAAAGGGCTTTGTACACAAAAGCGTAGGGTTAGGTGGCTGCTTGCTGAGGCTGTCCTGAGGAGGCAGGAACGCATGGGGAAGCAGAAGGAATGCAGATCATGTCAGAAGGCTTTTGCTGATGACTTTTTTATGTTGGTCATTCTCTCTTGTCATCTCTTCTCCCCTCCCCTCTTTGGGACCTCCCCTTCCCTACTCCTTTCTTCTTTCCATCACCCCAGCTCACTCTACCCTCCTCCTCCTGGGTCTCCCACTCCACTTTTCCCTTACCCTGTGGTCCTCTCCCCTCATCTGTTTCTCTTGCTCTCCTTCCTGCCTCCCTTCAGCCTCCAGGTTTCTACCATCTCTTGAGCCCCCATGCCCTTCTCTCCCCCTCTTGATGTGGAAAGCTCTGTCTCTCTTTCCATCCCCGTCAGTCTTTGTATCTGTCATGGTCTTGTTCTCCTCTTTGATTCTTTCTCTTCCCTTCTCCCTTATTTAGAATCAGGTGTGGGTTTGCCCTTTCAATGTGCAATCCCTGTGTAATGGTGTGTTCAGAATAGGCAAGGAGGTGGGCTGTGCAGTGGGCTGGGTAGTGCTCATTTGCTGCAGGACTGCCTTTTTCCAAGAAAGCTTCTGGGGGGGTTCTTGTCTTGAGGTTTGCATCTGCTTCATTTTTGATCTCTTCTTATTTTCAATGGAATTTCAGCAATACTGTAAGCTCAACAGCATTGTAGCATGAAGGACCTCCTACTGGCATTAGCCCCTGGGCTAGGGTTTTCTGGATGGAGTGGCATCTCTGATAATGATTTCCCACGCTTGCTGAATGGGTCAGAAAGGGAAATAGAAAATAAAGTTCTACGGAGGCAATTCCAAAGTGAAGATATCCGCACCTTCCGAGCTGGGCTTTCTTCTTCATCCTTGGAAATAGCCTTAGGCCTCTTGGGGAACTGGTAAATTTAATTCAAAGAAAGATAAAAGCATTCGTCTTCTCCCTCAGCAGATACAACAGAATGTGTTGCCTGGGGCAGGTGCTCCGTAAATACAAGTTAGATGGTTCTGCCTAACACTGAGGGTATCTTTGAAGATCTTCTTTAATGTCCCCTGTATGCTGTGGCTGCCACTTCATCCCAGGTCCCAAGCTTGTGTTTTCACATAGAAAGCGTTCGATTGAATAAAGAGTGTTTAGACTTTGGGGTAACTATCTCAACTTCCCTCAGGTCCTTATTACTTTGCCTTCAGCCATCCACGCAGTAGTTTTAGGAGAGCTGAGCATTTCAAGCAGCATCCTGGATCTCATCCAGTGCAAATATAGTGATCTGATATGGTGGTCTATTTGAGGAGAGAGTACGGAGAGTTCTCCATACCCCTTAGTTGAGGAAGCTGTGTGTCTGTACTCCACACTGGGTGAGGGATGAGGTGGGTGAGTATTGATTGTTCCCCTTGCCTGCGACTGGCTTATCTACTCAGAATGACCATTCTCCTTGATGCTGTTTTCATTTTCTTTTTTATTCTGAGTGCAAGACCTCTGACTAGAAGTCATATGTGTGCATGGTGCTTCATCTTGATTTGTAAGGTGACCATTGTCACAGCTCTGGAGTTTCCCTTCTTGGGACAGATGAGATGTAGAATAAAGAATACGGTCAGGCCAGGCATGGTGGCTCACACCTATAATCCCAGCACTTTGGGAGACTGAATTGAGAGGACTGACTGAGCCCACGGGTTCGAGACCAGCCTGGACAACTTGGTGAGACCTCGTCTCTACGATAAATCAGAAAATTAGCTGGGCGTGGTGGTACGTGCCTGTAGTTCCAGCTACTTGGAAGTCTGGGTGGAAGGATCGCCTGAGCCCGGCAGGTCAAGGCTGCATTGTCCATGAACATGCCCCTGCATTCCAACCTGGGCTGTGAGTGTACCACTGTACTCCAGCCTGGGTGACAGAGTGAGACTCCCACACAAAAAAAGAAAAAGAAAAAGAAAAGAATATGATTAGAGCTTCCAGACCTTGTTTAATTTCTGAGGCCAGAAAGAATAATGTTTTCTTCATCTTTTGAACTCTGATAAGAACTTTTTCTACCAGCTCTGTAGAGATTGTCAGTCAGCTCAGTGATCTTTAGAGCATTAGGTCAAGGTTTTTCTATTGTCCTCAACTCATAACCAAGCATATGGTTTATGGAATAAAACCCAGACCATTACACTGGGTCAGGTAAGACTGCCCCAGAGCCACCTTCTTGACTGGTGTGTATTTTAATAAGTTCTCCAGGGATGGAGTTTTAGAGTCCTTCAAAGCCCATTTTTATTTTTATGTAGTGATACCAAATAGGAGAAATGGAAAGTGGGAAAGAAGGAAAAATGACTCAGAAGCTTGACCATCTAGGCAGCATCCTAAATGCATGTCCAAGGAACCCAGCCTTGAAGGCACAGCAGGCCTTTAGACTTCGTATCACTGACGTTTTTATCACTGGCATTTCGTGTCCCTCCTTGGAGATCATGGCCATTTCCTTTTATTTCTGTTAAAGGAAGCTGTGTAATGTCAGTAATCTCATTTCTTTTTTTTCTTTTCGAATTGGAGTTTCACTCCATCGCTCAGACTGGAGTGCAGTGGCACACTCCTGGCTACCTCAGTCTCAACCTGCTGGGCTCTGGCGATTGTTCCACTTCAGCCTTCCAAGTAGCCAGAACTACAGGTGTGTGCTACCACGCCTGGCTAATTTTTTACTTATCGTAGAGACAAGGTCTCATCAAGTTACCCGGGTGGGTCTCGAATCTGCAGGCTCAGGCAATCCACTCACCTTGGCCTCCCAAAGTGCTGGGATTACAGGCTGAGCCACCAAGCCCGGCCAATCTCATTTCTTAATAAAGCAAATGACCCCACATTATCTGACATAGATTAAATTGTTCCAGAACGAAACCCTGAAAAAATACAGGTTCCATCTGGATGCATCCATAGAGAAAATAGACTTTGTCTTGGGGCTGCAGTTTTGTATGTCTTCTACTAGACGTGGTAAGAAAGAGTCAAGGCATTCTTTAACTAGAGTGTGCGAGAGTGTCTTAGAATCCACACTGGTGGACAGCTACTGTTGCATCCTAAAGCCCTGCTGGAGATTGATAAGGAGAATCATAGAGTTTTCAAATGCTTAACCCAGCAAAGGTTGTTGATCATGAATGTTCTCTCTGGACATCCTTACTTTTGCCATCTCTTCCTCTCTTGTCATGTAAACTCAATGAGGCTAATGCTTTTTAAATAAGAGAGGGATTTAAGAGATCACTTTTTAAAAGATGTGATTAGTCTAATTCATCATTGGTCAAATGGATGGTTTGGAAAATTCAGTGATGAGAAAACCTTAACCCATTTTTCTTTGTGCTAATATCTTTATTCCAAAAACATTATGCCATTTAATAGGTTTCTCTATAAATTGACTTGGTTATGTGCGCACATCCTGTGAAAGATGTTAACTTCAAGTTTGCTCAAGATTGGTTATTGTAATAAAATAAGATCCAGTGAAATAAATAAAATTTTTTAAAGTTCCTGGCATTGCAAAAATAAATAAGTAAAACAAAACTCCACAGGGTCCCAAGTGGCTCACAATCTATTGACCGTTTACTGCTTAGAAAAAGAGCTTTTTAAAAATCCACTGTGCTTCTACACTATGTGGAGTCTCTACCAAAAAAATCATAAAAAATTAGCCAGGCATGGTGGTGGGTACCTATAGTCTCAGCTACTCAGGAGGCTGAGGCAGAAGAATCACCTAAGCCTAAGAAGGTTGAGGCTGCTGGGAGCCATGATCATGCCACTGTTCTCCAGCCTGGGCAACCGAGTGAGACCCCCAGCTCAAAAAAAAAAAAAAAAAAAATACGCCATGCAATAACAGCTCCTTTGGTACATTCATTCCCAGGGCGTGACTTTTTTTCTCACACTGGGAAAATCCCATCTTCCATTTTCCAAGGTTACAGGTTTTCTTTTTAATCTTTTCTAAACCCCCATCATCACTAACAGTGTATCTTGTTGTCTGCCACTAAATGTTAAGAATAATCAATGAAGGATGGTTCTTCATTGCCTCTTATCTGACCAGCATCTGTGGGTGTCAGTTGCCACCAAGCAGCTCGGGTGTCTGGGCCACTCCTCAGTACTCACAAGCTGACACAGTCTCTTCTGATAAAAGGTACCTTCAAATATGCATGAGATTTTCAATATAAATTTTGTATGCTCAAACACTCTATAAGAGAATCGCTCAACCTAATAAAGTGACTTGGCTGGGACTTTTAAAAAGCTGGCTATAAATATCGCTAGAAATTATATAGCTAGTATAAATACTTCACTCTGAGCTTGGCTGAGCATTTTCAGAATGCGTCAGGCCACCTGGTGAAATCTGAGCTTGTTACCAGAGGAAGGGTCCTAGGAGAGTTGAAGGGGAGGTGGTCAGTCAAACAGAGGCACCAGTCCTCCTGGGGAAACTAACCCTTAATGTGTTTTCCATGGTGAGCAAAAGACAGTTTTGTTCTTTCAGTCCTTATCTAATCAGCCACCCTCATTTTGATGAAATTTGTACATACCTTCCATAAAAATTGACATATCTGAGTTCAGACATTTCTTGTGAAGAGTCGTGTTCAAACAGATCACATATTATGTTCTCTGGAGAGACAGTATGTGGATGATAAGACAACAGAAATCAAAGCATTGCCAATCTTTTGTCTTTGGATGAAATATTATATTCTAATAGTGTACAAGGCGTTAAGAGAATCTGTATCTGAGATGATATTTGAATAGAGTGAAGTATTTATTTATTGCTTTAAAGCTGTCCATTGTGGAAAATGATTAGTCTGTAGTTGTAGTGGTGGTGGCAGTGGCGCTTGTGGTGGTGATGGTGGTGAAGGTGGCCAGAGCCTGAGACGTGTTGTGTCAATATGCTGAAGTCCTTCCTTAAGGACCAGAGATCACTCTCCACTCACGCACATTCCTTTTTACTTTGTACATCGCTCAAGCTCACGGAGAGAAAAAGCAAAATATACCATTTTTCTTCCTGCGGTTTCGCCTTGGCTATTTCCTTCCAAAGCTTTTCATTTTAAAATGAGATCTTAATGCCAGGTTTCGTAGAAACAACTAGCTGTTGTTGATTGATAAAAATCTGCTGTGTCCATTTCTCTGTTCTGGCATCCCTCTTGTCTGATGTTTCAGATAGTGGAATGGTTAACAAAGGAGTCATTGGGTTAAGGGAGGGGGCTTCAGGCTAGTGAGTGTAAATTCTAACTTTACCGTGCTGGTGTGATGTCCATTTTATTACCATTTTCCAAGACTTCCTCAAGGTAACTCTTTGTTGGTAGGATATCTCTTCTCCTCCCACCCCCACCTCAAAACACCAGCTTAATACACAAGAACAAATATGACCCCTCACCTTTGCCTGATCTTAATTCTGGACTGCAAAGTCAAACCCCGTGCCACCATCATTAGATCTTTCCGCCATATGCAGATATACATTCGGCATGCTGTAAATCATTCAGAATTAAGAGCCGTGCTCTGCATCTGACCTGATGGCTCATCTCCACCCACAGCCACCACAACTGGCAAACAGTGGTGGCTTATTTTGGGGCTGGTATAAGAAGCCGTGTCCACCGGCTGTGAGTGTCAGCTATGGGCTGAGAGTCTCACATCATGTGGTCTAAACTCTTGTCTCCCTGTTCAGACTGTTCCCTAGAAGCTCAGCCCAAATACGTTAGAGGTGGGAAGCGTTACGGACGGAGGTCCCTGCCCGAGTTCCAAGAATCCGTGGAGGAGTTTGCAGAAGTGACAGTGATTGAGCCTCTTGATGAAGAAGCCCAGCCTTCACACATCCCCGCCAGTGACTGCAATGAGGTAAGACGCGGAGTGCGCGCCCTCATCTGGATCACGAGTGTGCCTATCCATATCAAGGTAGCATGGGAACGGGAGGACTCAGGGTTTATGGCATGTCTTGGGCTTTGCTCAGTTACTGATGCCTTTTGGGCCTATAGAGCGGATCTTTCTGTGTTCTAAAATGTTTTCACCTCCGTTTTGGCTTTTGGAGGGTTGACATTTCTGTGCATGTGTCATGTTTGCACATTTAGAATTCAGGTGTTTTTTTGTAAGAAGGGGATTGGCAGTAGTGGGAAACTGCCAGGGGAGGGGGGCACACCTCATCAGCAAGGGTACCTGCATAATGAACATTTGTATACCTAACCCTGAGTCGTACCCCACATATTTAAAACAAAAAAAAAATTTTTTTTAAGAATTCAGGAATTTTTATATTATCTGGATCTGCGACTTCTAACTCTTCCTTGGAATGTAGCTCTCCACCATGGCACAGTCTTTTTTAGGTATTTAAAAAGCTAACAAACTCCTCCCCTTTTCCTTGCCCCAACTATAAGAAAGGGTTGATGACTGGTAGGAAATAAAAGCAACATGTTCAGGCATGTAGAGAGCACACACTTTATCTTTTGTGGCGTGATAAAGCAGCACAGGCATATGGGTCTTGCCGCGAGACCCCGAGCAGGGGCACTTTCATGGTGCCCACAGTTGCCATGGGCCTCTTACTGGTTTTGTTGCACCCAGGCACGTCTGGGTCACTCTCCAGCACGTGGGGATGCACCTGCCTCCCCTCTTTTCATTTTGCACACTGCCATAATTTCCCAGTAAAGGAGAAGCAGTAACATTTTCTTTATTCTTTCTTTACGGCTCATTTACCAGCATCTCATTTATAGAATATGATTGAAAATGCCATGCTGAGCAAGCTCTAAATATTTCTTGCGATTCCCAGCTCAGACTGAGACTGCAGACATTTCGGGTACTAACATACACTGGAAAAGAGGTCAGGCATGATGGTTCATGCCCGTAATCCCAGAGCTTTGTGAGGTCAAGGCAGAAAGACTACTTGAGACCAAGACTTTGAAACTAGCCTGGGCAACATAGCGAGACCTCACCTCTATATAAAATGAAATTTAAAAAATTAGCCAGGTGTGGTGGCATATGCCTGTAGTCCCAGCTACTCAGGAGGCTGAGGTGGGAGGATCACTTGAGCCCAACAGTTTGAGGCTGTGGTGAGCGGTGATTGTGTCACTGCACTCAGCCTGAGAGATAGACTAAGACCTCTGACTCAAAAACAATAATATAAACAGGAAAAGAGACAAAGTCCCTCAACTTTCTGGAAGTGATCTGGAGGTCATGGGTTGATTTGGAGTGTGTGTGTATGTGTGTGTGCGTTTTTGACCGTTGCTATCTAACCTCCATGTTTAGCTTACTAAAATCTACAGGAAGCTTGCTCCCAGTGTTCCCAGCAATCAGATATCTAGCACCCTCAATTTTTCAGAACACCTACAAGCCCGAAGGTAACTAGGAAGGACCCATGTATTGAGGAGAAATGTAACTGGCAATGAAACTTACAAGAACACATGACCAATGAACTGATCAAAAGTCTGCTTTATTTCTTTAAAACAAGCATCACACCAGAAGCGAAGGAGCAGAAATGTTGAAAAGAGAAAAAAAAAAAACCACAAAAAGTGGCATAAGAGTAGTGTGGGTGAGAAGTAGCAGCTGAAAACAGAAAAGACCATGAAAAGGGAGGAGAAGGCTAAGTGTGGTGGCTCGTGTTTGTAATCACAGCACTTTGGGAAGCTGAGGAGGGAGGAGTGCTTGAGCCTAGGAGTTCAAGAGGCCAGCCTAGATAACATAGTGAGACCTCATCTCTACAAAAAAAAAAATCAAAAAATTAGCCAGGTGTGGTAGCACATGCCTGTAGTCCCAGCTACTTGGGAAGTTGAGATAGAAGGATCACCTGAGTCCAAGAGGTCAAGGCTACAGTGAGCCATGATCATGCCACTGTACGAGTGAGACCCTGACTCAAAAAAAAAAAGGAAAGAAAGAAGAAAGAAAAGGGAGGAGAAAGATGCTGCCTAGAATACCACAGTGACAGGAAGCTGGTCAGCTTCGGTGGTTTCTCCCATTTCTTGGGTCCCTTTGGGAATTTAGATAGGGACCTTTCCCCAGTAAAATACATAGACTCACATGCACAAAAACTTTACATATACAATTCAGAAAGGCAAGTAATTTGCATACTTCATTTGGTATAGTGTTTATCATATTTATCTTATTGTCAGGAAGGGTATCATTTTATTACATAAAGTCTGTTTCATAACCCTGAGTAGTGTGGAATGTATTTGAGGCACTTTTCTATGAAAAAAAAATTTCCTAAATGTCTCAGCACTATAAAGGGTAAATTTCTGTTATCTGGAAAACACTTTGAAGTCAAATATCTGATTTCCCCAACTATTTTCTGTCCCCAAGGTATTGGTCCTAAGAATTAAATGATTATTTATTTTTTGATATGACAGTGTCTAGTGCCCACCTTGGAATACCCAGAAAGCTCTTGGGCAGAGCTGCCTTTGTTGCTGGCAGTATATTTCTTATATTCTTGTTCTATCTTATCTACTGATGCCCAGTAAGTTTTACTACTAAAAAGTCAGACTTTGGTTTCGTGTATAAAGATTAAGAGTTGAGACCTGAGCCTGGGCAAAGTCTTGTAGCTGTATCTCAGTAAAATGATATAATAGGAGAATCATTTCACCCTCAATGTGCTACAGCTCTGCTTAACTCCTCCAGAAGCTTCTCAGATAGCTGTCTCGATGCTATATACAGAAACTGTAATGGTCATCACCCTCTATCAATAGGACTGCAATAGAGGCTGCCTGGAGAGGGTCAGTTCTCTGGGGTTCTTTCCTTAGCAAGGACTCCTACTAACTTGACTTTGATATTCTTGTTCTACAGCAGAACAAGGCCTACAAGAGTAGCAGATAACACTTTTGGACTCTGCCTTTTCTTATTGCCAAAAGTGAACTCAAACCAAAGCTCATTCAATGACTTTTTTTTTGCCTAAAAATAAAGTGTGTTGTGTAAGCTGAACTGAGCCTGTCAGTTTTCAAATCAATTCATCTCTTTAAAGAATGAATAGCTTCACATTTTTGATGTTGCTGTAGGCAGTTAAAAGGGCAAAACTCAGCACTGTGCAGCAATCATGGTTGTAGAACACACTCACTGCCTTCACTGATGCATATGAAGTCATCTCATGATACAGTTTTTCAGTGTGTCAGTCTTGTGGCATCCTGTTGTGTCAAGATAGCGTTCCTGTTTCCTGGCCAGTATCCATATCAGCTTCAGCAATTGCGGGGCACTGTGTTGGCCAACAGAAGTTCACGTGTTAGACAGCATAGGCTTGCTCCAGAAATGCCTGTCCCTTGTCCAGAGGCTGTCTAGGTCTCCTAGGGGACCCAGGTAACTCTCTTCTAAGGTGGGCCCCAGCTGGGGAGTGTAAGAGGAAAAGACTTTCAATGAATTGTCAAATTTACTTACTTTTTTTTCTTTTCTTTTTTTAATGGAGACAGGGTCTTCTCACTCTGCTGCCCAGGCTGAAGTGCAGTGATGTGGTCATAGCTCACTGCAGCCTTAAACTCCTGGGCTCAAGTGATCCTCCCACCTTAGCCTCCCAGTGAGCTGGGATTACACACATGTACCACCATGCCCAGCTAATTTTTTTGTAAAGATGGGTCTTACTATGTGGCCCAGGCTGCTCTTAAACTCTTGGCCTCAAGCAATCCGCCCACCTTGGCTCCTAAATTCCTGGGATCACAGGCATGAGCCACCACATCTGGCCAGAATTTATTTACTCATAAGGAATTCTGATTCTGCCGGGAGTTCTTTATTGAACTGCTGGGTTCTTTTTTTTCCCCCTTTTGGTTATCCGAGTTCCTCTTGCCTCTTTGCTTTAGGTGTGCTGAGGATATTTCTTGGGCTCATACTTCATTTCGGGGCTCCCAGGTGATAATAAAGGGAAGGAGTTTGGCTTGGTCCCCTGGACGTGCATATATCACAAGGAGTAGTCAGATGAGGAGCTGGAGACTGGCTTTCATTTTGATTTGTTTCCTTTGACTTCTGGAACCTGGCACAGGCAAAGGCGGGACTCTTAACTCACTTTTCAGTTGCAGTTTCTCCTTCTCTCAGACATGACCAATTGTTCCTTAAAGTGACTTTAGTGTTGTTTTTTTTTTTTTGTAAAGACAAGAAAAGGGTCTGAACCTATCACCAGAAGTTAAACAGAGAGAAATCTGACTGTTGTACCCAACAGAAGACTGATTTTAGCTCTAGGTTGCAGCATAGAATAATTTAATGTTTCTGAGGACTTGCGGGGTGATGGGCAGTGGAATGGAACAGTGTCACCCACCCTTGTACAAGCAGTCCCCAGGGGGGGTGGCCTCCTTCTAGGAGCTCATCCAGTAGTGCTAAGTGAGCAAACAGTCATCTAAAAAGATAAAATAATAGTTTTCCCCCACTTTCCTCACTATTCCATAGTAGGGGAGGTTGTTACGGTTGACAAGAATTCATTCCTGGGTTAGTGGTTCAGGGTGTTTTCTCTGCATCCTTATTTGGGGGAAGGGGAGTCTTCTACCATAAACATGACCAAAATTACTGGTAATTCTCGCTGACTACTGAGAATAGTTCTCTGCATTCTATGTATAACTCCACCCTTTCTCCCCACTCAAGGAAACTTCTAGAAGTGCCGGTGCATGTGAGTGAGGCTATTACAGAGATTGCTTTGAAGCAACTAAATTTATATTTAATGTTAAGTCTCATGTGAAGTGTCAGGCTTCATTAGTTGCTGGTGACTTAGAGTGCATCTGGGGACTCTTCAGAATGCCCCATGTGGTGTGGTGCCACAGCGAGGGGCGGGGGAGCCCATGACCATGGGGCAATGTTCTGCCACCTTGGCTCATACCCGAATAGAATGCACGAAAACAAACCTTGTTATGAGATGCTTTTGATCATGTTTGACTTTTATTTTAGTTCACATGTGTTAAAAAAAAAAAACAAAAAAACATTTTAATGGTCTCCATCCCACCCTCCTCATTTCTATCAGGAAATTTCCTCCTAAAACAGAAAATATATAACCTAGCGATTAAGCTTGTCTCCCCTACCAAGTTTAGTTTACAAGGCAATAAAGCCATTCTTTAGGGAAAGACTGTCATCTTGTGAAATTTTCAGCACTAAAAACTGCGTGCTTTAGAATTTCATTTGGAAATCCTGAAACAGAACTGCTGATTCACTAGTGACGGGTAGGCCCCACCATCAGGCTCCAGTGTGTGTTCAGCTTCCAGTTTGACGTGTTGATCTGGCCAATGGATCCGTTGGGCGTCTGACCTCTCGTCTCGGGTGGTGTTGAAAGGAAAGTGGTGATTTTTCTTTTTTCACAGGATCATTTTCACTCGTCAATTCAATTGGACATTCTATTCTGAATTAATCCAGACTCAACAAAGAGCACACTCTTGATTCCAACCTAAGGTGTGATTAATGAGAGGGTTTCGGTTGTCACTGTTTTTGCTTTACTTCTTTAAGAAACACAAGAGAGATTCTGAAGAGTACATTTTTCCCCTTTTATATGAATAGCTGCTGGACTGACCTTGAATTTTATGTTCATGTTTCTTCTGAGGGGAGGTGGAAGGGGAAGAAGAAAAAAAAAAACTAAACTAATTCTCAATTCTATTCTTGATTACTCAGACCCGATAGGAAAGGTTGTACAGTTAATACAATTGGAGCTGGGCCACTTTGCTTACTGCTCTGGTTGCAAACAGGGCACACCTTGTTAACTGCTTTCCTCCACAGGGAATAAATTTGGTCTAGTAAGATCCTTATCAACAGCAAGGGGCTTTAAACAATTATTTCTTCAACTGTAGACAATAGCCATGTAAGCCAAAACCCTTGGCTTGCACATTGCAGTTTAAATGAGAACCTGAGAGAAAAATTAAAGCCGGTGGCTGCATTACAAGTAAGCCCTGTCATTGTGTTGGGACAGCGGGGTTAGGAAGACAGGGTAGTGTAAAAGCTTAAAAAAACCCAAAAACTGATTTTATGATCCTACATAAAACCAAACTTCAAGAAGTGTGAAACTGACATCTTTCCCCTTATGCTCACTTTCATATATGCATAACTTTGCAGTTATACTTTATGAATTATTCATTTAGATTGTACAGAGATAATATTTAATTCTGGAGTAAACTTGTTAATAACTGAGAGAAGTTCTGCTAAGATCTTTTGTCGCTGAAGGTACTGATTTTCCCATTACTTCCTTGTTACAATCTTTGTATTGGTCTTTGACAAAGCAAACAAGTTTCATTACTGATACTATGTATTCCCATCAGAGGATGTGACGTCATTGGGATAGATTTTTTTTTTTTTTAAATTAATGAAATTCCAGTCTTTCCCTTTTTATTTCTTGAGTCTTATCAGATCATCTGGCTATTCCCAGAGATGAAACACTCATTCAAGATGCCATTGTAGATCACTCGAAAGTGACATAAAGAAGCCCCTTCAAAGCTGATAAGATGTCTCTTGTTCTTACATGTACTTTCAGGCTTTAGTGTCCTGGTGGGCCTTCCCGATGTGATCCCAGAGGGAATTCTCTTGGAGTCCCCCCCTCCCCTCATCCCACTTCCTTCCAACAATTTCTAATATTTATTTTCGAACTAGAAATTAAGGCAGACAACAAATCAAAAAATTACCAATTAATTTGTGTGATGGTAATAACATTTTCCATTTATATACTATTAAGTATTTTCCACGTAGAAAAGTAATATTCAAGTATATTTTTTTAAAAAATTAAAAGTACATCAGTTTCTTCCAGTGAACCAAAACCAGTCCTCAACCTTGGCAGGAGAAGAAGATTAAGATTCAACTTCTTAAATTCAGAATTTCCGCACACCAGCAGTACCAAGGCTTTTGGGCAATGCAGCAGGACTTATCTAAATGTGTATGCATTTAAACATCATATTAGTTCCTGTTCTCCCCAGTACTTACTTGTAGCATTTAATTGCTTTTAAAGACACTGATTTGCATTCTGGTCGTGACAGCCCTGGACTGAGTAGCTTGCCCCTGAGTTCAGAACAGAAAGATTCAGAGCTGGGCTGTCAGGCTCTCCATTGCCTTTGCCTTCAAAGGCAGTACAGAGGACAATGAGCCACAGTCCTGGGAAGTGTGTCCCTGCAGAAACAATAGCCAGCCCTGCTGGGCACACTTAGCTTCCAATACCCATCTCAGAGCGCTCGGGCTTTATGCATAGTTAGGACTGTTAGTGAAATACACCATGGATGCTGCGTTTTTGAAAGTCTTAAAGTTTTTGTCATAAGCATTCTCCTTACAGTGATTTCTGTTTTATTCAGAGACTTCCTGTGCTAAGCTAAGCGTGCTACTCTTTTAAAAGGACACGCCAGCTATTCTAGTAAATTTCCTTCCTCTTCTCGCTGGGTTTGCAAGGCATTCTCCTTTCAATAAAGAAAATAAATAAAAAATCGACTTCAGGCTCTGAGGCTGCTGAGATCAGCTCTCCAACCTCTGCTGGGAAAGAATAGCCTCGTGTGTGCCCCCATAATCGTTTTAATTAGCTGTACATTCTGCAGGGCACAAAGGTCTGCACTGTAGCAGATGGCTGGTGGGGGTGGCGGCTGGGCTATTGTGGGCAGGGGCCGCGCCGGGCCCACGAGCTGCAGATGCTGGCCCAGCCCCAGGACTGGAAGCTGAGGATCCGAGAGGCTTGCGCCATCTGTTCCGCAGTCCAGCAAAGCAGGTGTCCGTCCAGAGAAAGCATTCCTGAAATTGGTGCCGCCTGTGCAGCCGACGTGTGCAGGGCGCCCTCGTCCAGCTGTAGGACAACCCCAGAGCCGGCCACAATGGCCAGCGTGACCTGGAGAGGCATGGCCCACAGGGCGGGTGCCGGGGGCTCCCTTTGTCTGCCTGAGGGGGGTGGGGGCTGCCTTCTGTAGCAGCCATGTTGGGGCCCTGCAACCTCTGACCCTCTCAGAGGAAGCACAGGGCAGCCCCTGCCAGCTGTGGCCTCCCGGGGGACTCTGCAGGGGACAGGGGGCGAGAAGCCCAGGAGAAGCCCTGACCCGAAGTTGAATCAGAAGGCAATTGCTTTATTACAACCATGTGCAAAGCTGTAGTTTTCCGTTTTCCCCCCCAGCTTTATTAAGGTATAATTGTATGTATGTATGGTGCACAACTTGATGTTTTGATGTATGTGTGCCTTGTGGTGTGATTAAATCAAACCAATTAACCTACCAAAGTCTTGAAAGTGAGTCTCTTCTGTGTTTGTTCTTGAAGCTGGCCCTGGTCCTAGTTTTGAACATCCAAGTAGGAAGAATGGTCATTGTAATATTGGTTTACTTAACAGTTGCTTAGCACTTGGCAGGCACTTTTCTTTTTTTTTTTTTTGAGTTGGAGTCTCACTGAGTCACCCAGACTGGAGTGCAGTGGCCGCTCCTGGCCACCGCAGCCTTGACCTGCTGGGCTCCGGTGATCTTTCCGCCTCAGCCTTCCAAGTAGCTGGAACTACAGGCGCGCGCTACCAAGCCTGGCTAATTTTTTTTTTTTTATTGTAGAGATGAGGTCTCACCAAGTTGCCAGAAGGGTCTCGAACCCGCAGGCTCAGGCAATTCACTCACCTCAGCCTCCCAAAGCGCGGGATTACAGGCTGAGCCGCCGAGCCCGGCTGGCAGGCACTTTTCTAAGGGTTTTCCAAATATGACGCACACCCTCAGTGGTAGGTAGTTATTCACTTACCCATGAGAAAACTGAGGCACTCAGAGGTTAAGTAACTTGCCAAGGGTCACACAGCCAGCCAGTACTAGAGCTGACACTGAACTCAAGGAGTCCGGCTGAAATAATAACAGCTGCCAGGTGCGGTGGCTCATGCCCATAGTCCCAGCACTTTAGGAAGGTGAAGCAGTAGGAGTGTTTGAGCCTTGGAGTTCGAGATCAGCCTGGGCAACATAGCAAGACCCCATCTCTACCAAAAAAATAATTAAAAATTGCACACCTGTAATCCCAGCTATTCAGGAGGCTGAGGCGGAATGATGATCTGAGTCCATCCAGGAGGTGGAGCATGCGGTGCTGTGATGGTGCCACTGCACTTCAGCCTGGGTGACAGAGTGAGTCCCCAACTCTAAATGAATGAATAATAGATAGATAGATAGATAGATGAATGGATAAGGTTTCCTAAGTGCTAGCATATGCCTCCATATCCCATTAGATGGGTAGGCGTGTCCTCCACACTTTGCAGACAGAGTAAGGTACTGAGGGTCACAGAAAGTGGCAGAACCAAGTGTAACTCAGACAGTCCCTCTGCTAAACTCTGTGCCTACTCGCTCTACAACTGTGCTCCGGAGTAGGGAATGTCTGAAGTCCTGCAGGATGATTTACCTAAGGTTTTAAATCCATCCTTTCTCCAGCGAGAGACTATATCCGTGTCAAGGGAAGACATTTAAAAGTCCTTTCTCAGCCGGGCTCGGTGGCTCAACCTTGGGAGGCCCACACCTTGGGAGGCCGAGGTGAGTGGATTGCCTGAGCCCGCGGGTTCGAGACCCACCCGGGCAACTTGACGAGACCTCATCTCTACAATAAATCAAAAATTAGCTGGGCGTGGTAGCGCGCGCCTGTAGTTCCGGCTACTTGGAAGGCTGAGGCGGAAGGATCGCCGGAGCCCAGCAGGTCGAGGCTCCGGTGGCCAGGAGTGGCCACTGCACTCCAGTCTGGGTGACAGAGTGAGACTCCAACTCAAAAAATAAAATAAAAAGTCCTTTCTCATGAATTCAGCATTGCAGACACAGCCCAGTCAGTGTCCCTCCCTCCCTTCTCCGGTTTTCGTGATTGCATCCCTTCCGGTGCTCATGGCAGATCTGTGTCTAGAGGCCACCTGCCAGGCTGTCCCTACACTGGATGAGCCATCAGCAATTAAAGGACCCTCTTCCAGAATGATGCCTCCTTTGATTGGTGGTGTTCTCATAGCCGAATGATCTAATCCCCCCAACCTTCTAACCTGCTTTCCCCTCCTTCTCCCCCTGCGTTTTAATTGGAACGACTGGCTCCAGGCAGGGAGAATGAAAATAAATGAGCTGTAAATGAATTGAATCTTTCCCTACCCACTCCCCAAAATAGCAGCTTAATAACAGACATTCAGTTGCCATGTGCTCACCTCCCTCTTATTAAAGGAACAGACATTTGCTGGAGACAAGGAAGGAACTATGCTGTGTTATACCTGCTTGACCAAAAAAAAAAAAAATCCGCTTGACAAACTCCATCTCTAGTTGAGGTAGTCCTGGAATGAAAATGTAGCCATTAGCATAAGCTTGCTTCCCCTTTTAGCAGGGTGGCCCTGGCTGGTCTATGTTTCCTACAAAGGGTCATGGGAAGGATGCTTAGGAAATCATTCCTCCGAGAAGATTTTAAAGCACGTTTAACTTATCCTCCCCCCCACACTTGTCATAAGAACTATGTACCATCATTTAAGTTCTACATGGGGTTTAGAAGAATGTGTAGTACCTGACACTTCAAGAATACCTCTTTGGGGTGGTCTCAGGCCCCAAGGCAGGTCTCGACGAGTGTCTCTGATCTTTCCAGACTCTGCCAAGCATGTAACATCGGTAACTTCCACCACCTGAGCAGGCACCTGGGCTTTGCACCAAGCCTTCTCCATCTGTCCCCGTACAAAGGATGTTGCAGAATGGTACTTCCCAAAGGGAGAGCACATCCCCTCTTTGTACCCACCCCCGAGGCCCAGGAAATTCATGTCGTGAGAATTTAAGGGCAGGTGGGCAAAACAAATAGTGAAAGTGGCACCTATGTGTATCGCATGAGCAACGCTTATAACAGTAAGGGAAACAAATGGAAATTGTCTCAACCAAAGTGTATCTATTTTTATCATCCCTATTTCCTTCCAGCCTTTGTCTAGTTATATAAATAATTTTGCTAGCAGTAACCACAGCCTAAATAGCATTTGTACTATTGCCTTTCATTTAACAGTTTATAAAATGTTTTCCATGTTCCTACATGATATTCTAATTATACTTTTAATGATGACATTATGATGTATCATTATACTTTATGTCCCAAAGTTGAATATTTTCAGTACTTTGTTGTTACAAAAAGTGCTATGATGTACATATTTATGCATTTGGCTTTCTACTCTCTCTGATTTTATTGCTTTTGGATACCTAGTGAAATGATTGGGTCAAAGAGGATGAATGTGTTTATTGCTTTCGATATATAAATCCATTTTCTTTATTAAAGAATAATATCCACGTACATAGCTACCAGTAACATATAACCAGACCTCTTTTGAATCATAAGCTTGGTGGTTGTAGGAGTCACATCTTAAATACTTTGCTAATTGAATAGGAACAACTGACTCTTTTGTTTTAATTTATACTTTGATTGCTGTTGAGAGAAACCTTCCCCTATGTTTGTTTAATCATTTTGTCCCTTATGTAAATTGCCTGTTTATGTTCTTTGCTTCTCTGCTGGGAGATTTGGCACTTTCCTTATAAATTTTTTTTTTTTTTTTTTTTTTTTTTTTTTTTGAGTTGGAGTCTCACTTTGTCACCCAGGCTGGAGTGCAGTGGCCGCTTCCAGCCACCGCAGCCTCGCCTGCTGGGCTCCGGTGATCCTTCCGCCTCAGCCTTCCGAGTAGCCAGAATTACAGGCATGCGCTACCACACCTGGCTGATTTTTTCTTTATTTATTGTAGAGATGAGGTCTCGCTGCCCAGGTGGGTCTTGAACCCACGGGCTCAGGCAATCCACTCACCTCAGCCTCTCAAAGGCGCGGGATTACAGGCTGAGCCATCGAGCCCGGCCCTTATAAATTTATTTGAATTACAGAAACCTCCCCAGTCCTACCCAAATGGATGCTGTCAGTTTAAACATGGTAATGAAAAAATTCTGCAAATATATATATGTGTATGTGTGTGTGTGTGTGTGTGTGTGTGTGTGTGTATATATATATATATATATATATATTTTTTTTTTTTTTTTTAAATCAGAGTCTCACTGTGTTGCCCAGTGGCACATTCATGGCCACCCCCACATCAACCTGCTGGGCTCAGGTGATCCTTCCACCTCAGCCTTCCAAATAGCTGAAACTGCAGGCGCACGCTATCAGGCGCATGCTACCACGCCCAGCTAATATTTTGATTTATTGTAGAGATGAGGTCTTGCGAAGTTGCCTGGGCTGGTCTCAAACCAGTGGATTCAGGCAATCCTCTCACCTCAGCCTCCCACAAAATATAAATTTAATATGTATACATAAACACATGTTCAATAGAAATATCAAAATTTTATAGAGCATATTATGTGTCCACGCAATTCTAAGCACTCTGCTATAACTGTGAAATAGATAGTATTTGGTTCCCATTTTATAGGTAGAGAACTTGAGACAAAAGAAGTCAAGAAAGTTACCTATGACCAACTTGGTAGGGAAGCCAAGATTCAGCGCCCGGCCCTCTGGCTCCCAAGTCTGCACGATAGTCTCCACACTTGATTTCTTATTAGTTAGGAGTAAGAATCTGAAGAAGTAGACAGCAGGAAAGTCTGTCCTGAAGACCGAGTCAGAAATACCCATCCAGTCTCATAGACCCATGAGACGTTGGAAACAATCTGTTGTGGCATCTTGGTTCTCTGAACTCATTGCTCCTTTTAAATGAATTGAGAAGTTACTAAGCAGACATAAGAAATACACTTTTATGTAATAAGATACACACCTTGTTGCTTTAGGAATCTTCAAGGATTTTTTTTGAAGATGTGTGTTGTATTGCATTTGTCCAATTGTATATCCTGGCCAGAGCTCTCTTGGCATCGCTCCCATTCGTTTTAGATATTTTATTTTGTTTTATTTTTGAGTTGGCATCTCACTCCGTTGCCCAGACTGGAGTGCAGTGGCACGCTCCCGGCCACCTCAGCCTCTACCTGCTGGGCTCTGGCGATCCTTCCACCTCAGCCTTCCAAGTAGCTGGAACTACAGGTGCAACATATAAAACCCTATTTTATATGTTGTGCTACCATGCCCAGCTAATTTTTGGATTTATTGTAGAGATGAGGTCTCGCCAAGTTGCCCAGGCGGGTCTCGAACCTGTAGACTCATGCAATCCACTCACCTCAGTCTCCCAAAGTGCGGGATTACAGGCTGAGCCACAGAGCCCGGCTCATTTTGGCTGTTTAAAAAAAAAAAAAATCCCCTGCTTGTGATCTGGTAGGTTTTATTTTGACCAACAGTTCTTAGATCATAAAACCCTATTTTATATGTTGTAAGTGGGTATAATAGATTTAATTCTGGGACACCTACAACTTATATGCTGAATGATGAATTTTCACAATTTGGATGTCAAAGTAGTATGAGCGTGTAAGTCACCTTCTCTGTTGGATGGGGAAATAGATGTGGAGGGACAGACAGACAGGATGTTTTTATTGATTTAAGGTGCCATATAAAAACACTTGAATTCTGACCGGAAACAGTAACATAAGAAAACGTATGGAAGACTGTTGACTCTACCTCTCTCACTGCCCCTACCATGCCTCACACACCCACCAGTTTGGAGATATCTCTTTATGTAGAACTGTAGTCTGAGTGAGCTGATGGCATCGTTATCACAAACCAACAAGCAAAAATCACACTTTTCTAATTCAGTGTTCATTGATACCATGTTTGTTAGAGACTTTCAGTTGCAATCTGAATGAGTTGCAGTGAACTTATACTTTTTGAGTTATCTCCTTTTGGTGTCTTCTGAATGGCAAGAATAATCCATTTCGTTATTTTCAGATTGGAGTTTCAGTTTAGTGTGGCCAAATTAGGTGAACTCTCTAAATATCTATCTTCAGTCTCTTTCTAAGTAAAATATGGAACTGCGAAATTGTGGTAGACGGTTGATCATTTAAGAGGAGAGAACTACCACAAGTGAGTGTGGAAAATAGGGTGAGTGAATTTAGGAAGAACTTCACCTCGAACAGACTACTGAAACTACTGAGCTTGAACAAACGACTGAAAGATGGCATTTAAGTTATAACTGCAGGAGGCCCACCACCTGTCATGATCACCCAAGCTCTGGAGACAGGCATTCATTAGACTGATTCTCCTTTTGTGTTTATTTCAGGATTCTAAGAAATAACAAGTCTTGTACTGTTCAGCCATCCCAGAGGATGGGCTGGTTTCCTGTTATCACAGGCAACTTCATTTATAAAGTGGATCTCGGCTATGCCAGCTGCCTGGTTTTGAAAGGGAGATTTGCCTTTTCTAACAGCCTTTACCTTGTAGCACCTTCTAAGAGCAGTGTTTGTACCTTGCTGGACAGACTAAAGCCATTTGCCGCTGAGTCCAAAGCCACTGCAGACCTACTTGTTGCGACTGATCAGAAGCCAACCTATACCACGCTTGGCCAGTGGAACAAGGATTGGACTTTGGTCCAGGCTTGTGTCCTTGGCTGGTTCATTTTGTGCAGTACCCAGACTACACCTGTGTGCTCTGATCTTGGAGAAGCCCCAGTAGCAACATAGCATGATAAGAGGACAAAATGGTCCAATTCAAGTAAGCTTCACTACTTCTAATGTAACTGACTGGTAATGTATAGTTTATCTAACTCACACTTTCTAGCATCCTTGTTTTGGGTGGCATCTTTCTCCTCACTGGGCCGTAACACCAGATTCCTTCTTTCCTCCTGGCGTTAGCTTAGGATACGCCTCCCTTCTTTTCACTTGGTTCTCTGCAGTCTGTGCCTCAGGTCTCAGTTTAGAAATTGCTTCCTCTAGCAAGTCTACCCTGATCTACCAGGTGTGAATTATCCGTTTGGGCACCCTCATCGCATCCTGAGCCCCCTCCTGAGCCCCCTCATCATAGCGTTTAAAGCACTTCCCTCTTGTACTTCCTGTTTTCTAGTCTGCATGTGTCTATTAGCATATAACCTTGAGGCAGGAAGTATGTTTGTGCTGTTATGGTTGTATTACCAAAAACTAGCACAGTGCCTAGCAAAAAAGTGAGCCCTCCACCCACATTTGTTAAAGAACAAATTCGTAAATGCATGCATACAACTCCTTGTTGGCGGATGGATTCTGGATATTTGCTTTGGCTTGGTGTAAAAGGCTGTGCTACGTTTGCTGTGGAATAAGTGACCTAGCGCATGTGAAAGACATTCTCCATGAAGTGTTGCAGAAGGGTGTGTTGTGTCTCTTAGGACTCTTGACTGGCTGGCTGACTGAAGAGAACCCACCAGAATGAAAACCCTAGAGGGTCCTGAAATCGTGTGACGCACTCAGATGATGATGTCAGAGCCCCGGAGTGACTGGGTCAAGGAAAAGCTAGGATAGTTCTTTCTAAATACGTTCTAAAGCACACTAATCTCTCTTGCCTTCTTCACTAGCACTGGAAGACGCAAGGCAGCGAGGAGTATGAAGCGGAAGGTAAGAAGAGCTGGTGTGTGTTGGGAGGGAAGGGCTGCCATTCACAGGGCATTCTCACACCCCACCTTGCTGCATCTCTTTGGCTGGAGGCCAGCTGGGAATCAACATTAAGAACAACAACAACAAATTCACTCCCACTGGATATCTTTTAGTTTCAACATCCTAGCATTTAATAGCATGCAAGAGATGACAGCCAAGATGGGCAGTTCTAGTGATGGGCTAGTTACTCTCTTATACAGACTTTCAAATTAATTTTCAAACAGTCCTAAACTAAATAGTGACCTATTATAATGCATCTCTTGACAAGAGCAACCAACAGATACATGAAAAAAAAATGCTCAGCCTCATTAATCATCAAAGAAATGCAGATTAAAACTACACTCAGATGATTCCTGGCTGCAGTCAGAATGGCCATCATCAGTAACTCAAAAAACAGCAGGTGCTGGAGAGGATGCCGGTGGGGGGGGCAGGGGGGAAGGGAATGCTTCAGCACTGTTGGTGGGAGTGTAAACTAGTACAACCTCTGTGGAAAACAGTGTGGCGATTCCTAAAAGATCTAAAAATTGCCCTTTCCTATGACCCTTCAATCCTCCTTCTGGGAATTTAGCCAGAGGAACTCAAATCACTCTATGAAAAAGATATCTACACACACATGTGTATTGCAGCCACTATTCACAATGGCAAAAACATGGAACCAACCATGCTGCCTATTGAAAGTAGACTGGATTAAAAAAATGTGGTACATATACCCAGTAGAATATTACGCGACCATAAAGAAGGACAAAATTATGAACTTTGCAGCAACTTGGATGAACCTAGAGTCTGTCATACCGTGATCTATCCTAGGAAAAAAGAACTGAGTACCACATGTTCTCACTCATAAGTGAACCCTGAACAATTATACTATAAGAAAGGGATTGACAGTAGTGGGATACTGCCAGGGGATGGGGGAAGGGTGCACACCTTATCAGTAAGCGTACCTGATATCAAACCAGATGAAGTGGGGACCAAAGTGAGGCCCCAACTTTACCTGTACAATGGCCATTTTGTATACCTAACCCTAATTGTACCCCACATCTTTAAAATTAAAAAAAAAAAAAAAAAATCAGAACACGTTGCTCCCCTGACCACCAGATGGCACTGTGGGTCAGTAGACAGACCCTTCGCCCACTTCACAGCCTAGTCTGGGTTAACTGTGCTCAAGTGTAATGTCGACCTGTTCTCTACATCTCCAACCTGGAAAGACATGGTGGCAATGGGCTTAATTCTTGTTCATAAATAGTAGCAGTAGCACTAAGTGCTCCTTCCACAATTTTACTGGCACTAATAAACAGTTTGGGTATTTAAATAAGTAGTATGATCCTTAAGTCTTCACATAGAACTTATCCTTAATAGATTCATAATTAGGAGCTTGTAGCTTACAACCAGGTATTCTTTCAAGCCGGACTGTTGGTTTCTGGGTGTCAAAATATCCCTGTGTAAAGATTTGGAACCGGCCTAGCTTGAAACTTTTTTCATGAAATCATTTCTTTCTCAGTAAAAGATGCTCAAGTGCCTAGACTAGAAAGAGAGTGGAGGTAGTCTGGTTGCAGTGGTCGAGGCAGGTTGTATGGCCATCTCTGGCTCTCACCAGTCTTCTGATTTTACTACACACTGAGCTTGTGATGATCTCAGTTGGGATAAGACAAGCCTAAAACTTTGCGCTATTGCCCAGAAGGTGGTATTTCTTACTTAGGTAGGACAGCCGGTGAGCAAAAACCAAAAAAACAGAAGCAAAAAAAACCATGTCTCTTTGCACTAGTTGCTGCCTAAGAATCAATCGTTTCATTTCATTGGAGCTTCAGGGCCAAATCAAAATGAAATCAACGTGTATTATTTTTTTTTTCCATTTGTTTTCAAGAAGCACATTTATCTTTAAGAACAGGCATCCTTTCTTTGCAATTCCTTTGGAGACAACACAATCTATGCTTTTTATCTCAGGCCAGTCAAGGTTTTGGAACCCGGATGATTTGAATGCCTCCCAGAACGGGTCTTCCCCTCCCCAAGACTGGATAGAAGAGAAACTGCAAGAAGTTTGTGAAGATCTGGGGATCACCCGTGATGGTCACCTGAACCGAAAGAAGCTGGTGTCCATCTGCGAGCAGTATGGTTTGCAGAATGTCGATGGACAGGTAAGCCCTGCGGTATAATTTATTCAGGAATAAGAATGACGGCCTGGTGTGGTGGCTCACACCTGTCATCCCAGCACTTTGGGAGGGGAGGGAAGAGGATTGCCTGAGCCCTGGGGTTTGAGATCAACCTGGGCAACATGGCAAGACCTTGTCTCTACAATAAATCATGAAAAATTAGCTGGGCGTGATGACATGCCCCTGTAGTTCCAGCTACTTGGAAGGCTGAGGCAGAGGGGTTGACTATGCCCAGCCACTGCACTCCTGCCTGGGCAATAGAGTGAGACTCCTAATCAAAAAAAGAATGATGGCCTGGTGTGGTGGCTCACACCTTTCATCCCAGCAGATTGTTTGAGCCCAGGGGTTTGAAACCAGCCTGGGCAACACAGCAAAACCTTGTCTCTACAAAAATTAAAAATGAGCCGAGCCTAGTGGTACATGCCTATAGTTCCAGCTACTTGGGATGCTGGAGTGGAAGGATAGCCTGAACTCAAGAGGTTGAGCCTGCCATGAACCGTGATCATCATGATCATGCCACTGTGCTGCAGCCTGGGTGACAGAGTGAGACTCCAACTCAAAAACACAAAAATTTAAAAAATTAAAAAGGAATATGAATGATGATAAAAAAAAAGGAATATGAATGGCCAGAGGCTAGGATTAGCCATATCCTAGCTTCCTGCCGCTTGTTAGGCAACATTTTCTTTTTTCCTAGGAAATTATTCTGTCATTGAGGGCTTATGTTGTGGTATAGACAAGAAAATCTGACAATAGTTGACACTTACTGAGATACTGCAGCTCTCTGTGCTAAGCATCTTACCCCGTGTGAAACTATCAGACACTAGCTCAGGGCAGCCATGATGTCAGACACATTTGTAAAGGTGCCCTTCACGGAGTGAAATATGGAGATAGTGTGGGGGGAAAACTGAGCTGGAGGAATATTTTGAAACCCGGTGATACATTTTGGCTTTTGCGGGGAAAGATCTCAATATCACCCTTGGTTCTTAAGCAGATTGAGCAGCGTCCAGGGAAAACGTATTTGCCAAGGATGGGTTAAGCTGCTTTCCCATATGGACACAAAGAGACCCTTGGGTTAGATAGAGCAGCCGGGAGTCATCATAATATGCTGGTCATGAGGAAATGGAAAGGGGTAACTTGGTTGTTTTTGAAAATACAGAATCTTGAATGAGCCCCCAAAAGACTCTAAATTGGTCAAACTCGGAACTTGATGCTTTCTGAAAAATTAAGAGAGGAAGGCAGGACTAGGTGCGTAAATAACTGTGAAGCATAAAAATATAAATAATTTGAAGACAAGCCTTTCAAAGAACTGAAAAATACGTATTGGACAGAGTAGGTTAGGGATACAGTTGTAGCTTTGGAAATCTTTGGTTATAAGACATTTGAAACCATACTGTCCGCTTGCTCTAGAGCTAAGTGGTATCGTTTTCCTGGATAAGAAAGAGATTTATTATCAAAAACTTCCAAACGGCCAAGCTAACAGAAAACTTTTGTTTTTCCTTCCTTTTCCTTTGTATATGTGACCATTATCCACCCTTTGGCTACCTTTTTTAATAGCTGAGAGGTCATTTATTTTCAGTGGCAGCAGTTGAGTCGTAAGATTAAATTCATCCTCCTAACTTATAAACCAGAGCAGTGTACGGAATCTTGGATTGTTTTTGCCAGAAAATGTTTCGCAAACTCGGATTGTTTATCTGAAACCAATTCTTGGAATGCAACTGTAGCCATTTGTGGGAAGCTGCATTTTCTTTTGCGGTGGAGTTTCCAAAACCCAGGCAAAGAAGTAGCACATTTGGTCATTTTCCTCTGGCCTGAGGTTGAGTAGAGGATTGCGGATTGAATATGGCTTTTACTTAGTGCTTTTCTTCCTAAAGAAAAATCCTGAAATACTATAGTACTTAGTACTACTAACTCTAAACCACAAAGGAGCTAGACGTTCAAGATCATTTCATAGATGTGCCACTTGCAATCCTAAAATTTTACAACAGAAAACAGTTTCAGATTTAGTCACCCCTCACTTTATAGGTGAGGAGAGTGAGATCACAGTGACTCGGCATTTCATGAAGGGGAACTAGCGTCACCACCTTTTGCCTATAACTAGCTCTCTGCTTTCTTTTTTTGTTTGTTTGTTTTTGAGTTGGAGTCTCACTCCGTTGCCCAGACTGGAGTGCAGTGGCCGCTCCCGGCCACCGCAGCCTCGACCTGCTGGGCTCTGGCGATCCTTCCGCCTCAGTCTTCCAAGTAGCTGGAATTACAGGCACGTGCTACCACGCCCGGCTGATTTTTTTTGATTTATTGTGGAGATGAGGTCTCGCCAAGTTGCCCAGGCAGTTCTCGAACCTGTGGACTCAGGCAGTTCACTCACCTCAGCCTCCCAAAGTGCAAGATTACAGGCTGAGCCACCGAGCCTGGCTTAGTACTCTGCTTTCTAGAAGCAAGAACGATCACAGGGCAGGAAGGGCAAACTAGCTCCTTTGGAGAGGGCATGCATTTCTGAGTTCAGTTCACCAGCACTCACTACTTTCTGACTTCCTAAAAACATCCTGCCTCCTTCATTTCCCCCACCTCATGGGCCTTTGGGTTTGTGGTTATTTCCCAACGTCCCAACACACTGGGACATCAACCCTCCAAAGACCTGGCCTGTGCATCCCAGAGAGTAAGAATGTCCTAAATGCCAAGTGCAGTGGCTCATGCCTATAATCCCAGCACTTAGTGAGCTGAGGTGAGAGGATTGCGTGAGCCAGGCGTTTGAGACCAGCCTGGGCAACACTGGGAGACCTCATCTCCACAAAAAATCCCCCCAAAAATTAACTGGATGTGGTGGTGCATGCCTACAGTCCCAGCTACTCAAGAGGCTGAGGTGGAAAGATCGCCTGAGCCCAGGAGTCAAGCTGTGGTGAGCCGTGAGCATGCTGCTGCACTCTAGCCTGAGCAACAGAGTGACCCTTCACCTCAAGAAAACCAAAAAAGGACATCCTCACAGTTCTAGAGGCAGCTCCCACCCAGAGTGTATGGGGTGCCCTGTTGCCCATGTAACCTGCGTTGTTTCCTGCCTACCCCTGACCGTGTGCTATTTGATTCACCGCTTGCCCATGCCCCCATCTAAAATAACTGGCAGGACTTGCCTGCTCCCCCACGTTGAACGGATCAGGTGATGGGTGTTGAGGTGGTCTGGAAGGTGTGCACTGATTGGGCCAAGGCCACAATGAAGAGCAGTGTGGATCTAAGGTTAGAGCCAAACTGTTACCTTGTTAACGTCAATCAGTTCACCAGGACGTTCCTGTCACTTCTAGTCTGATGGTCCTGAAAGCCTTGTCCTGCAGGACAGTGTTTGGTTGATAAGAACAAGACAGAAAAGCAAAGAGATCTTGGCAACCTCAGAATCTTGCCCTGAATACCTTCCGGTCGGTTTGGTCACCAGATTCTCTATTAGAAACTGTTGCTGAGCCGGGCTCAGTGGCTCAGCCTGTAATCCCACGCCTTTGGGAGGCTGAGGTGAGTGGATTGCCTGAGCCCGCGGGTTCGAGACCCGCCTGGGCAGCGAGACCTCATCGCTACAACACATCAGAAAATCAGCCGGGCGTGGTAGCGCGTGCCTGTGATTCCGGCTACTCGGAAGGCTGAGACGGAAGGATCGCCGGAGCCCACCAGGCTCCGGGAGCGGCCACTGCACTCCAGTCTGGGCGACAGAGTGAGACTCCAACTCAAAAAAAAAAAAAAAAAAGAAAGAAACTGTTGCTTCTTCCAATGCTTTCCACTCTTTATAAGGTTTTCTTGTTTCAGAGTTCTCTCCAGAGGAAATAGTATAAAAGCAAGAATGGAAACAGTTGTTTCCTACGGATGTGACTTAGGGAAAAAAGCATTTGAAATAAAAGAAATGCCCCTAGCAACTTACATGAAGAATAAAATCAACAATTATTAGATGATATGACTCTTAGCAGTCGTCCAGGTCTATGAAATGAGAATTAAAATTTGGGAGAATGTGTTACAGCGAATTTAGATCTGTGTCAGAATGACCCAGTTGTGGACTCTAATGCAACAAGAGTCAGTGTATTGTGTATTCTATTCCCTTGCCTCTCAGTGGCCTGAGCATCACCTGGGAGCTTGTTAGAAACGTAGCATCAGCCCCTCTGCCAGACTTGATAGATCAGAGACTGCATTTTGACAAGCTCCCAAGTGGTTTCTGTTTTGTACATTGGAGGTGTGTTCTTATAGAAAAAAATTGACCCCCCCCAAGTAAGGAGGAATCTGAGTGCTGGCAGAAGGCCTTGGCCTGTCCTTCCCGTGCCGTGGCTTCAGCGGTTCCCGTGGCTCTCTTCCCCTTCCTGTCCCCAGGCAAACCTCTGGAGGGGCCTGTAGCCCAACCTCCCTTGTCCCTGTTCTATAGGGGGACTTCTTGATGACTGTCAGAGGGTGCAAAACAGTCAGCCAAAATGCCCTTGTCTTTATGTCTCTTGGAACCTTTCTACTGCACACACACATAAGATCCTTCTCACCCCCGTCTTTGTCTCCCCTGTGCTGAAGTGTTAAAACAAAAACCCAACTCACACAGTACTGTTTCAAGTGAGGTTCTAAACCCCAGGTTATGGGTTTTAGGCCCAAACTCTTAAGCTCATTGCAATCTGTCCCAGGGCAAATTAAATATAAGCAAAATATCACTTAGAGTCACCACAGCATAAAGGCATAGGGAATGTCCAACTACTTTCCATTATTATGACACTGGGAAGCTTTATCTTTATATTATTTAGGTAATTTTTTACATTTGTAAATATGATATGTAGCAACATTAAAGATTGCCTATTGTAGGAGTGAGTTAAAGAGAACACAGTTAACTGGCTTAATTGTGTAAGATTATGAAGATGTTGGAAAGGGATTTTTATTTAGCTTGTGGAAAGGGAGAGGACATATCATTACGGGAAAAGAAATAAATTCAGTGAAATGAAAATAAAGGGATGTCATTATATTTCTGGAGTCCTGGGATCAATAATGGTACTGATTTCTATTGGGCAGAAGTGTACTTTATTTAGGTTTTGTATTATTTTGAGTGAAGTATTTAAAATATGTGGTTCCTTTTTTTCTAGATGCTTGAGGAAGTATTCCACAATCTTGATCCTGATGGTACAATGAGTGTAGAAGATTTTTTCTATGGTTTGTTTAAAAATGGAAAATCCCTTGCACCATCAGCCTCTACTCCATATAGACAACTAAAAAGGCACCTGTCCATGCAGGTAAGAAAGCAACAGGAAGTGTTTTCTTGGTGAGTAAAAGTTAGAACCCACTTGAATAATTTCTAACGAATGAATCTGCTGTCTGCAGCGAAATACTAAGGAGAGAGAGAACGAAGCAGAGGTCGAATAAGAAAGACTAAACCACTAGGAAGGAAAGGTTGAGTTTGGGAAATGACCATAAATTACAGAATGGGAAGGCCACTAATTATGCTTCTTCATGTCAGCTCTGGGTCAGAAGAAACCTGGTGTTAAGCAGGGACACATCTCATCTGTGTCATAGTACTGTCTGCCAGAACAGTTGTTCTTGATAAGCTTTGTGGGCTTGACTCACTCGGGAACGAAGATCAAAGGGGCTGCATGACTTTTTTTCCTACAAGGTAATTTGGAGAAGCATGCCTTCTGCCCGTTGTGGTCAGGACTGACCAACTTCGGCCTTGGCCAACATCTTGCAGAAGTGCCCAGGGCTAAGAAGCTAAGCTTACTCAAGTCTCTTTCTTCTTCCAGTCTTTTGATGAGAGTGGACGGCGAACCACCACCCCACTGGCAATGACGAGCACCATTGGCTTTCGGGTCTTCTCCTGCCTGGATGATGGGATGGGCCATGCATCTGTGGAGAGAATTCTCGATGCCTGGCAGGAAGAGGGCATTGAGAACAGTCAGGAGGTCCTGAAGGTGCGGCAGCTAAAATGGGAGAAAAGTGACCCATTGGGGAAGGGTTCTATGAAAATGTTCTACCATTTTTTTCTTTTTGAAACTCATTGGTTTGATTCTTCTGTTCACCAGATCTCAGAGATAAGTCACTTTCCTTATTCCCTTTAACCGAAGCCTGTTGCTCAGTACTTTCCATATTTCTAACCCCAAAATTATCGACAAGAGAAATGCTTTTAGTTGATCTCTGGTTGGTAAAGATTAGAGTTATTCCGTTGTGTTTATTTACAATGCCAGATCATTTTTGTAAAACCATGCAAATGATGATGTTATGCTTTCCTTAGAGAGAACTTAGTTATGTTCTAGAGTTTGTAAAACCTTCACATTTCCTGCTGTTAGAGGATAGAACCAGTGATTTGTCTTGAATTTGTGCCTTGTTCCGATTTCTAGGCCTTGGATTTTAGCCTTGATGGAAACATCAACTTGACAGAATTGACGCTCGCTCTTGAAAATGAACTTTTGGTCACCAAGAATGGCATTCACCAAGCAGCTCTGGCCAGCTTTAAGGCTGAAATCCGACATTTGCTGTGAGTTGAGCAAAGGTTTGCCTGCTCCAGTCCGTCCCTTCTCTACTTGACCAATGTCATTCCGACGCCTTTGAAAAACACTCTTCCAACCCATGGGCAAATATGACTAATCTTCTATCACCTAACTCCTGCACAAATCTTCCATAAACCGTCAGAAATGAGGGAGAACTTAGATGGACATTTAGGCTTTTGATAGGAACTGTGGAATGCCTTTTTGTTTTGGGGAGGATTCTGGTTGTCTTGGTTTCGTTTTTGTATTGAAGCAAGCCAAATGGGAGCTTTTTTGGGCCTACTTGTTGCTTAGAAACAGTTTCCTATTAACCCAGTTTATTTCTGATTCTAGAGAACGAGTTGATCAAGTGGTCAGAGAAAAGGAGAAGCTACGATCAGATCTAGACAAGGCTGAGAAGCTCAAGTCCCTCATGGCCTCTGAGGTGGATGACCACCATGCAGCCATAGAGCGCCGGAATGAGTACAACCTCAGGTGTGACCAGGAGGGCGAGGTCCCTCCTCTTCTACCAGTGGGATCCAGGGACATGGCATCTGCAGCTGCAGGGCCAGAAAAGAGCCTGGGGGGCTCTGCTGTCCCACCTGTTTGTCCTCACCTGGATGGAGTGATTTAGGGTGGCCAAGCCCTGAGGGAAATCAGGATACACTAGACATTTTCTCAGGGTGCTTTTCCTCTCTGTGACTCTGTTTCCATTTGTGGTGGATTGATATAGGGACCAATATCGATCAATATAGAGGACCGTGTCAGCAGCTTGTCGGTTTTTCTTCCTCACAGGAAACTGGATGAAGAGTACAAGGAGCGAATAGCAGCCTTAAAGAATGAACTCCGAAAAGAGAGAGAGCAGATCCTGCAGCAGGTGGGCAAGCAGCGCTTAGAACTTGAGCAGGAAATCGAAAAGGCCAAAACAGAAGAGAACTACATCCGGGACCGCCTCGCCCTCTCTTTAAAGGTAACCATCTCATTAGCTCTACAGTCTGTTTCCCTGCTGGGGACACCACATGAAGGGCTACAGCTTTGTAAGAGGGCAGGTCTGCGCAGGGTTCAGGTCAAGAATTCCCATAAGTTTGTCCTGCGGGATCGTGGCCCAGCCATGGCATGGCCCTCCTAGCGTCTGGATTTCAGGGGTGTCCAGGTTTCTGGTTTGCTGATGGTGTAGATGGGTGTATCTTGTTCTTCTTTCCCCCTGAAGGCACACTGGGCCCTCAGAGCTATTTGGCTGACACCCAGGTTCTCTCAGCTGCTTCTCCTATCCTGTCCCTTGTCCTCAGATCCTTTCTTTCTGCCTGTCCGCCCCCATATCTTCACCACACCATCTGGCCTCCTGCCACACAGGGGTATGTCTGTTTCTCTCTGCCTCCAAATGTACCGTTTCTCCCATGCATCCTCCCCTCTTTTCCTGCACCTCGGTGGGAGAATGATCCTTCTTTTTGCTAATCTCTCACACCAAGTAATATGGTGCAGGGGCTCTGGAGTTGGGCTGAAGGCTTCAGATCTGGGTACTGCCACTTCCTGGAAAACTTTGATCGGGTGTCTTAGCCTGTTTCTTAATGTACAAAATAGGCACCTTAATAATACCTGCCCTATAGCATTGATGTGGGGACTACATGAGATGATGCCTAGACGGTGTCTGGAAAGTTAGCAGGTACTTATGAACATGGTTGCTGTTGTTGCTATTAGGAAAAGCTTCTGAAGCTTCACACATCAAAAGCTGAGCTAATTATCGCTCCCGAAGCGTTCAACCACTTCATCCCCCAATTTTTCCCTAATCAGCATCATCACCATGTGCTGAAGTCCCAGCAGCCAAGAGCCCAGTTCTTCTCCCTCATCATCACTTGTCAGTCTCTCAGCCGTGCCAAGGCTCTGAAATGCCTCTCCAGTATATCCCCTGCCTCTGCACTTCCCACCTCGGATGGGTTCAGAATTCATTAAGATTTTCCAACAGGTTCATGTGCTGCCTGAATCGGTCTTTCTTCCATCGCACCTCCCCCCATGCGACCCTCAGTCCAGGTCCCTAGAAGGAGCTTTTCCTCATACCCTTCAGACATCAGCTCCTGCTAGCAACTCCCAGTGCCATGCCCCCCCCCTCCGCCATTAGCTCTCCTGGTTCCCTGGAGGGTCAGGCACTTTTATGCTCTTTCACTGATTTCCCCAATGCTGCGGGCTGGGGTGCTTTTGGATTCTCATTACATTTTCTTGTCAGAGGACAGCCCATTTGCTACTGGGTCATGCATAGCTGTATCCACATCTGTTTTCCTCCCTGAGGTCAGTAATCATCTGATCTGTCAGTTTCTAGAGCACCCACACAGTGCCTGATACTCAGAAATTACCCCTTGAAAGATTCATATTATAGAATTGGCCTTTTAGGGAAAGGTAGTATTTTTTAAATGTCTCAAGTACATTCTTTTTTACTTTATGTTGCTATATGAGGGTGTGAACTAGAACATATTAAAAATATGCTGGCTCTGAATTCTTTTGGCAAAATTCACTTTGAAATAACATTCTGCCAATCAGCCTTTAGCATTGGAGAAGAAAATTTGTCAAATGGCATGTCTGTGGGTTTTAACAAATGTGGGTGGAAATCTTTCTTTTAAAAAACTATATATACAGATCTTTTTAAATGAAAAAAATAACCTTTTATAGATATATTTTTATTATAATTTAAACATAAGCAAATGATAAGCAACTTATGTGTAGATTTTACATCTTTAAACCAAAATGAATGTATAAATTAAATATAAACCAAATTATAATATCAGTAAATTGTAGACTTATTCTACTTTTTCTGAATTCTCTTTTTCAGACAACTGAACAAGGTATTTTATAACCAGTTTTCTTTCATTTGGCAACACTACATATTGAAAATAATTTCACGTCATTAAATATTCTACTGTAGTGCTGTCTAATAGATATAGAATGCAAGCCACATATGTAATTTCAAACTTGCAAATAGCCACATTAAAAAGTAAAAAGAAGCCGGGCTCGGTGGCTCAGCCTGTAATTCCGCGCCTTTGGGAGGCTGAGGTGAGTGGATTGCCTGAGCCCGCGGGTTCGAGACCCACCTGGGCAGGCAAGACCTCATCTCTACAATAAATCAAAAAATCAGCCAGGCGTGGTAGCGCATGCCTGTAATTCCAGCTACTCGGAAGGCTGAGGCGGAAGGATCGCTGGAGCCCAGCAGGTCAAGGCTGCGGTGGCCGGGAGCGGCCCCTGCACTCCAGTCTGGGCGACAGAGTGAGACTCCGACTCAAAAAAAAAAAAGTAAAAAGAAATGGGCTAACTTAATCTTAAATCATGTTTAATCCAATATCTCCAGGACATTGTTCTTTTGACATGTAATCAGTATACAAAAATTACTACTGAGCTATTTTATGTTTTTGTGCTATTTGGAATCTGATGTGTATTTTAAACTGAGGGCACATCTCAAGACTATACTAGACGTATGTTAAGGACTTTGTATCTGCATGTGGTTGCTAGTGGTTACCATATCCAACAGGCTCAAAAATAAAAGGGCCAGTGCTTTGTTGTAAGATGGATATTAACATTTTTATGTTTACTTTTGTCACTTCCAATCTACTACAGCTTTCAAGATGGACACATTTTTCTGGGGTACCGATTTATGCTGTATATAAAATGGTACGTCAGTTTGCTCATTCCTTAATCCGTGCTACATTTAATTCCCCCAAACTTCTTAGGAAAACAGTCGTCTGGAAAACGAGCTTCTGGAAAATGCAGAGAAGTTGGCAGAGTATGAGAATCTGACAAACAAACTTCAGCGAAATTTGGAAAATGTGTTAGCAGAAAAGGTAAGCGTGTTTAAATCTGATTTCCCGATAGGCAGCCCAAAGTGTAGTTTACTCAAAATAGTGGAAACAATGCCCCAAGAACATTTTTATTAGGGAATTGTTTGGGTGGCTAAAAGGAGTTGTAGTTTTTGCGGGGCTATCATGTACCAGGTTGGTTATGAAGGAAAACATTGCTTGGCACTGAAAAATGATCCCTGTTTTACTTGAACACATCACTCTAGTATGGTCTCCCTGTCATCGCTGCTGGTGCTTCTGTTTAAATGTCACATTCCTTTCATACTCAAGAGACTGGGTAAACACTAGAAACCAGGGCCTTTGCCATGTTAAAGGTCAAAGAAGGGCGCTCGGGAAAAAATGACAGCTTTGCCCTTTTCCCCTTCTAGTTCGGTGACCTCGATCCCAGCAGTGCTGAATTCTTCCTGCAAGAAGAGAGGCTGACACAGATGAGAAATGAATATGAACAGCAGTGCAGGGTAAGTGAACAAAGAGAACTGAGGAGGTACAGTGGCACCCAGATTCAGATCCCAGCTCTGCCGTTCACTAACTCTGCGGCCATAAGCAAGTCACTTAACCCGTGACAGCCGCGAGTCCTCATCTATGAAATGGCAAAAGAGTACCCACCACATGGGGTTGTGAGGACTCAATGAGTGAATATATGTAAAGTGTTTAGAACAGAGCCAGGGATATAGTAAGACACAAATGTTGGCCTATTAATATTTTCATTCAGGATCCTGAACTATAGGGCATCATGCAAACTGCATTTAAGTCTGCTTTACCTGGGTCAGGAATTGCTAGTGCTTGGTGGAAAATGTGGTTTCATTCCAAGTGGAGCCATATTGGTATATTATTCAAAAGTAGCCTTTCTTGCTTGATCATTGCAGACCTAATCTGATGTGATTTGGTTTGCTTTCCTTTTTCTGAATATGTTCCTTACCCTGTTTATTTACAAAATGCAAATGAAGAAGAAACCACTCAAGTCTTGGGCTAGTAAGCCATTCCCAATCCCTGCCAGGAGAAACACAAACAATTTTATAAATAACAAGAAGCTTTTTTTAAAAATAAACTTAGGAATTTGGGATTTTTTTTTTCTTAAAGCAGAAACATTTGTTTATTTTAACAAGGCAAATACAGCTGAGTTGTAACTACTTTAGATGAAAATTTTAATTGTGCAGAGAGGAGGGAAACAATCATGTTATGAAGCTGTGTTTGACCCACCTTCTCAGGAAATACATGTGCACATTTTGAGAAAATAAATAAAGCGTTTCTACTGCTTTTATCATTAAGTTTTAGTTCTTGAGCCTAATCGAGTAAAGGTGTTTGCTTTTTTTGAGTCTCTGTCACCCAGACTGGAGTGCAGTGGCACACTCATGGCAACCCCAGCATCCACCTACTGGGCTCTGGCAATCCTTCTGCCTCAGCTTTCCAAGTAGCCAGAACTACAGGTGTGCGCTACCATGCCCAGCTAATTTTTTTTTTTTTTTTTTGAGTTGGAGTCTCACTCTGTCCCCAGACTGGAGTGCAGTGGCCGCTCCCGGCCACTGCAGCCTTGACCTGCTGGGCTCCAGCGATCCTTCCGCCTCAGCCTTCCAAGTAGCTGGAACTACAGGCGCACGCTACCACGCCTGGGTAGTTTTTTGATTTATTGTAGAGATGAGGTCTTGCTGCCCAGGCGGGTCTCGAACCCGCAGACTCAGGCAATCCACTCACCTCAGCCTCCCAAAGGCGCGTGATTACAGGCTGAGCCACCGAGCTCGGCTAATTTTTTATTTATTGTAGAGACGAGGTCTCACCGAGTTGCCTGGGCTGGTCTCAAACCCACAGGCTCAGGCAATCTACTCGTCTTGGCCTCCCAAAGTGCTGGGATTACAGGCTGAGCCACCCACCGAGCCGGGCCAAGTAAAGGTGTTTTCTAAGTGTCTTTAAATGTAATAACTTCATCAGTAAAATCTGTCAGCTATACTTCCAAAAATTCTCCCCCAGTTCATCCACTTCATTCTTTAACAGCTTTATACCATGTATTTTATCTGTTTAAAATGTACAATTCAATCTTATATTCACAGAATTGTGATATCATCACCACATTCAATTTTAGAACACTTTTATCAACCCCCCCAAAAAAAACCTCTGTTCCGTTTAGCCATAGTCTTTCCTATGCTTCCCCACCCCACCCCACCCGCCCTGGGCTACAGGCAACTACTAATCAACTTTGTCTCTATAGACTTGCCATTCTTCACCTTTTATTTGAATGGAATTATGTAATATGTGGCCCTTTGGACTGGCCTCCTTCACTTAGCATGTTTTCAAAGTTCATCCATGTTTTAGCATGTATCAGCACCTCATTCCTTTTTGTGGCTGAATAGTATTCCATTATATGGATATACCACATTGTGTTTATCCATTCATTGGCTAATAGACATTTGAGGTGTTTTTTCCTATTAAGGATATTGCTACTATGAAAATTTGTGTGCAAGTTTTTGTGTGGATGGACATATGTTTTAATTTCTCTTGGGTGTATACCTAGGGGTAGAATTGCTGGCGTGTTTAACCTTTTGAGGAACTGCCAAACCTCTTCCAAAGTGGTTACACCATTTTCCATTTCCATCAGAATGAGAGTTCCATTTATCCACATCTCTTCACCAACAGTTGCTCATGTTCATCTTTTTTTTTTTGAGTTGGAGTCTCACTCCATCACCCAGGATGGAGTACAGCGGCACGCTCACGTCCACCCCAGCGTCGACCTGCTGTGCTCCTTCTGCCTCGGCCTTCCAAATAGCCAGAACTACAGGCATGCTCTACCACTCCCAGCTGCATTAATTTTTGATTTATTGCAGAGACGAGGTCTCACCAAGTTGTCCAGGCTGGTCTCAAGCCCACAACCTCAGGCAATCCACTTGCCTCAGCCTCCCAAAGTTCTGGGATTACAGGCTAAGCCACCAAGCCTGGCCATCTTTTTTGTCTTTTTGTTTTTGTTTTTGTTTTTGAGTTGGAGTCTCACTCTGTCACCCAGGCTGGAGGGCAGTGGCACGCTCCTGGCCACCGCAACCTCGACCTGTTGGGCTCCGGCAATCCTTCCGCCTCAGCCTTCCAGGTAGCTGGAACTACAGGCGAGCGCTACCATGCCCGGCTAATTTTTTGATTTATTGTAGAGATGAGGTCTCGCCAAGTTGCCCAGGCAGGTCTTGAACCCGCAGGCTCAGGCAGTCCACTCACCTCAGCCTCCCAAAGGCGCGGGATTACAGGCTGAACCTTTTTTTTTTTTTTTTTTGAGTTGGAGTCTCACTCTGTCACCCAGACTGGATGGCAGTGGCACGCTCCCAGCCACCGCAGCCTTGACCTGCTGGGCTCCGGTGATCCTTCTGCCTCAGCCTTCCAAATAGCTGGAACTACAGGCGCGCACTACCACTCCCAGTTAATTTTTGATTAATTGTAGAGATGAGGTCTCGCCAAGTTGCCCAGGCGGGTCTCGAACCCACGGCCTCAGGCAATTTACTCACCTTGGTCTCCCAAAGCGTGGGATTACAGGGTGAGCCACCGAACCCGGCCATCTTTTTTTTAAGTTGGTGTTCTCATTCTGTCACACAGGCCAGAGTGCAGTGGAATGAGATGATGTACCACAGCCTCAATCTCCTGAGCTCAGGCAATCCTTCTGCCTCAGCCTCCTGAGTAGCTGGGACTACAGGCATGTGCCACCACCCCCAGCAGATTTTTTTTTTTTAATTGGAATCTTACTCTGTCACCCAGGCTAGAGTGCAGTGGCATACTCACCACCATCCTAGAGTCGCCTGCTGGGCTCTGGCACCTCAGCCTTCCAAGTAGCCAGAACTACAGGCATGTACTACCACACCTGGCTAATTTTTGATTTATTGTAGAGATGAGGTTTTGCCAAGTTGCCCAGGCTGGTCTCGAACTTGCAGGCTCAGGCAATCCACTTGCCTCGGCCTCCCAAAGTGCTGGATTACAGGCTGAGCCACCAACTGGCAAATGTTTTTATGTTTTTGCAGAGATGGGGATTCATTATATTGCCTAGCCTGGTCTTGAACTCCTGGGCTCAAGCAGCCCTCCTGCCTCAGCCTCCCAAAGTGCTGAGATTACAGGTGTGAGTCACTGTGTCCGGCCAAGTATGTGTATATCTTTTTGATTCTAGCCATTCTAGAGGGTGTGAACTGGTATCTCGTTGTGGTTTTGATTTGTATTTCCCTGAGAGCTAATGATGTTGGGTATCTTTTTATGTATTTGCTGGTTATTTGTGTATCTTTTTTAGAGCAATATCTATGCAAATCATTTACCCATTTTTAAATTGAATTCTTTGTCTTTTTATTGTTGAATTGTAATAGTCTTTAATATTCTAGTTAGAATTTCCTTATTAGATACATAATTTGTAAAACTTGGTCTCAATCTGTGGTTGTCTTTTTACTATCTTGATGAGGTCCTTGGGAGCACAGAAGGTTTTGTGTGATGATGTCCAGTTTATCTCATTGCTTTTGTTTCTTGTGCTATTGGTGCCACATCTAAGATGTGTGTTGGTTTTTAAACCCCAGGTATTACAAGACCAAGTGGACGAACTCCAGTCTGAACTAGAAGAATATCGTGCCCAGGGCAGAGTGTTCAGGCTTCCCTTGAAGAACTCACTCTCAGAGGAGCTTGATGCTAACAGCGGTGGCATTGAGCCTGACCAGGGTAAACACAGTCAGTCAGGCTTTAGTTAAAGCCTTTGCCTTTGTTTTTAGTAACATAGTTGAATATAAAATTATAAAACTTTGGCAACCTTAAAAAAAAGGACTTTGGCAATACGCTTTTCTTGAGCTAGTTCACTTGTGGTCTGGTTTTCCGTTTGTCCTTGAAGTCTTTATGAGATTTTTTCCATCTGATTTTGATATGCATCAACAAAGGAATGGAAAAAATCAAACCACAAGGGCATTTGCTGTGTTTAAAAACAAACAAAAAATTGGCCGCAGATCTGGGAATCCAGGCCTTCAGAGTGTCAGGATTCAGACGCTCAGCTCTTGCTGAATCCTTTCTTTCTAAGAGAGGGCCTAACTGGTATGAAGATGGTTTTGGAGCATGAGCCAGCCAACAACCACAGAGTCTGTAACTGGTTTTCTTACACTGCCTGTGCTGAATGTCTGTATTGCCTCTGCAAAATAGCAAAGAAGATGAATAAGGGTTGGTCTCCTGTGCCTTTGAGGAAGATTTTGAGCAGCAAGCTGGGAAGGCAGCATTTGCTTGGGACCCCCCCCCCACACTCTCCATCAGCTCTCTTCCTCCCTCCTGATATCCCACCTCTTTTCTCCAGTGTTTTGAGTTTGAATTTCAGAAAGAGCTTGTCATCAGTTCTTCTGTTAGAAACAGCTTTCTCCACTGCTATTTTGGACAGGAGTGTGGTTCTTCTGAAGGTTGTGTATTCTTCCACCTACCTACTTACTGTAGAATAATTAAGGGAAAAGGGAGGGGAGAGGAAGAGGCCTTGAGACCTCTCTGATTCTTGGCTCACTGTAGGCTAAGGATCTGGCGATATGATATGTCTTGGCAGCTTTTCTGGGCTTTGTTGGGGTGCTGCTCATGGGTATGTAAAGTTGCACCACCTTACACTTGGGCATTACTTCTCAGTTGAGGATACACCATCATATATGAAGAGAATTCTCAGAGCAAGACTGTTAACCCCACCTGCTAGACCTATATCTATAAAGAGTCTCTCCTTCTCCCATCTGCCCCACATGAAAAACTATTTTGGGACTCCCACCTTAAGAGATTTCTATATAGTCCTAGACATAATATTTTTGTCTATTTACCAGCTCAGCCCCCCAACTTAAGCTTCAGTGTGCTTCTCAGTCATCATCACAGACAGTTGCAGAGATGAACTTATGGATGAGCTGAGAATCCTTTTCCTCCCACCCCCCCCGCCAAAACTGCCTATATCCAGGTTCCTAATCTATGGCCTATTTTTTAAAATTTATTTTATTTTAAAGATGTGGGGTACAATTCATGATTAGGTATACAAGTGGACATGGTACAGATAAAGTTTGGGCTTCTCTTTGGTCCCCACTTTGCCTGGTTTGAGATCAGGTACCCTTATTGATATTGTGTTCGTTTCCCCCCTCTCCAACTCCAGCGGTATCCCGCTACTGCCAATCCCTTTCTTACAGTATTATGGTAAGCGTTCAGAGTCCGCTTATGAGTGAGATCATGTGGTACTCTATTCTTTGTTTCTGGGATAGATCGCTGAGTATTATTATCTATGTCCTATATTTGGAAACGTATCTTTTTTTTTTTTTTTTTGAGTTGGAGTCTCACTCTGTCGCCCAGACTGGAGTGCAGTGGCCGCTCCCGGCCACCACAGCCTCCGCCTGCTGGGCTCTGGCGATCCTTCCGCCTCAGCCTTACGAGTAGCTGGAATTACAGGCATGCGCTACCACGCCCGGCTGATTTTTTGATTTATTGTAGAGATGAGGTCTCGCTGCCCAGGCCGGTCTCGAACCCGCGGGCTCAGGCAATCCACTCACCTCGGCCTCCCAAAGGCATGGGATTACAGTCTGAGCCACCAAGCCCGGCTGGAAACGTATCTATTAATTTAAGATGGGAATTCGCTCACTCCAGAAAATTCGCAGGACAGTAGCCAGTCTTCTGTAATGTTGAGTGATGAGGTTAGATATCTTGACCCATGAAATTGACTCCTCAAGGCATAGTAGCAAGTACTTTGACAATTTATTCCCCTGCCAAATGCCCCTCTGATAATTTATCACTCAGTATTTATTTGTTGGATGGATAGAAGTCTGGTTGGTGTGACCAAACCACCTCATGCTATTACCTCAACTTACAGCGTTTTCATGAGGAGGAGGGAGGTCACCTTTAAGCAAGAGTTTTCACACCTGCTTCTACCTATTGTTCGACAAGGTGGATTATGTTAAGATTTGACACACTGCCTGTACATGGAAGAATCTGTTTCCCTTCCTTTCTTCATGTTTGCCCCAACACTTAAAAAGAGGAGACACCTCTTGGTTTCTGGCATTTCCTTGTAGATCATATCTGTGGCAATCAGGCTGAAAATCATTCCTTCGTTAAACTGAACGTCCCTCCTCAGATGCCGGATTGTGTTATTGAGAGAAAATGCTGCAAGATCAATGGGTCCCCTGTGTTTTCAGGGCTTGGTTCTGGAGAATGCAATCCATTGAATTTGAGCATTGAGGCCGAGCTGGTCATCGAGCAGATGAAGGAACAACATCGCAGGGACCTATGCTCCCTCAGACAGGAGCTTGAAGATAAAGTAAGTCCTTCCCACCTCTCCAGCGCTCTGATTTCTTTGAGTTTTGACAACCTTGTGCATGTAAGGCATTTCCAGTTCTTTTTTCTCATCAAGTGGCACTGTGTGTTTCCTCTCACGTTTGGTGGTTTCTGGGAACCCACTTCCTCAGGATGACTTTGCGGGCTCTTCTCATAAGAGATTCTCCAAAAGTAATATCTTAAGTCCTGGCTAGTATGGAACTTGAAGCTTGAAGGGTGTTGTATTCTTTCCAAATTATTTTTTAAAATTGTAATAAAACCAAAAAATCCTTTTAATGTTGAATTACCTACTAAATTACGTACACGTTCTCAACCTTGGTGTCTAAGTCCTTCACCGTGAGGCTTCAACCTACATTTCCAGTCTTTTCTTTCCCCATTCCCTTGAGTTATCCTCTGGCTAAACTGGACAGTTCCTGGTTGTCCAGCAAACTCTGTCTTCTTTCATTCCTGATATTATAAACTATGTTAAACTATGCTATTTTTATTTCTTTCTGCCTCTTGAAAGTCGACTTATCCTTCAGAGTATATATCTAATGCTGCCTCTTGCATGAAGCCATTTCTGAGTTTCCTCAGGCAAATGTGATTTTTCTTTCCTTTTAAATGCTGAGTTGCGCCGGGCTCAGTGGCTCAGCCTGTAATCCCACGCCTTTGGGAGACTGAAGTGAGTGGATTGCCTGAGCCCGCGGGTTCGAGACCCGCCTGGGCAGCGAGACCTCATCTCTACAATAAATCAAATAAATCAGCCGGGCGTGGTAGCGCATGCCTGTAATTCCAGCTACTCAGAAGGCTGAGGCGGAAGGATCGCCGGAGCCCAGCAGGTCGAGGCTGCGGTGGCCGGGAGCGGCCACTGCACTCCAGTCTGGGCGACAGAGTGAGACTCCAACTCAAAAAAACAAAAAAAAACAAACAAATAAATGCTGGGTTACATTGTAGCTCTTTTTTCAACACTTTTTTTTTCTCCAGTTGGAATCTCACTCTGTTGCCCAGGCTGGAGTGCAGTGTCACAATCACAGCTCACTGCAACTTTGACCTCATGGGCTCAGGAGATGTTTCTGCTTCAGCCTCTCAAGAAGCCGACTAGGCTACAGTCATGCATGAATAATTTTTTATTTTATTTTATTTTATTTATTTTTTTGAGTTGGAGTCTCACTCTGTTGCCCAGACTGGAGTGCAGTGGCTGCTCCCGGCCACCGCAGCCTCGACCTGCTGGGCTCTGGCGATCCTTCCACCTCAGCCTTCCGAGTAGCCGGAATTACAGGTGCATGCTACCACGCCCGGCTGATTTTTGATTTATTGTGGAGATGAGGTCTCACCAAGTTGCCCAGGCGGGTCTTGAACCCGCAGGCTCAGGCAATCCACTCATCTCAGCCTCCCAAGGCGCGGGATTACAGGCTGAGCCACCGAGCCCGGCTATATTTTTTTTTTTTTTAGAGGCAAGGTTCCACTATGTTGCCTCGGCTCATCTTGAACCCCTGGGCTCAAGCAATCCACCTGCCTTGGCCTCCAAAGTGCTGTGATTACAGGTGTGAGCCATCATACCTTGCCCCATTTATCTTATATGTTCTGCCTCATGGTATAGTTGTCATATCCACATCTAAACGAGTCTCTCCTTGATGGCAAGAACTTGTCTTACCCATCTTTGTGTTTCCCACAGGGATATGTGTTCAGTAAATATTTGAATTTAATTAACTGTTTTAAGACCCTACACTTGCAGTTGGAAAGGATGCATGGGAAGAGAGGGTATCTGTGTGTGAGGTTCTGCTCAATTTTTTTCTAATGTTTTCAAGCAAAGTTTATTTAGAAAGTAAATTAGAGGCCCGGGCTGTGGCTCAGCCTGTAATCCCAGCACTTTGGGAGGCCGAGGTGAGAAGATTGTCTGAGCTCAGGGGTTCAAGACCAGCCTGAGCAACTTGGTGAGACCTCGTCTCCACAATAAATCACAAAAACTAGCCAGGCATGGTGGTTTGCACCTGTAGTTCCAGCTACTTGGAAGGCTGAGGCGGAAAAATCGCCTAAACCCAGCAGGTCGAGGCTACAGTGGCCGTGAGCGTGCCACTGCACTCTAGCCTGGGTGACAAGAGTGAGATTCCAACTCAAAAAAAAAAAGTAAATTAGAGAGAAAGAAGATTCATCTCCCCAAGGTAGGGAAGGGGGCCAAAACCAAGAAACATGGTGAGCTCAAAGAGCCACGTGGACACAGAGTCTAGCAAAGCAATAGTTGCTCAATTCTTAACTGAGTTGTTTAGAAACCAGTAAAATTCAACCTGTTAAAAAAGATAGGCAAACTATGCTTTGCATAACTTAAATATCTTACTCAAAGTATTTTTGAATTAAGTTACTTTAAAACAAGATGGGGAAACTGAGGACTATCTTATTGAAAAAAAAAATATCTGCTGCCCCTGCCATCTCCCCTTCCATGACCTCGAGCTGAATAGAGGTGTCACTCTCTGACTCCAGGTGCGCCATTATGAACAGCAGCTGGATGAAACTGTGGTCACCTGTGAAAAGGAGCAGGCGAACTTGAAGCAAAGGCACGAGGCCGAAATGCACACCCTGGAAAAACAAATAAGCGACCTTAAGAATGAAAGCGCAGAACTTCAGAGACAGGCGGCAGTGCTCAAGGAGGTGCACCACAAGGCCACCTGCAGGCACGAGGAGGAGAAAAATCAACTGCAAAGGGAGTTTGAAGAGGAAAAGACCCGCCTGCAGGAGGAACTGAGGCTGGAGCATAAGACGGAGCTCACGGCTAGGCTGGCGCAGGCAGAGGAGAGCTTCACGCGGGAGAGGGAAGGGATCCTTCAGAGCAGCGCCCAGCTGGAAGAGAAGGTGAGAGGCTTGACCCAGGAGCTCGGGCAGTTGCACCAGGAGCAGCTGGCAAGCCTGGTGCAGAAGCACACTCTTGAGAAAGAGGAGCTGAGGAAAGAACTCCTGGAAAAGCACCAGAAGGAACTTCAAGAGGGAAGGTAAGAAAATGAGGGGAAACCGAGTCACCTGGGGTGCTTTCTCACAGGGCAGCAGAAGGCCCAGGCAGTTAAGGAGACTTGGAATAATTCGATTCTTTTAAAAATTTTGGACCAGTTTTGACATTGTTTTTATATAAGCCTACCTTGGGGTGACTGCAACTGTTTTTTATTTTTGTTTTTAAAAGAGGGAGGTATTCCTTGTATTAAGATTTACTGTATTTCATAAACTCCAGAGGAGATGATCCCAAATGTGGTTCCTTCCTAGTTCAATCCTGTTGCTTTCTGAGAAAAGCTATTCATAAGCTGGACTCTGACCAAGGTTACGTTTCCTCCCAGAGCTGTAAGACAGCGATCTGTGCTTACCTTCCTCATGTGAAATCCCAGGTACACTTGAGGGCTTTTATGCTTCACACCCTGATTAACTTTGTGCTCCTTTATTAAATAAGAAGCAAAAGCAGAATGAATTTCTTAAGATGTATGGTTTATGTGACTAATCGCCCATAATGCATGCTTAATTAAGGGATGTAATCTATTTCTCAAGTTAGGGGTTATGTTCATATGCATTTGATCATTTTATGTGAAATGCCAGTTTAAGTCTTTGGTTTTAAAACCAAATATATCTAGGATATGCCCAAGAATTTAGTTGCCAAAATGTCTCACTCACTACAGAGGGAGGTAAGTGTTTTCAGTTCATTCTGGCTGCCCATCTTAACTCTCAGAAATGAAATCCCTTTTCAGCATAAATGAACCACAGAGGAGCAAGTTAAGATCCTCCTTAGGGGCCAGGCTCAGTGGCTCAGCCTGTAATCCCAGCACTTTGGGAGGCCGAGGCGAGTGGATTGCCCGAGCCCGTAGGTTTGAGACCAGCCTGGGCAACTTGGCAAGACCTCATCTCTACAGTAAATTAGCCAGGTGTGGTAGCTACTTGGAAGGCTGAGGGGGAAAGATTGCTGGAGCCCAGCAGGTCAACGCTGGGGTGGCCGTGAGCCTGCCACTGCACTCCAGCCTGGGCAACAGAGTGAGACTCCAACTCAAAAAAATAAAGAAATCCTCTTTAGGAAAAAAAAAAAAAAGATCCTCCTTAGGATGTATTTCTGTGGTTCACTTAGCATCCTCCCCAGTGCATGGGAAAATGTTTTTTGGTTTGTTTCCGGAGTTGGTGGCAGTGTTAGTAATGCTGTATGTTGACTACATTTAGGGAAAAAGTGGAAGCAGAGTGTAAGAGAAGAACCTCTCAGCTAGAAGCCCAGTGTCAGGCCGATTGTCAGAAAGTGACCGAGAGGTGTGAGAGTGCTCTGCACAGCCTGGAGGGGCGCTACTGCCAGGAGCTGCATGACCTCCGTGAACAGCAGCGTGAGGAGAAGTCCCAGTGGGAGTTTGAGAAGGACGAGCTCACCCAGGAGTGTGCAGAAGTCCGGGAGCAGCTCAAAGAGACTCTTGAGAGAGAGAAAGCGACTTCTCTGGCCCTGACCCAGGAGAGAGAGATGCTGGAGAACACATACAAAGAGCACTTGAACAGCATGGTCATCAAGAGAGAGCAGCTTCTTCAGGACCTGGAGGATCTGAGAAACGCATCTGAAAGCCGGCAGAGCCTACGGTCTGGCCAGATGCTAGAGCCGAAGAGCAGCCGCGAAAGACAGCTGAGGGACCGTGAGCAGGCCCTGGGCCAGGCTGGGGTCTCGGAGCCGCTGGTCAGCCGGCAGCTGGAGAGGCTGGAGATGGAGCGTGACCAGGAAGGGTCCAAGCTTCTGGCCATGGAGAGCGTGCATAAAGTGACCCGTGAGCAAGCGGATCGAGAAAGGGCGGAGATGAGCGCAGAAATCTCCAGACTTCAGAATCAACTCAAGGCAATGCAGCGGGCGGCACCTCCTCTCTCCAGGCTTCAGAGTGGTTGCCAGGCCGTGGGAGGGGAGGAGACAGAAGGCAGTGGGGCCATGTCCCTGCTTCAGCAAGGGGAGAAGCTGCTGGAAGAAAATGGAGATGTCCTCCTAAGCCTGCAGAGAGCTCATGAACGAGCAGTGAAGGAAAATGTGAAAATGGCTAGTGAAATTTCTAGATTGCAACAGAGGCTGCAGAAATTAGAGCCAGGGTCTGTTATGTCGTCTTCTTTAGATGAGCCAACTACTGAGTTTTTTGGCAATTCTGCGGAACACACACAACGATTCTTACTGCAGACCCAGATGAAGCACATAGAGGGTGTCACTACACAGCGCGTTCCGAGTCATCTGCAAGACGATGAGGTCCAGGATCTGGGAAGTACAGGGACGAGCTCTATCCGGAGACAGGAAGTCAAAATCGAGGGGTCTGAAGCTTCCCTAGAGAGTTTTTCTGAGCTTGAAAATAGTGAAGAGACCAGGACCGAATCCTGGGACCTGAAAAATCAGATTAGTCAGCTTCAGGAACAACTCATGACTTTACGTGCGGACTGCAATCGAGCTTCTGAGAAGAAACAGGACCTCCTTTTTGATGTTTCTGTGCTGAAAAAGAAACTGAAGATGCTTGAGAGAATCCCTGAGGCCTCTCCCAAGTATAAGCTGTTATACGAAGATGCTAGTCGAGAAAATGACTGCCTTCAGGAAGCGCTGAGGGTGATGGAAGCACGCTACGAAGAGGCCCTGGAAAACAGCAAAGAGCTCGCTGCAGAGGTTTTCAGGTTGCAGGATGAGCTGAAGAAAATGGAGGAAGTGACAGAAACGTTCCTAACCTTGGAAAAGAGTTATGATGAGGTCAAAACAGAAAATGAGGAGCTGAATGTTCTAGTTCTGAGACTTCAAGGAAAGTTGGAAAAGCTGCAGGGAAGGGCAGTCCCGCAGTGTGACTGCTTCTCCTTATGGGAAGCCCGTTTAGATAACCTGGAAGTCGATCCTGATGGCAAAATACTTGAACTCCATCAGACACCGGAAGTGTATGTGCCCAAGGTTATGAGTGTGCACCATATTACAGAAGAATGTGCACAAGAAAACCAGCACCTCGAGCAAGGAAGCACACAGCTCCTGGGAAAAGTAAAAGCGCGTGAAATCGCCTGGTTAAACAGAACGATTCAAACACATCGAGAAAAGCCAAGAGTACGAAATCAAGGTATACTGGAGGAAGAAGCTGCTCTCCTAGACTTTCAGGACAAACATTTTCAGCGTAAGTCCACAGTAGCAGAGTTAGAACTGGAGAAAATAAAGCTCCAGGAGCTGACCAGAAAGTTGAGGGAGAGAGTCACTACTTTAGTTAAGCAAAAAGATTTACCTTCTCAAGGAGAGAAGGAGGAAGAGCTGAAGGCAATGATGCATGACTTGCAAATCACGTGCAGTGAAATGCAGCAAAAAGTTGAACTTCTGAGGTAATGTATGACCTTCTAGACTCCACGACTTCCACAGAGCACCTCAGCAAACCTAACTTCCGCTGCTTGCTGTGCCTAGAGAAACTAACCTGTTAGTCTTCAAGAAGAAAACAATACTGTAGACTTCCTTCTGCTTCTGTGTTGTATTAACAGATTAAATAACCTTGCCTCCAGGCATTCTCTTCCTTTGTAGCAAATAGTGTTGTTCAGATGGGGTGTGAAATTTCACAATGGCGAGTGTTTGCTTTTTAACTTTTTTCTAGCACTTATTTCATTTGGATGAATCGTTTTTATTTTTTTCTGAATGTTAGTCACTTTCTTCATTTTGATGAAACGTGGTGTATGAGAGTAAATGCCTTTTTGTGTGAACTTGCTTCTTATACTAATGTAGAAGAAATGTTTTGTGGCTTACAGTTTTGCACTTGAAGTGCATGCTGATATCCTATAAATAGTGGAAATTTATCTTTAAACATAAACTCTTACTGAGCAGCTTGAAGAATAAATATATTTAAAGAGTAAAGACAAAGGTGGAACTAATTTGAACCACCGCTCACTTGACTTTCTAAAATATGACTGCATAATCTTCTAACAAGTTTAGTTTTTCTTTAAAAAAAACTTGTAAAATATTCCATCGTCTGAAATATCGTAATGATATAAAACAAAATAATTTAATTCCGAATGTAGTTTTTTCTCTCCTTTCTTCAGAACGTGTTAATCCTAAAAAATCAATATAATGAGAATCATAAAATCACAAACTCTACAGCGGACATATTTCAGTGTGGCCCTTTGGTTTATGCAGTGAATTTTCTTTCTCTAGGTACCTAGATGCCTAAAACTAAAACTTCCGTAGCTTAATAACGTGGCTTATGTCAATTCAGAATAGGAAGAACTTGACGCTGAGATCAGTGCAGTCTCTGCTCCGAGCAGCATGCTCGCCATTGAGAAAATCGACAGCCAGAGTAGACACTGAGGCTTCATTCCTGTCCCCGTGCTCAAGTAGCGCAGCCACACTTCCCTAACGTCTTTTAGTGGAATTCTTTCTTCCCAAAAGAAATTCGTCAGTATGTCATAACTTGATTTCCAAGTACTAAGTGACTACTAATTTAGACTTTTCTTTTTAACTGGCATGGAATACTCATCTTGTTGGAAGTTACTAGAAGATATTTTCCAAAGCTGCCAGATGACTGCCTTGTTGTAACTGTTTTTTTGCATCTCTGTGCTTCAGATATGAATCTGAAAAGCTTCAAGAGGAAAATTCTATTTTGAGAAATGAGATTACTACTCTAAATGAAGAAGATAGCATTTCTAACCTGAAATTAGGGAAATTAAATGGATCTCAGGAAGAAATCTGGTAAGACATGCACTTTTATTTGCTTAAGACATTTTTTCAAGGACTAAAACTATTTTACTTACTTTTAAATTTTAACCCTGGGGCAACCCACTCAGGTCCCCTCCTACTGTGGGAGCTTTTCTGTCCTCTCAATAAATCCTGCTTTCTAAAAAAAAAAAAAAAAAAAAAATTTTTAACCCTGGCTGAGGTGAGAGGATTGCCTGAGCCCAGGGGTTCGAGACCAGTCTGGGCAACTTGGCAAGACCTCATCTCTACAATAAATTAAAAAAATAAATTAGCCAGCCGTGGTAGCACGCGCCTGTAGTTGCAGCTACTTGGAAGGCTGAGGCAGAAGGATCGCCGGAACCCAGCAGGCCAACGCTGGGGTGGCCGTGAGCATGCCACTGCACTCCAGTCTGAGTGACAGAGTGAGACTCTAACTAAAAGAAAAAGTTTAACCCTTACATTTTACTTTCATCATTTCTTTAGGCAAAATATAGAAACTGTAAAACAGGAAAAAGCTGCAATTCAGAAAATGGTTGAAAATTTAAAGAAACAGGTAAGGAAATATTTAATATATCTGAATTTTTTTATTTTGAAATTTTCTTCTTTTACTTGAAGTTTATAAAATGTACAGCACGTGTTACGAGAATAGCATATAGTTAATGATAGCAAGGCTATAAATTCTGAGCCTAAAAACAGAAACTCACTTCATGCCAACTCGAGCGTAGACCCTAAATGCTTAATACAAGCTTTATACTCAGTAGGGGTGGGAAATGATACCTCTGAAACCAGACCTATGAAATACTATCTCCAGCCCTTGTGTAGGTTCGATTAATGTTAGCCCTCCCTTCTTCCTTTCAACTGAAAGCAGAAAGTTAAGGACAGTATCTATTTCACAGATATAGGATGCCAGTTAATCAGCATATCATTTTGCAGATTTATGATTTATTCATATAGCTTATGCCATTCAATGCTCAATTTGTATCATATTGCAATATGCAGTTATAAAAAGGAAAGACCACTTAGGAAAATGTCTGAAACAGCCAAAAGACAAGGACATGCTGGGGAAAGAGTATTTTTAGTACTTGAAGTTGACAAGGTGTTAAATGTAAAATATGTTTTCAACTCTTACAAATAAATGGCAAAACCCAGCTGAAAATAGGCAATCGATATAAATGGTCAAGTTATAGAAAAAAAGCATGCAACATATAAAAAGACACTTAGCCTAATTAGTGATTAGGGAAGTGCAAATTAAATGAGTTTCTTTTTTTTAACCTATTGAATTAGCACAAAGTAAAGATTCTTGTCACCTAGTATTAAAAAGGGTGTGAGGGCCAGGCACCATGGGACACACCTATAATCGCAGCGCTTTGAGAGACAGATGCCAGAGGATTGCCTGGGCCCGGGGGTTTGAGACCAGCCTGGGCAACTTGGCGAAACCTTGTCTCTACAATAAATCAAAAAATTAGCCAGGTGTGGTGGCATGTACCTGTAGTTCCAGCTACTTGGAAGACCGAGGCGGAAGGATCACCTGAGCCCAGCAGGTCGACACTGGGGTGCCCATGAGCGTGCCACTGTACTCCAGCTGGGCAACTGAGTGAGACTCTGACTCAAAAAAATAAATAAAATAAAAAGGGTGTCAGGAAATGGGCATACTCATACATTGTTGATAGTATTGCAAAGAGGTAGTGCTGTGAGAAGGATATTTGGGGGATAGCCATCAAACAGTAATATATATGCAGGCTTTATAACCCAGTAAGTTTAGTTCTTTAAAAAAAATCCTAGTTACAAAATGCTACCATGGCTAGGTGCAGTGGCTCACGCCTGTAATCCCAGCACTTTGAGAGGCGGAGGCAAGAGGATTGCCTGAGCTCAGGGGTTTCAGACCAGCCTGAGCAACATGGTGAGACCTTGTCTCTACAATAAATAAAAAGATTAGCCAGGCGTGGTGGCACACTCCTGTAGTTCCAGCTTCTTGGAAGGCTGAGGCAGAAGGATCGCCTGAGCCCAGCAGGACGAGGCTGCAGTGGCCAACGAGTGTGCCTCTATACTCTAACCAACAGAGTGAGCAACAGAGTGAGACTCTGACTCAAAAAAAAAGAAACAAACAAAATACTACTATGTGTAAATGGATTTTCCAAAAGATCACTTTGTTTCTTCATAATTAAAAGAAATAACAGTTTATAAACCTATATGTCTATCAATGTGGGAATGGACAAACACACTATAGAATATTCTGCTACAAGGAATATTCTGCAACTTACTAAAAAATGGAGCGTGTGTTGATTTCTGAACACACTGACTTGTAAAGATAAAAGTCTGTAAGATATTATAAGTGGAAAAAAGGCTGTTCAAACATGAAATGATCTAATTTTTTTGCTTAAGAGAAGAATATGTGTATATGGGGTTTGCATATGCATAGAAAATGGTCTTGAGGGAGACATTTTCAGCTGTGGACAATGGGCCCCCTGTGGATGCAATTAGACTGAGGATTTCACTTATTCATACACTTTATACAAAGTGATTGAATGTGCAGTAATGAGTATTATTTCTGTTATGAAATATATAACTATATTAAACTTTACATAGAAAGAGAAAAAAACAATTATGTCTCTAAATCTGTTTTTTAGCACAAGTAGGGTAACAAGTTTTTTAAACTTATTTTTCTATGTTAATTAGATTTCAGAATTAAAAATCAAAAACCAACAGTTGGATTTGGAAAATACAGAACTTAGCCAAAAGAATTCTCAAAATCAGGAAGAACTGCAAGAACTTAATCAACGGCTGGCAGTAATGCTATGCCAGGAAGAAAAAGAGCCAGGAAAAGGTTCACTCAAGGAATGGGAACAAGAGAAGTCTCATCTGAAAGGAGAACTGGAACACTGTAAAGTGCAGGTATGCTACCCAATAGCATTTTTTTTTAGGAAACTCCGAGAAATAGGAGAAATGCTTTTATTAAAGTTCTTACACATAAAGCTGGGCTCAGTGGCTCATACCTGTAATCCCAGCACTTTGGGAGGCTGAGGCAAGAGGATTGCTTGAGCCTAGAAGTTTGAGACCAGCCTGAGCAACATAGTTTCTACAAAAAGTAAAAAAATCAGTGGGGTGTGGTGGGGTGCGCCTGTAATCCCAGCTACTTGGGAGGCTGAGGTGGAAGGATCACCTGAGCCTAGAAGGTTGAGGCTGCAGTGAACCTTGATCAGGCCATTGTCCTCCAACATGGATAACACAGTGAAACCCTGAGTCAAAAAAATAATAATAATTAAAACATCGTGGGAGCCGGGTTTAGTGGCTCAGCCTGTAATCCCGCGCCTTTGGGAGGCTGAGGTGAGTGGATTGCCTGAGCCCGCGGGTTCTAGACCCGCCTGGGCAACTTGGCGAGACCTCATCTCTACAATAAATCAAAAAATTAGCCGGGCATGGTAACACATGCTTGTACTTCCAGCTACTTGGAAGGTTGAAGCGAAAGGATCACCAGAGCCCAGCAGGCTGAGGCTGCAGTGGCTGGGAGCGGCCACTGCACTCTAGTCTGGGTGACAGAGTGAGACTCCAACTCAAAAAACAAACAAAAAAAAACCATTGTGGTACTGGCACTTAAATAGACAAGTAGTTAAGTAGAATAGAAAGTCTAGAATTCGATCCAGATACAAATGGAAACATAATATATAAAAAAGGTGACTTCTCAAATCACTGGGGCAACAACTCTTGGAACCATAGTAATGACTTACATACTCTTCACATTTGCCCAAAATAAATGCTCAAGTAAAACCATCGCCAGACATGGTGGTTCATGCCTGTCATCCCAGCACTTTGGGAGGCAGAGACAAGAGGACTGCCTGAGTCCAGGGGTTTGAGACCAGCCTGGGCAACTTGGCAGGACCTCGTCTCTACAATAAATCAAAAAAATTACCCGGATGTGGTGGCACGCACTTATAGTTCCAGCTGCTTGGAAGGCTGAGGCAGAAGGATTGCCTGAGCCCAGCAGGTCGAGACAGCAGTGGCTATGGCTCCTGACTCCTACTCAAAATAAAATAAAATAAAATAAAGTAACCAATCAATATGGTGGAAGAGAGAGGAGATACCAACGCGAAGCACAAACACAAACAAATGGACCTAACTGTATTCTAAATGGATAATGTCATCACTCTGGTGAAGAAAAGAATTAAGTCATTTGGAAATGAGTATTTTGACCAGATACTGCTCAGGCTAAAGACAACGTGAACTGTACATAAATGCCATCATAATCTCATCAGTAATTGGTTTTCCCCTGGGGGTGTGGGCTAGTAATTCTGAAACTACTTTGTGATACCAGAATGGAACAGATAAGTAAAATTACTGTAGACAATAAGAACTGGGTTTCTCCATGTTGGAGAAGAAAGTTGCAGATAGGCAAACAGGCAATGCTATGATGCACCCTCTGGTGTTGGGTTGGGATGTGAGTTATGAGCATAAACCCATGGCATCTCATAGATATACAGAGCTGTTAGGTTCAGAAATACAGATGTGTGTATATGCCCATTCTTCTGTAAGAGGAACCAGGATTCCTTGGAAAAATGATGGATTCCAGGACCGGGACGGAGAAGATCCAAGATAAGCCTGGAACGTCTCATGGTGCCGCAAAGAAAAAAAAGTGCTTTAAACAAAAAAAAAGAAGAACATGTCTAAAGGACATAGGCCCCAACCTGAAGAAGATCCTAATGTCCAAAATTAAAATAATTTGATCAACAAAGAATATAGTATAGAATAAAGTAAGTATAATTATGAAAGAAATACAGAATGTAATAAGTATCTATGAGTCCATAGTGATAAGAGATTAAATAAATGGGGAGAAACAATAGTTCTTTTTTTACAGTATAATTCCCCAGTAAATAAATATAGAGACTGGGCTCGGTGGCTCAGCCTGTAATCCCAGCACTTTGGGAGGCTGAGGTGAGTGATTGCCTGAGCCCACGGGTTCGAGACCAGCCCAGGCAACTTGGTGAGACCTCATCTCTACTATAAATAAAAAATTAACCTGGGCAGCGAGACCTCATTCTACAATAAATCACAAAATCAGCCAGGCGTGGTAGCGCGTGCCTGTAATTCCGGCTACTCGGAAGGCTGAGGCAGAAGGATGGCCGGAGCCCAGCAGGCGAGGCTGCGGTGGCCGGGAGCGGCCACTGCACTCCAGTCTGGGCGACAGTGAGACTCCAACTAAAAAAAAAAAAAAAAAAAAAAATTAGCTAGGCATGGTAGTTCCAGCTACTTGGAAGGCTGAAGCAGAAGGACTGCCAGAGCTAAGCAGGTCAACATTGGGTTGGCCTGAGTGTGCCACTGCACTCCAGCCTGGGTAACAGAGTGAGACACCAAATTGAAAAAAAGAAAAGAAAAGAAAAATATATATATAAAGAAGAAAATAGAAAATTGTCATTAGGCAAACATCCCTGTAATAATAGTTGTAGACAAAAATGCATTGATACATGTTAAAGTTAATAAGCAGAAGTTTGAGGAAAAACAGTATGTGCTTGGTCTCAAAGTAACTCCCACAAAGAAAAGATAGTAACTTTACAGTGGAGAAACATGCAAAAGCTACCTAAGAAATAATTTTCCTAGCCAGGCACAGTGGCTCACACCCGTAATCCCAGCACTTTGCAATACTAAGGCAGGAGGATCACTTGAGCCCATGAGTTCAAGACCAGCCTGGGCAACATAGCAAGACCCCCATCTCTACAAAAAAAATTTAAAATTAGGTGTGGTCGTATATGCCTATAGTTCCAGCTACTTGGGAGGCTGAGGTGGAAGGATCGCTTGAGCCCAGGAAATCGAGGATGCCGTGAGCCATGATCATGCCACTGTACTCCAGCCTGGGCAACAGAGTAAGACACTGACTCAAAAGAAAAAGAGAGAGAGAAAAATAGGAAATCATTTTCCTGCCATTGAAATGGAAAGTCTTTTTTTTTTTTGAGTTGGAGTCGCACTCTGTCACCCAGACTGGAGTACAGTGGCCCCTCCCGGCCACCGCAGCCTCGACCTGCTGGGCTCCGGCGATCCTTCAGCCTCGGCCTTCCGAGTAGCCGGAATTACAGGCATGCACTACCACACCCAGCTGATTTTTGATTTATTGTAGAGATGAGGTCTCGTCAAGTTGCCCAGGTGGGTCTCGAACCTGCGTGCTCAGGCAGTCCTCTCACCTCAGCCTCCCAAAGTGCTGGGATTACAGGCTGAGCCACTGAGCCCAGCGGAAAGTCTTTTAAAAGAATAGCTTTGCGAGCGTCAGGCGGGGTACACCTCATCAACAACAGTACCTGCATAATGAACATTTGTATACCTAACCCTGAATTGTATCCCACATCTTTAAAATTAAAAATTAAGAAAAAAAAAGAATAAGCTTTGGCTAGTTCCACTGAGTATAAGGATAAAAATGGTCATAAAACAGTGTGTCATTGGATTTGTGTTTTTTTCCTTAGTATTGTTCTTTGTGAACCCTGTAACTAAGTGAAATGTCTGTTATCTGACTTTTCTGTTTTTTTCTTAGTCTTCCACTTTAGTGTCATCTCTGGAGGCAGAACTTTCTGAAGTTAAAATACAGACGCATATTGTGGAACAGGAAAACCTCCTTCTCAAAGAGGAACTGGAGAAAATGAAAGCAAGTAAGATTGTATGCAGCTTGGGGGGTTCTTGGAACAATATGTTCTGTCGTTTCTAGCCACCAAGTGTCTTTTGTACTGAGTCCTGTTACTAGCTTATTGCTTGGTAAGTTGAGGACTTAAAAGTACAAGTCTATTTCTAGGATCGCTATTGCTAATTTTTGTATTGTTCTACTTATGTATCGTGTGTGTGTGTGTAATGATGTAGACTCTAAAATTCTATTACTCTAAATTAATTCCAACCACTTTAAGAAATTTGTTGATTCTGTTTTCTCCCAACCAGTTTATAAAATAACACAAGGCAAGGCATAGTACACAGTGGCTCACGTCGTAATCCCACTGCTTTGGGAGGTCAAGGTAGGAGGATTGTTTGAGGCCAGTTTGAGACCGGGCTTCACAACATAGCAAGAATCCAGGAGTTTGAGGTTACAGTGAACTGTGATTGTGCTAGCCTGTAACCACCCAAAATGGTATTAAGCTTTATGAGTGTCTGAGGGTGGGAAGGCAAGTAAGTTGGTAAAGGAGCAGCTTCTTTATTAAACCAGTGCCCAGTCATGTTATTTTTATTTTATTTATTTTCTTTTTTGAGTTGGAGTCTCACTTCATTGCCCAGGCTGAAGCGTAGGGGCACACTCACGGCCACCCCAGTGTCAACCTACTGGGCTCAGGTGATCCTTTACCTCAGCTTCCAAGTAGCCAGAACTACAGGCACGTGCTACCACGTCCGGCTAATTTTTTGATTTGTTGTAAAAGATGAGGTCTCACAGAGTTGCCCAGGCTGGTCTTGAACCCCTGGGCTCAGGCAATCCTCTCACGCCTGGCTTCGGGCACTTTAAAATATGTTTTCTTGGCTGGATGCAGTGGCTCACACTTGTGATCGCAGCGCTTTTGGAGGCCAAGGCAAGAGGATTGCCTGAACCCAGGGGTTTGAGACCAGCCTGGGAGAGACCTCGTCTCTCGAATAGATAAAAAAAATTAGTCAGGCAGGGTTGCACGTGCCTGTAGTTTCAGCTACTTGGAAGGCTGAGGCAGAAGGATTGCCTGAGCCTAGCAGGTCGATGCTGCAGTAGCCATGAGCATGCCCCTGCACTCCAGCCTGAGCAACAGAGTGAGACTCCGACTCTAAATATATTTGTATATATATTTTCCTTTTTCCTTCTGACTGGTTGTGTTTTATAAGGTTTGCTGGATTTGTTGCCAGTTGAAAGCATGATTCAACCTTAAAGTCAGACTGTTCCTACTGTTCAGTGAGAATGCAAAAGAACTTCTGGTGGGAAGTAGAAGGATGGTCATAAAACCATAATGATAATAAAAATTAAAATTTAAAAGCCAAGTGAATTGGAGGAAAGTTTAAAACTTATGAACTATGAGGAAGTGCTAAGAAGTATAAGAAATGATCAGTGTTCTTAAAGCAGTGGTTCTCAACAGGGCTAAGGGGTGAGGGTTATCCCTCGCCCCCAGACATTTAGTAATGTCTTGGCACATTTTTTATTTTCACAACTTTGGGGGAGGCGGTGGAGGATGTTACTGGCATCTAGTGGATAACGTGAGAGATGCTGTGAAATCCCCAACTGTGCACAAGATGGCCCCCACAACAGGTATGCGGCCTAAAATGTGAATAGCACCAACTCTGTTGCTGAAAAGGAACAAAAGCAGCCTTTGGTTTGTCTTGATTTCATAAGGTAGAAAGGAAAAAGCCAGTGTGTCCACACCAGCCACATTTTATTGGCAAGTGAATTTGGGCATCTTCTGATAAGGGAACATAGACCAGACTGAAAAACACTGACGGCTTTATCCTTAAACTTACCCTTGTGCTATTACCTTGTATGTGGTTCATGCCAGTTCCATAGTCTTAGCTGATATATACATAATTTTCCCTTTTTTGGGGTCAGACTCTTACACTGTTGCCCTGTCTAGAGTGCAGTGGCATGTTCATGGCCACCGCAGCCTCGATCTGCTGGGCTCAGGTAATCCTTCTGCCTCAGCCTTCCAAGAAGCTGGAACTACAGGAGTGTGCCACCACGCCTGGCTAATTTTTTGATTTATTGTAGAGAAGAGGTCTCGCCATGTTGCTCAGGCTGGTCTCGAACCCCTGGGCTCAAGCAGTCCTCTCACCTCTACCTCCCAAAGTGCTGGGCTGACAGGCATGAGCCACCGTGCCCAGCCAACTGAGATTTTTTGAAAAAGATTTTTCTAGTTAAAGCATGAGGAAAATGTAACGGACCACATGTGCACAAGTTAAATTGATGACAGAATGAGTGGCAGTGTGTTATTTTACCCTGAAGTAAAATGGAGAGCTGGGATCATTATTTAACCATGTCCGTCAGGTGGAGTCAACCCAAGCAGACATTTCAGCAGTCAACTGGGGAGCAGAGAAAAGCCAGCAGGGAACATTTTGTTAAAATTTATTAGAGTTCAGTAGAGTTTGTGTGTTCTCTGAATTATCTACAGAGAGGCAAATATCATCAGCCATGCAAATGGCCTGTTTATAAGTCCTTCTGCACACCTATAGCCATGATGTGATGGGAGGGCTCCTCTGTTTATCTCTTACAGCTGCACAGATGTCCTGATCTCTCTGACTTCCAGCAAAAAATGTCTAGTGTTCTAAGCTACAATGAAAAACTGCTGAAAGAAAAGGAAGCTCTAAGTGAAGAATTAAATAGCTGTGTTGAAAGGTAGTAACATAATAGAATTTTACCATCATTACATAGTATACACCATAATGAACATTTCTCTAATGACAGTGGTACTTACACTTTCTGTGCCAGCGTAATTGTTCCAAAGTCTCCTGGAATAGCATTTCCACTGGCATTATGTGACCCTAGGTCTCCTGAAGCCATGATTGGAACAGAATCTAAATTAGTTGTTTACTAATTATATATATATGTATATACATACATATATATACATAATGTGTGTATATATATATATATTTTTTGAGTTGGAGTCTCACTCTGTCACCCAGACTGGAGTGCAGTGGCCGCTCCCAGCCACCGCAGCCTCGACCTGCTGGGCTCTGGCGATCCTTCTGCCTCAGCCTTCCAAGTAGCTGGAACTACAGGTGTGCACTACCACACCTGGCTAATTTTTGATTTATTGTAGAGATGAGGTCTCGCCAAGTTGCCCAGGCGGGTCTTGAACCCGCGGGCTCAGGCAATCCACTCACCTCGGCCTCCCATAGTACTGGGATTACAGTCTGAGCCACCAAGCCCGGCCTACTAATTATATTATTAAATACAATACTATATAAAATTTGTCTTATTTTAATATGTCACAATGCTACTTAATTATTACTTATATATGAGGGTACACTCAGAATTTGTTCCTCTGGTTCAAACAGCCAACCAAAGTTTTTTTTTTTAAATTTTTTAATTTTAAAGATGTGGGGTACAATTCAGGGTTAAGTATACAAATGTTCATTTTGCAGGTACCCTTGTTGATGAGGTGTGTACCCCTCTTTCCCCTGGTAGTTTCCCACTACTGCCAATTCCTTTCTTATAGTATCATGATAGTTATTCAAGGTCTGCTTATGAGTGAGAACATGTGATACTCAGTTGTTTGTTTCTGTGATAGATCACTCAGTATTATAGCCTCTAAGTTCATCCAAGTTGCTGCGAATTTCATAATTTTGTCCTTCTTTATGACTGCGTAGTATTCCACTGTCTATATGTACCATATTTTTTTAATCCAGTTTTTACCTGGAAGTTTTGAGAAGGTTGTGTCACAATTTGCAGAAGAAACATCCCAAGTTGTGGCAAACAGGTGACTGGTTCTTCCACCATGACAGAGCACCTGCCACACTACACTGAGTGTTCGGCGGTTTTCGACCAAAATACAGCATGACCCCCATGCCTCACCATCCCTATTCACCCAATCTCGTCCCGAGTGACTTTTTTTTGTTGTTGTTTCCCTGGATTAAAAAAGTTCTCAAAGGGAAACATTTTGCTGATGTAGAAGAATAAAACAAAAAATGTCAGAAACCCTAAAATGTATCAAAATTGACGAGTTCAAAAACTTTTTAGAGCAGTGGGAAAGTGTCCTGATAGGCATGTTGCATCAAACAAAGAGTACTTTGAAGATGACTGAAGCTTAAACATGTAAGAATAAATATACAATTTTTATAAATAAATTCCATTTGCTGGGGGAATCCCCTCATATATTACTATTTTGTTATGTATGTTACAAATATTGTCTTTAATGATCTGAGATCTATTTTATTTATTATTATTATTATTATTATTATTATTATTGAGATGGGGGTCTCACTCTGTTGCCCAGGCTGATCTCAAATTCCTGGGCTCAGGCAGTTCTCCCACCTTGGCCTCCCAAAGTGCTGGAATTACAGGCATGAGCCACTGTGCCCAGCCCTATTTATTTATTTATGTACGTATGTATTTATTTATTATTTAGAGATGAGCTCTTTCTGTCATCCATGCTGGAGTGCAGTGGCACAACCATAGTTCACTGCAGCCTCCAACTCCTGGGCTCATGTCTCTTCCCAATTCAGCAACCTGAGTAGCTAGAACTATAGGTACGCACCACCACACCCAGCTAATTCTTGATCATTTGTAGAGACAGAGGTTCTCACTCTGTTGCCTAGGCTGAGATCTATTTCATAAACAAACACTTTTTGTTCTATTGTGTTGACTCTAGCAGATCCAAAAACATGACTTTTTTCCACCTGCCTCAGTGGGTAGTCTGCATTTTCCTACTGTGGTATGCTCTTGAGATTTCTAGTTGCTTTCCAGTCTACTATCTCCCAACCTCAAAATACGAGATAGTGCAAGAAAAAGAAAAAGGGGAAAATCCCCCAAAAAGAAGCAACTCCTTAACATTAGAAGTAGAAGAGGGGTCAGGAAAAGGACTTCTTGCTTTTACCATGCGCTGCTCCCCCACGTAAATCGATGGTACTTGTTCTTTTTTTTTAGTTGGGTCTCACTCTGTCGCCCAGACTGGAGTGCAGTGGCCGCTCCCGGCCACCGCAGCCTCTACCTGCTGGGCTCCGGCGATCCTTCCGCCTCAGCCTTCCAAGTAGCTAGAATTACAGGCACGCGCTACCACGCCCGGCTGATTTTTTGATTTATTGTAGAGATGAGGTCTCGCTGCCCAGGCGGGTCTCGAACCCGCAGACTCAGGCAATCCACTCACCTCAGCCTCCCAAAGGTGCAGGATTACAGGCTGAGCCACCGAGCCTGGCTGATACTTGTTCTTAACCGTGTAAGTTGGAGGCCTATAAACTGAGACTAGATACATTTGCAAAAATGCCCTCTTACCTTTTTCTCTTTCTGAGACAGCTGGCAAAATCGAGTCTTTTGGAGCACAGAATTGTGACCATGAAGCAGGAACAGAAGACTTGGGAGCATCAAAGTGAGAGCTTGAAGTCACAGCTGGTAGCTTCCCAGGAAAAGGTATGGGGGCAATTCTTGTTTCATCTTGTCAGTGTTCTATATTTTCCAACAGAAACCCCAATCGAAAGAATATTCCAGGTGGAATTAGCATAACAGGCTAACATTTGGCATATGTTTATAGTATGGTAAAATAATATTTCCCTCAAAGTTCACTAATGATGAGTTTACTTGCTATGAAAGCTTGAGAATAGCATATTAAAAATGGCTGCTTGTTCCCAATCTATAAATAGGATTTCTAAGGCAGGTTAGTATCCTATTATAGTCAAAATTTTCTTTTTTTTGAGTTGGAGTCTCACTCCGTTGCCCAAGTTGGAGTGCAGTGGCACGCTCACAGTCACCCCAGCGTTGACCTCTGGGTCCGGCAATCCTTTCGTCTCAGTCTTCCAAATAGCCGGAACTACAGGTGCACGTTACCATGCCTGGCTAATTTTTTTTATTTGTTGTAGAGATGAGGTCTCGCCAAATTGCCCAGGCTGTTCTCAAACCCATGGACTCAGGCAATCCCCTCACCTTGGCCTCCCAAAGTGCTGGGATTTTTTTTATAAATATTTATTTTATAAATTTAAAATTTTTTAATTGAAGTTTATTTGAGACATTACTATAACGTAGCATGCTATGAGTATATATTTTTTATTTCCAACTAAGAGGCCCCTTATGGTTCAACACCACAGGCTAAAACATAATTCCTATAAAATTCAGTGAGGCCATCTTTTGCCATGCCTGTTGGTATTTCACTGATTCTACATCACTCGGTACTCTCCCAGATGACAACATCAACAATACCTTGCTCCAGACATGGTTCATCATTGTCCTAAACATAATTTCACATCCTGTAAATATTCCTAATACCCTGAGTTTCTACTGCGCTACTGAAAAGAAAGCTGACTAGAGTAAATTGAATCCAAGGGACCCTGAATTTCTCATGACTTTGTGCATTCATTCCTGGTCATGCTAGAGATGAGTACAGGAGGGTTTATGCAGCAGTGTGTGGTTGTTCTCACAATACAGGTTCAGAATTTAGAAGAAACTCTGAAGAATGTAAACCTGCAAATGTCCCAGATTAAATCTGACCTACGAGTGACTCAACAGGAAAAGGAGTCTTTAAAACAAGAAGTGATGTCTTTACATAAGCAACTTCAGAGTGCTGGTGACAAGGTAATTTCTTTTTTTATTGAGGCATAAGTTATTTACAGTAAAGTGCACAAGTCTTAAGTCTAGAACTTGATTATTTTTGTGTGTATATGTATGTACACATAAATAAATATTTGTCCATATCTGTATGTTTGTGTAACCATCACTTAGATGAAAACACAGAACATTTCCAGGACTCAGCAGGCTCGCTTGTGTTCCCACCAATTGGTAACCCCAAGGAAACCACTTTTGTACCCTCTTCCAATATGGGATGACACTAGTTTCTGTACTTCATATAAATGGAACCATAGTGATACAAAACCGGTAATTTTTTTGTATTGAGCAGGTTAGAAGACCATGGCTGAGTTGAGTTTTATAGCAATAAGACAAAAACATTTTCTTAGTTAAATGACTGACAGAAGCATTCATGTGACCCTGAAAAATTTAAGTCAAGAAAAACATTGCAAGAAATTAATCTGGGAACACAGGCATAGGTTGCAAAACAGTCAAAATTCTGCTGAAAAGAAAGCTGTGGCATAAAACAGTAGTCTGAATTTCAGGAGATAATTTGTTGCTACAAAAGGGTTGTTGCTGTGACATCAGACAGTCCAGGAAGAACTGATTAAAGTGGTAGTTGGCTGACACATTGTGGAGGTGCTGTAGGAAGTGTCTCACTTTAACATATCACAGTGCTATTTAATCTGTGCACAAATAAGTTAGGAGCAGTGTTGTGAGTGTCAGTCTTGGAGTAGATGTTAAGATTTTGTCCTACAATAAAAGTGGGCACAAACACAATTATTTTATCTCATGGTGAAACTCTGAAAAAAAAGACAGTTTCCATTTTTAAAATTACTTCTGGGCTGACATTTTTCTCAAAATGAGATTGGACTTTTTTTTTTTAATGTTTGGCTTAAAAGGCAGGAGGCTTATCAAGTTGTGTTACCTTTTTTATTTTTTAAATCATTTTCAAGATCCAAAAAATCACTTTGGTAGCTTACAGCACATTCCTGAATTTAGGCCTTAATTGCATGGACAATATGTGCTTTGGATTCTAAAAAAGGATATGATTGCATATGTGAAAATGAAAATAGAGTTTAACTTGTGAAGCTTTCAAGTTGGCAGTACATTTCAGCATTCCCTTTGTGCCCTCTGTGAATCAAAAGAATCTTTTCTAGGCTCAAAAGAGAACTTCATAAGAATGAGACAATTTTCAGACCACTATTCTCTATGCACTTGGGTCCTATATGGAGCTAGGACTTGCCCTACAATCATATTTGCTATTGAACTTGACAAGGCTATTTTGCCAAAAACTTTCCCTTCCTTCCTTCCTTCCTTTTCTTCCCTTTCTCCCCCCCCTTCTTTCTGTCAGTATCTCACTCTGTCGCCCATGCTGGAGCACAGTGGCACAATCACAGCTCATTGCAGCCTCAAACTTCTGGGTTCAGACAATCCTCCTGCCTCAGCCTCTCAAGTAGCTGGGACTATGGGCATGAGCCACCACGCCTGGCTAATTTTGATTTTTTTGTAAAGACAAGGTCTCACTATATTGCTGAGGCTGGTCTCAAACTCCTGGGCTCAAGCATTCCTCCCACCTTGGCTAGGATTACAGGCGTGAGCTACTGCACCTGGCCCAAAGACCATCTTAAAAATTAAACTTCAAGAATATTGTTTGATTCGTATTTATATATACAGATACACACTTTCACTAGAAGACAAGGTGAAGGTTGAAAGTGACTTGCTTACTCAGAATTGTCGTCATTGGGTAAATAGGATACCTTTCTCAAAGCAGAATTACCCATCAGCTTGTTTGTAAAGTTTAAACTCTGCAATTCTCTCTTAAGAACTGGGCTCTAGAAATAGGCACCCATACATCAGGGATCCATAGCCTGCAGAAAAGACTGTCTTGGGACAAGTTGGATCATCTAATGAATGAGGACCAACAGGTGCTTCGGCAAGAAAGTGAGAGACTCCAGACCGTCGTGCAGAACACCAAAGCTGAACTCACACACTCCCGGGAGAAGGTAACTTGGGAAACTGCACATGGCAGCATGTGTCTGAAGATGGCTAATTTGATAGTATAACCAGTGTTTGATTGAAATGGTTCTAGGGTATGAATTTGAGTCTCCTGCTATGGCAGATTTATTTTAAGAATAGATCATTTATCATGTACTTGCATATAATTTTATCCTGATATGTTTATAAAATATTTTTCATTTTTTATAAGCAGCTCTATATTAAAATATATTTGCAATGTTAATCCTCATATCCAGAATATAGACTCATGGAAATTATGTGAACCATATATTCTCTGTTCAGATTGGCTGGCCACCAAGACTAGTAGTACAAAAAGGCAAAATAGACTGAGCTCTTGTGGGTCTAATGCCTTTTAAGAGAAAAAGGTAGCTTTAAAAAAGACTTAGCATTTCAAGGTCAGAATGATCTTTAAGGGTCATTCTCTTCCAACCTCCCTTCCTATGCTATGTAGTCAACCAATGATATTTAACACCTCTTTTGAGAAGGAACTCTCTGAAGAGCCACAGATTATTTTTGGTTTTTTGTTTGTTTGTTTTTGAGTCAGAGTCTCACTCTGTTGCCCAGTGGGCTGGAGTGCAGTGGCATACTGATGGCCGCTGCAGCCTCGACCTGCTCAAGTGATCCTTCCAAATAGCTGGAACTATAGGACAGGCCACCATACCCGGTTAGCTTTTTTAAATCTATTATACAGACAAGGTCTCGCCTAGTTGCTCAGGCTAGTCTTGAGCCCCAGGCAATCCTTTCACCTTGGCTTCCCAAAGTGCTGGGATTACAGGTATGAGCCCACCATGCCTGGCTACAGATATTCACCTGAACACCTATTCTGTGCCAGAAACTCTATCACTGAAACTGCACTGGTGAACAAGACAGTCATGGTTCCTGTCCTCATGGAACTTAGTTGATGTGAATGCTCCAATACATAGCAGACAGAACTGTCACCAAATTCACTCCTCAAAGTAATGAGAATGTTAGAACACAAGTACCTAAGACAGCATGTCTGTTTTCACATGTGCTCCTGACTTCTGGAGATTTAGTAGACCCAGAAGTCTTCTCTTACCTGTCCTGTCTTTAGAGTGTTGGGTTTGTAGACTCAACTAGACTTACCTAGAAAGAATTTTCTTTTGACCCAGAAAAGCAGACTTCAAAACTTGATAGACTTGACTGAAAAAGAAAGTTACAGCAGGGCCCAAGTGCTGAGTTAATCTTCCCTTATGTTTGATGTTTATTTTTCCTGACTGGATGATTTTATGAGCATTTCTTCCACTTATATTTGTTGTCGTTAGGTCCGTCAACTAGAATCCAACCTTCTTCCCAAGCACCAGAAACATCTAACCCCATCAGGTACTGTGAAACCCACAGAGCAAGAGAAGTTGAACTTAAAGAGAGAGTGTGAACAGTTTCAGAAAGAACAATCTCCTACTAATAGAAAGGTGGGTTTTGAGAGTATAGAGCATATTCTTGTGTTCTCACTATAATGTATCCCTAAGTGTATGTTTCTTTTCATGTGTGCTTCTGAGAAAATGATTACAATGGTGCATGCTGGTTCTTCCTATCTCTTTATGCTGTTGCAATCTTGTCAAAACAGTATTATAGTTCTTTTTGATTAAATAATGGTTGAAAAAAAGAGCAATTTACTTTAAACTTTCTTAAAGAAGACAGTCTCTCATTCATATTACAAGCTTTTATCAGTTAGCAAAATACTTGCAACCTGAATATTATAAACATCTTAATATGATCTGTATTAGTTACTTCCTGTATTATTACTTACCAGGTAATAAAGTAAAACAGCAAACATTTGTCATCTCATCTGCAGGTCAGGAATTCAGAAGTAACTTAGCTGAGTGGTCTGACTTGAGGTTCTTATGAGGTTGTAGTCCAGATGTTGGTCAGGACTGCAGTTATCTGATGTCTTTGCTTGGGGCTAGTGGAACCGCTTTTCAGGCTCAGTCATAACAACTGTTAGCAGCAGCCTTCTTTTCCTTGCCCACTGAGACCTCAGCTTCGCACCACCTGGGTCTTTTGGGTGTGGCAGCTGGTGTCCCCCCAAAGGGGAAGCTCTTGAGAGGAACAGGCAGACACTGAGACCAAAAGACCAACACGGAAGCGGTATTGCCTTCTATAACGAATCTCAGAAGTGACATACCAACATTTCTGCTGTGTTCTCTGTCATGCAGACTAACCCTGGTGTTGTGTGGGAGGGGACTAGACAAAGGTGTGAATATTGGGAGGTGGGGGTTGTTGGGGGCCATCTTGGAGGCTGGTCACCACATGGTCAAAACCTGTAGTGCAACTCAGTTTGCTTTCTATACTTTATCCCATGAAGTTAGAGTACTAAACCAGTATTACTCTGAGAGTTGTTGTCGTTACTTATTTTTCTTTCTGGTTTTTTTTTTTTCCTGAAACTTAGAGGTTGTTGTTTTCCAACTATTACCTTCCTCTTCCTAAAAATATGGTTGGTTTAAAAATCTGGGGAGAATGAATATTACTCTCCTTATAAAGTATTCTTAAATTTTTTTTATTAATTTGTGAAAATCATCGTGGCCATTTGCAGTAAGAAGTCTGGTTGTGCTCCAAAGCTGAAATATCATTTAATTTCTGGTACATTTAAGTAAACTTGTCAGAAAGAGAGTAGGTTTCATCTAGCTGCTCATCTGAGGAAAAGTCTTGTGATAGATTTTTAAATAACAATGAATTCCAGATGGATATGGGAAGATTACACTTCTGCTTAACAATTCTGGCTGCTCTCCTCAGCTCTTTTTGATAGAAGCAAGATCAGCATTGTAGGATGGTGTCATATTCTATTCTAGAATCGTGTCATATGTTTTCTACTTAGCAATATTCTAACACCCAGTGTCCTCTAGCTCATTGGATTCTTCCTGTAGTAAAGAGAATTCCAAAAATGAATACTCATAAAAATCTTCAAATGTCGTCCTTAAAACTGAGAAAAGAATTATTTAAAACAGGTTTTATGTACTTTAAAAAAAATTTTTTTTATCTTAAAGATGTGGGGTACAATTCAGGGTGAGTTATACAAATGATCATTGTAACAGGCAAAGTTTGTTTTATGTACTTCCAATTTTAAACCTTGAACTTTGCCTTAAGACAGCGTTTTGCCCATTGCAGATCCATAGTAGAGGATCATGAAATCAATTTAGTGAAAACTGTCATTTTTATTAACAAAATGTTCTTAAAAAGACCAGAATACATGGCTTATGGTAATGACATTATTCAGTGTTATTACTTATCACCGATTGTGCAACTATATATATGTGTACATGTGGATATGTATACAGTGTTGTAAGATAAAATGGATTTCTTACACTGGGTGGCATCCAAGCTTAAAAGCCAGCTGCCTTAAGGAATCTGTTCTGTGTGAGGACTGATGATTAAAGCTAGATTACTGAAATGTGAGCAGTGCACTCAATTGCATTGTTTATTGTTTTCTGTCATTGAATTAATTTGACTTTCTCCAAGAATTGAGATTTCTGACTAGGTGGTTTTGTTTTTTTAAGGGCATTTTTTGTTTGTTTGTCTTTTAACAGGTCAGTCAGATGAATTCCCTTGAACGAGAATTAGAAACAATTCATTTGGAAAGCGAAGGTCTGAAAAAGAAACAAGTAAAACTGGATGAGCAGCTCGTGGAGGTAAGATTTTAAGCAGATGGCCTGAGCTATGAAGAATATTTTAATCCATGAATGAGCCATTTGTTGGGAGAGACTAGACATGGCATTGAATTCCTGTTGTGAAAATCTAAATATGCTGCCAAGATGAATTCTTTGGTCTGTCTTACCCAGTTTAGTAGACATTTTTGCTTAATTACACTGTCCTACGAAAAGAACAATGTTGACTTAAAATTCAAAGACCTATAGCATGACAAATTCAGGTAGCAGGGACTCTGAATCTGACTAAGGAGACTGGAGTTTTCTCACCCTCACTGTGTTTATGACAGTTCCTTGATGCCTCCTATATCATAGTGTTTTATAGATGTGATTGTTCTTGGCCAGGCATGGTGGCTCAAGTCTAATTTCACACTTTGGGAGGCTGAGGTGGGAGGATTACTTGAGCCCGGGTGTTCAAGACCAGCCTGGGTAACATAGCACAACCTCAAATCTACAGAAAAATAATTAAAAAATTTGTCGGGCATGGTGGTATGCACTGGTAATCTCAGCTACTTGGGAGGCTGAGGCAGGAAGATTGCCTGACAGAATGAGACCCTGTCTCAAAATAAATAAATAAATAAGATATATTTGCTCTCCAACGACCTCATCAGTTAGGAAGTATGCAGGGAATTTAAGAGCATTCACATTTAAATGTTTTATTTTCAAGAGCTGCCATTTCCACACTCATAACTCAGCACTGCCTTGTAAGAGGTATAGCTGATAGGCCGGGCTCGGTGGCTCAGTCTGTAATCCCAGCACTTTGGGAGGCCGAGGCGAGTGGATTACCTGAGCCCGCGGGTTCAAGACCCGCCTGGGCAACTTGGCAAGACCTTGTCTCTACAATAAATAAAAAACTAGCCAGGCGTGGTAGCATGCGCCTGTAGTTCCAGTTACCTGGAAGGCTGAGGTAGAAGGATCGCCAGAGCCCAGCAGGCGGAGGCTTTGGTGGCCGGGAGCGGCCACTGCACTCCAGTCTGGGTGACTGAGTGAAACTCCAACTCAAAAAAAAAAAAAAAAGAGGTGTAGCTGATAAATACAAAGAAGTCTAACAATTAAGTTTGCGAGCTCATCCTAGAAAAAGGACTACATACTTCACTGCTGAATATCAGTAGAGTCACCTTTGAAGTACTCCCCCTTGGGAAGGTATGCACCGATGCCAGCACCTAGTCCACCCATCAAAGCAATTTTGGGACTCTTTTTCTGGAATGATCACCAGAGCTGTTGTTGTATTACCCTTGATATCCTGAATGTCATCAAAATATCTTCCTTTCGATATTTCCTTTAACTTCAGATAAATAAAAAAGTCAGCGGGGACCAGATCAGGTGAGTAGGGAGGGTGTTCCAATACAGTATTTTACTGGCTAAAAACTCCCTCACAGACAGTGCTGTGTGAACTGGTGCATTGTTGTGATGCAAGAGCTCCTTCGGGACCATTTTTGTACACACTTTTCTCATGCCAGGATTTTCAGTTGAGATTTTCCTGTTTCTCAATTGATGTTTATTTGGTCTGCTATGCTTCTCACAGTCAGCAGATGATTTTGACCCACAATTCAATCAATTTTTGCAATGTTTTTATCAGGTCTGCCCATTACTGGCCACCCTGACCTCTTTTCATCACTGAAGATTTCTCTCCCCTCAGGAATACGTTTGATCCATTTGTACACTGCCATTTTCTTTATGGCATTAGTCCCATAAACTTGGACTAACATGTCCCTGATTTCAGTTCTGCTCTTGCCATATTTAACAAGAAATTTAATATTTGTTCATTGCTCTAATTCAAGATCGACATTTTTGCCATGGCCCACAAAAACATGCAACAATAATAATGAATGCCCTTCAGCAAGACACCACCACATGTTGACACGAACATCGCTGTGAGACACTGATATATCAAGGTTAGGAAACCTTACCGAGTTGTTTGTACAGTGCTGCCAATGTAAGCACATGGTGGCAAGTTTGTGAACATAATTGTCAGTATCCATCTATAAATGGGTTTGTAAAACTTGTCAGCTTGAATGTTGGGTTTCTGTCGTAGAGCAGTCTAGAGAATGCTTTGTGAATACTGAGTTCAGTGATAGGCTATGAAACAACCTATGTTCAAATCCTCCTTAACGAGTAAACATTTCATTGAGGTACTTTCCTTTGGGTAGATGAAAATGTTAGTGAATTAATCCAACATTTAGTGAACTATCAAATTTATATAAGGTAGAGAAGCAGGTGTGGAAAATGTCTTTTTGTCCTCTTAAAAAGTACAATGTATACACATATTTTAAAGCCAGAATTAGCCGGGCTCGGTGGCTCAGCCTGTAATCCCACGCCTTGGGAGGCTGAGGTGAGTGGATTGCCTGAGCCCACGGGTTCGAGACCCGCCTGGACAACTTGGCGAGACCTCATCTCTACAATAAATCAAAAAATCAGCCGGGTGTGGTAGCATACGCCTGTAATTCTGGCTACTCGGAAGGCTGAGGTGGAAGAATCGCCGGAGCCCAGCAGGTCGAGGCTGCGGTGGCTGGGAGCAGCCACTGCACTCCAGTCTGGGCGACAGAGTGAGACTCCAACTCAAATAAATAAATAAATAAAAAGCCAGAATTATAAGAAGAAATGGAGGTAATCAAATATTTTTTATAAAGCTGAGCACATGCAAAGATAACCTTAAAAATCAGATAAAAAAGATAACCTTAAAAATGTGAAATATGGGCAAACATATCCTACTAACATTGAAATGACCACTAAGTTTATGGTCTCTGATTTTTCCACCGATGGGGAAATTCACAAGTCTGTAAATAGTGAAATCCAAACCATTTTAAAAAATTTTTCTGATAGCATATAATAAATGTGTTCAAGGCCTTGAGCTGCAGGCTGTGCTTAGATGTAGACTTGCTTTTCTGATGAAATAATTATATATGCTCATGACTAAGACAGCTGAAGCAAAGCCCAGAATGTCTAGCACCAAACTGAAAAGTGACAGGGTGCACTCAAGTCACTGTGCAGCCTCTGCAAAGCTCTGCCAGCCGGCCAGTTCTCCTCCCCACTCTGCTTCTCCCCCAGAGCACCCTTACAGTCTTAGCCATCAGAGGCAATTTCCCCACAGTATTGTTCTTCTTGATCCTAGTACTAAATATTTGCCAACCGATGAGGAAAATTGAGTCTTCTTGGCCCTGGAACTAAAGAAGGAAAAAGTGTGAATTTTCCTTTTGAACACTGAAAAGTGCTTCTCGTGGACCATCCATACCAATGGAATTTTCATTAGGAAATAAGACTCAACTATTGGCCAGGCATGGTAGCTCATGCCTGGGATCCCAGCACTTTGGGAGGCTGAGGCAGAAGGATCGCTTGAGACCAGCCTGGGCAACATAAGTGAGACCTCATCTCTTAAAAATCTTTAAAAATTAGCCAGGCATAGTGGTGTGTTGCCTGTCATTCCAGCTGTTGGGGAGGCTGAGGGGGAAGGATTGCCTGAGCCCAGGGTGTTGAGGCTGCAGTGAGCTATGACCATGCCATCACACTCCAGCCTAGATGACACAGTGAGACCCTGACTCAAAAAAAAACACCAAAATCCCTCAACTATCAACTTTTATTTACAGTTTTATTATTATTATTATTATTATTATTGAGTTGGAGCCTCACTCTGTCACCCAGGCTGGAGTGTAGTGGCATGTTCATGACTACTGCAGCCTTGATGTGCGAGACTCGGGTGATCCTTCTACCTCAGCCTCTTGAGTAGTAAAGACTACAAGGGCACTACAAGCCACCCCCACCTGGCTAATTTTTTTTATTTTCTGTAGCAAAAAGGTCTTGTCAAGTTGCCCAGGCTGGTCTCAAACCCCTGGGCACAGGTTATTTATTTATTTAAATTGGATTTTTTGAACAGCTTTAGTGAGATATAATTCACATACTATACAGTTCACACATTTAAAGTGTACAATTCGATGGTTTGGGGTATATTACATTATTAATTTTTTATACTGTGGTAAATATACGCGTAACATAAAATTTGCCACTTTAACCACTTCTAAGTGCACAATTCAGTGGCATTAACCACATTCACAATGTTGTACAACCATTTTCACTACTTCCAAAACCTTTTAAGCACTCCAGTCAGAAACACTGCAACTGTTCCCCCACTTCAGCCCTTCAAATCAGATTTTTACCTACGATATGTATAGATTAGGCCAATTTGGGGGACGGGTACAGTGGTTACCACACTATATTTTGTGCCTCGGCTCCCCTGAGACATAGGTACATTCTTTCTCACTCTGGTGGGGTTTTTTACCTGGTTGTAGTGACAAGTGGTAGGCAGGCAGGGAGAAGTTTCTACATCAGAATCTTTGGGATCAGAGAATTTGAGAAAAACGTTCTAGGTGATTCGAATCTGATGTATGCACTTGCTTGGCGGAAGGAATCTCTCTTCATCTCTCTATACTAGTTTAACAGTCACTGATTTAATGCAATGTGTACCCGACCACAGTGTCAAGATCACAAATCACTAGACTAGGAAGTGGAAGGGTCGGGACTAGAATTTGACTCCCACTTCATGGCTTTTCAATTACATGAGGCAGTGTTCCATAAACAATTCATTTTGAACATTCAATAGACAAGGGTTACAGACACTATCAGTCATTCTTGAGTCGGCTGTGTACCTCTGTGATAGCCACCAGTTCAGAAGAAAAATATTTCAGAACAAAAGCATTTTATAGCTCAAACTGTATTTTATATCTCCAAGCGGCAAGGGACTGAACAGCACATCCATTACATACTGGACTTCAAATCTTCTAAATGATTATATTGGAGTAGGTACCGGTAAGGTACAGCAGGTGAGGATGCAGCAGCGGAATATATAGCTCTAAGGCACCTAACGTCTATAAAATTTATGTGTAGAAAAATGTCAAGGTTGATTCTTCATATGCTCTTACTCATGTATATAATATACCCGATGGGCTCTGCTCTTTCTCTTTTTATAACTCGTACTTTTCTTCCTCTTGCAATAACTTCTGTAATTTTCTTTTGTCTCTGTTTTGTCTGTGGCTAACCTGTGCCTAGAACTCAGTGGTTGGAGGTAGCAGAGAAGGGTGCAGTTCTCTGCCTAAGATAGTGTGTGAAGGTAGAACATTCTCTTTCAATGACCTTTCATAGCATGAGACATCTCATTAAATTCCTTGTTCATGCCATCGTTTCTATAGAGTCTAACAGTTAATAAGGACTTAAGGTAAGAGCCAGTATTTATTTCCAACCTGCTTTTACTAGGTAATATGTCTCTGTTTACATTGATATCAGGATTTTCCTCAATATTTATAGCATTATGTATGAAGAAAATGATCCCACGGATAGAAAGTCATGGGACTTTCTCCCTATTCTTTACCATGAAAATTAAGTGGTGGGTTTTCTTAATCTGACTTACATTAACTTTTTAAAACTGTGACAAGTATGTGCATAATATAAAATTTGCCACTTTAACCATTTTGAAGTGTATTAATCAGTGGCATCAACTACATACACAATGTTGTACAACCACGACCGTGACTTCCAAAACCCTTTTATCACGAGAAGTATTTCAAAATGGGTAATAGCCCACCTTAGAAATTTTGATTTCAGGAAATGAATAGTGGCTCTGAAGTTCATGTATCGTTTAATTACAGTTAAGTCTTAGAGGTCCTTCTTCCTCTTCTCACAAGCATGGAGGTCCCTCTTCTTGACTTTTGTACTTGGTCATGTCTGTTGCATGCCTTCCATTGAGTCCTGGACACCTTTACAGGCATGAGGTGGCATGTTCACTGGCCAAAACAGTGCCTTCCTCTCCCTTTCCTCTCTGCAACTATGATTGGCATGTGGATACACATTTCATTTCCTCATTGTCTTGAAAAAATACTTCTATTCCGTGTATTCTGATTCCCACATGTTCTAGGATAGCACAGCCTTATGCCCCAGAATTGCCTGTCTTATTGTGCTATCTGATTTATGGGTAAACTAACATAGGTTAAAATAACTTTAGATGCAAAATAAGATTCTTCAAAAAAAAATTGCTAACTTGGGGTTGGAAAATATGTAGTCACCAAACATTTTGCCTTGAAGAATCTTTATGATGAGAGCTTAACAATTTTATCCTCTATTACCTACTCCAACCCTAAGTTTTTAAAAGGCAATGGGAGGTCATTTTTCCAATGTAAGAAAAAATGAGATAGAATTCAGGTGTAAGCCAGCTACAGTGGCTCAAGCCTGTAATCCCAGCACTTTGGGAGGTGAAGGCAAGAGGATTGCCTGAACCCAGGGTTTGAGACCTGCCTGGGCAACTTGGTGAGACCTCATCTCTACAGTAAATCAAAAAATTAGCCGGGCATGGTGGCACACACCTGTAGTTCCAGCTACTTGGAAGGCTGAGGCAGAATGGTCGCCTGAGCCCAGCAGGTCGAGGCTACAGTGGCCATGAGCATGCCACTGCACTCCAACCTGGGCCACCGAGTGAGATTCTAACTCAAAAAAAAAAAAATATTCAGATGTATTATGCACACTGTGTATCTCATGCCCTTATGGTCACTCATGAATGATGAAGTGCTATTTTTTAAGTCTAAAACTTGGAAGAAGCTTTATTTATAAAGTATATTCTCTCCTTAAGCAAACTGGCTCTTCCCATTGACAACTTCCTCAGGCTCATGAGCTGTCCTGTGTCCAAGTTATCAGTGGGATGAGCTCATCAATGAATTCACAGGCTTCACTGCTCATTGCCTGAAACCCTCAAGGGCAGCTCTGGGACTGGAGGCCCTGCAGTGACCAGGACTCTGCCCTTGTCCTTCAGACGCAGCACCTGAGGTCCACTGCGATGCTTAGCCCAACCCCTTGGGCCTGGGACCTGCAGCCGCTCCAGCAGCAAGCCTGTCCGACGGTGCCCAGGGAGCAGTTTCTGCAGCTTCAACACCAGCTGCTGCAGGCAGAGAGGATAAACCAGCACTTGCAGGAGGAACTTGAAAACAGGACCTCCGAAACCAACACGCCACAGGTACGAAGCTCTTTTTTCTCTAGGAGTTGACTCGAATCACCTGTATCATTCATTATATTTATTTATTTCCAAGTTCAGAGGTGAGAATAAGGAACCTAAATTGAGTGGCATATGCCTGCAGTCATAGCTACTTGAGAGGCTGAGATGGGAGGATTGATAGAAGCCACAGTGAGCTAGGATCACACCTGTAAATAGCCACTGTGCTCCAACCTGGGCGTCTTCCCCATCTCTTAAGTTAAAAAAAAAAGAACCTGAATTTTTTTTTGACAGAGAGTTATGCTTAACCTGTATTACAGACCCATAGAACTGCAGTGCTGTTTTGTTTGTTTGTTTGTTGGTTGTTTTGTATTGCTTTTGCGGTGCTACTTTTGAGCTTTCAGCTTCCACGCTGGGTCATTAAGTACTCTGGGTCTCCTTTGCACATTTATAATAGATGAAGAGGTATCAGGATCACTGGAGCATAGTGCACAATTGGCTTAATGTTCTCACCTTATGCCACAAGTATTTAAAAATGCAAGTGTAACTCCAGGTTATACACTACTAACCTCGCAGCCTGAGTTTTCCTGTACCTGAGAGGTGCGGCCTGCCAGGTTCTATGGAATCCCCAAGTGAGGATTTTCACAACTAATAAAATCGAATGTGTAGTCAGTGACTTTTTTTTAATGATCTAGTTTGAAGAACTCTATTTTTAAGAAAAGAGGCTATTTTGAATTAGCCTTATCCCAGCTCACTTACCAGATACAACCTTCTATTAACCAGGCTGTCAAATAGTTGTTTCTCTTTAGTGCTTCATTCATAATCAACCATTTTTTCAGAAGTTTCTTAACTCTTGGGGCTTGCCCATTTTATTAATTCAGAATTAGGACTAAAGAAATAAAAAGTCCTCTGTGGAATTCTAGGTTACACTTTTCCGGTTTGGATGCACATCTATTTCCACATACCTTGCCTCTCAGTTAACATTTCATAATATTTTTTCATGAGTCCCTTCAACATAGCTTTGCAAAGTCATATTAGCACTGGAACTGTACTTGTCAGCAGTTCTGCTGTCTTTTCTTGCTAGTATCCATCTATGTTTTGACTATGAAGTACTTCTAACACCTATTATTTCTAACAACTTTTTTAAAGTTTTTTTTTTAACTTATGTACCTTAAAATATGTGTTTTTGGGAGCTTTCTATATACCATCTCAACTTCCCAATATTAAACTTAAATTCTTGAATTATAATTGTGATGGTAGGATGTTGGATGTCTCAACTCTTCATTATATCATTGAATTATAAGCCCTTGACCTCAGTTTTTAGTGGAGCTTCTAGACAAATGATTTGGCCATGATTCTACTCATTGCTGTCTCATACACACAGCTTTCAAAACCTGCTCTTTCCAACCAACCCCCTACATTTAAAAATAAAAAATGTTTTGATGGGATTGCCTGAGCCCACAGGTTCGAGAACAGCCTGGGCAATTTGGCGAGACCTCATATCTACAATAAATCAAAAAATTAGCCAGGTGTGGTAGCTCGTGCCTGTAGTTCCATTTACCTGGAAGGCTGAGGGGGAAGGATCACGTGAGCCCAGCAGGCCGAGGCTTTGATGGCCATGAGCATGCCACTGCACTCCAGCCTGGGTGATGGAGTGAGACTCCAACTTAAAAAAATAAATAAAAAGCAATAAAAAAATAAGTCAGGCATGGTGGCTCTATAACCCCAGCACTCTGGGATGCCAAGGCGAGAGGATTATCTGAACTCAGGGGTTCGAGATCAGTCTGAGCAACCTGATGAGACCTTGTCTCTACAATAAAAAAAATCAGCCAGGCATGGTAGCACATACCTGTGGGTCCAGCTACTTGGCAGGTTGAGGTGGAAGGATCCCCTGACCCTAGCAGGTCAAGGCTGCAGTGGCTGTGAGCATGTCACTGCACTCCAGTCTGGGTGACAGAGTGAGACTCCAACTAAAGAAATAAAAAATATTCCTTTTCTCTGATGACTTCAGGACTAGATAGACAAAAACAGTTAAGATTTGTGTACAAAAAAAAAGAAATCCTCCAGCCAGATGACAGGGTAGGCTGCTTGTTACTCTCACTGGAATGCCACCGCAAGCTCTCCTGTCTCCAGTGACTGAACTTACACTCTTAATTTTAAGAATAGGAATGATGTTAGAATCTGCACGTTGTCTGTGTGTGTGGAATGACGTGATCTCTTCTGCCTCTGTGTTGCTTTGCTTGCCTATGTGGTGTTCACATGTGTGCTTTTTAACATTGTGTGCATTATAAATGTGTGAATTTAGACTCCCCCTAAAAACCATCATCTTGACATCGGGGTGAAGTGTACCACTTGCCTTCTTTCTCTAGGCCTTGCTACCGGAGCAGCGAGCAGTGCATCCAGATTCCTACAGAAGGATTGGGCACCTGTGAACACGGGGCTGCTATCGATGGCATTTCTTACCATGGCAGACACTCAGATGCACACACCCACGCACGCACACACACCACACAGACGTAGAGACATAAGCTGAGAAATGTTGGGATCAAGTGCTCTTTTAACTTATTTTATTATTGTTGTTTTCGCTGTTAAGCCTTTGCAGTATTATGTCTCTTATTTATGTAGAAATGACAGACCTTGTGAATCAAATTCACAAACTTCAGCTTGTTACAAATAATTTTATTTCTACCATTTAAAGAGTGTGGATTTAAGATTCTTGAAAGGATGTATATATATTTTCTCATTCCATATGTTGTAACTATTTTTAACAAAAGGTACTACTTTTATATATGGAATTTGAAGAAAATCAGGGGTATTTATACTGTTTTGTATAAGATGTATACAACTTTTTGACAGGAAAATTTTGATGAAACAATAAAATAAATTTTAAATATATGACTGCTTTGTTTTTCCTCTTTTTCCACTCTGTTGCCATACTCCATGCACTCTGAGTTATCTATTGTTACGGGTTTTGTTTTGCTTTGTTATTCAGCAAGTAGAAGTCAGGCATTTTCCATTTATGTTTGAACTTTTGAAAGTCATTATATATTTTTAAATATAGGCCTTTGTTAAAGCTAGATGTTCTCAAGGCCCAATTTCTTACAATTTACTTCCTGCATTAGATCTTCAACTACTACAATGTGCGTCTTCAAAGAAGTTACATGGTTTAATTCTTTCTTTTATAAGTAAGCACAATTACTTAATATCAAAACTGATACTGACTTTCAACTCATGTTTGGTCATTCTGCGTGTTTTTACAAGTTTGTCCTTTTAAAGAATATTTGGAGTGCCATCAGCCATTAACACCTGACCTTTGCTTAAACATTTGAAGCACCTTTTCAATCGGAAACTCCTTATGGGGATATTTTGGTGGATGGCAGGGGACGGGGGAGCAGTCAGTTGCACTCTGTTCTCTCTCCAGGTTTCTCTTCTCTTCAAAACTCATTCACTCCTTAACCCATCTCTGTTATGTGAGAAGAGGAATGCCCTGTTGTTTTATCTAGGGGTTGTTTGTAGGGAGAAGATTCTTAAAGTCTCCTTCTGCTCTGATGGTAAACCCATCCTCCAATCCAGATGCGTGCTTCACATTCCTGAGTCAAATTGGGAAACAGATGACTAGAATAACTGGCAAGAAGAGGCTGAGTATTATGAAAAAAAATAAACACTGACACCCTGACAGTAATCAGCCATTTCAAAGGAAAAACAGACATGCATGTGGCAAGCTGACTGGAAACATTGGGCAATCCTGTGTAAAGTCAGTGTTTGTTGACAGGCTCACAGTATTGCAAAGACCTAAACCATAGATGGAAGGTTGATAACCGTATTTTAACTTACTTTGGATACCCATTTTACTTGGAGAAATGCACACAGGTATTAAATTAATGGGTTTTAAGAATTTTGCTTTGTATCGGGGGACAATGGTAACACAGGTAAGATTCTTTTTGTTTTGTTTGTTTTTATCTTTGATTATTTCTCTGATAGGATCACTTTTGTGGCATGTGCAACCCACACAGGGCTCAAAACTCCCATTTCATCAGAAATCCATCCTTCCTGTTACAAAGGCAAAACATTGACTGTCCTTTTTCTAGGCCTCTTGTGGGGGAAATTAATGACTAGTGTTTTCAGTATGGCGTGATTTTCAAATGATAAGACACTCTTATTTTTCCTTCCCTTCAGGGAAACCAGGAACAACTGGTAACTGCCATGGAGGAACGAATGATGGAAGTTGAACAGAAGCTGAAACTGGTGAAAAGACTTCTTCAAGAGAAAGTGAATCAGCTCAAAGAACAAGTGAGCCTCCCTGGTCATCTCTACCCACCCACTGCACGTTCCACTTTTAACTCCAGTTTTACATCCCTTTATTGCCATTAACTTGTCGCTTGTGTTGTCTAATAAAGGCAAATTCTATCCTAAATGTGTAAATAAACTTAGGATTTGCTCTCCCTCACACCACCCCAAAAATATGAACTCTGTATCCTACATGATTTTTTCCAAAGTTTTTCTTTTTTTTGTTTGATTTGGAGTCTCACTCTGTCGCCCAGACTGGAGTGCAGTGGCCGCTCCCAGCCACCGCAGCCTCGACCTGCGGGGCTCCGGCGATCCTTCCGCCTCAGCCTTCCAAGTAGCTGGAATTACAGGCGCACGCTACCACGCTCGGCTGATTTTTTGATTTATTGTAGAGATGAGGTCTCGCTGCCCAGGCGGGTCTCGAACCCGCGGGCTCAGGCAATCCACTCACCTCAGCCTCCCAGAGGCGCGGGATTACAGGCTGAGCCACCGAGCCCGGCTCCAAAGCTTTTTTAAAATGACATATGTTTGTCCACAATTTAAGAATATATATTTGCTAAGACTGACTCAGATGAACCTAAAACATTTCTAAAATATTTATAGATTTTTTTTCTGCCTAAGACAGGAGATGTTCCTATTTAAAGAAATCAAAAATGATATTGGTTTAAAAGCTGTTAGGAGTTGGGCTGGGCTCGGTGGCTCAGCCTGTAATCCCAGCACTTTGCTGGGGCTGGTCTCATCTCAACAATAAATCAAAAATTAGCCAGGTGTGGTAGTGCATGCCTGTAGTTCCAGCTACAAGGAAGGCTGAGGCGGAAGAATCGCCGGAGCCCAGCAGGTCGATGCTGGGATGGCCGTGAGTGTGCCACATGAGTGTGGGCAATGGAGTGAAACTCCAACTCAAAAATAAATAAATAGATAAAAATAAAAGCAGTTTGTGGTAGTAAATAGAACTTACTTTAGCTTTCATATTCCCAGTAGTTTATGACAAGCTCAAAAAGTACTTTATTCCTACAGCAGGACTCCAAACAGATGTGCTTTGAAATAGCGTCTAGACCACCTAGCACCCTGATGCTTTTCACCTGCTGGTGACAGATGTGGCGTCAGGGTTTAGAAAATAGTTGTCCATCCACAGAAAAGGCATGCAAGAAGTACTACCCACTAGGAAAGTGTTACAGCTTCTCTGGAAACTGGTTGAGACCAACTGGTGGGGGCGAGGAGGGGACAGAAATTGCCCAACCTAGTTCTCTAGATACGTAAAACGTAAGAATAATAATCCTAAGAGAGGGTCTGAATTGGATGTAGACCAGAACTTTCTATTGCCCTGTATATTGATACACAGAAGAGAAAGTCTTGTCCAATAAGCATTTGTCTATTTAAGTTTTCATGTATTCAACACAAAGCTACTATGTCAGGTCCTGTTCTAGGCACCCAGAGACAGCTGTGAACAACACAAAGCCTCTGCCCACGTGGAAAGGAAATTCTAGTACACCTATAAGGTGCCAGGCACTTGGCCAACAAGTAGGTTCAAAGATAAAATAGGGACTGTCCTATTTTCAGCAGAGGGGAACACCAGAAAAGAGAAACTTGATCCAACCCAGGAGTTTAAAGAAAGCTTCCTGCCAGGCTCGGTGGCTCAGCCTATAATCCCGCACCTTTGGAAGGCTGAGGTGAGTGGATTGCCTGAGCCCGCGGGTTCGAGACCGAGACCCGTCTGGGCAACTTGGTGAGACCTCATCTCTACAACAAAATCAAAATGAGCTGGGAAGAGTAGCGCACGCCTGTAGTTCCAGCTACTGGGAAGGCTGAGGCGGAAGGATCGCCGGAGCCCAGCAGGTCGAGGCTGCGGTGGCCAGGAGCGGCCACAGAACTCCAGTCTGGGCGATGGAGTGAGACTCCAACTCAAAAAAAAAAAAAAAAAGAAAGAAAGCCTCCTGAAGGCCTCTTAACCCAAATCTTGATGGCTAAGATCTGAACAGGCGAGGAAATGTGGGAAGGGCATTCTAGACTGTGGAACATCATGGGGTTATGATGACATGTGGGACACGGACATGGGTGAGCAGTTCATACCATCCTGCCAACGGCTGAAGAAGAGACTAGAGAGAGAGGGAGGAGTGGGGGAATAGAAAGCCTTGTGTGCTGAGCCGAGGAGTTTGAATCTTACTGTGTAGGTGATGAAATGCCATCTAAGTGTTTTTTAATGAAAGAGGAGGAGGAAAGAAGAAAGGAAAAATTGTATTCAGACAGTCGCATATAGAATAGGTTCTGAAATGTTAGTAGGTTACACCTGCCAGCCATCTAGATTCTGGGCTTTAGAGAGTGCTGTAATTTTACTGATGCCCTTTCAAATGCTAACAAATTATTTAGTCACTCTTTAGTTGCTCTCTGTTCCCTTAAACCTTTATACTTTTAGATGCCCTGCTTGAAATTGGGTGTAACTTTGGGAGGCGGAAGTGAGAGAGGATTGCCTGAGCCCAGGGATTCAAGACCAGCCTGGGCAACTTGATGAGACCTCATCTCTACAATAAATCAAAACATTAGCCAGGCGTGGTGGCACACGCCTGTAGTTCTGTAGTTCCAGTTACTTGGAAGACTGAGGCGGAAGGATCGCCCGAGTCCAACAGGTTGAGGCTGAGCTGGCATGAGTGTGCCACTGCACTCCAGCCTGGGCAGCAGAGTGAGACTCTGACTCAAAAACAAACAGGGGGATCAGAAAATATTAGCAATAACAATAATAAAAGTATTCCAAGGAGGCTAATGAGTTTTTCCACCCCAATTTAAACTATATATTCTGACCTTAAAGATTAGAATAAAATCAGTAGATGGAATTGTGACAAAGACCCCAACTCAAATAGTAATAAATAAATTCATAAATAATAGATGGAAAAGAAAAAGATTAGAATGTATTCTAGGCAAAGCCTCATGCCAAAAAAGAAAAGAAAAAACAGTTCAGGAAAAGTAACTGCTCAGATCTTCTCTTAGTTTTTTGTTGTTTTTTTTGAGTTGGAGTCTCACTCTGTCACCCTGACTGGAGTGCAGTGGCCGATCCCGGCCACCACAGCCTCGACTTGCTGGGTTCCAGGGATCCTTCTGCCTCAGCCTTCCGAGTAGCTGAATCTACAGGCGCGTGCTACCACGCCCGGCTGATTTATTTATTTATTTTAGAGATGAGGTCTCGCCAAGTTGCCCAAGTGGGTCTCAAACCCGCGGGCTCAGGCAATCCACTCACCTCGGCCTCCCAAAGCGCTGGGATTACAGGCTGAGCCACTGAGCCCGGCCTGATCTTCTCTTAGTTATAATACATGATCTAAATTTAAAAATAATCAGTAGGTTGTAGTTCTGAATCGAAATTAAGAGCAGAGTTAAAGAGTTTACACCTCAGAAATTTAAGTTATAAAAGGCATTTAATATTTTTAGAGAATGAAAAAAGGAATAGCTCCTGATTCATTTAGATGGGGGGAAAACTTTCATCTTTGAGCCCCCAAGTATCAAAAAATTAGCTGGGCGTGGTGGCACGCACCTGTAGTTCCAGCTACTTGGAAGGCTTTGTTCTTTTTATTAGTAACGTCTATAACTATCTTATGAAAAGGAATGGCTTGGAAAAAGGGGCTTACTCTACCTGTATCCCTGATGCCAAGACTGATTTTAAAGCTGTGTTGTAAAATAAAAGAATATAATTGGAAGAAGTGATTTGCCTTTATGAAACAACGATGCTTATGTTAGGCCTTAGAGAAGAAGGACAGAAATGGAGTCAAGATGTTTCTGGTTCTGTTTCCAGCTCTGCAAGAATACTAAGGCAGATGCCATGGTGAAGGACTTGTATGTTGAAAATGCCCAGTTGTTGAAAGCTCTGGAAGTGACTGAGCAGCGACAAAAAACAGCAGAGAAGAAAAATTACCTCCTGGAAGAGAAGATTGCCAGCCTCAGTAACATCGTCAGGAACCTGACACCAGCGCCATTGACTTCCACACCTCCTTTGAGGTCATAGCCAAACCAAAGGGTACATTCATAATAGTGCACTTTACTGAAATAGGTGGAACATTGCAGTAGATTCTCTCAACTCTCTCTCTCTTTTTCAAACCTTTAATGGCTTAAAATTGAGCCTAACCTAAAACTGCTAGCAGCAGAATGGCAGTTTCTTCATCATAATTCATTTTTCTAAGTAGACCCTTGTAGAAGTTTCAAGTAAGTATTCACATATTTCACTGTTTCAATTATACCCAAGACTTGTTTATTTTTTTAAAAAGTCTACTAGTAGCCACCAAGTTGGATATATGAAAACAATTCAAGAACCTTAAAATCCTAGTTTTGAATGAGTTTATTTTTAAAAATCACTATTATAAGTCTGTGTGTAAAGTCCAACTATCTTAAGTTTGAGATCTGATTAGAATGGCTGTTATGGACTTTGTTTTAAAACCAAATTTAGGTGTTCTTACACATTGAAATATTGCCGGGCTCAGTGGCTCAGCCTGTAATCCTACACTTTGGGAGGCTAAGGTGAGTGAATTGCCTGAGCCTGCAGGTTTGACACCCACCTGGGCAACTTGGCGAGACCTCATTTCTACAGTAAATCAAAAAAAATAGCCAGGCGTGGTAGCGTGCACCTGTAGTTCCAGCCACGTGAGAGGCTGACGCAGAAGGATGACTGGAACCCAGCAGGTCAAGGCTGCGGTGGCTGGGAGTGTGCCACTGCACTCCAGTCTGGGCAACAGAGTGAGACTCCAACTCAAAAAAAAAAAAATGAATGAATGAATGAAATATTGAAAAGTCATTCTATTTGTAGCAGTTTTGGTCCTTGAATGAATTGGTAGATAATCATTCTGTTTGATAAGGAGGCTGGACCCAATAACCACTGAGGTCATCTCATCTGCCAGACTCCACCTTCTAATGCCTGTGACAGTATTACCACTCTTTGTATTATAGATTTAGAACTGATTTACTCAAATGCACTTTTAATGAATGTTAAAGCTTTACTTTGTTGAAACAGCCTTTTCTTCCTTCTCTTAGAAGTTTCTTGTGGGAGCTTATATCCTAAGAAATGGATAAAGGCCCATCATTAAAGCATTTGAACTATAGGGCAAGTTCTAAACAAATTAATTTGGTGTCAGCAACTACTCTTAGAAGAGGGATAAGCAGGCCATGTGGGTTTTCTGTCTCAAATCTTAAGAGTTCATGAACTTACCTTTGAGAATTTCCTCAAGAACTCAGGGAACGATATTTTAAACTGTCTTCCTGAACTACTATAGGGCCTCTGTAAGAATCCGAAATGTATAAACCATGTGACCTCATTTATTTGTCTTATATATTGACAGCCATAGTAGAATTTTTATTTCTACATTTTTAGTAAAGTTAATATTCTGAAAAAGTCCTTGATTTTAGAGTTCAAAATCTCTCCTAACTTATGGAAGAGTTTGTTTGTTTTAAATAGGTCAAAATTTCCATGCTTCTTGCTCCTCCTATACCTCACATCTGATCATAAGAATTTCTTACTGGCCAGGTGTGGTGGCTCACACCCATAAGCCCAGCACTTTGAAAGGCAGAGGTGAGAGCATTGCCTGAGCTCACCGGGAGTTCGAGACCAGCTTGGGCAACTTGGTGAGACTTCGTTTCTACAACACATCAAAAAATTAGCAGGACGTGGTGATGCATGCCTGTAGTTCCAGCTACTTGGAAGGCTGAGGTAGGAGGATCGCCTGAACCCAGCAGGTTGAGGCTGTGGTGGCCATGAGCTTGCCACTGCTCCAACCTGGGCAAAGAGTGAGACTCTGACTTAAAAAAAAAAGAAAAAAAGAATTTCTTACTGTTATAAGTATTGGCAGGCCATCTGAGTTAAACTCAGAGTGCTAGATAGGACTTTCCATTTATGCTCAAGGTCAGAACTTTACAGAACAGTAAACAGTTTAGATTGAGTAACATTTCCCCTCCAATTATAATCTTTGCTTCCAGCCTGCTCCCACCAGCAGTGGGTGGAGGACTTCCTAGGTGCAGGGCACTACCTGAGCTCATCACAGCCACCTACTTGTTTTCATGGGAGAGTAATTAGAACAGAAAAACTCACCTTAATGTATTCCTAGAGGACTAAGCCCATTCATGTATAAGAAGTACAACAGCAAAATCAAGCACTGCTGTATGGACAGGAACACAAGATCAAGAAAACTGCCTGAGTCAGAATGCCAGAAACTCAGTTTCAACAAAATACTTTCTAACAAGGGACTTCAGGGTTCCTTTGGCACCTAGCCATCTATTATTAGTCTCACCTGCCAACCTGAAGTCCTCACAGCAAGAGACTTGACAAGAAACTGTTGCTCATGGGACTGGGAGTTCACACCCATGAAACAGACATTTTAATTTTTGCCTGGCTCTTATTATCAGAAAGCCTTGATTTCCCCTGGAAAAGAATTAATTTTAACCTTTCCCTATAATTATACTTAAAATGATTTGACATCTGCTAACATGCCTTTCCCAAATCTTTCTTCTCTAGTGCAAACATTCCTAGTAAACCACTTGCATGGCATTAGCTTTAACAGAAAAAATTTTTTTTCGCTTACAACTGTGGATAGATCTAGGCTAAGGTCAAAAATAAACTAAGCACCTACAGTGTACTCATGTGCTATGCTTCAATTTCCTCAAGGTTATTGCCATTGGAACTAAATACCAATTATATTTCTCAGATAGCTGACTTAGCATGTGATCACACTTGTATTTATTTTTTTCTTACGTTATGAAAAGTGCAGATTGTTTCCTATACCCTTGTATTTATGTGTATATAAAATGCTGTAAAATGAATGTAAATAGGACTTTCTGAAAAGTTTTAGACTACATTTAGAATCCCTTTATTGAATATCAAAATGCTGCTCAAATGAAAGTTAATTTAACCAACATCTAGGTGCTTAATTGTTTTACCCCACTTATGAGACTGGAAAAAAAATCAATAGGAGAAACATCCAGATATCTTAAATTTGTACATCTTGGCAACAGTTTATTTTTGAGAAACGGTTTAGAGTGGGAATTTAACTGGTAATTTTTAATGTTATAATTTTTAAAAAGATCTTTTAAATAGATGAAATGTAAACTTAAAGTTACATGTATAGTTTTGACTTTTGACTCTGTAATAGCACTTTTTAAAATCGCAAGTTATATATTATTTTATAGGTATGTAGCTGCCTGTTTGTTGAAAAGCACTGATTTTTAAAACTTTTGATTTGAAAACAGTTATTTAGCTAGGCGCAGTGGCTCACGCCTGTAATCCCAGCACTTTGCAAGACCGAGGCAGGAGGATCACTTGAGCCCAGGAGTTTGAGATGAGGCTGGGCCGCATAGGAGGACCTCATCTCTACGAAAATAAAATAGAAATAATTATTTGAAATAATTCTAGAAAAGGGAATCAAGTTTTCCTTTGTAATAATAATACGTGACACTGAAAAAAGGAAAATGTGACTGCGAAGACCCACGTTATCCTGCTTTGCTTCCCTCTGCTTTTTGAAAGCCTGCCCTCCTAAGTCCGATTTGTGAAGGGAGAGCAGAAAGGGAGGGACAGAACCAGCCACAGTATTTTGTTTTATTTATTTTTCTAAAACTCTTGCTAAAAAGCCAGATTTTTGAAACTGCTTAAATGTGAATCCTTCCCAGAAATGTCAGTGCATTGCTTGTACATATAGTCTCCGGCATATTTTACATCAGTAGGTCACAAAGTCATAGGCTTTCAAGATACAGGAGGATGCCTTACAGGTCTGGTATTTTAATAATGCACCAATACCCAGGGCAGGCATCACTGTGATAAGTTTTGGGGTTTTTTGTTTTTGCTTTTGCATTTTGTTTTGTCTTTTCCTTAAGAATGAATAAGGTTTTATGGCAGACTTATGGTTTTTTAACATGTGGGAAATGAATTTTCTATTTTGTGATTTATGTAATTTCTTTCTTGCTTGCTGAGTGAAGGAATAGAGAAATGTGTTGCTATTATCAGTATCTTCAAGGTATTTCCAACCAAGGCAAGGCTAAGTGCTTTGTGACCGTGTTGAACAAGTCCTGTACTGAATGGATTGCCTGTATTGACCTTTGGGAATTACATAACTATACAGGTAATGCCAAAAACCCAAGGTCACAGCCTAGTCACCAAAGCACTCATTTAAAACATATTCATCATATCATGTTCAGACCTATTGGAACGTCTCAGCACTGTAAAATAGTTTTGATTTTATGGTATATGAATAGCTATTTAACAAATTAAAGTTAGTTTTCTGCTTCTCAGCTTTTTTAGACGATACAAGATAAATTATTATTGGGGAGATAGGATCATGGCATGATTTAAGGGAACATCGGTGAAGAAAAACCAAGTTTATCAAAAGCCATCTCTAAATTCCTGTTCAGATAAGGATTAGTGTATATGTGTTTATATCAGCTTTGTATATTTCATCTTAGCTGCTCTGTCCTGGAAAGATTTTAATGTGAGCTTAAAATGTAAATAAATAATTTTGCAAACATGCCTTTTGTTTTCTATATACCTGAACTTTTCTAAAGTTTCACTGTGTCTATTACTGGTCTTTAGAATGACAGCATCAAAATATTGCACTAAACACATTCTACAAATGCAGAATCTTGGCCCCCTATCCCAAACCTATTACATCAGTATCTTCATCCTCAAAAGATCGCCAAGTGATTTGTATGTGATTTAGAGCACTGGGGCTCCATTCCTGTCACAGAATTGATGACTTTCACATAGGCAGTGTGAGGTCCCTGCAAAATCCTGACTCGACCTCAGGTGAGGCCCTGCTTGGAATTGTGGATGCTTCAGAGGGAACTTTATTTCACTTGGCCATTTTTATGGGTGAATGATGAGATATATGCAATCAGAGACATAAACAGCTAATCTTAAAGCACATTAATAGGCCAAGCTCGGTGACTTAGCCTGCAATCCCAGCACTTTGGGAGGCCAAGTCGAGTGGATTGCCTGAGCCTGCAGTTTCAAGACCAGTCCAGGCAACTTGGCGAGACCTTGTCTCTACAATAAAATGAAAAATAGCCGGGTGTGGTGGTACATGCCTATAGTTCCGACTACTCGGAAGGTTGAGGCAGAAGGATCGCCAGAGCCTAGCAGGTCGACGCTGGGGTGGCCATGAGCGTGCGTGTCACTGCACTCTAGGCAAAGGAGTGAGACTCCAACTCAATAATAATAATAATACGCTAAATACTGAAATGTAGAAGTGAAATGTTGACCAAACTAGACCCATCTCGAGAGAATTGTTTTATTTTAATTTTAATTTTTTTGAGTCAGAGTCTCCCTCTGTTGTCCAGGCTCAAGTACACTAGCACACTCATGGTCACCGCAGCCTCGACCTACTGGGCTCAGGTGATCCTTCCACCTCAGCCTTCCAAGTAGCTGGAACCACAGGCATATGCCACCACACCCAACTACTTTTTTTATTTATTGTAGAGATGAGGTCTCGCCAGGTTGTCCAGACTGGTTTCAAACCTGTGGGCTCAGGCAATCCTCTCTTCTCCGTCTCCTAAAGTGTTGGGATTACAGACATGAATCACTGCACTTGGCCATTTTCAGTGCTTTTGTGTCAACCTCACACTGCCTTTGTGAGAAAGGAACGATCATTATACCAAAGTTACAAATGAGAGAAAGGAAGCTTAGCCAAGCTGTGACTTACTCAAGGCAACACAGCTAGCTAAGGAGACTCAGGACTGGAGGCCCAGGTTTGTTTGTGTTAACATGTTATAGCACTTGGAACAATTTCTACTTCTGGCAGGATAACTTTTAATTAGTATTGATTGGAATAGTAACCATGTGCACTGCATTCTGAATGAAAGCACTGTGTAAAACATCTCTGCAATCTATTTGGGGTAGAGTGGTAAGATTTATGCACAAAAAATTATTAGGAAAAAATATATATCCATGCAGAAGACAAGTTTTGTCAATGGACTCAGCGCTGTGAACACTGAAATAGGGAAGATTAGTGTCAAATAGGTAAGGTCCTTAACCTAGCATGAAATGTAATTCTGCACTTCCTTGACATTAGTGTTGCCTGTGTGTTTTCACAGGCATTCATTCTGCATACAAAAAGTAATATTTTTCTCTCTAATATATGTCTGCATCCATTTTCCCATAGTAATGGTTACATTTTGGCATTAAGACTGGAATTCTAACAAATTATATAAAATGTCTACAAGCTGCTGATTGAGCTCAATTTCATCCAGATAAAATATGTCATAAGTGACCCAGTGTGGTAGCTCACAACCTATAATCCCAGCACTTTGGGATGCCGAGGTGAGAGGATTGCCTGAGCCCACGGGTTCGAGACCAGCCCGGGCAACTTGGCAAGACTTCATCTCTACAGTAAAATCAGTAAAAAAATTAACCAGGCGTGGTGGCACATGCCTATAGTTCCAGCTACTTGGAAGGCTGAGGCAGAAGGATTGCCTGAGCCCAGCAGGTTGAGGCTGTGGTGGCCATGAGTGTGCCACTGCACTCCATCCTACGTGGCAGAGTGCGACTCTAACTGAAAAGAAAAAAAAGTCATAAGTCACAAAAGTACTTTTTATTTGTTATTTGGCTACCTCATTTGCAAATCAGGAGAAATGACTAGTTTTGACAAATGGACGTCTTTTAAAATTCCCCCCCTGCCACGTTAAGACTGTACAACAGAAAACTATAAAACTGAATCAGTGAAATATTATAGGCAACAATGCAAACCAAGCTGGACACCCTTATGTTAAAATTATATTCAATTCTGAGAAATGGTTACATGGGATACGCCTTCCTAGTTAGAGCAAAGTAGACAACTCTTTAACAGTCTTTACAGCCCAGAACAGGTATTTACCAATTATTTTTCTTTCCTGTTTGGAGGCGTATCTATCTTCAAGACCTCAAATAAGCACCAACCTTGTGCCAGGCACTAAGAAGTTATCCACTATTAAAATGCTGTGAACAATAAAAGGGACTATTCAAAAGTGTCAATGTCATTAAAGTAGGTGGGGGAGGCTGTGGCAGTGTTCTAAATTAAAGGAGACTAAATAGCCATGACAACTAACTGTGGTACCTAACCCTTGGCTTAACTGACAAAACTAGAACTGGCAATTGGAACATAGATGATAGACCAGAAAAAAATAATTTCTCTCTCTCTCTCTCTCTCTTTCGAGATAGGGTCTCACTCTGTCACCCAGGATGGAATGCAGTAGCACAATCATAGCTCCTGCAGTCTTGAAATTTGGGGCTCAAGCCTTCCTCCTTAGCCTCCCGAGTAGCTAGGACTACAGGCATGCACCCCCAAGTCCTAACTTTTTGTAGAGACAGGGATCTCACTATGTTGCCCAGGCTGGTCTCAAACTCCTGACCTCAAGCAATCCTCCTGTTCAGCCTCCCAAATCGCTGGGATTACAGGCATGAGCTACTATGCCTGACCCTAGAAAACAGTATTATATCAATGTTAAATATACTAAAGTTGATCATTACCATGTTTATGTAAAAGTATATTCTAAGAAAATATACACTGAAGTATTTAGGAATAAAAGCCATGATGTATGCAGCTTATTCTCAAATGACTCGACAAAATTACCCAGACATGTGCGCACAAACACACAGAGAAAGACACTGAAAGACAGAGAAAGGCAGGGTAGGGAGAAAACAAAAAGCAATGGAATGAAATGTTAGGAAAAGGCTGGACTCAATAGCTCACCCTGTAATCCCAGCACTTTGGGAGACCGAGGTGAGTGGATTGCCTAAACCCGTGAGTTTGGGACCAGCACAGGCAACTTGGCGAGACCTCATCTCTACAATTTAAAAAAAAAAAAACAGGCCTGGCTCCGTGGCTCAGCCTGTAATCCCGCGCTTTGGGAGGCTGAGATGAGTGAATTGCCTGAGACCGCAGGTTCTAGACCCACCTGGGCAACTTGGTGAGACCTCATCTCTACAATAAAAAAAAATAAAAAATAAAAAAACTAGCCGGGCGTGATAGCGCACCTGTAGTTCCGGCTACTTGGAAGGCTGAGGTGGAAGGATCGCCAGAGCCCAGCAGGTTGAGGCTGTGGTGGCCGGGGGCGGTCACTGCACTCCAGTCTGGGTGACAGAGAGTGAGACTCCAACTCAAAAAAAATAAAAAATTAAAAAATCAGCCGGGTGTGGTAGCACGCGCCTGTAGTTCCAGCTACTTGGAAGGCTGAGGCAGAAGAATTGCTGGAGTCCAGCAGTTCGACGCTGGGTTGGCCGTGAGCCTGCCACTGCACTCCAGCCTGGGCAATGGAGTGAGACTCCAACTCAAAAAAAAAAAAAAAAAAAGAAATGTTAGGAAAAAAAGGTAAGTCCACAAAAAGGATACGCAAGCATTATTTGTATTTTTTAAATATATATTTTATTTTAGAGACGTGGGGTACAATTCAGGATTAGATATACAAGTGGTCATCATACAGGTGAAGTTTGGGCCTCCCTTTGGTCCCCACTTTGCCTGGTTTGAGATCAAGTACCCTTATTGATTTTTTGTTTTGTTTTGTTTTGTGAGAAAGCAGGATTTATTGAGAGCACAGGAAAGCTCCCAGAGCTGGAGGGGACTCGAAGGGATTGCCCCCTTATTGATGTTATGTGCCCTCTATCCCCATTATCTGTATTATTCCTGCAGTCTTTCTATCATTTTGAAATTATTTCCAAACAAAACATCTAAAATGTTATAGATAAAAACTTACTTGGTGTGGTGCTAAGCACCTTAAACTTCCTTACCCTCACAGCTACTCTAAGGTATAGATGACACTCCCATAGGAGAGGAGAGAGACCTAGAGACCATTTATAGTGGCCTGTCCATATGCCCATGGTGTATTAGGAAAAGTTCGGCAGTGGAATTTTTTTCCCCTATTTCCCTGGGAATATGGAAAATGGGAAAACCTGGGGCAATTGAGGCAGCTGTCAGAAGAGGTAAAAGCCAAAAGGAAGAATCAGCAGGGTCTATAAGGTGACAGACGCTATGAATTCCACATACAAAAATGACAATGGTGAACATCCATGAAGGGCTCTGAATATTTCTAGTAAGTAGCACACCCTCTTCTACATATATGTTTTCTTTTCTTTTCTTTTCTTTTTTTGAGTCATGGTTTCACTCTGTCACCCAGGCTGGAGTCAGTGGCGCCATTCCTGCTCACTGGAGCCTCAAATTCCCAGGTCATGAGATTCTCTTGCCTCAGTCTTCCTAATAGTGGCACTGCAGGTGAGCAACACCATGCCTGGTTGATTTTTTTACTTTTTGTAGAGATAAGGTCTCGCTATGTTGCCCAGATTGATCTTGAACTCCTGGGTTCAAGCAATCCTCCCACCTCAGCCTCCCAAAGTGCTGGGGTTTCAGGTGTGAGCCCCTGCGCCCAGCCTATTGAACCTTTTCAAGATATCTTCCTCTCCCTCAAAGCCTGGGAGTAGGAGCCTCTCCCTTGTGCTCACATAAGCAGCCTGTGCATTCCCAGCCGAAACAGGTGCCAGTCTGCACACAATTGCCTACTGACCTGTCTGCCTCCGTTAGACCCTAAGATCCAAGACAAGAACTGGCATCTTGTTCACCATGATAATTATTCCCAGTTCCCAACTCAATGCCTAAAGCAAAATTGGTGCTCAATTAATATTTATTATATGGATGGAAGACTGTACATTTCTATTTTGAGTATGTCACTCTAAAATGGAACTCAAAGGGGTTGCAGTCGCTCACCCATGTGTCCCGCGTGACATGGGGGGAGGGGGAGGGAGGGACTCCAGGGGCCAGCAGGAGCTGCTGTGGAGGCTCCCTGCCTCAACCCCTATGGCTGGGCAACCCCCTCCACACACACATAAATAAATAAATAAAATGGCACTTATAGGAGAATATGCATGCTCATTGTTTTATGTATATGATTTAAGGATGTTCTCGATTTTCTCTTTATTTGATTATTTATGTATTGATTTATTTGAGTCAGAGTCTCACTCTGTCACCCAGGCTGGAGTGCCGTGACACACTCATGGCTGCCACAGCCTTGATCTGCTGGGCTCAGGTGATCCTTCTGCCTCAACCTTCCAAGTAGCTGGGACTGCAGGTGTGTACCACTATGCCTGGCTAATTTTTAAAAATTTATTTATTGTAGAAACGAGGTCTCGTTAGGTTGCCCAGGTTGGTCTTGAACCCCTGGGCTCAGGAAAACCTCTTGCCTCTGCCTCCCAAAGTGCTGGCATTGCAGGCATGAGCTTCCTCCCCTGGCTTTTTTTATCCCCCCACCCCCCAGAGGCAGGGTCTCACTCTGTCTCCCAGGCTGGCATACAATGATGTGATCATAGTTCTCTGTAACCTCAAACCCCTGATTCGAGCAATCCACCTCAGTCTCCCAAGAAGCCAGGACAACAGGCACATGGCACCATAACCAGCTAGATTTTTTTGGTTGGTTTTGTCTTTGTAGAATGAGGTCTCGCTGTGTTGCCCAGGCTGGTCTCAAACTCCTGACCTAAAGCAAACCTCCCGCCTTGGCCTCCCAAAGCCAAGGGATTACAGGCGTGAGCCAGCCTTTTTTAAATGAAAGGATCAAAGTTTTAAAAATATTTTAGCAAAGAATTGAAAAAATTTTCTAAATGGTCTAAGGAAAAATCACTTTTCAGCATGCTAAAAGTATAGAGTTTTATTCTAGCAGTTGAAAGAGTACGTTGTCCTTTCTAGCCCACAAATCACAATCAAACAAATCTGACCATAAGTAATACAAGTGCATGACATTTACTCTAATGAATGGTTAGTAAACACAATGTAACAAATTAAACATGACCTTTTTCTAAAGAAAAGGACAAGGCCAGGTGCATCCAAGAGTTGCTTGAGCCTGGGAGTTGGAGACCAGCTCAGGCAACACAGGGAGACCTCATCTGTATTAAAAAAAAAAAAAAATTAGCTGGGCACGGTGTCATGTGCCTGTAGTCTCAGCTACTTGGGAGGCTGAGGTGAGAAAGATCGCCTGAGCCCAGGTCAATGCTGCAGTGAGCCATGGTCGTGCCACTGCACTCCAGCCTGAGCAGCATAAGGAGACTCCAACTCAAAAATAAGAAAAGAACAAAATTCTAGTGGATTTTTTCTTCTCTTCGGTAGAGCAGCTTAGCTTATCTAACACTGAGACAATAGCCTAATTTTTGCTACTCAACAAATTGCAATATTCTCATTTTTCTGATGAGAGCAAAAACTTACAAGCTGGTTCATTTTCTGACTGCATAAAGTGGCTTGCTGGGCTTGTGATTTAAATGTCTTCCTACAGTAAATTTTCTGTTTTTTTTTTTTTGAGTTGGAGTCTCACTCTGTCGCCCAGACTGGAGTGCAGGGGCCGCTCCCGGCCACCACAGCCTTGACCTGCTGGGCTCCGGCGATCCTTCCGCCTCAGCCTTCCAAACTAGCTGGAACTACAGGCACATACTACCACATCTGGCTGATTTTTGATTTATTGTAGAGATGAGGGCTCACCAAGTTGCCCAGGCAGATCTCGAACCCGTGGGCTCAGGCAATTCACTCACCTCAGCCTCCCAAAGGCGTGGGATTACAGGCTGAGCCACCGAGCCTGGCTTCCTACAGTAAATTTTCAACCACCTGCTTGGACCTAATGATCTCATAATGCGAGAAGATTAAGTCACTTCCTGTTGCTCTTTATTTTTATTCTGCTCGCTAAACATGCAGTTTAAAATGAAGGCAAGGTAAGAACCAACTTCAAAACAGCAATTAAACTTTTCTCCCAGAGTAAAAAATAGCGTTGCACCTTCCTGAATTCAAAGATTATTCATACTTTAAAATAATTAAGCTTTTTTCTATATAGAAAGATTATCTAATGCCCTACCATACGGTGATCATCACTGTTGACATATTGGTGAACTGTCTTCCAAATGTAATTTTGTGCTTAAATATGGACACACAAGTACATATTCATAAACAATTTTTTTATTCACACACAATTTTATATGCACACACATATATACACACATATGCATATGGTTTGCTCCACAACTCTCATATATAGGAAATATCACATTATTATTGTTGTTGTTGTTGTTGTTGAGTTGGAGTCTTACTCTGCTGCTCAGGCTGGAGTGCAGTGCCACAATCAGCTCACAACAACCTTGACCTCAGGGCTCAGGCAATCCTTCCACCTTAGCTTCCCGAGTAGCCAGGATGACAGCCATGAGCCACCATGCCTGGCTAATTTTATTTTATTTTTTTATTTTTATTTTTTGAGTTGGAGTCTCACTCTGTCGCCGACTGGAGTGCAGTGGTACACTCCTGGCCACTGCAGCCTCACCCTGCTGGGATCCGGCAATCCTTCTGCTTCAGCTTTCCCAGTAGCTACAACTGCAGGCGCATGCTACCACGCCTGGCTAATGTTTGATTTATTGTAGAGATGAGGTCTCACCAAGTTGCCCGGGTGGGTCTCGAACCCGCGGGCTCAGGCAATCCACTCACTTCGGCCTCCCAAAGCGCTGGGATTACAGGCTGAGTCACCGAACCCGGCCAGTTTTATTTTTTATTTTATGTATTTGTTTATTTTTGAGTCAGAGTCTCACTCTGTCGCCCAGGCTGGAGTGCAGTGACACACTCATGGCCACCACAGCCTCTATCTGCTATACTCAAGTGATCCTTCCTCCTCAGCCTTCCAAGGAGCTACAACTACAGGTGCATGCTACCACACCCTGCTTTCTTTTTTCTTTTTCTTTTTTTTTTGAGTTGGAGTCTCACTCTGTCACCCAGGCTGGAGTGCAGTGGCATGCTCACAGCCACCCCAGCGTCGACATGCTGGGCTCTGGTGATCCTTCTGTCTCAGCCCTCCAAGTAGCTGGAACTACAGGCACATGCTACCATGCCTGGCTTTTTTTTTTTTAATTGTAGAGACGAGGTCTCACCAAGTTGCCCAGGCTGGTCTCGAACCCCTAGGCTCAGGCAATTCTCTCACCTCAGCCTCCCAAAGTGCCAGGATTACAGATTGAGCCACTGTGCCCGGTCTGTTTTTTATTTTTTTGTAGAGATGATGCCTCACTATGTTGCCTAGGCTGGTCTCAACTCCTGGGCTCAAGCAATTCTCCTGCCTTGGCCTCTCAAAGTGTTGGGATTACAGGCCTGAACCATCATACCATCATACCCATTTTTTTTTTTTAGTTGAAGTCTCACTCTGTTGCCCAGAATTGAGTGCAGTAGCACACTCCCAGCCACCATAGCCTCGACCTGCTGGGCTCCAGCGATCCTTCTGCCTCAGCCTTCCAAGTAGCCGTACTGCCACGGCTAATTTTTTTAAAATTTATTGTAGAGATGAGGTCTTGCCAAGTTGCCTGGGTGGATCTCGAACTCACGAGCTCAGGCAATCCACTCACCTCGGCCTCCCAAGGTGCTGGGATTACAGGCTGAGCCACCGAGCCGTGCCTTTTTTTTTTTTTTAGGAGATGGGGGTCTCACTACTTTGCTGAGGCTGGTCCTGACTCCTGACCTCAAGCCATCATCCCACCTCAGTCTCCTAAATAGCTGGGATTACAGAAGCAAGCTATCACGCCTGGCTAGGAGTGCTTCTGAAGTGTTTCTATTCAACCCATCCCTCAAAACACAAAGATCGAAGGGGCCAGGCCCCAGGCTTTCTGCTTCTCTTGAGAGCAGGGTACAGACCAGCTGAATGTCTAGAGACAGAAGATACCTTGCCAGACATAAGCACCAATTCCTCCTGGGAACAGCAGGTGAAGTCCAGGGCTCCAGTGAGACCGCCTCCCCCTGCTCACTTGAGAAAATATGAGATGCCTCAGCAGGCCCCCAGGTCCTTTCTGTCTTTTATCCTGAATGATCTGTGCCCAGGGGTATCTACAAGAGGGCGGGAGAGAGACAAGATCTGCCACCACCCTCCCCAGACAGGATGCGACACCTCCAAAGCCCAGAGCAGCCAGTGGGCAGAGTTCTACCCTGGTCCTTGGGTTCCCTGGAGAAGCATCCTCGCTTGGCTCACTGCTCAGGGAAAGCAGACATAACCAAGCTGCCCAGGTCCCTCAGAAGAGAGGCAGCAGCTCCAGAAGGACCAATAGCAGGAATTCTTGGAGGGGGCCTTGGGACTTTCCAGATTTGGGGACCAGAGAGAGCATGTGAGATTGCAGGACTAAAATAAGTAAATATCTGACTAGAATTTTGGATACAGAGAAGGGAGAGTAGGGGGTTAGGAGTGGGAGGACCAGGGCCGGTCACGATGGCCCGGTAAACCATGGCAAGGAACATGGGCCTGACCTTAGGACAACAGCTGCCTTGCTGGGGAGTGGTATGAGCAAATGTAGGGGTTTTTGTTGCTTTGTGGAACAGAAGGGCATAAGTGAGGAGGCTCCCTCGTGTCCTGAGCCCCAGCCACTCAGTTCCCCTTCCTGGAGGCACTCAGGGCGGGTTTCTGCATACCCACCAAGAGATCTTTTTTTTTCTTGAGTCAGGGTCTCACTCTGTCACCCAGGCTGGAGTGCAGTGGCACAGTGATTGCTCATGGCAGCCTCGACCTCCTAGGCTCGGGCTACCTACCCTTCCACCTCAGCCTCATGAGCAGCTGGGATAGAGTTGCACACCACCACACCAGGCTAATTTTTTTTTTTTTGAGTTGGAGTCTCACTCCGTTGCCCAGGCTAAAGTGCAGTGGCACACTCACAGTCACCCCAGCGTCGACCAGCTGGGCTCCAGCGATCCTTCCACCTCAGCCTTCCAAGCAACCAGAAGTACAGAGGTGCGCTACCATGCCTGGTTAATTTTTTATTTTTATTTTTTATTGTAGAGACGAGGTTTCACCAAGTTGCCCAGGCTGTTCTCAAACCCGTGGGCTCAGGCAATCCACTCGCCTCATCCTCCCAAAGTGCTGGGATGACAGGCTGAGCCACTGAGCCCGGCCTCATTTTTTGAGTTTTTGTACAGACATATCTCACTATATTGCCCAGGCTGGTCTCCAACTCCAAGCAATTCTTCCGAGTGGACTTCCCAAAGTTGGATTACAGGTGTGAGTCACTATGCCTGGCCTCCAAGAGATCTTTGACATATGTTTTGATCCCAGTTGTATACACATTAGAGCATACTATGTACACTGTTCATCATGGTGTGGTTTTTTTTTTTCTTTTTTCACTTTAATCCCTACTGGAGACCATTCTGTATTAGTACCTCAGGCTTCTGATGGCACACTGCACTCTGCTCTGTGGATTACAGGACTTCTTTAACCATTCCCTCCCTGATGGTGCTCGAGTTGTCTTTATAGCATTTCTGTATCTGATGGATAAAGTGTACATGGGTAATTTCACACATGTGCAAGAGTTCCCAGAGTGAGAAAGCAGAATTACTGGATTCAAGGGGATTCTATCAGTCAGGGTTTTCTGGAAAAACATCCAACAGGGATGAACAGAGAAGGGGAAGGAGAGGGTGGAGGGAGAGAGAGATTTATGTTATGAAATTGCTCAATTGTGTGGAAGGCCAGCAGGCTGGAATCTCTGGCAGAAGTTTATGTCCTAAGGCAGAATTTCTCCTCCCAGAAATAACAGTTTTTGCTTTTAATGCAGGGGTCCGCAACCCCTGGGTTGTGGACCAGTACCAGTCGATGGCCTGTTAGGAACTGGGCCACACAGCAGGAGAGGAGCAGCGGGCAAGCGAGGAAAACTTCATCTGTATTTACACCTGCTCCCCCCCACTTGCATTACCGCCTGAGCCCCAGGTTCTGTCATATCAGGGGCGGCAACAGATCCTCACGGGAGCACGAACCCTACTGTGAACTGTATGAGAAAGAGACGTAGGTTCCTCATGAGAATCTAACGCCTGATGATCTGAGATGAAGCCGAGGTGGTGATGCTAGCACTGGGGAGTGGCTACAAATGCAGATTAACATTAGCAGTGAGGTTTGACTGCACAGAGTTCATAATAAATCAGTTGCTTGCAGACTCCTATCAAAACCTTTTCAGTGAGTGACAAGCGTGAGTTGATTACTTCAATTGTACAGCTGCATCTGAGGCAGGCTTCAAGTCAGAATCTGACACTTGTTTTAGTCCATGCATTACCTGTCCGTTATTTTATTTACCACTTCCATGTCTTTTTTTTATGGTGAGGTGTATAATTATTCCATTATAGATTACAATGTAATAATAATAAAGTTCACCATAAACGTAATGTGCTTGAATCATCCTGAAACCATCCCCTCTCATACCCTGCCCTCCCCCTATCCCCCAGTCCATGGAAAAAGTGTCTTCCATGAAACTGGTCCCTGATGCCAGAAAGTTGAGGACTGCGGTCTTAAGGCCTTTAACTGATTGGATGAGACTTACCTACATCATCAAGTTAATCTCCTCAATGTCAAGTGATTGCAGATGTTAATCACCGCTACTAACTACCGTCACAGCAACACGTAGATTGGTGTTTGATTAAATAACTGTGTATTATCGCCTAGCCAAGCTGACACAGGAAACTGACCATCATGGGAATGTCGTTGTCTTGCTAGTTGTGGTCCAGCTATTTTCCATAGATTCAGACTTCCATCAGCAACAGAATGATAGTGATTTCTTGTACTCTTGGCAATTCATATGCCACCAAATTTTTTTATATTCTCTAACTGAAAAATATGATGAGCACCCTTTTTGTTTGCATTTCTCCTGAGTGAGGTTGAGTTTGAGCATCTTTTTGTATGCTTAATAGCCTTTTATATTTTCCTTTGTGCTGACTGTCCATATATTTGCCTATTTTACCATTGGGTTGTTGGGCTTTTTCTTGTTAATTTGTAGAAGTTCTTTGTATAATGTGGAAATTAACCTTTGGTCTGTGATGTGGGTTAGAAATCTTTTTCCTGGCTTATTTCTCTTTTTATTTTACCTGTGGCAATTTTTGCCACTCATTCATGGCTTCCGGATTTTGAACCAAACCTTAAAAGGCCCTCTCCACTTTGACATATACTATATTTTCCTCATGGATCCATGAGGAAATACAACTTTTTAACATTTACACACTTTTGGTATAAACTATGAGGTAAGGATCCAATTGTATTTCCATGCAAAGATGGCTTACCCAGGTGTGCCCTACACTATTTATTCAATAATCTGTCTTTCCTCCTGTGATTTGATATGCCACCTTCACAATATAGTGACTTCCTGTGTATATTTAGGACTATTTCTGAACTTTCTGTTTTTCTTTTCATCAATGTTTGTTCATGCACCATCACCACCACTATTTTAATTATTACAATTTTAAATTTTGGTTTAATATCTAATGAGAAAATTTGTATTTTAGGAGGATCACTCTGACTACATTTTGGGAAATGGATTGGCGGAGAGCCCAGGCAAAGGATGGAAATGTCCAGGGGCTGAACAAGCCAGACAGTCCACAAGCTTGAGAATGGGAAATAGGATCAGGAAGAATGGACAGATCTGTGAGAGTCTTAAGATGTAGCCTCATCGTGCTTGCTGATGATCAGATGTGGGTATTAAGGGAAAGACTGAAGAGTCCAGAATGCCTCCCAAAAGTTCCTGCTTGGGCAGCTGGGGAGTTGAGGTCCCATCTGCCAGGAGAGGAGTGGGCTGAAGAAAGGACAGCAGATGGAATGTGTTATGTTACATAACCCATCTCATCATCCAGACTAGAGACTATTGTGCTAAGCCAGTAAGATTAGTGTCAGCAGCTAGGCTCAGTAGCTCATCCTGTAGTCCTAGCACTCTGGGAGACTGAGACGAGTGGACTGCCAAAGCCCATGGGTTCAAAACCAGCCCAGGCAACTTGGCAAGACCTCATCTCTACAATAAATCAAAAATTAGCTGGGTGTGGTAGCGCATGCCTGTAGTTCTGGCTACTTGGAAGGCTGAGGTGGAAGGATCACCTGAGCCCAGCAGGTCGACGCTGGGATGGCCATAAGCGTGACACTGCACTCCAGCCTGGGCAACAAAGTGAGACCCCAAATAAAAAAAAAAAAGATTAGTGTTAGATTATCCCCACTTTGCAGATGGAGAAACTGAGGCTCAGAGATGTTAAGTGACTAGTCCAAGGTCACAGATTTGTTATAGGGCAAGGCAGGGGTTCAAATCCAGGTCTGTCTACCCCAAATCTTGCTAGGAGGGGACAATGGCTGGCTGTCTTAGGCTCTTGGGAACCATATGAGCACTCACAGTAAAGAAATGTGGATGAGCCTCCAAGCCTTTCCTTCCAGCATCTGCTGCTGCCTGAGACACAAGGTTAATTGCAGGCAGCAGAATCCTGCAAAATGACCATTTCAAGACATTTGTTCAAAGACGGCCCCTTGTAAAGGGAGAGGAACCCACAGGCTGTGGTTCTCGGCCTGGCTGCACCTGGGAATCACCTGGGGAACTTTATCAGCGACAGATGCCTGGGCCCACCCCAGAGTCTCTGACTTGGTTGCTCTGAGGCATGGTCTGGGCATGAGGCCAATCACCTCTCCTGGCTGATTCTGATATATGGCCAAGTGTGAAAACCATGCATGGAGGGAACTTCTTCCTCTTTGATGGAAGCATCCTATGATATTAAGTGCATCTGCAGCTTTGCTGGATGAGGGTAAACGGCAGCTGTTTTCATGGACTCATCAGAGAACTCATCAAGCACCTGGCCCCTCCCACTCCTTGGGTGCCCTGCTACTGGGGACCCTCTAAGCCAGGAAGGGCATGCAATGGGGTCTCGGCAGGCTCAGAGACATTTCCCAAATTTCTTCTCCACCGGCTTGCAATGCCAACCACGAGGACTCAACTTTGTAAATTACGTGTGCTTTAATTCGGTGAACGAATTGTGTTCCTTGAGGTGCGTCACCTGTGAGCTGAGTGATCCCTTAGCCAGAATCCCTCAACCTGATTACCTGTGAAGCTGTCAGTATACATTAGATTATGCCACGTTAGCAGATTAACAAACAGCCCCAAAACTTCAGTGGCTTAAAACCACAAAGATGGCAAGGTACGGTGGCTCACTCCTGTAATCCCAGCACTTTGGGAGGCGGAGGCGAGAGGATTACTTGAGCCCATGGGTTGAGACCAGCCTGGGCAACATGGTGACACATCGTCTCTACAATAAATCAAAAAATTAGCTGGGCATGGTGGCATGCTCCTGCTGTTCCAACTACTTGGAAGGCTGAGGTGGAAGGATCACCTGAGCCCAGCATGTCAAGGCTGTGGTAGCCGTGAGCGTGCCACTGCACTGCAGCCTGGGCGACAGAGTGAGACACCAACTCAAAAAAAATCCACAAAGACGAGGGCTGCATGTCCTCGCAGGTTACCTGGGACCTCTGCTCCGCATGACTCCCTCTAGAGCCCAGGTTGCCACAGCTGCCACCAACTGGAGCATTGATCACAGCCCTGGCAGAGGGAAAATAGCGAGTTGATGTCCCCCAGATATGAAATGTGTCACTTCTGCTCACACTTCATCAAACTCAGTTACACAGCTACATCTAACGTCAACGCAGCTGGAAAACCCAATGCTGCCCTGCCCAGGAGACACAGACGGAGATGGACAACATCACTCATGACTCCCACCCTGTCACCACATGCTGCCCCCAGCAGAGAGCCAGTGGGTTGCCCAAGATGGCACAGGCCCTAGGGTCCCTGGCCTTAGGGTCCCTGTCTAGCTAATGTCTGTCCCCATTGTTAAGGGACATGGACATGGGCCCATTACAAAGACAAACGCTGGTCACTCTACCTGGGTTCACTGCTCCGCTTCAGGCCCTCAAAGTCTGAGGAGCTTGAAGCCACTTGAGGTTGTGTCCCAGGGGGTGGGGATGCCCAAGGTCTCAGGGCTAGGCCCAGTCTCACCCTTGTCAAACTTTCTTCTGCCTTATCGCCACCTGACTCTGAGTGGCCGATTGCCTGGGTTCAAAGCCGGGAATGAGATGCAATGAGAGGGGCTTTCCTGCACCAGGCTCTTGCCTTCAGGGGTCATTTAAGGCTGAGCTGACTCAGTCTCCCACTCAAAGGCTGGATGCTTACCAACCCGAGTATTTGAGGAAGTGACTCAAAAAATTAAGACACGGGGTGGAGCAGCGATGTCTGCAGCGGCCTCCGACCCGCTTCCCCCTGCTCTACCTGCAGCCGGGCAGGCCAGGTGGGTTGAGCAACTCGGGTCTCACTTGCACCTTTAGGGGAATGAACCCCCCCCAAATGTGTCCCTAACTCGAGCACATTTCCAAGGTGCTTTGCTTATTTTTTTATTCAGGGTCTCATTCTTGTCCAGGCTGGAGTATGGTGGCACAATCACAAGGCTCTCTGCAGCCTCGACACCCTGGGCTCAGGTGATCTTTCTGCCTCAGCCTCCCCAATAGCTGGGACTACAGGTGCACAGCACCACACCCAGGTAATTTTTTGTTGTTGTTGTTGTTGGAGTCTCACTCTGTCGCCTAGACTGGAGTGCAGTGGCCGCTCCCGGCCACCACAGCCTCGACCTGCTGGGCTCCGGCGATCCTTCTGCCTTAGCCTTCCAAGTAGCTGGAACTACAGGCGCGCGCTACCACGCCGGCTGATTTTTGATTTACTATAGAGATGAGGTCTCGCCAAGTTGCCCAGGCAGTTCTCAAACCCGCGGGCTCAGGCAATTCACTCACCTCAGCCTCCCAAGGCTAATTTTTTTTTTTTATTGTTTGGAGAGATGAGGGCTTTCTGTGTTGCCTAGACTGGTCTTGAACTCCTGGGCTCAGTAGATCCTCCCACCTCAGCCTCCCAAAGTGTTGGGATTACAGGCATGAACCATTGCACCTGGCCTCATTATTTCTTAATCAGTATAAATCTGGCTTCAAGTTCCTCACTCTGCTGTCAGTGAGCTGTCCAAGATGTGTCATGGTAGGGTGGTGTTCCTCCTCTCCAAGACTGTATGAGACTCCTGTCTACTGACTGTTTGGCTGCTACCCCCTTTTACTCCCACTTGTTGAAGAGTTTAGCACCTGGATCAGTATCTTCTTGACAACTATTTATGTCATTATTCTTGGTGACTTCAATTTATTTTGTTTTCTTTTTTTTTTTTTGAGCTGGAGTCTCACTCCGTCGGCCAGACTGGAGTGCAGTGGCCGCTCCCGGCCACTGCAGCCTCGACCTGCTGGGCTCCGGCAACCCAGAATTACAGGCATGCGCTACCACGCCCGGCTCATTTTTTGATGTATTGTAGAGATGAGGTCTCGCCAAGTTGCCCAGGTTGTTCTCAAACATGTGAGAACATGAGTTGAATGTGAGCAGGTGGTTGGGGTAGACAGAAAAGTGGCAGGATCAGTGTTTGGGAGTAAAGCCTTTTTGAAGTATGGATGCTAGTGTAGGTTAGCGGGAGAGATTTAAAATGATAGTCAAAGCTGGGCTTGGTGGCTCAGCCTGTAATCCTGCGCCTTGGGAGGCTGAGATGAGTGGATCGCCTGAGCCCGTGGGTTCGAGACCTGCCTGGGCAATTTGGTGAGACCTCATCTCTACAATAAATCAAAAAATTAGCCGGGCGTGGTAGCGCATGCCTGTAATTCTGGATTGCCGGAGCCCAGCAGGTCGAGGCTCCGGTGGCCGGGAGCGGCCACTGCACTCCAGTCTGGGCAACAGAGTGAGACTCCAACTCAAAAAAAAAATGTCAGCATGACTCTAACTCAAAAAAAACAAAAAAATAAAATAAATTAAAAAATAAAATAAAAATGTCAGCATGACTAGAAGACTTTGAGTCCCATCAGTGGTCACATATCAGAAAATGTTAATGCAGATCTTGAGTTGAGTTTGCTGAAACTGCATGTAGGCCTCTTAATCTTAACTTGGAGTGGGTAGACAGCTATAAATTTGGGGTATCAATACTAAAACGAGTTTGTGTTGCTTGGAGTGGGTTTTGGTGATGAGGCCGATCTGTATCCCTGTTACCTGGTTGCAGAAATTAAACCCTTTTCTCTCTCAACTTCTGCCTCTCATCTTTGATTGGCTGCAAGGGGTAGTGGTCGATTTGTTAGAGCAGACAAAAACAAGCATTCCTCTCCTGGTTGTGACACTGCAGACCTCAATCTCACCACTACTAATTGTCTAAGAGGTCAGTGCTAAACAGTGGGCTAGAATTTAGAGCAGACTAGCCACTCCTTGCAGTCACCTATCTCCTTGCTGGTCACCTGACTCGTTGATGATTTTAGAACTTGGGTCACTGTCTTCTCACTACTACTTCCATCACCATTCTTAGCACTTTTTTTTTTTTAGAATTGGAGTCTCACTCTGTCACCTAGACTGGAGTGCAGTGGCACACTCCTGGCCACCACAGGCTGAGCCACTAAGCCCGGCCTCTTAGCACTTTTAGTAGCCCATACTTGATCTATTTAAATCATACAGCTTCATATTTTCTTCCATCCCGCTTTGCCATCAATAATTTCATCACCTCTCAAGTCCTTCTTTCAAGCATCCAAGCCCTTAAACATCTATCTTTCCTCTTCTCCACTTCCAATAATTCCTCTCTTCTATCCATTGATCCCACCTCTTTTTCACTGCCCATCATTAATACTCACACCCATCTCATGTCTCTTTACTCACCTTTTTTTTTGAGTCAGAGTCTCACTCTGTCACCCAGGCTAGAGTGCAGTGGCATACTCACAGCCACCCCAGCATCGACCTGCTGGGCTCCAGCGATCCTTCTGCCTCAGCCTTCTAAGTAGCCGGAACTACAGGCGCGCGCTACCATGCCCAGCTAGTTTTTTTTATTTATTGTAGAGACGAGGTCTCGCCAGGTTACCTGGGCTGGTCTCAAACCTGTGGGCTCAGGCAATCCACTCGCCTCGCCCTCCCAAAGTGCTGGAATTACAGGCTGAGCCACTGAGCCCGGTGTCTTTATTCAGTTTATGTTCCATAATCCATCATCATAACCCCTCCCTTGAAAACACAATCAGTTGTCTTGCCCTTATCTACCTTCATTGTATTTACCTGGGACAATCCCAACCCAAGTCAAACTCAACTCTCCCCCTGTTCTGCAATTACGAAAGAGCAGTTGATAATGGCAGAGGAAAAAACAACCAGCTGCTCGAAACTAATCTCACTTTAAATTTATAAGCACTGATATCAAGTGGGCTTTCAATATTGCTTAATGATTCCACTGCATTTCTCTAGAAAATTTTTTAGATGGGGTGTTATTCTGTCACCGAGGCTGGAGTGCAGTGACTAGCAGGAGCATGGCTCACTGCAACCTCAAACTCCTGGGCTCAAGTGATCCTCCTGCCTCAGCCACCCAAGTAGCTGGGATCACAAGTGTGCACTACCATGGCCAGCTTTTAGAAAAGTGGATTTCTGACTGGGCACGGTGGCTCAGCCTGTAATCCCAGCACTTTGGGAGGCTGAGGTGAGAGGATTGTCTGAGCCTGGGGGTTTGAGACAAGCCTAGGCAACTTGGTGAGACCCTGTCTCTACAATAAATCACAAAAACTAGCCAGCCATGGCGGCGTGTGTCTGTAGTTCCAGCTACTTGAAAGGCTGAGGTGGAAGGATTGCCTGAACCCAGCAGGCTGAGGCTGCGGTGCCCATGAGTGAGCCACTGCTCTTCAGCCTGGGCAACAAGAGTGAGACTTCAACTTAAAAAATAAAAAAAGAAAAGTGGATTTCTCATTTTCCAAGATGATGGTTTTATCCATGCTATACCTATTGAAATCTCCAACACCTCCAGTTGTCTTCTTTACCAACTAGTAACTTACTTTTATGAGAAATTAGATGAAATCATAAGAGAACTACTTAATTTAACCACCATCAACTCTCCCTACTCCCTGCGTCTCTATCAATAATTGATGATGCATGAACTGTCCCTGCTCCCTAGGCAATGCCTTTGTGAACAAATGCCTTTCTTTTTTTTTCTTTTTTCTTTTGAGTTGGAGTCTCACTCTGTCACCCAGACTGGAGTGCAGTGGCCGCTCCCGGCCACCGCAGCCTCGACCTGCTGGGCTCCGGCGACCCTTCTGCTCAGCCTTCCAAGTAGCTGGAACTACAGGCGCGTGCTACCATGGCCAGCTAATTTTTTGATTTATCATAGAGATGAGGTCTCGCCAAGTTGCCTAGGCTGGTCTCAAACCCCCAGGCTCAGACAATCTCTCACCTCGGCCTCCCAAAGCGCGGGATTACAGGCTGAGCCACCGAGCCCGGCAACAAATGTCTTTCCCTTCTCACCTACTCTCTCTTACATTACTGGTTATCCTTTCTCCATTTTTTCCAAACAGTACCTCCTATTTTCTCTAATACTCTTCCAAGGTCCTTAACAGAAGTTAGCCAACTTCATTCACAAGTTATATTGCCATGACATTTAATGTCTTGGGCAGGATGGAACCAGTCATTTATCAGGATGTCTTCATTTATTTTAGGATCCCACACAATTCTTTCTTTATTCCAGTACAAAAACTTCTCTTCTAGACAAAGAAGATAGAAACAAAATAGAAACAGAGAAGTACTTTTTCATCTGTAAATCTGACACCATCATTTACAACTCCTCTTCATGTGGCTTATTTCTTAGGTCATAAATTTTAAGAAGTCCTCTGGTTGTCCTTAGCATTTCTGTAAGTCTGAGCTCATTTTTGGCATTCTTCTTGGCACTGTTGTTCCAGACCTGTGTCACATTTGCATATTCTTCCTTGGTTATAGTCCCATCTTTTCATCTTTTGTGCAAGTTATTTTAACATCTCAACTCAATGGAGAGTCCTCTGTCCAACCACACAGGATTTACTTCCTTTGAAAACATTTGCATTTTCAGATTTGAGGGTTTGTGATGCCTCTTGACTCATCTTTCCCTCTTAGTTCCCATGCCATATAAGTGTTTTATTTTCTTTAAAATGTATGGCATATACTTTTTACAGCCTTGGTAATACATTCAACCATGTCCATTTTCTCTCCCTAGCTATTAGAACAATTCGAACTCTGACTCGGGTTCATTTTCCCAAGGTTCCCATCACTGACTTTTGCCAACAATTCCTCTTTGTTAACACTGAATACAAAGTAGAAGTTCCTCTATTTGTTACTTCTGTCTTCTGGGAGATAAAATTATCCGCAAGATAATAAATAAATACATCAAATATCTTAATACTTGGCAAACATTTCTTTTGGTCATCTAACATGGACCAAGCATGATCAGGGCCATTACATTATAAAAATTTCACAGAGCATTGTGGCATAAATATTTATAAGAGATAACATAATATAGTATTATAAGGTATAATATATATTTATATGTTATATATAAAGTATATAATATAAAATATTTCAACATAATAACTAATCAATTTCTTATTTATTTGATCATTTTGTATTCTATATTATACAATATACAATAGTAAAAGCTATATACAAATGAACAAGACAAAGGCCTCATTTCAATGAGTCTTTAATACTATGAGAGAGACATACAAAATGGCAGCAGATAGCTTCACCAGAACTGAATGTACTAAGGTTTGAAGATGGGTGGTCCTCATAATATTAGGATACATTTATCGGACAAATTCATACTAGCTGACAAAACAATAGATGTCTACTATTAACTGATGTTTGAGACTGATAAGGACCACAAAGTAAAGGCACGTTGGAAAGAGGAACACAGTGAACAGGATAAAGACACCAGAAAACTTCACCACAGTAAAGATCAAGTCAGTAATTGGTCAGACATTCAGCTTTTTAGTGAGAGGATTTACAGTTACAAGTAACAGAGTGATTAAAAGCAAAAGTCAAAACCTCTAGAGGGAAGAAAAAGCTGAGTTCAAATTCTAGCCATGCCACCTGCTAACGAATAGATTTGAAAAAGTGACTTAATAACCTCTGGTCTTAATGTACTTCAATTGTAAAACAAGGATAATAATACTGATCTTACAGGATTCATAAGATGAAATTGAGATCTACTTTATTTGAAGCCTAATACTTGGCACAGGAAATGGAAAATATATACAAGCAGTTCTCAAATTGTAGCACATGATTATATCTTTAAAAAAGGTGAAATAAGGACTTTTTCAGATATAAACAAGCTGAAATATTGCATTACTAGTAGACCTGCATTAGAAGTGGTGTTAAAGGAAACTTTATTACAAAGAGGAAAAATGATACCAATTGGAAACATGACTCTAAACAAAAAATGAAGAGCACTGAAAAGCTAACTACATTGGCAGATTATTAGTTTTCTCTTGCTGCTATAACAAATTATCACACACTTAGTGATTTAAATAATACACATGTATTATCTTATTGTTCTGTGGGCCAGAAGTCCAACCCTGAGAGCCTGTGGAGCTGCCTGGAGCCTGTGATGTCACTGCTACAGAGAGGGAGATCGTGCCGGGTCCCACACACCCCTGAGTCCTAAGCAGCTACAGTCATTTTGAGAGCTCAGTCCCCACCATACTGTATCCTGCCCTGGGGCCTAGTTACTATATCTCCAAGTCCCTGGAACCCCAATGACATTCCCTGCCTGCAGCTGCCACAGCAGCTGACTGCTGCCACCAGGGCTAAAGCATGAGCCATTGGCGGTGACCCCACTGCCCTCAGCAGTGGAGCCACTGTGCATTTTCACGTGCCCTGAGGACAGACACCCCTACCCACAGCCACCACAGCTGCTGGGCTGCCACTGCCAGTGCCAGTGCATGAGTCACTGGCAACAACCCCACTTCCCTGAGCAGCGTGACCACGATACGTTTACAAGCACCCTGAGGATAAGCCACCCTCCCTGCAATCACAGAAGCACACATTCTCCAGCTGTCTGCCTATGGCTGCTGCTGCTAAAAGAACTTGACCTTCTGCAGTGGCAGGGCCAAAGCAGAGCCTCTGTTTGTCCCCACTCAAGCATTCCGCCAGGGACTGGAAATCATCCCACCCCTACCTACCACAGCCAGCACCTGCACACATCACAGAAAAGCCTGAAGACAGTTCACTTGGTCTGGCCCTGCCTCAGTATACCATCGAGCGTCCTAGGGATCACCCAGCCTTGCCAACCATTGTTGGCACCTGAGCATTCCTTGCAGGGGCCACAGCTTGGGCCCACTCAACCGGACGCTACTACCATAGTTGACACCCACCCACATGTACCACCTGCAGGCTTGAGGACTGAATCATGCAGCCCATCACAGATCCCACCGACACAGTAGGAAGCACTTGGGAGCTAGGGGGTTGTCCTGCCACTGCTACAGTCATTGCCCATGCCATATCTGTTGTCCAGGAGCCTGAGGATCATCCACCTGTCCAGCCCACCACTGCCACTACTGGCATCCAAGCAAGGCACCTGGAGGCCTAAGTATTGGCCCAGCAGGACTCACTAACACTGGTGCAACATATGCTGCTCTAGGACCTAAAGATGGGTACATTGAGCCCACTACTGCCACCAGTGAGGCCTGAGGACTTGCCCACCTGGCGTCCTTGTCTCTAGTAAAACATTATCACAGCCCCCACTGACAACCTCACCCTAAACCATGGAGGAAATCACAGACACCAGTGATGCTTATGCTGAAAAAAATATATGAAGTTACCCTACTGCACATACCCAGAATCAAAGCCAAAGTGACCTAGAAATATTGAACACTATCAACAAATTTGAATTGACATTTAAAAAACATTCCACTCAACAGCAGGAGAATACTCACTGTTTTCAAGCATGCGTGAAACATTTATAAAGGTCAACTATGTTTGGGGCTATAAAAACAAATCTCAATACATTTAAAAAGATTTAAGAAATACCTACCCAACCGACACCATAGACACAGTTTCAGGAAAAAGTACTCCTCCACAAAAGTAAGTTTTAAAAATTGGAAGAAGCAACTATCATGCCAGATGCACAGATATATATATATTTTGAGTTGGAGTCTCACTCTGTTGCCCAGGCTGGAGTGCAGTGACACACTCATGGCCACCCCAGCATCGGCCTGCTGGGCTTCAGTGATCCTTCAACCTCAGCCTTCCAAGTAGCCAGAACTACAGGCATGATCTACCGTGTCTGGCTAATTTTTGATGTATTGCAGAGAAAGGTCTCGCCAAGTTGCGGGGGCTAGTCTCGAACCCGTGGGCTCAGGCAATCCCCTTACCTTGGTCTCCCAAAGTGCTAGGATTACAGGTTGAGCCACCGAGCCTGGCCAGATGCACAGATATTAATGTAAGGTCACAAGAAACATGAAATATAGAGGAAATATGATACCTTCAAAGGAACACAGTAATTCTCCAATAACAGATTCTATGGCGGAAACTGCTAGGGGAGCGAGGGGCATACCTCGTCAACAAGGGTACCTTCATGATCAATGTTTGTATATATAACCCTGAATTGTACTCCACATCTTTATAATAAATAAATAAATTTTTTAAAAAACAGATTCTAATAATTAAAAATTATGAAATCCTAGATAAACAAAAATAATGATATTAAAGAAGCTCAGAGAGTTATAAGAGAACACAGATAAACAATACAAAAAAATCAGAAAACTGATTCAGGATATGAATGAGAAATTTACCAAATATATAAATATAAAAAAAGAACCAAACAAAAATTCTGAAATTGAAGAATTCATTGAATGAAATTTTTAAAAAACTCAAAATCTCCAACAATAGACTAGATCAAGCAAAAAAAACAACCAACCAAACAAATAAACAAAAACAACAACAAAAACAGAATTCCAGAATTTGAGGACAGGTTTTTTTGAAATAACCTAGGTGAATAAAAATAAGAAAACAAAAGTTTTAAAAAGTAAACAAAGCCTACATAGACATGCAGGACACCATAAGGTGACCAAATATTCAAATTTTTAGTGTCTCAGGGGCAAGAGAAAATGAAAGGGATAGAAAACCTATTAAATCAAATAATAGCTGAAAACATTCCAAGTCTAGCAAGAGATTTAAACATACAGGTATAGGAAACTCAGATCCACAAACAGATGCATCTTCTCCATGGCACATCATAGTTAAAGTGTCAAAAGTTAAAGAAAAAAGAATTCCAAAGACAGTAAGCAAAAAGCATACAGTCACTTCTGAGAAAATTCCGTCAGACTAACAGCATATTTCTTAGCAGAAACCTTACAAGCCAGAAGAGAATGGGATGATATAGTCAAAGTGCTGAAAGAAAAAATTGTCAGTCAAAAAAATATATATCCTCAGCAAAGTTATCCTTCATAAATAAAGGAGAAGCCGGGCTCGGTGGCTCAGCCTGTAATCCCGCGCCTTTGGGAGGCTGAGGTGAGTGGATTGCCTGAGCCCGCAGGTTCAAGACCTGCCTGGGCAGCGAGACCTCATTTCTACAATTTAAAAAAAAAAAAAAAAAAAAATCAGCCGGGTGTGGTAGCGCACACCTGTAATTCTGGCTACTCGGGAGAGGCGGAAGGATCACCGGAGCCCAGCAGGTGAGGCTGTGGTGGCCGGGAGGGGCCACTGCACTCCAGTCTGGGCGACAGAGTGAGACTCCAACTCAAAAAAAATAAATAAAATAAATAAATAAATAAATACATGAATAAATAAAGGAGAACTAGATCCTTCCAGACAAGCAAAAACTGAGGGAACTTATCACCACTAGACCATCTCTATAGGAAACACTTAAGGGAGTCTTACACCTGGGAATGGAAGGACTATATTTACTATCATGAAAACACACAAAAGTAGAAAACTCACAAAAATATGGAAGTGTAAAGGCTCAAATGTTACCACTATAGAAATTCACCAAACCATGATAAACAATAAAAAAAGAAAAAACAATATGCAAAATTATAGGAATAATTCCCTACATATTAGTAATAACCTTGAATATAAACAAATTAATCTTTCCACTTAAAAGATACAGACGCTGGCTGAATGAATACAAAAATAGTATCTACCTATGTGCTGCCTACAAGAAACTCATCTCACCTGTCAAGACCATGTAGACTGATAATGAAAGACTGGAAAGGATATTCCATGCAAATGAAAACCAAAAGCAGGAAGGAATAGCTATACTTACATCAGTTAAAATAGACTTTAAATCAAACATAGCAAAAAGAGACAAAGAAGGTCATTATAGGGCCAGGCGTGGTTACTCAAGCCTGTAACCACAGCACTTTGGGAGGCCAAGGCGAGAGGACTGCCTGAGCCCACAGGTTTAAGACCAGCCTGGGCAACTTGGTGAGACCTTGTCTCTACAATAAATCAAAAAATTAGCTGGGCATGGTAGCATGTGCCTGTAGTTCCTGCTAATCGGAAGGATCACCTGAGCCCAGCAGGTTGATGCTGTGGTGGCCATGAGCATGCCACTGCACTTTAGCCTGGACAACAGAGTGAGACTCCAACTCAAAAAGGAAAAAAAAAGAAGAAAAAAAAGGTCATTATATATTAATAAGAGGGTCAATTCAGCAAGAGGATATAGTAATTCTAAACATACATGTACTCTGCATCAGAGCACCCAGATATATAAAGTAAATATATTAGATGTAAAGGAAGAAACAGACTCCAACACTTGTGGACTTCAATACCTCACTCTCGGCATTCGACAGATCAGTTAGACAGAAAATTAACAAGGAAACATTGGATGTAAATTGTACAATAGACCAAATGGATCCAACAGACATTTACAGAACATTTCATCCAACAGTTACAGAATACACATTCTACTCACCAGCACGTGGAACATTCTCCAGGGCAGACCATATGTCAGGACAAAAAATAAGTCTCAACTAACTTTTTTTAAATGGAAAAATATCAAATAATTTTTCAGACCACAATGGAATAAAAGTAGGCATAGATAACAAGAGGAACTCTGGAAACTGTACAAATACATATAATTTTTTTTGGAGTTGGAGTCTCACTCTGTCACCCAGACTGGAGTTCAGTGGCCACTCTTGGCCACCGCAGCCTCGACCTGCTGGGCTCTGGTGATCCTTCTGCCTCAGCCTTCCAAGTAGCTGGAACTACAGGCGCACGCTACCACACCCGGCCCATTTTTTTGTTTATTGTAGAGATGTGGTCTCGCCACGTTGCCCAGGTGGGTCTCAGGCAATTCATTCACCCTGGCCTCCCAAAGCGCGGGATTACAGGCTGAGCCACCGAGCCCGGCACAAATCCATATAATTAAACAGCATACTCTTGAGTGACCTTTGGAGGTCAAGAAAAAAGTAAAAAGAAAATAAAATTCTTGAAACAAATGAAAATTAAAACACAACATACTAGCCGGGCTCGGTGGCTCAGTCTGTAATCCCACGCTTTGGGAGGCTGAGGTGAGTGAATTGCCCGAGTCCGTGGGTTCGAGACCCGCCTGGGCAACTTGGCGAGACCTCATCTCTACAATAAATCAAAAAATTAGCTGGACGTGGCAGTGCATGCCTGTAGTTCCAGCTACTTGGAAGGCTGAGGCGGAAGGATCGCTGGAGCCCAGCAGGTCGAGGCTGCGGTGGCCGGGAGCGGCCACTGCACTCCAATCTGGGTGACAGAGTGAGACTCCAACTCAAAAAAAAAAAAAAAAAAAAAAATCAACAAAATATTTTGTTGTTGTTTTGTTTATTAGTTGGGGTCTCACTCTGTCATCCAGGCTGGAGTGCAGTGGCATGATCACAACTCACTGCAGCCTCAACCTCCTGTGCTCAGACAATCCTTTGGCCTCAGTCTCCCAAGTAGTTGGGACTGCAGGTATGTACCACAATTCCTGGCTAATTTTTTTAATTTTTGTAGAGACAAGGTCTCACTATGTTGCCTAGACTGGTCTCAAAATCCTAGGCTCAAGCAATTCTCCCACCTTGGCCTCCCAAAGTGCTGGGTTTATAGGTGTGTGCCAGCATGCCCAGCTGAATTTTTTTTTTTTTAAAGATGAGCAAACAGCGATAAATCCATAATGAAATTAACCAAGCTGGCTTGGTGGCTCAGCCTCTAATCCCAGCGCTTTGGGAGGCTGAGGTGAGTGGATTGCCTGAGCCCGTGGGTTCAAGACCCGCCTGGGCAACTTGACGAGACCTCATCTCTACAATAAATCAAAAATTAGCTGGGCGTGGTAGCACGTGCCTGTAGTTCTAACTACTTGTAAGGCTGAGACAGAAAGATTGCTGGAGCCCAGCAGGTCAAGGCTGCAGTGACCGGGAGTGGCCACTGCACTCCAGTCTGGGTGACAGAGTGAGACTCCAACTCAAAAAAAAGAAAAAAAGAAATTAACTATGAAAAAACACAAAGAAGACCCAAATAAACAAAATCAGAAACGAAAAAGGAGACATTAAAATGGATACCATGGAAATAAAAGAGATCAGAGACTGTTATTAACAACTATATCCCCCCCAAAATGTGGTACATATACACAATAGAATATTACACAGCCATAAAAAAGAACAAAATCATGAACTTTGCAGCAATCTGGATGGAATTAGAGTTTATAATACTAAGTGATCTGTCACAGAAAGAGCTGAGTATCACACGTTCTCACTCATAAGTGAACCTTGAACAACAACTGTAATACTATAAGGAAAGTATTGACAGCAGTGGGAAACTGCGGGGCGGGGGTGGGGGGTGGGATTGACAGTAGTCAACATCTACTTGGGGAAGCGAGGGCACACCTCATCAACAGGGGTACCTGTACAGTGAATACCTGTAGACCTAACCCTGAATTGTACCCCACAATTTTAACATAAAAATCAAAAGGAGCCGGGCTCGGTGGCTCAGCCTGTAATCCCGCGCCTTTGGGAGGCTGAGGTGAGTGGATTGCCTGAGCCCGCGGGTTCGAGACCCGCCTGGGCAGCGAGACCTCATCTCTACAATAAATCAAAAAATCAGCCGGGCGTGGTAGCGCATGCCTGTAATTCCAGCTACTCAGAAGGCTGAGGCGGAAGGATCGCCGGAGCCCAGCAGGCGAGGCTGCGGTGGCCGGGAGCGGCCACTGCACTCCAGTCTGGGTGACAGAGTGAGACTCCAACTCAAAAAAAAAAAAAAAAAAAAAAAATCAAAAGGAAAAAAACAACTATATCCCAACAAACTGGAAAATCTAGAGAAAATGGGTAAATTCCTGGAAACATACAATCTATCAAGATTGAATCAGAAAGAAATAGAAAACCTAAACAAACCAATCATGAGTAATGAGATGAAATAAGTAACAAAAAGTCTCCCAACAAAGAAAAGCCCAGGACAGGACAACTTCACTGCTGAATTCCACCAAACTTATACAGAACCAATTCTCCTCAAACTCTTCTGAAGAATTAAAGAGGAGGGAATTTTCCCTAACTGATTTTACATGGCCAGAATTACCTTGACACCAAAACCAGACAAGGACACAACAATGACAACTACAGACCAATATCCTAATAAGCATAGATGCAAAAACCCTCAACAAAATACTAGCAAACAAAATCCAACAAGTACATCAAAAAGGTAATACACCATGATCAACTAAAATTTATCCCAGGGACACAATGATGGTTCAACTTGTTTAAAGCAATAAACATGATATATCACATCAGCAAAATGAAGGACAAAGACTTTCTGATCATCTGAGTAGATGTAGAACAAACATTTGATACAATTTAAAATCTGTTCATGATAAAAACTTGTAACAAGTTAGTCATGTAAGGAATATACCTCAACATAATAAAGGCCATGTATGACAGACTCACAGTTAACATCATATTGAATATGGAAAAGTTGAAAGCTTTTCCTCTAAAAACTGGAACAAGACAAGGATGGTCACTTTCACCACTCCTATTCAATGTAATACTGGAAGTCCTAGACAGAGAAATCAGGGAAGAGAAAGAAATAAAAGACATCCAAATTAGTTAAGAAGTCAAATTGCCCCTCTTTGCAGATGACAGGTATTTAACCAAGGGAAATGAAAGTACATGTCCATACAAAGAGGTGTACATGAATGTTCACAGCAGCTTAACTTTTTTTGTTTTGTTTTGAGTCAGAGTCTTAACTTTGTTGCCCAGGCTGGAGTGCAGTGGCATGCTCATGGCCACCGCAGTCTTGACCTGCTAGGCTCAAGCGATCCTTCTACCTCAGCCTTCCAAGTAGCTGGAATTTCAGGTGTACACCACCACACCCGACTAATTTTTTTATTTATTGCAGAGACAAGGTCTTGCCTAGTGGCCTAGGCTGGTCACAAACTCCCGGGCTCAGGCAATCCTCTAGCCGCCACCTCCCAAAGTGATGGGATTACAGGTATGAGCCACCATGCCCAGCCTAACAGCTTAATTGTTAAAGGCCGGCCATGCCTGGCCTAACAGCTTAATTGTTAAAGGCTGGCCGGGCTCGGTGGCTCAGACTGTAATCCTGCGCCTTGGGATGCTGAGGTGAGTGGATTGCCTGAGCCCGTGGGTTCGAGACCCGCCTGGGCAACTTGGCGAGACCTCATCTCTACAATAAATCAAAAAATTAGTCGGGTGTGGTAGTGCGCGCCTGTAGTTCCAGCTACTGGAAGGCTGAGGTGGAAGGATTGCTGGAGCCCAGCAGGTCGAGGCTGCGGTGGCCGGGAGCAGCCACTGTACTCCAGTCTGGGCAACAGAGTGAGACTCAAACTCACAAAAAAAAAAAAAAAAATTTGTTAAAGGTCAAAACAACCCAAACATCCATCAGTTAGATGAACAGATAAACAAATTATAGTACATTGATACCATGAACTACTATTCTAATGAAAAGGAATAAATAATTGTGCACAGAGCAAGGATGACTCTCAGAATGATTACGCTGAGTGAAAGTCACCAGAGAATAAAAAAAGATACACTGTGCAATTTCCTTTACTGTATATAAACTCCAACCAACTGTAAATTGATTTATAGTGCCATAGAGCAGACAGCAGTGGAGGTTGTGGTAGGTGAAGGAAAGAAAAAACATCAAGGGGAACAAGAAAACTTTTTTGTGGTGATGGTTTCTCATGTTTTATACATATGTCAAAACTTACCACACAGTGTACTTGAAACGTGTTTTATTGTATATCAATTATACCTCAATAAAGCCATTAAAAAAGAAAATAAAGGGAAAATTTGATAGAGAGAAACTTGTGTTCGACAACATAGATAGAAAAAAATGAGGAGGCCGGGCGCAGTGGCTCAAGCCTGTCATCCCAGCACTTTGAGAGGCTGAGGTGAGAGAATCGCCTGAGCTCAGGGATTTGAGACCAGCCTGGGCAATTTGGTGAGACCTCGTTTCTACAATAAATCAAAAAATTAGCCAGGCAATATGGCGCTTGCCTGTAGTTGCAGCTACTCAGAAGGCTGAGGGGGAAGGATCGCCTGAGTCCAATAGGATGGGGCTGCAGTGACTGTGAGCATGCCACTGCACTCAAACCTGGGCAACAGAATGAGACCCCGACTCGAGAAAAAAAAAAAAAGAAAAAACTCTGGCCAATTCTTTTTTTCAGTACCCTATTAATCTTCTAAAATGTATCAACATTGTTCATTGTTAACACATACTTTTGTAGGTCTATCATGTTCAAGATATCGTGTGAGATGAAAAAGAAAGGTACTGGACATGTTTTAGACCCTAGAAAAATTAACAGGCTACTTATATGAAAAAGGAATGCACATACAAAAGATTAAAAAGGGACACTCTTGATTGTCAGGGAAATGCAAATCAAAGCTACAATGAGATATCATCTTGACCCAGTTAAAATGGCTATTATAAGAAAGATGAAAAATAACAAATGCTGGCGAAGATGAAGAGAAAAGGGAACTCTTTTATTTTTTTTTTTTTGAGTTGGAGTCTCACTCTGTCACCCAGACTGGAGTGCAGTGACTGCTCCCAGCCACAGCAGCCTCGACCTGCTGGGCTCCAGTGATCCTTCTGCCTCAGCCTTCCAAGTAGCTGGAACTACAGGCGAGCGCTACCACGCCCAGCTAATTTTTTGATTTATTGTAGAGATGAGGTCTCGCCAAGTTGCCCAGGCGGGTCTCGAACCCGCAGGCTCAGGCAATCCACTCAACTCAGCCTCCCAAGGCGCGGGATTACAGACTGAGCCACCGAATCCGGCTCGAAAAGGGAACTCTTAAACACTGTTGGTAGGAATGTAGAGTAACACAGTCATTATGAAAAATAATATTGAAAGTGTGAAGACAGAAGTGAGAAGTGACTTCATCTGGATGCCAAACCACCATGTTCACTTTTTTTTTTTTTTGAGTTGGAGTCTTACTCTGTCACCCAGGTTGGAGTGCAGTGGCATGCTCTTGGTCACCCCAGCATTGACCTGCTGGGTTCAGGCAATCCTTCTGCCTCAGTCTTCCAAGTAGTCAGAAGTATAGGCACACGCTACCATGCCTGGCTAATTTTTGGATTTTACTGTAGAGGTGAGGTCTCACCAAGTTGCCTAGGCTGGTCTCGAACCCATGGGCTCAGACAATCCTCTCGCCTCAGCCCCCCAAAATGCTGGGATTACAGGCTTGGGCCACTGTGCCCGGCCATGTTAGTTCTTGAATAATATGTTTCTTCTGTACAAGTGAATGAAATAATGCATTGATCTTTCAACAGTCACTAAAGTCATAACTTCTTGACACCATGTTCATTTCTGATGAGCTGCAGTCCTGTGAATGCCTCCTGATTTCTACTTTATAGTTCCTAGGGTAAGAACACGTTTTTAGATCAAGGCAACCTTGTGTCATTTATTGCACAAATTACAGGCTATGACACATAGAGCATTCTTACCTATTCTGGAGGGTTGCCTGTAATTGTCTGCACAGAGCACACCTATTCTTCCCCTGTGGTAATAAGCCCTGGTCTGGGAAGTAACAGTGCAGCGGTCTACCCATCTCGTGTTTTCCCAAGACTATGCTTCTGTCTGTAATTTCCCTCAATAAATCACCCCAAACCAACAAACTGTACCTGTCTGCCCCTTCTTTGGTTTCTCTGCTCCTTTGAAGCCTTTTTATACACAGCCCTTTCATGGAACAGGAGGTTCCTCCAAAAAATTAAAAATGAAACTATCATATGACCCAGCAATCCCACTGCTGATTAGATATCCAAAAGAAAGGAAATCGGTATGTCGAAGAGATATCACCACTCCCACGCTTACTGCAGTGCTGTTCACAACAGTCAAGACATTGAATCAATCTAAGTGTTCCTCAGCAGACAAATGGATAAAGACAATGTAGTGCATATACACAATGGAGTACTATTTGGCCAAAAAAAGAATGAAATTATGTCTTTTCAACAACATGGATGGAACTGGAGAACACCAAGTGAAATAAGCCAGGTACAGAAAGATAAATACTACTTGTTCTCATTCATAAGTGGAAGCTAAAAAAGTTGATCTCATGAAAACAGAGAGTAAAATAGTGGTTACTAGAGGGTGGGAAGGATAGGAGAGAGGGGAGGATAGGGAGAGTTTGACTAATGAATACAAAATTACAAATAGAGAAATAAATTCCAGCATTTTAAAGCATGGTAGGCTGACCATAGTTAACAATAATTTATTGTATGTTGCCGGACTTGGTGGCTCAGCCTGTAATCCCAGCACTTTGGGAGACTGAGGCAAGTGGATTGCCTGAGCCCATGGGTTCAAGACCCACCTGGACAACTTGGTGAGCCCTCGTCTCTACAATAAATAAAAAAATTAGCTGGGCGTGGTAGCGCGCGCCTGTAGTTCCAGCTACTCGGAAGGCTGAGGCGCAAGGATCGCCGGAGCCCAGCAGGTCGAGGCCGTGGTGGCCGGGAGCGGCCACTGCACTCCAGTCTGGGCGACGGAGTGAGACTCCAACTCAAAAAAAAAATTTTTCTTATTGTATGTTTACAAATAGCTAGAAGAGAGGATTTTTAATGTTCCCACCACAAAGAAACCATAAATATTTGAGGTGATGGATATGCTAATTATCCTGATTTGATCATCGTACATTATATACATGTATCAAAATATCGTTCTGTACCCCATATATATGTACAATTATTGTACATCAATGAAAAATTTAAAAAGAGAATGAGACACTCTCATGCACTGCTGGAAGAAAATTTGGTAGTTTCCTTTTGCTTACCACACACCTAGTAGCATAAAACACAAACTCATCTTACAGCTTTGGAAGTTAGAAGCCCCATATCAGTCTCACTCAGCCAAAGTCCAGGAGTTGGAAGGGCTGGTTCCTTCTGAAGACTCTAGGGGGAAGAGGATCCACTTCCTGACTTGTTCCATTTCTGGAGGCTGCCTACATTCTTCGGCTCCCGACTCCTCCGCATATCACTTAAGCCCTTTGCTTCCATCTGCACATTACCTAACCTACCACTGTTACCCTCACTCCCTTGTGATTACACTGGGCCCACATGGATAATCCAAAATAGTTCTCCCCATCTCAAGATCCTCATTCAATCACAGTTCCATGAACTGATTATGCCTGAGATAATCAGACCCCAGCATGCAAGTCGATACATGCTCTAAATTCACAGGAGACCATCATGGAAGTTCTGATCATCAGTTCACCTAGAGACATTAGGACTCGAAGCACGCTGGGAATTGAACTGTGAAACAAATCAGTCAAATACAATATTTGAATGTTATTACTAAGTGATTTGGAATTTTCAGTTGAGATTCTAGGAATTCGGAGGTCTCTGAGTAATACATGAATCGGAAGGGAAGACATCCATTTTTATGCCTTTTATTTACTTATATATATTGTCCTTTCCTCTTCCTTCTGTACTCCTTTCCAGGACACATCCTTCATCTCATTTCAATGGCTCACGATTTGTTTCTACCATATCCTATGTTTTCTAACATGTTACCTTCACATTTTTTTTTTTTTTTGAGTTGGAGTCTCACTCCGTCGCCCAGACTGGAGTGCAGTGGCCGCTCCTGGCCACCGCAGCCTCGACCTGCTGGGCTCCGGCGATCCTTCCGCCTCAGCCTTCCCAGTAGCCGGAATCACAGGCATGCGCTACCACGCCCGGCTGATTTTTTGATTTATTGTAGAGATGAGGTCTCGCTGCCCAGGCGGGTCTCGAACCCGCGGGCTCAGGCAATCCACTCACCTCAGCCTCCCAAAGGCGCGGGATTATAGGCTGAGCCACCAAGCCCGGCTACTTTCACATTCTTTAACCGTCTCCAATTCATTCCTTCCACCTTTACAGTGGCTACTGGCTCATGTGGTCACATCTGATAACCAACCATTTTAAAACTCTTAAATTCCCCTCTGACCACAAACTCCTGTTCCTACCCTCCCATTTCCTCACTCCACTGAATCTGCTCTTTGTCTCCACTGTTATTTCTAGCTCCTCAATCCTGATCAGCACAAAGTAAACAACATCACCAGCCAAAGGCACAGGATCTTGATATTGATTGTCCTGTTCAGACCTGTCTTGACCAAATGCAAACTTTTGGTTAAGGTTTATAAGATACTGAGCTCTTCAAAGAGAAAATTTTAAAGATGCAGTGACTTGGGAAAATACAAGGTAAAGTCTGGTTTCTTTAAAAGCCTGCTTCCCAGTGTTGTTTAGGGTTTTCCGTGTTTAATAGTTCAGTGCTCAACACCTGTCCACATCCAACTACTTCGCCAATCCTGAGTTTCAAATTGAGACTCATCTGACTGGAGTGCAGTGGCACACTCCTGGCCACCGCAGCCTCGACCTGCTGGGCTCCAGCGATCCTTTCGCTTCAGCCTTCCAAGTAGCTGGAACTAAGGCGCATGCTACCACGCCCAGCTAGTTTTTTTTTGTTTGTTTTTATTTAATTGTAGAGAAGAGGTCTTGCCAAGTTGCCCAGGCGGGTCTCGAACCTGCGGGGTCAGGCTTCACTCACCTTGGCCTCCCAAAGCGCGGGATTACAGGCTGAGCCACTGAGCCCGGCCAGATCTCATTTTCAAGGAGGTATTTTCAGAAGGGCCCAAAGTGCTGTATTCCCCCAAGTTTTCATGTTTTATTACCTTTCTTTTTTCCTGAAATGCTCTACCTTTATCGTCTTCTTAATGTGTTCCAATTTGTACAGATTTCTCTTCTTTTTGAGTTGGAGTCTCACTCTGTCACTGAGGCTGGAGTGCAATAGCACACTCACAGCTACCACAGCCTTGACCTGCTGGGCTTAGGTGATCTTTCCGCTTCAGTCTTCCAAGTAGTTGGAACTACAGGCACGCACCACCATGCCTGGATAATTTTTTGATTTATCGTAGAGATGAGGTCTTGTCAAGTTGCCCAGGCTGGTCTCAGACCCGTGGGTTCAGGCAATCCTCTCACCTTGGCCTCCCAAAGTGCTGGGATTACAGGCGTGAGCCACCACTCCTGGCCACAGGTTTCTTTTTTTTTGACCATTACAAAAGTTTATTTAACAAAAAGTTTAATACGAAAATGTACATGACCCGATTTTTACATCAAATTAAAACAGGCCCTTGGGAGAAAGGACATGGACTTCTCTGCTGAAAAGCCACTTATACTCGTTCCAAGGCTTCTAACATGATGATACTATTTCCTTGTATTACCACCATGCCAATATTGTTCTGTTGTCCACTAGTTGCCATCTCCACACATTCATCTATCACAAGATTCAAAAAGGGGTCAAATCCCTGTAATAGTCCTTGGACATGTCTGCCACCATTTAGTTTCAATGATAACTTCTTGTCCATACATTTTTTTCAACTGAAATTCTCTACCTTGCTCATGGCGTTGGCTTGCTCATGGCGTCAGCTTGCTCATGGCGTTGGAGCACGTGCCTATAGTTCCAGCTACTTGGAATGCTGAAGCAGATGAACCTTGCTCATGGCGTCGGTTCCGTGGGCTCAGAGACACAGATTTCTTAAATTCCATCTTTACCTAGATAATTTCCCCCTGAATTCCTCTAACGTCTCATATCACTCTGGATTAAGTTCCAGGCTTGATACTGAGACTTAAATTCATTACTTTCCTGAGTTAAATCCCTATCTTGAATCCCTATTTTTCTATTTTTGTATTGTTCTTTGTATGTGTGAGACAGTTTATTCTCTCATTTAGTTAAAATTTATCCTCTGGGCCAGGCGTAGTCACTGCTCTCCAGCCTGGGCAACAGAGTGAGACTCCAACTCAAAACAAAAAAAAATTATCTTTTGATGACTTACTAGGAGAGAAGTATACTTTGAATCCCTTTATTCCCAAAAATGTCATTATTCTCTTCTTGCTTTTGATTGACATTTGGCTCCTGATTGACCTTTTTGACAGATATGAAATAGTAAACAAACTTTTTTCCCTCATTTAGTTGATGGCATCACTCCATAGTATTATAGCAATCTTTGTTGTTGATGAAAAATCTGACACTCATCTGATTCTCATTCCTTTGTAACTGAACTTTGTTTTCACTGGAAACTTTTAGAATCTCCCCTTTATCCTAGATGATCTGAAATTTCACAATAACATGTTGAGACATGGATCTTTTTCATTAATTTTGAGAGGCACTTGGGATACCCAATTAGGAATTTTCTTCATCTCTGAAAAAAATAACTTGATTCATTTTTCATTATGTCCTCTCCATTTTCTCTCTTATGTCTTTCTGGAACTCATCTTTTCAAGATATTGGGTCTATTGTATAAAGTCTATTTCTCTTATCTTTTCCCTCGTGTTTCCCATCTCAGTCTTTTTGTTCTATTTTCTGGGAGACTTGCTCAACTTTATCTTCCTAACTTTATTCTAAATATTTTATTTTGGCAACCTCTATTTTTAATTTCCAAGAACTCTTTATTGCTTTCTGATTTGTCTTTTTTATATCTTCCTGTTGCTGTTTTATGAATGTAATGTCTTCTCTCATATCTCTCTGTGGATAGTAATAAGCACTGTTGCTTGAAGTACTCATTCATACTCTGAGTTGTTTTCTTTTTTTTTGAGTTGGAGTCTCACTCTGTCGCCCAGACTGGTGGTGCAGTGGCCGCTCCCGGTCACCGCAGCCTCGACCTGCTGGGCTCTGGTGATCCTTCTGCCTCAGCCTTCCAAGCAGCTGGAACTACAGGCGCACACTACCACACCCGGCTGATTTTTTGATTTATTGTAAAGATGAGGTCTCGCCAAGTTGCCCAGGCAGGTCTCGAACCCGCGGGCTCAGGCAATCCACTCACCTCAGTCTCCCAAAGGCGCGGGATTACAGGCTGAGCCACCAAGCCCGGCTGAGTTGTTTTCTTTGGAGTCTATTTTTCTGTTTATCTTGCTATTGTTAATATTGCAAATTTTCCTAAAATTTCTGGTGATCTTTGGTTGCATACTTATATTTAATAATGGCACATTAGCCAGGCTTGGTGGCTCAGCCTGTAATCCTGCGCTTTGGGAAGCTAAGGTGAGTGGATTGCCTGAGCTCGCAGGTTCGGGACCCGCCTGGGCAGCGAGACCTCATCTCTACAATAAAAAAAAAAAAAAAAAAAAAAAATCAGCCTGGCATGGTAGCGCATGCCTGTAATTCCGGCTACTCGGAAGGCTGAGGCAGAAGGAGCGCCGAAGCCCAGCAGGTCGAGGCTGCGGTGGCCGGGAGCGGCCACTGCACTCCAGTCTGGGCGACAGAGTGAGACTCCAAACTCAAAAACAAAAAAAACAAACAGAAAAACAAAAGCAAACAAAAATACTTGGGATTGCTGTTTGAGGGATCAGGCGCTTTTGCCTGGAAGACTGCTCTACGAAATGGATTGGGTTTTTTTTTTTTTGTTTGTTTGTTTTTTGGTTGTTGTTTCAGGATGTACAATTTTCAGAATGCCAAAACCTTTTCTCTAGGGCCATTTGATTTCTCCAAAACAGAAAATGAAGATCCCTTTTCTAGGGACTAGGTGCCTAGCTGCCTGAAATTCTATATGCAGGGTGTGAAGGTTTGATTTTCAATCAATACCTAGATTCAGGCCCACATTAGTTTCCTATCTCCCTTAATTAAACCAGGTACATGTGAATCCCAAGCCTCTTCCAGGCCTTTGGCTGTGTGTTTTCACAATTTGGGCTGTGGCTTCCTTTGTCCTGCTTTATTGGTGCTTCGCCTCCTCCCACCTCACCTCAGTCCTATCACTTTTCATGCTTTAGACTTTTTTTTTAGTTGGAGTTTCACTCTGTCGCCCAGGTTGGAGTGCAGTGGCACTCTCACGGCCACCGCAGCCTCGACCTGCTGGGCTTAGGCAATCCTTCTGCTTCAGCCTTCCGAGTAGCCGGAATTACAGGCGCGCGCTACCACGGCCAGATGATTTTTGATTTATTGTAGAGATGAGGTCTCGCCAAGTTGCCCAGGCGGGTCTCGAACCCGCGGGCTCAGGCAATCCACTCACCTCAGCCTCCCAAGGCACGGGATTATAGGCTGAGCCACCGAGCCCGGCTACACTTCTGGGTTTTCATGGACGTTTCATTACATTGGCGTTGATTAAGGACATCATTGGCCATTGGTGACCAACGCAACCTTCAGTCCCTCTTCCCTCCCTGGAGGTTGTGGGTGGGGCTGAAAGTCTACCATCCTCTATCTAATGCTCTCAAAAGGCAACCTAGCCACCAATCATTCATTAGCATACCAAAAAACCCAAAAACACTCTTCTGGAGATTACAAGGGTTTTAAGAGCTGTGTGTGAGGAAACAGGAAGAACAAATACATATTTTGCCATATCACAAAGCCAAGTACAAATTAACAATTACAAAGAATAAAATTAGAAGTGGCTGAAGATAAGGTCCAATTTTGGAAGGAAGATAAGATCCAATTTTGGAAGGAAGATAAAAGTTTCCAGGGTCAGAGAGACCAAGATACAGAAAGATCTAGAAGGGCAGACAACTGAAGTCAAAGGCCAGTGTTGCCAAGAATAAAAGACTCATTCTGGCTTTCTGTTGGGATTCCAGAAGTCCTGTAAAGTCAGGCATTAACAGTATAATAGAACACAAAAAGTTTACCGACACTAAATCTCCCAGCTTGGTTACTTTTGATTTAAATTGTGACACGAATTTTCCATGTTATTTGGAGGATGATTCATCAGACATTAGAGGAGATTGGGAATGCAAATTAGTTCTAATTTTTATTTAATTATTTTTTCCAGTCCATGCTTATTCACTGGAGGAAGTTGCTACTATTAAGCAATTATATTTCCAGAACTGTGTAGACATTACACATCCTTATCTCTCATAGGAAACAACTGAAGTTTCCACCTAAAGGACACTCAGGAATTCACCCTCCCATATTTTCATAGCAAAATCTTGGAGGATTGAGGAGCTATAGTTAGCATAATTTGGCATAATTATTACTTCTTCCTGAGACAGATTAAGTTTATCATGTTACAAGGACAAGAAGAATAGGTTAGAGAGTAGCACTTCCTCTCTCTCCCCCTTTTTTTTTTTTTTTTGGAAGAGGCTACTTATGTAGGACTTATTTCCAATCTGATTTTTTCTTGGATAATCCTTTATTGAATATTCACTCTTTTAAACTTTACATGCTTCTAGTAAAAGGAAGTCAAAATAGCATAGGAACCTTGGCTCTTTTTGAAAGGAACAATCTGGCATAACATTTTTTATGCTAATGACGATTTTATATAATGCTGATATTTTAATATTTTCTTGAATACTTGAATAAAATAAAAAATTTTTAAGGAAAAAATCCCTAATGTGTTTATTAATCTATGGAGATGTTTCTATTTTTGCATATTTCTTGGCAGACAACTCTAGGGTTGAAAGACACTTTAGAAGTTAAATGGTTCACCTCATCATTTTCGGATGAGAAAACTATGACCCAGAGAGCTATGAGGTCAGCACAGGGTAACACCATATTACCTCCTCTAATTTATAAAGAAATTTTAATGCTACATTAATAAAAAAAAAAGTTGTTAAGACATGAGTAACAACCTAACTGCCAATTTTCTCCACTGAGAATGCAACTACAAGGGGGAAAAAAAAATCTCTATTATATAATACAGTATTAGCATTATTGAAAGCAATGTCTGGAAAATTATAGTGGCAAAATCCGAATTTCTTAATAAACATTCCCAGAAGTCCAGGAATTTCTAGAAAACAGATGTGAATTCAAAGCCTCTAGATTTAAAGATCTGGATTCAAAGTTCACAGATTTGCTGTGCATTGCTACTGCCTATGCTGCCTGCATATTGTTGATTCTGGAAAGTACCTCCTTGATTACAAGGCAAATTATGTGTCTCAAAGAGAGCACCTAATTGAAGCTTTCTCTCAGTTGTAATTCAAAGAATTGCAATAGCATTGAAAAAAGGAGTACTTTGTAGGGATCATGGATGGACTTTCAAAACAACTGTGTTAGAAACACTCTGGGCTCACATTAGCGAAATTCTTCATGTTCTGTGGCAGAAAAGAGCCCAAAATGCAAATGGAAAACTAGTTTTTATGCTAGTCTACCACTAACTAGGAATGTAACCCGAGGCAAAACACTTAATTGTTCTAGTTTTGTTTCTACATTGGTAAGGGGAGGTTCACCTAGGTGATCTCAGAATTCAACTGTAAAATGCTGTGATTCTTTTCCCCATGGATGTGCAAGATGCCCTATATTTCAGTCTCTAGGAAAACCTTAGCTGCGAAGAATTGGCTAATCAACAAGGCACTAATCCTTTTTGTTCTTTGAGGTGAGCTCTGGACAGAAACCTGGCACTTTTTTGACATTCCCTTCCTTCCTTCATCTCCTGTCTGTAACAAAATCCCATTGTCTCTTCATCTAAGTTTCACCGCTCTTCTCCATCTACCCTATCAACACTTTAGTAGTCATCCTTATTTATTTATTGATTGAGTTGAGGTCTCACACTGTTGCCCAGGCTACAGTGCAGCGGCATGATCATGTCTTACCACAGCCTTGACCTCCTGGGCTTATCTTTCTGTCTCAGCCTCCTGGGTTAGCTGGAACTATAGGCACATGCTATCACACCTGGATGATTTTTAAAATTTCTTTCGTAGAGATAAGGTCTTGCAATGTTGCCTAGGCTACTCTTGAACACCTAGGCTCAAGTGATCCTCCCACTTCATCCTCCCAAAGTGCTGAGATTACAGGTGTGAGCCACCACACCCAGTCAACTCATTTCTGAACCACAGGGGCAAGTAACTGCTTTTCTTCTTCTTCTTCTTTTTTTTTTGAGTTGGAGTCTCACTCAGTCACCCAGACTGGAGTGCAGTGGCCGCTCCCGGCCATTGCAGCCTCGACCTGCTGGGCTCCGGCGATCCTTCCGCCTCAGCCTTCCGAGTAGCCGGAATTACAAGCGTGCGCTACCACGCCCGGCTAATTTTTTGATTTATTGTAGAGATGAGGTCTCGCCTGCCCAGGCGGGTCTCGAACTCGCAGGCTCAGGCAATTCGCTCACCTGAGCCTCCCAAAGGCGCGGGATTACAGGCTGAGCCACCAAGCCCGGCTAGTAACTAACTGCTTTTCTAATGTTCCTTTTGGAGTCCGCTCTGCTGCTAGAGAACTCCATTATGTTTTTTGCTAAGATTTTCATACCCATGGGAGTGATCCTTGATTTCTCAATTTCTCTTACACAGCATATTCAACCTGTCAGCAAATCGTGTTGGAAATTCATGTCCAAACTATAACCACTCAACACCACCTGCCCTGCTATCGCCTGGGTCCAGGTAAGCAATACCTTCTGACAAATCTCCCTCTTTTCCCCCTTATCTCTATCGTCTGCCCCCAACACAGCACCCAAAGTGATTCTGTTAAAACATCAAGTCAGATGTCACTACTCTGCCTAAACCATTCCTTACAATGGCCTATAAAGCCCTAGGTGCCCTAGCCATTTTTTTTTTTTTTTTGAGTCGGATTCTCACTCTTTCACCCAGGCTATAATGCAGTGGCCACACTCATGGCCACCGCAGCCTCAACCTGCTGAGTTCAGGCGATCCTTCTGCCTCAGTCTTCCAAGTAGCTGGAACTATAGGCGTGAGCCACCAGTCCTGGCCTCTCTAACTGCATTTCCCATTAGCCTTTCCCTTTTCCCTAGTACATAAACCCTCTTACTGTTCTTTCAGTCTGCCAGGAACATGGCCATTCGCAGTAGTCACCAGGACAGCCCAGACAGCCATTTCTTACTTATTTTTGCTGTAGTTAATGCCTAATTATGTACTTGCTTAAAAGTTCTGACCTGCATGTAGCTATGCTTGCACAGAGTTCCCCAATGGTTTTTCTTTTAGTTTCTTTATCTGCTGTCACAGCTGCTTAAGTCAGGTTGCCTGGCTCACATGCCACAAAGGATCATGAACCTCCCCTTCCAGACACCTGAGGAGGTCCAGACCTGCTGTAAGACCAGAGCAGACCACGCAGACTCCAGCAGGTGACCCCAGTTACCTTAACCTCATTAGCATATCATTATAATGGTAAAAATTCTCCTATAGGAAAATCTCCACCATTTTGTGTGCATGCAACATCTATAGAGAAGCTTATTCGCCAGGCACAGTGGTTCACGCCTGTAATCCCAGCACTTTGGGAGACCGAGGCAAAAGGACTGCCTGAGCTCAGGACTTCGAGACCAGCCTGGGCAACTTGGTAAGAGTTCATCTTTACAATAAATCAAAAAATAAGCCAAGCGTGGTAGTGTGTGTCTGTAGTTCCAACTACTTGGAAGGCTGAGGCAGAAGGATCGCCTGAGCTCAGCAGGTCGAGGTTGAAAGATACTTTAGAAATTAAATGGTTCACTTTATCATTTTCGGATGAGAAAACTATGACCCATGAGCGTGCCCACTGCACTCCCACCTGGGCAACAGAGTGAGATTCCGACTCAAACAAAAAAAAAGAAAGGGAAGGATTAAAAGGACTCAACTACCAGCAACCAGTAGCCATGGCCTTGCTAAGCTATGGCCAGACCATGTTTTCTTAAGCTTTGGCCTCCTCCCCTCCCTTGGGGAGGTGAATCCCCTTTCTCTCTCTTTCTTCCAATTTACTTTCTAAATAAACTACATTTTCTAATCTAACTTCTGTGCAATTCTTTGCATCTTTCATGTGGCACCGGATCGCACACCAGACACCCACGCCCTCAGTGGGCCTGACCTAACATTCTGGAGGCCCCAATGGGAGTGTGACCCTAACAATTACTGAATGAATTATAGCAGAGCTGCACCAAGGAAGCACTATATTATGAGGAGATGGAGTCAGATACTACATGTCTTCTTTGTTTACTCATAGCAAAACAAAACTTGACTGTCTTCTTAATTTTGGATAGTAATAAATTCCACCTTTTGTTAACTGTGGCATGTCTTAAATATCTTGTAAGATGATTTAGACCTCAGGGAAAGCATTCTCCATTATTAAAAGCCTTAATCTGGTCACTAGGGAATGAATCCCACCGTATCTTCCAAATGTTATCCTACACATTTGGCAGTTCTGCTAAGTGACATAGAAAGAAGTAGGATCTCCTATCTTAGAAAATTCCTGGTCTTGACTTTTCGTGCTCAAAGTCCTCAAAATACTAAGACTAACTCCAACAGGAACTATGTGGCTCTTACATATACTAATGATAGTGGCGATGAAATAATATGCTAACATCAAATTTACCTTAAGTAAGAGGTAGTCGATATTCCTTCCCCCCCCTTTTTTCCTTTTTTTTTTTTGAGTCGGAGTCTCATTCTGTCGCCCAGGTTGGAGTGCAGTGGCACGCTCACGGCCACCGCAGTAGATGGAAGCACAGGCGCGCGCCACCACGCCCGGCTAATTTTTTGACTTATTGTAGAGACGAGGCCTCGCCAAGTTGTCCAGGCTGGTCTCGAATCCCTGACCTCGGGCCATCCTCTCGCCTCTGCCTCCCAAAGTGCTGGGACGACAGGCGTGAGCCACCTCGCCGGCGCCCTTCTTTCCTATCAGGAAGACGCACGCCCGGGAAGCCCGAGAGGGCCGTCCCCACCCCTCGAGGATGCTGGAACGAGGTCTGGGGGCGGCCCCGCCTCCCTTGAGGTCTTGGGAAAACAATGACCGCCACCGCCCGCGCTGAGCTGGGGCTCCGCGACGGTCCCCGCGCGGGTCCTCCCGGAGGACGAGCGGGACGCTGCGTGAGCGGGGGGAGGGGCGGCGCGCGGCGTCCGGTTTCCCAGCATCCCCCGCGGCCGCGGGGAAAGTTTACGGGATGTAGGCGGCGGCGGCGGCGGCGACGGTGGTTCCTGGGCGGCCCACGGCGGGCGAGGGCCCCGGCCCGGCGTCCCCGGGCGGCGTCGCGGAGCCGGGCAGACTTCCGGGAAGGAACTGACCCGCGACTGAGCGGCGGCCGGCGCGCTGAGCGCCCCGAACATGCGGCAGTCCCCGCGGGCGGCCCCGGGCTCCGGACAGGCGGCGGCGGGGGCGGCGGCGGGGGCGGCTGAGGCGCCAGGCGCCCGGCGCTGGGCCCTCGGGAGGCGTCGGAGCGCGGCCTCGGGCCTCGCCGGGGAGGATGCTGTCCCGAAAGAAGACCAAAACCGAGGTGTCCAAGCCGGCCGAGGTGCAGGGCAAGTACGTGAAGAAGGAGACGTCGCCCCTGCTGCGGAGTGAGTGTCGCGCGGGGCGGCGCGGGGACGGGGCTGCGCTCTCCTCCCCGGTCGCCGTGGGATGCGGGCTTCTTGGCTGTCTTGTGTCTGGAGTGGCTGATTGAATGCCCGTCGAGAGCAGGCAGCTTGGGCTGGTCCCCCCCCAAGAGCACCCCCAAACCACGGCAGAGTTGCGGGCGAGGAGTCCCGGAAGAGAGGCCAGGAGATACCCGAGCTGCTCATCCCCTGACGCCGGAGGAGTAAACGTGATGAGGCGGGGACACTTTGTCGTCTTGCAGATGCCTCCCGTTGCGCCTTAGGTTTGCAGACATCTCCCGACTGCGCTGCAAGTTGCGCGGACTCTAGTCTTGCGGGCGGAGGCGGGCGCTGTCGCAGCCGCCGCGCCTCACTCTCGGGTGGCAGAGCGGAGGCGCCAGCCTCGTCCGCAGGGCTGTATTATTCTTGAGATTCCCGAAAGACAAGTACTCAAAAATGGTCTCTGCCCCATTAAGGAAATTGCAAAAAAACAAAAACAAAACAAAAACCCAACCAAAAACCTCTTGTGTTTTTTTTTTTTTTTTAACTTTAATAGGATGCATCCTTCACACCCTCCCCCCGCCGCTTTTCTTCACTTTGAGTATTTGGCCCCGATTTTCGAGCTGAATCTCTTGAGTTTTTAATTCTGTGTGTTGAGGACGTTTGTGAGATAAGGAGCCGATGTTTGGTGTTCATACCGCGTGCTGGGCCCTTTGTGTAAGTTTCCTTCTTGGAAGCTGGTCTCAACCTTGTGATTTAAGCATGATCTCATGTTGTAATTGGGAAAGCTGTTCACAGAGGCTTCGAGTATTTGACCAAGATCGCGCAGAAAGGGGTGGAGAGCATGTTTTTCCGTTATAACCACCTCGTCAGCCTTCCAGATTTATTGTAGTACGTGCACTGCTTTAATAGTATATGTCAGATGGGAACGTCAGGAACTCAAAACTTGATTTTTAAGCCCTTTTTTAACAGCTTGGTTTTCAGCTACACATGCCACATTTATGTTTTTGGCTGTTTGTAGGTGATAACTTGCTATTTGCTGCAAATAAAGTTTATGAAACATTACTTGAAATAGTGAAATATGTATGTCACACTTAAGCAAATAACTTCTGATACAGTATTTTCCTTTTGGTTTCAAGTGTTGAACTTTATTTGGATATTAGTTTGTTTCTGTCTAGTGTTAGCTTTTGAAGCTTTTTATTTTTATTTTTTTGAGCTGGAGTCTCACTCTGTCGCCCAGACTGGAGTGCAGTGGCCGCTCCCAGCCACCGCAGTCTCGACCTGCCGGGCTCCGGCAATCCTTCGGCCTCAGCCTTCCGAGAGCTGGAACTACAGGCGCCCGGCTAATTTTTGGATTTGTCGTAGAGATGAGGTCTCGCCAAGTTGCCCGGGCGGGTCCCGAACCTGCGGCGTCAGGCAATTCACTCACCTCGGCTTCCCAAAGCGCGGGATTACAGGTTGAGCCACCGAACCCGGCCCTGTTTTGAATTATAATTACTTGTTTGTTAAAGGAGCAGTAGTTTCAGGCATAGTGTTTTTGAACTGATTCAACATTTGTGTGTCTCTTTGAAGTGAGAGTTTTTTATTTTTAATTTTCATGCCTAAATTCGTGCCTTTCCAGCCGTTGATTACTGTACTAGTAATTCCAAGAGGAGAAAGACAGCTACCAATTTTAAAATCATTTTAAAGGAACCTAACTTTACATGGGAGTAGCATTATATTGTTCTGTTTATCTTTGAAATTGTGTTTGCTTGAAGAAGGCGTTTTGGCATTTTCTGAAATTAAGTGAAAATGACAAAACAAACTGTAATCTTAGATCACTAGTTGTGTATCAATTTGTTTACTATTTTTATACATTAACTCATGAGCATTTCATTAATTTGTAGTTCATAGATAATCTTATTAATGTTTGATCATATGTATGGTGGTATGCTGAATACATTTGATTCTGGCTGAGTTTACACATAGCATATTAATGTAAATTATAAATTCATTTGAGTGGAAAAATAGTAATTTTCCTCAGTTTTAAGATGCCCAACTACTATCTTAAATCAGAATTCAAAATTGTGGGGTTTTTTGTTGTTGTTGTTTTTTTTGAGTTGGAGTCTCACTCTGTCGCCCAGACTGGAGTGCCATGGCGCTCCCGGCCACCGCAGCCTCCACCTGCTGGGCTCTGGCGATCCTTCCACCTCAGCCTTCCGAGTAGCTGGAACTACAGGCTCGCACTACCACGCCGGGCTAGTTTTTGATTTATTGTAGAGATGAGGTCTTTCCAAGTTGCCCGGGTGGGTCTCGAACCCGTGGGCTCAGGCAATCCACTCACCTCAGCCTCCCAAAGGCGCGGGATTACAGGCTGAGCCACCGAGCCTAGCTAACATTGTGTTTTTTTTAAGTCCATTGATATTTTGATTTTGGGGTGGTAGACATAGATAAACAACTTTTGAAAAAAGTGTTTTTATTATTTGTTTTATTATAGATCTCATGCCTTCATTCATCCGGCATGGTCCAACAATTCCAAGACGAACTGATATCTGTCTTCCAGATGCAAGTCCTGCTACCTTTTCAACTTCTGCAGATGGAGTAGTTTCAAGAAACCAGAGTTTCCTTAGAACTCCAATTCAGAGAACACCTCATGAAATAATGAGAAGAGAAAGCAACAGATTATCTGCACCTTCTTATCTTGCCAGAAGTCTAGCAGATGTCCCACGGGAGTATGGCTCTTCTCAGTCATTTTTAACAGAAGTTAACTTTGGTATGGAAAATGGAGACTCTGGCTCCCACTATTATTATTCAGACAGTTTTTTTGATGGTCAGAGAAGGCGACCACTTGGAGATCGTGCACATGAAGACTACAGATACTATGAATACAACCATGATCTCTTCCAAAGAATACCACAGAATCAGGGAAGGCATGCTTCAGGTAAGTTAACATTTTATTATTTTATATTTATATTTATTGGCACTTCAGTTAAAAAGATGTTATTGTCTAGATTTTCCTGAGAAGCCAGCAAGTACTCCTAATGCAGTACTTTTCCATTTTGCAAGTTTTTTAAGCCTGTGTGCAAATGGTTGTTAAACTACACTGGATGAAAGAATTTTGTGTGCATTTATTTTATTAGCTCATATTATATAAACCTGGTACTTATTCAAGGCTATCTAGACTATTAACACTGTGGGCCCTGAAAACTTGCAGAATTTAATGTCTCCAGTTAGATTGAATTTAGGTTCAGGTTTGGTAGAATGGGAAGGGTGAGTCTTCAGAGAAATTGGACTTAAACTTGGGAAAGAAAAGAAGTGTAGAAGAATGGGGCATGCTCAGAGACACCATGAACAACTACATTACTTAGCTGTATCCTATATTGATTCTCTGAGCATAACTTATTTTGTAACTCTGAGTTGGTCAAAAAGATGTTTTGGTCAAAAAGATGTATTGTCAAATGTTTAGTTGTATGTTGAGCATATCTTTTTGTTGTTCTTTTTGTAACAGGTAAAAAAATATTAACCATATAATTAAGGGAAAAAAAACTTCTTTCCATATTCCTGAATTGGGGATACTTCTAAAAGGAACAGAAGAGAATAGAGAAATGTACAGTTCTACTTTATTCCTAAAATGCTGTATCATACTAGTTAAAATGAAGCAAGCTGAAAATTAAACTTTCTTTTCTGACATCTAACAAGTTGTAGACTTTAAATTTTGGCAGAATAAAAATAAAATATGTGAGACAGATTTACTTTTTTAGCCTATATAACTTCAAATAAGGTGACTTAAAAACAATTTGGAGTTATATAGGCTAAAAAAGTAAATCTGTCTCACATATTTTATTTTTATTCTGCCAAAATTTAAAGTCTACGACTTATTAGACTTCAAATAAGGTGACTTAAAAACAATTTGGAGCCGGGCTCGGTGGCTCAGCCTGTAATCCCGCGCCTTTGGGAGGCTGAGGTGAGTGGATTGCCTGAGCCCGCGGGTTCGAGACCCGCCTGGGCAGCGAGACCTCATCTCTACAATAAATCAAAAAATCAGCCGGGCGTGGTAGTGTATGCCTGTAATTCCAGCTACTCGGAAGGCTGAGGCGGAAGGATCGCCGGAGCCCAGAAGGTCGAGGCTGCGGTGGCCAGGAGCGGCCACTGCCTTCCAGTCTGGGCGACAGAGTGAGACTCCAACTCAAAAAAAAAACAAAAAAGCAAACAAAAAACAATTTGGTGTGGCAGGGCTGGGTGGCTCAGCCTCTAATCCCAGCACTTTGGGAGACCGAGGTGAGTGGATTGCCTGAGCCCATGGGCTAGAGACCAGCTCAGGCAACTTGGTGAGACCTCGTCTGTACAAAAAAAAAAAAAATTTGCTGAGCGTGGTAGTGCGCCCCTGTAGTTCCGGCTACTTGGTGGAAGGCTGAGTCGGAAGGATCGCTGGAGCCCAGCAGGTCAACGCTGGGGTGGCCGTGAGTGTGCCATTGTACTCCAGCCTGGGCGACAAGAGTGAGACTCCAACTCAAAAAAAAAAAAAAAATCAAAACAATTTGGTGCATTAGTATTTTGACTGTAGAAAAAAATTATTCATTTAGTATTAATCAGTGTGTGTGTAGCATTTTTCTCAGCCCTCTTGGTCTCTTCATTGTTTTGGGGAAACAAAACCAACATAAACACAATAGTCACAGAACAACTGTTATACTTTGTGGTACTGACTATAGGTGCAGTAGGGAGTCAGGAGAGAGATTAGTGCAGACTGAAATACTAATAAGAATTGTTTGTGGAAGAGGTGGCACTTGAACTGGGCCTTAGCTTGGCCTCCAGATTAATAGGGAAAGAGTCAACTGAAGCAAGGTGGACTGCGGCTGGTGCTGATGCTGCGAGGATAATGTAAGATTGTGACCAAGTAAGAAGGTAGAAAGAAGTAAAGTTTATTATCAACCTTTCACAGATTGGAAAGGGGGCCTACACTCAGAAGGAAGTGTGGCATTGAAGGGCCAAAAAAGAACTGGGTATATTTAAGAGCCTTTAGGATAAGGAGGGTTTGGGCCCAGAGGGGTCCGGGTCAAAAGGAATGTCCAGGACTTCCAGTTTTTTATTTTATTTTATTTTATTTGAGTTGGAGTCTCACTCTGTCGCCCAGACTGGAGTGCAGTGGCCGCTCCCGGCCACTGCAGCCTCTGCCTCAGCCTTCCAAGTAGCTGGAATTACAGGCGCACGCTTCCACACCCAGCTCATTATTTAAATTATTGTAGAGATGAGTCTAACCAAGTTGCCCAGGTGGGTCTCGAACCCACGAGTTCAGGCAATCCACTCACCTCAGCCTCCCAAGGCACAGGATTACAGGCTGAGTCAAGGAGCCCGGCTGACTGCCAGTCTTTGATGTAGATTGTAGCCACAAGAGTTTTACAGGAGTCTTAGATCTGCATTCCATGTCCTCAGGTGGTGGACTGGGGTAGTCAAGGTTGGGTAATAACTATCAGTAAACATGCCTCTGGGCAATGTGCTGGAGGTCATCACTTTGCAACTGATAACAAAGTATCAAAACAGAAGCCTAAAAGATAAAAATTGTTAGCAAGCTGGACATAATGATTACATGGCAGAAATGCATATGGGGTGTGCAGTAGGGAATTTCAAAGAGTAAGGCCTAAGAAAAATGGCTGTGCTGTTTTTAAAATGGCTGTCAAGCTAGGTATACTCTACACTTCAAGGGTTCCCTCCTTCTTTTTGAGTTTTGAGTTGGAGTCTCATTCTGTCGCCCAGGCTGGAGTGCGGTGGCATGCTCACGGCCACCACAGCCTTGACCTGCTAGGCTTAGGCGATCCTTCTGCCTCAGCCTTCCAAATAACTGGAACTACAGGCATATGCGAATATGCCTAGCTTATTTTTTTAATTTATTGTAGAGACAGGTCTCACCAAATTGCCCAGGCTGGTCTCGAACCCCCGGGCTCAGGCAATTCTCTCGCCTCAGCCTCCCAAAGTGCTGGTATTACAGGCTGAGCCACCACACCCAGACGGTTTCCCTCCTCTCAAGGTGGAAAAATGGAAAAGACCCAGTGAAAACGGTAGGCATGGTTGAAATCCAAGGAACTATGTAGTTCTGCCTAGTTTGAAAAAATAAGATGTAACATGGAATAGAGATTTGTGGTCCAACAATAGGCTTAGATTTGAGTCAAGTGATAGTCATTGCATATTTCAAAAAGACAAGTGATTTTATGAAAGCAGTGTTTAAAGATTAGTTTTGGGCCAGGTGTGGTTGCTCAAGCCTGTAATCCCAGCACTTTGGGAGGCTGAGGCGAGAGAATTGCCTGAGCCCAGGGATTCGAGACCAGCCTGGGCAACTTGGTGAGACCTCGTCTCTATAATATGTCAAAAAAATTAGCTGGGCATGGTAGCACGCGCCTGTAGTTTTAGCTACTTGGGAGACTGAGGCAAGAAGGATCACCTGAAACCAGCAGGCTGGCGCTTGGGTGGCCATGAGTGTGCCACTGCCCTCCAGCCTGGGCAACAGAGTGAGCCTCTGACTCAAAAAAAAAGATTAGTTTTGTAGTAGTATTCAGAGTAGATTCTTAGAAAAAAGAGGATTGCACGTACCAGTAGTAATGAAGAGGGAACAGCAAATCTAGGACGCTGTTGAAGGAAAAATGAGAATTAGGGTTTGGAGAAAGTAAATCACTAACGTTTTGAGAATTGGGGACTAACAGTGTGGAATAGTTGGTAAGAACAACTTATTTTTTATGAAAGCTAACATCAGAATCTCAGAGATATTGAAGAGGAGAGATTTTCTAGTCAAAGGAAATACTGTAAGAGCATGTATGAATGCCTTTTTGTTTTTAAGGAACTTCTAGGTTAAAGGATTAAGACAGTTTTGCATGCTTGAGTGTTTATTTTGGTTCTTTCTTTTTTTTTTTGAGTTGGAGTCTCACTCTGTCGCCCAGACTGGAGTGCAGTGGCCGCTCCTGGCCACCATAGTCTCGACCTGCTGGGTGCTGGCGATCCTTCCGCCTCAGCCTTCCAAGGAGCTGGAACTACAGGCGTGCACTAACACGCCTGGCTAATTTTTGATTTATTGTAGAGATGAGGTCTCACCAAGTTGCCCAGGCGGGTTTCAAACCCGCGGGCTCAGGCAGTCCACTCACCTCAGCTTCCCAAGGTGCTGGATTATAGGTTGAGCCACCGAGCCCAGCCTCATGCAGTTCTAAACCTCAGACAGTTATTTGTTATCCAATTAAAAAAGTAAGTTTTTAAAATAGAGCTCATTTAGGCCGTGTGTGATGGCTCACGCCTTTAATCCCAGAACTTTGGGAAGAAGAGGCAGAAGCAAGAGGATTGCGAGAGCCCAGGGGTTCAAGGCCAACCTGGGCAACTTGGTGAGATCTTGTCTCTACAACAAATCCAAAAATTAGCCAAGTATGGTGGTACATGCCTGTAGTTCCAGCTGTTTTTTTTTTTTTGAGTTGAAGTCTCACTCTGTCACCCAGACTGGAGTGCAGTGGCCGCTGCCGGCCACCGCAGCCTTGACCCACTGGGCTCTGGTGATCCTTCCACCTCAGTCTTCTGAGTAGCTGGAATTACAGGCGCGCTACCATGCCCGACTGATTTTTGAGTTATTGTAGAAATGAGGTCTCGCCAAGTTGCCCAGGCGGGTCTCGAACCCGCAGGCTCAGGCAATCCACTCACCTCAGCCTCCCAAAGCGCACGGGATTACAGGCTGAGCCGCCAAGCCTGGCGTAGTTCCAACTGTTTGCAAGGCTGAGGTAGAAAGATCACCTGAGCCCAACAGGTCAAGACTGAAGTAGCCGTGAGTGTGACCCAGCACTCCATCCTGGGCGACAGAGTGAGACTGACTCAAATAAATAAATAAAGCTCATTTACATTTTCTTCTAGAATAGTAACTGTTTATTATAGGAAACTTGCAAAATTCAGAAAAGTGAAAGTAGAATATACGTCCATCAGAGAGCCTCCTAGTATACGAATTATTTCCTCCTTCATCTTTTTCTATGCCAAATTCTTTTTTTTTTTTTTTGAGTTGGAGTCTCACTCTGTATCCTAGACTGGAGTGCATTGGCCGCTCCCGGCCACTGCAGCCTCGACCTGCTGGGCTCCGGCGATCCTTCCGCCCCAGCCTTCCGAGTAGCCGGAATTACAGGCATGCGCTACCACGCCCGGCTGATTTTTTGATTTATTGTAGAGATGAGGTCTTGCTGCCCATGTGGGTCTCGAACCCGCGGGCTCAGGCAATCCACTCACCTCAGCCTCCCAAAGGCGCGGGATTACAGGCTGAGCCACCGAGCCCGGCTCAAATTCTTTTTTTACTTTGTTGTGATTATATCTTGTACAGTGTATATCCTCGCTTTTTACTTGAATCAGTTTTTTTTTTTTTTTTTTTTTTTGAGTGGTAGCCTCCCTCTGTTGTCTGGGCTAAAAGCACAGTGGCCTTGACCTGCTGGGCTCAGGTGATCCTTCCACTTCAGACTTCCAAGTAGTTGGAACTACAGGTGTGTGCCACCATTCCCGGCTAATTTTTTTTTTTTTTAATTGTAGAGATGAGGTCTTAACCATGTTGCTCGGGCTAGTCTTGAACCTGTGGGCTCAGGCAGCTGTCTAGCCTCCACTTCCCAAAGAGCTGTGATTATAGGCTTCAGCCACTGCACCTGGCCTACACTTTTCATTTTTGTTTTTGTATTTTTATTTTTATTTTTTTTGAGTTGGAGTCTTACTCTGTCACTCAGACTGGAGTGCAGTGGCTGCTCCTGGCCACCGCAGCCTCGACCTGCTGGGCTCCGGCGATCCTTCCGCCTCAGCCTTCCAAGTAGCTGGAACTACAGGCATGCGCTACCACGCCTGGCTAATTTTTGATTTATTGTAGAGATGAGATCTCGCCAAGTTGCCTGGGCGGGTCTCGAACCCACGGGCTCAGGTGGCCTACACTTTTTAATAAGTAGTTTTAATGACTCCATAATCTTCCATTTGGTGCATGTTCAGTGATTAATATTTTTATTTTTTGAGTGGGAGTCTCTGTCATCCAGGCTGGAGTGCAGTGGCACACACACAGCCACCCTAGCATTGACCTGCTGGGCTCAGGTGAACCTTCTGCTTCAGCCTTACAAATAGCCAGAACTACAGGTGTGCTCTACCAAGCCTGGCTAATTTTTTGATTTATTGCAGAGATGAGGTCTCGTCAAGTTGCCCAGGCTGTTCTTGAACTCGTGGGCTCAGGTAATTCTCTCACTTCAGCCTCCCAAAGTGCTGGGATTACAGGCCACTTGAGTCACTGCTCCCGGTCATAATTAACATTTTAAACAAGTTAATGAAGACTTGACTTATGCTTCCGACATTTAGAAAGGAGAGAAGTGGAATGCATTCAGTTAATGGTACTTGGCTACTCACGGGGTTTAAGGGATAAGGGAGAAGGAAGAGTCAGGTAGATTAGAATGCATATGGCTACACAGGAGATGCTCACAATAGTAAACGGCCCAAATCAGTGAATGAATTCAGAGGTTTCAAATCTGGAGGTTCATAGCGGAGGGGGAACAGAAATAATTGCTATGTTTATTATTAATAGAGATTATTTTTTATTCTTTACATTCACCTTTTTCATCTATATTTATATTACAGATATCACTGATAGCTCATAATATTTTTCTACCTAAGCTTTAAGTATATAAGTGTGAAGAATTAATGATACCAAGTTAAAATCTTGTTTGAAAATTCTGGTTAGTTTAGCTAGGCATAGTGGCGCATACCTGTGATTCGGAAGGCTGAGGCAGAAGGATCACCTGAACCAGCAGGTCGAGGCTTCAGTGGCCGTGAGCTTGCCACTGCACTTTATCCTGGGTGACAGAGTGAGACTCCAACTCAAAAAAAAAAAAAAAAAATTCTGATTAGCAAATTGTCATTGAGGAAATACTATATAAACTAAATTTATACTGACCCTCTGTTAGGAATAATTTGCAATAATTTTTGTAAGTTTTTGTGTATGTGTTTGAGTTTGCATGCTCATGGGCACTGAAGCCTCTACCTGCTGGGCTTAGGGATCCTTCCACCTCAGCCTTCCAAGCAGCTGGAACTACAGACACACGCCACCACGCCCAGATAGCTTTTTTGTGATTTATTGTAGTGTCAAGGTCTCACCAAGTTGCCCAACCTGGTCTCGAACCCCTGGGCTCAGGCATTCCTCTCGCCTCAGCCTCCCAAAGTGCTGGTATTACAGGCTGAGCTACCATACCCAGCAATTTTGCAAGTTTTTTTTTTTTTTTTTTTTTTGAGTTGGAGTCTCACTCTGTCGCCCAGACTGGAGTGCAGTGGCCGCTCCTGGCCACCGCAGCCTCGACCTGCTGAGCTCCGGCGATCCTTCCACCTCAGCCTTCCAAGTAGCCGGAATTACAGGCATGCACTACCACGCCCAGCTGAGTTTTTGGTTTATTGTAGAGATGAGTTGCCAAGTTGCCCAGGCGGGTCTCGAACCCGCGGGCTCAGGCAGTTCACTCATCTCGACCTCTCAAAGCGCAGGATTACAGGCTGAGCCACCGAGCCCGGCAATTTTTGTAAATTTTAAAGACAGACTTTAAAACAACTTTCCAATCACAACTTAGAAATCAATAAAGTACAAGTTAGTTGGATTTTTTTTCAAATTAAGAATGTCCTTTTGAAAAATAAGATTTTAAAACACTGATGAAAGAAATTGAAGAGCACAAAAACAAATAGTAAGACATCCCATGCTCATGAATCAGAAGAATTAGCATCATCAAAATGACCATACTAGAGGATGCAGGGAAAAGGGAACACTTCTCCACTGTTGGTAGGAGTGTAAACCAGTACAACCTCTGTGGAAAACAGTTTGACTATTCCTAAAGGATCTAAAAATTGACCTTCCATACCACCCCACAATCCCCCTCCTGAGAATATACCTGGAGGAACTCAGATCACTATGGAAAAGATATCTACACACGCATGTTTATTGCAGCATTATTCACAATAGCAAAAACATGAAACCAACCATGCTGCCCACTGAAAGAGGACTGGGTAAAAAAAGTGTGGCACATGTACACAATGAAATATTCAGCCATAAACTAGGATAAAATTATGAACTTCTCAGCAACTTGGATGGACTTAGAGTATGTAATACTGAGTGATATATCCCAGAAACAAAGAACTGAGTACCACATGTTCTTACTCATAAATGGACCTTGAACCATTATCATAATACTATAAAAAAGGAATTGACAGTGGGAAACTGCAGGGGCTGGGGGATTGGCAGTTGTGGGAAACTGCCAGGGGTGTGGGGGCACACCTCATCAACAGGGTACCTGCATAATGAAAAACATTTGTATACCTAACCCTGAACTGTACCTGGCATCTGTAAAATAAAAAATTTCAAAAAAAGAAAAACCAAACAAAAAAATGACTTTACTATCCAAAGCAATCTACAGATGCAATGCAATCCCTATCAAAATACCAATGTAATTTTTCTGTTTTTGAGTTGAAGTCTCATTCTTTGTTGCCCAGGCTGGTGTAGTGGCATGCTCATGGCCACTGCAGCTTTGACCTGCTGACCTTAGGTGATCCTTCCCTCTCAGCCTTCCTAGTAGCTGGAACTACAGACATACGCCACCACGCCTGGCTAGTTTTTGTGATTTATTGTAGACACAAGGTCTCACCAAGTTGCCCAGGCTGGTCTCGAACCCTCAGGCTCAGGCAGTCCTCAGGCTCGGGCAGTCTTCTTGCCTCAGCCTCCCAAAGTGCTGGGATTACAGGCTGAGCCACCGTGCCTGGCCCTAATGTCATTTTTTTTTTTTTTTTTTACAGGAAAAAAAAATCCTACAGTTTGTATGGATCCCAAATAGGGTCAGAATAGCCAAAACAATCCTGAGCATAAACAACAAAACTGGAGGCAGCACACTGCCTGGCTTCAAAATATATTACAAGGCTATCAAAACCAAACCAGCAGCCGGGCTCGGTGGCTCAGTCTGTAATCCTGCGCCATTGGGAGGCTGAGGTGAGTGGATTGCCTGAGCCCACGGGTTTGAAGACCCGTCTGGGCAACTTGGCGAGACCACATCTCTACAATAAATCAAAAAAAAATCAGCCGGGCGTGGTAGCACGTGCCTGTAGTTCCGGCTACTTGGAAGGCTGAGGCGGAAGGATTGCTGGAGCCCAGCGGGTCGAGGCTGCGGTGGCCGGGAGCGGCTACTGCACTCCAGTCTGGGTGACAGAGTGACTCCAACTCAAAAAAAAAAAAAACCAAACCAGCATGATATTGACATAAAAACAGACATATAGTCAAATGGAACAAAATAGAGAAATAAGTTCATGTATTATAGCCACCTGATTTTTGACAAAGGTGCCAAGAACATAAATTGGGAATAGGGCACTCGCTTTAATATATGGTTCTGGAAAATTGGGATATTAATCTGCAGAATACAAAATGCAACTCATAAGATCTGGAACTCTACAACTACTAAAATTTTGGAAACATAGGGGAAACACTTAAGGACATTGGTCTAGGCAAAGCTTTTATGGCTAAGACTTCCAAAGCACAAGTAACAAAACCAAAATAGACAAATGGAACTATATTGAATTTAAAAGCTTCTGCACAGCAAAGGGAACAACAGAGCGAAGAGGCAACCTGTTAAGTAGGAGAAAATGTTTGCAAACTTCACCTGATAAGGGATTAATATCCAGAATACACAGGTATCGAACAACTGAGTGGTAAAGACAAAATAAAGCAAAAATAATCCTACTAAAAAGTGTGTAAAGGATATGAATAGACCTTTCTCAAAAGAAGACATACAAGTGGCCATCAGGTATATGAAATAATGGCCATTGCTAATCAAGGAAATGCCAGTCAAAAACCACAAGGAGATATCATTTTACCCCAGGTGGAATAGCTGTAGTTAAAAAGAAAAAACATGCTGGCAGGGAGAGAAAGGGAACTCTTCTATGCTCTTGGTGGGAATGTGAATTAGTACAGCCACTGTGGAAAACAGTATGGAGATCTCTCAAAAATCTGAAAATAGGGCTACCATGTGATCCAGCAATCTCACTACTGGGTATTTATTCAGAGGAAAAGAAATTGGTATATCAAAGGAATACCCACAGCCCAATGTTTATTGCAGCACTATTCACAGTAGGAAAGAAGGAATCAGCCTAAGTATCCATCAGTGGCCAAATGGATAAAATGTGGTGTCATACACAATGGAATACTATTCAGCCTCAAAAAGAATGAAATCATGTCATTTGTAGCAAAAGTGGATGGCACTGGAGGTCATTATGTTAAGTGAAGTGAGCCAGGCACAAAAAGACAAATATCACATGTTCTCACTTATTGTGGAAGTGAAAAACCTTGATTTCATGAAGTAGAAAGTAGAATGACAGAGCAGATTATGGGAAGGATGGGGAGGGAGGATGAAGAGAGGTCGGTTAATGGATGCAAACATAGAAGGAATATGTTCTAATGCTCGATAGCAAGTAGGATGACTATAGTTAACCACGTATTGTCTATTTCAAAATAGAAGAAAGGACTTGAAATGCCCCTAACACACAGAAATGATAAATCCTCAAGGTAATGGGTGCCCTAGATACCCTGACATGGTCATTACACATTCTATGCATGTAACAAAATAGCATATGTACCCCATAAATATGTCCAAATATTATGTATTAATAAAGTAATGCTGTACAACAGGAGTCAGCAAAGCATACTCACAGGTCAAATGGACCTGCCTTCTGCTTTTGTAAATCAGATTTTATGGGAGCACACACACAGATATAAGATTTGATCTCGTGGAACAGCCAAGACCTTGTTGTAATGAGACAGTAGGCTTCTGTGTTCTGTATTTTACGCCAGGCTCTTTAATATCAGATTGCATCAGGCCTAAAGAACGTTGCAGCTATTTGAAGAATCTCCTCCCCCCACAACCTGGCCAAAAATCTGCATTCATTTTAGCAGCTGATACATTGTTTGAGAAGCTTCATTTAATAGTATTAGTTTATAGTAGGGCTGCATAGATTTTATGTTTTGCCTTCTAGGAAAAAAAAATACTTGTTTGAAGAAATCTCTTAAGTTGGGCAAAGATTAATAACCAGTTATTGACCAAACAGAAAAGCCTGCCTTTTCCAGAAGGGAAAAATCTGAATATGAGACAGTAGCTGAAAGTTTCTTGAATTTATCTTGAGAAGATGTGAAACTTATATTTTCGAGATTTATGCTTGATAGGATTCAAAGAATTTGACCAGAAAGGAAAAAGTACATTTGTAGTTGGGTAGGAGGGATCCGCTATAGATAGATTTATTTTCATAAGTATTACTTTTTTTTTTTTTTTTTTGAGTTGGAGTCTCACTCTGTCACCCAGACTGGAGTGCAATGGCCGCTCCTGGCCACCGCAGCCTCGACCTGCTGGGCTCCGGCAATCCTTTCTCCTCAGCCTTCCAAGTAGCTGGAACTACAGGCGCGTGCTACCACCACGCCTGGCTGATTTTTTGATTTATTGTAGAGATGAGGTCTTGTCAAGTTGCCCAGGCGGGTCTCGAACCCGCAGGCTCAGGCAATCCACTCACCTCGGCCTCCCAGAGTGCTGGGATTACAGGCTGAGCCACCGAGCCTGGCCAAATTTTGATTGTTATAATTAATATATACATTAAAGAATGAAAAATTGTTTTGTAACAACGTAATGTCAGTAGTAATTCCTGCCAATTAGTTTCTACTTGGATTTTCAGAAAACATCTCAAGGGTTAAATTCATCTTGTTGTATTTAGCAGAAGCACAAAAACAAGTTGTAGCATATCTTAAAGGGTCCTCGGACCTTGAGAGTTCTAGGTTTAGCTGTAAAATGTGACCTTTAACATTCTTGGCCAACATACAGTCAGGCATTTACTGTAAGTGCCAAAGGAAGGAATCCTGCTGTTAACAGGAAGTCTTTAGTTGGAATACTAAAGGAAGACTGAATTCCTTTGTTTTGAACTTGAATTTTAGTAACAAACTTTTAAAAACATTTAAAAATGTTTTAAAGATGACTAAATAAATCAAGATATAAAAAGAAAACTAAGAAGTGTTGGGCTTTACAAAAAAACCCACTAGATTTGTATTTTCTCCTGTAATATGTAAATATTTAGGTAAAACCAGAATCATCTTTTCAGGAGAGGTTGATAATCTTTAGAGGCATACCTTATCTGTAATTATTTTGCGGAGGAAGACAGAAAGCAGTTGGCTTGGTTTAATACTAGGATCCCTTTATTGACATCTTGAATATAATGTGGGCTATAATGTGTAGTATTGATTACTGTGGAACTTCAGATGCGATTTTATTTTCTGTAGCCACTACAAAATTTGGAAACCAGCATGTTTGAACTTTATCATGGTGGACCTCATAAATGTCTACCTAGTTTATGAGACTAAGTTATTTGGAGGCACATCTAGTGACAGTTTGGTAGAGGCACAAAATAATATTTTACCCATGTTTTTGGAAATCATGTATTTAGCTTATAAATGTTTTATAGGATGGCAAGTTTATACAGTTAGTTCTGCAAATGGAAGCTATTTTGAGCATTATTTATGAATGCAACTTATTATTTTCAAGAACTAATTGAAATTTTTGAAAGCTAATTTTTTTCTTGTAGCTCCAAAACTGAAGTTCTCAGTTTCCCACACTAATTTAGTTCAAAATTGGTAGCTTGCTTTTTCATTTATTAGTGGCAGTCAACATTTTTTTTTTTTTTTGGAGGATGTCATTCAACCTTATATACCATTTGTGTGGCTGTTGGTAAGATAACTTACTTGAACCTTTGTTTCCTCATCCGTAACTTGGTAGCGGTAGTGCTGCTTCATAGTGTAACCAGACCCGGAAAGCTAAACTCAAGAGTTGAGAGTTGGTAGAAGGAAAATAGGCTTTATTCGAGAGCCGGCAACTTGAGGAAATGATGGACTAATGTTCCAAATATCATCTGAGATGTTCAGTTGTACTGTGGGGCTTTTAAAGGGAAACTTGGTGTGGGGAGCAAGCGGCATCTTTGTTCTGATGGCTACCTTGAGTAATTGCCTGGAGGGGGTGTGTCAGGCTGGTGTCATCTTTACTGTGGCCTGGTGGTGGATCAATTGTCTGACTCCCTATAGGTGGGAGAGTTCTGTAGTTGGGTCCCCATGCCATGTTCTAAGATTAGCCTCAGGAATTTTTTAAGCAAGAAAGTAATTGCAGAAGCAAGTAAGGTTACAAGGTTGCAGTGTTAGGAAGAAATGAAGTAGCAGGTTTTGAGGAGGTTATGTATTTAAAATGCACTTTTATTTATTTATTTTTTGAGTTGGAGTCTCTGTTGCCAGGCTGGAGTGCAGTGGCACACTCACTGGCGGCCACCGCAGCCTCGACCTGCTGGGCTCCGGCAATCCTTCCGCCTCAGCCTTCCACGGAACTGGAACTACAGGCACACACTACCATGCCCGGCTAATTTTTGATTTATTGTAGAGACGAGGTCTAGCCAAGTTGCCCGGGTGGGTCTTGAACCCGCGGACCCAGGCAATCCACTCGCCTTGGCCTCCCAAAGTGCTGGGATTACAGGCTGAGCCACCGAGCCCGGCCAAAATGCACTTTTAAATTATACGTTCTTGGTTACAAACTCCCTACTGTCAAGTTCCATTCAGTTTCTATGGAAAGTGAACAACCTATTCCTTCTGGCTCTGTCCTGTTGAGAAGGAGGGTATTTAGGGGGCTGAGAATGGAACTGTCTACTTGGAGTTGGGAAATATTTGTGAATCCCTGGGCTTTTAGAGGAAATCTGTTGTAGCATCATGGTCCAAGGGGATGGGAACTTTAGGGAAAGTTGATCTTATATTCTCGTGCATAGAGTACAGCAGCAGTGGAATCCACAATAGAAGAGTATACCAATTCCAGTGATGATAGTTAGGATTATAAGTTTGTTGTAAGCTCTCTGCATAATGCTGGGCCCACCGAAGGAACAGGTTAGTAGTGTTGGTGGGCACCCCTAACCAACACTATGACCAACTCATTATGACAAAAAGCAGATTTTTCATTTTAGGAGAGGAGGAAGAAGAGAAAAAAGAGGAAAAAATTTATTTAATTGCAAGCTTCTTAAGACATTTTTAAGCCTGTGTGGTTGGCTCACAAGTCCGGTTTGTTTGGTAGTCTGGTTCATCTGATCGGAAAGGAGGGGTCTTCACTCAGGTATGGTGACTCCATGGCTTGACTCCAGCTTGCTTTACAGAAGAATGGGTGGTTAACAACAGCACATCGTAAGATCCTGTCTATTTTTCAGTCAGCTGTTGATCCAATCCTTGGTTTTTCCAAGATTTATTTTATTATTATTATTTTATTTTAAAGATGTAGGGCACAATTCAGCATTAGGTATACAAATGTTCATTATGGAGGTACCCTTGTTGATGAGGTGTGCCCCTCCCTTCCTGGCAGTTTCCCTCAACAGCCAGTCCCACCCCTCCCCCCACAGTTTCCCACTACTGTCAATCCCTTTCTTATAGTATTATGATAATTGTTCAAGGTCCGCTTATGAGTGAGAACATATGGTACTCAGTTCTTTGTTTCTGTGATAGATCACTGAGTATGATCGACTCCAAATGCATCCAAGTTGCTGCGAAGTCCATATGCTTGTTCTTCTTTATGGCTGCATACTATTCCATTGTGTATATGTGACCACATTTTTTTAATCCAGTCCAGCTTCGATGGGTAGCATGGTTGGTTCCATTTTTTGCTGTTGTGAATAGAGCTGCAGCAAACGTGCATGTACAGGTATTTTTTTGGCAAAATAACTTGAGTTCTGGGAATATTCACAAAAGGGGATCGCTGGGTCATATGGAAGGTTAATTTTTAGTTCTTTCAGAAATCACCACACTGTCTTCCAAAGAGGTTACATTAGTTTGCATTCCCACCAGCAGTGTAGAAGTGTTCCTTTTTCTCTACATCCTTGCCAGCACCTGTTGTTGTTTGTTTTTTTTTTGAGTTGGAGTCTCACTCTGTCACCCAGACTGGAGTGCAGTGGCCGCTCCCAGCCACCGCATCCTCGACCTGCTGGGCTCTGGTGATCCTTCCGCCTTAGCCTTCCAAGTAGCTGGAACTACAGGCGCGTGCTACCACGCCCGGCTAATTTTTGATTTATTGTAGAGATGAGGTCTCGTCAAGTTGCCCAGGCAGGTCTCGAACCCGCAGGCTCAGGCAATCCACTCACCTTGGCCTCCCAAAGTGCTGGGATTACAGGCTGAGCCACCGAGCCCGGACCTGTTATTTGTTTTATTACTGATGGTTGATGACTATTCTTACTGGAATTAGGTAGTATCTCAGTGTGGTTTTGATTTGCATTTCTCTGATGATGAGTGAGGCTGAGCACTTTTTCATGTCTCTGATGACTGCCCATATATCTTCTTTTGAGAAGTGTCTATTCATGTCTTTTGCCCACTTTTTAATGGGGTTGTTTTTTTTTCCTTTATGCATGTTTGAGTTTCTTATAGATCCTAGACATTAGGCCTTTGTCAGATATACAACTGGCAAATATTTTTCTCCCATTCTGTGGACTGTCTTCCTGATTTTTCCAAGATTTTAACCACGATTTGTCTCCTGGTTGGAAGGGGTGAATAGGCTCATTGGTGGGGAGGGTAACCTGGAGAGAGGAAACTGATGCATAGTTAATAATCTCTGGCTCTAGTGTGGTACATAATTTTTTACCTTGGTTTCATTTATTAAGTCAAAGGGAGGAGTCCCTAGTGAGGAAATCTGGAAGAGTCTCCCATAGATAATTTCAGAGGGACTTAATCTGAGCCCACTTCAGGGCACCAATTTGAATTCTGAATAAGGCAGTTGGCGGACTTTGTCCCATTTTAAATCTGTTTCCTGACAGAACTTCGCTAAAGTCGTCTTTAATGTGTTCATCTTGTTTACAGCTACTGTCTGAAAACAAGGCCACCATCGTGTTAGTTATTTGTTCCAGTTGCTGGGAAAAGTAAGCTATAGGCTGGGTAGAGCCCCGAGCTGTTGGTTTAGTAGTCTCAGGCTTATGCCTTGATTTTTGTGTCCTACAGTCTAAATGGCTTCTGGGGCTGACGTTTTTTTTTCTTTTTTTTTCCCCCGAGTTGGATTCTCACTCTTGCCCAGGCTGGAGTGCAGTGGCACACTCACGGGCACCGCAGCCTCGACCTGCGGGGCTCAGGCCATTCTTCCACCTTAACCTTCCAAGTAGCTGGAACCACAGGTACGCGCCACCACACCCGGCTAATTTTTTGATTTATTGTAGAGACGAGGTCTCACCACGTTGCCCAGGCTGATTTCGAACCTCGGGACTCAGGCAGTCCTCTCGCCTCAGCCTCCCAAAGTGCTGGGATTATAGGTTTGAGCCACTGCACCTGGCGATTTCATTCTTAGCAACTCAAATGCTTGTTGGCGCTTGAGGGTCCATTGCAGTGGATCTGAGTCTAGTCCTTTCAGGGTTTCATAGGGAGGCTGCTTAGCTATCAGTCTGAAATTGGAAATCTAGATGTGACAAAAGTCTGCCATACCTGGGAATCCCTAGAGTTGTCTTCCCTGAAGTTTTGATGGCTGCATGGCCTGCTTTTGGTCTGTCATTAGGCTCTTTTCTTGCTTTAATTAGAACCCCAGATAAGTGACCTTATGTTTACAAATCTGTGCTTTCTAGGGGGGATACTTTATATCCACAGTGGTTCAGTTGGTTAGCACTTAGTCTTAGACAAGCATTTGTTATAGTCATAGTTTGAGCTGGCTATTAGCAGGTTGTCTATATACTGTAATAGGACTCCTTCATCTAGTTGTAAGCTTCTTAAATCCTTTGCTAATATTTTTCTAAAAATGGTGGGTGAATTTTTGAACCCCTCAGGTATACAGTCCAACAGCATTGGAAGGTGATCTTAGTTGTCAGGTCTTGCTATTCAAAAGCAAAAGAGATGAGCTGAACTTGCTCATCTACTAGATGTAGAAGAATGCATCTTTAAGTCCAGTACTGAAAACCATACGTAGTTCCCCTGTATGGCAATTAGCACTGTATAGGGGTTAGGTACTGTTAGATGGATATCCCATATGATTAATGGCTAATGGCTCTTAGATCCTGCATGAATGGACATTCATCTGAATTTGGCTTTTTCACTGGCAGGAGGGGGTATTTTAAGGGGATCTGCATGATCATAATAGTACATTTTTCAAGAATTTTTGTAGGCCAGGCTGTATCCTTCCCTACTGAGGCCTCTTTGTTTATCAGATGTTTCTTGTGAATAGCGCCCCTTCTTTGAATGCAGTCCGTATGTGTGCATTCTTGGCTTCTCTGGAGGCCCTGTCTGCCCATACAGTCTTACTCTTGTAGATTTCAGATGAGACAAAGTCCTTTGTCTCTTACCTTGCTACAGCAGCAGCTATGATCAAAGGGCCTCCTCAGGTGGGACCTGCAGGGAGAGCTGTTGCTTCGCTAGGGAGAGTTACTTGTTTTCTTAGTTTACATAGCAAATTGTGCCTAAGCAGGGAAATTGGACATTCTGGTATGTATAAGAAACTATGCCTTAGACTGGGCATGGTAACTTATGCCTGTGATCCCAGCACTTTGGGAGACTGAGGCGGGAGGATTGCTTGAGTCCAGGAGTTCAAGACCAGCCTAGGCAACATAGCAAGACCTTGTCTCTACAAAAAAATAAATAAGTTAGCCTGTTGTGGTGACACTCACCTGTAGTTCCAGCAGCTCAGGAGGCCGAGGCGAAAGGATCATCTGAGTCGGGAGGATTGCCTGAGCCCAGCAGTCCAAGGCTGTAGTGAACCGTGGTTGTGCCACTGGCACTCCATCCTGGGTGACAGAGTGAGACCTCAACTCAAAAAAAAACAAATGTGTCTTAGTTTAAGATCTCCCAGCTTGCATTCTAATGATTGGAGGGAGAGTTTTTGTTGTAGTTCCCGAATGATCCCAGTTACTGAGGCAGCCTGTTTAGTTTTTTCAGTCTCCCTGGTGTTTAGAACTGAGTATATTGCAGCCTTATCAATTAGAAAGTTAGTCAACTTGTTCCCCACTGTTTATTGTAACCAGAGCTCTGGTGGGGAAATGGTGGTGAGTCTTGAGAGATTAAAGGGAGCCCCTGGGCCCTTCTCATAACTGGTCTGAGTTGTCATCTGGCTCTGTCATTAGTTCGAGATTTTCTCTCCCTCCCTTTCCCTCTCCCTTCTATTTCATTCTGGGCCCCCTGTTTCCTCCTTAGTTTAGGGCGGTTTTACCTCCAGGGCTCTTCCTCTTTATAGTAATCACACTGGTTCTGACCTAGCATTTTTTTCTGAGTGTCACTGGGTGTTCCCTTTCCCTTTCTGGGACTTTAAGACACTCACTATCTTTACCAAAATTATAGCCAGTTTTAGTTTCTGGCCTTCCTTGCTTTATATACTTTGGAAGCCACATCTCCCAGCTGGGAAAGATTCATCCCATATGCCCCACTTAGCTTTTGTAGTGTCCTTCTAATGTCAGGGATGCTCTGTTGTATGCAGATCATATTGACTGTTCTTAAATTTTCAGGGACTCCTGAGTCAGCATCTGTGTATTTACCATATGCCTGATAAACATGTTTCAATAAATTCTGGAAGGTTCCTGTCTGCTCTTTGGATTACCTCTTGAGTTTTATTTAGATTTCTCTGCTTTGGCATCTCTTTCTTTTGTCTGACTAGGACACATTTCATAATGATCCTGTCCATTCATTCCTCCATTATTGGGGTCCCAGTTGGGGTCTGTCACTGGCACCACCAGTACTGGATCTGGTATTCCATTTGGGCCTTTCTTATGGAGGTATTTTGCCAAGCACTAGCCTCTTCTTGTCAACCAACTAGTATGTTTAACAGAGCATGTACATCAGCCCAAGTGGGGCAGTACGTTTGCAAGTAGATGGGTGATTTTGTGTGGATCATCTCTGTTAGGGGTAGTTGAGTTTTTCCAGAACAGATACGATGTGGAGAAAGGGGACATATGCCCAGTAGTATCTACCAAGCTGTCCCTGGTCATTCAGTCCCCCAACTGGATACTGCTTTAAGGGAAATTTCCCAACCCCACATGAGGGGGTCTCTGGCCGAACCGGGTGCCCTGTCAGGTCTTAGAGGGGGAGACCAGTCCAGTTTCCTCACCATATTGAAATGAGGCTATCACTGTCCCTTTGCCTGGTTTAGAGCTGGTTTGGAGGGGCAGTGAGGGGAATGATTCAAGGGAGTTCAGGTTACTCATTAGATATAAGTCCTCACTGTCTTCTTTCTTCCTGTGTTTGGTTATCTAGGAGTGATTTGTCAGCCTTCCTATATCTCTGAAGCAACAGCTTTGTTGCATTCTGCCATGAGTTGGCTGAATCTTTGTTATGTAGTAACATGAAGGCCTGCACATGTGGTATCTCATGCCATTGGCCTGATTTCTGACAAAACCGTTTTAGTTGTAAAATAGCACAGTAATTCAGCGCTCTGTTCTGGGTCGCCTTTCTTCACGAGGCAGAATGTACATAGGCTAAGCTGTATTGCAATAGAAAACCATTCTTTTCTTAGTCATTTGCTCATAGCTGTAGATTTTCCAATTTGCCAGGATGCTGCCTGGAGGGCTCTCAGGTGGAATAGACCGAGTCTCCCATTGTTAATGAAGAAAGGCAAGACCAGGCACTAAACAAGTCTGTGAGCAAATGGAGTACTCGCAAACAAATCTCAAACAAAGGCTCAGGGAAAATCTTAGAAAACCTTATCTCAGACTAACCAGTGCCAATGAATGACTGTGTGAAAGCCCAGCAGAGACAAAAAATTCCTAACCCAGGACTACTGGTACCAACAAATAACCCGTGTAGATCCAGATGGCACAGAAGCCCAAATGGTCAGAAACAGAGGATTCCCTACTGCATACCCAGCCTTTGAAGTCCATCAGCCTCTCAAATGACTGTTTTCCTTACATCAGAATGTGTTGCAAGCGACTGATGCCACTCAGGAGATAAGAGAGGGTTCCTGAGAACAGGGCTCTCAGCAGTTGCAGGGATGTCTCTAGAATTCCAGTGCCAAGCTGTGAATGCACAGGAAAAGCTCTTGAAGGAAATTGAAAGTGTCTTTTCAGTAAACACATGGATGATAAGAAAACAAAACAGCCTTATTGCTGATGTTAACTGAAAAAACAAAACAAAACCCACAGTATGTACATTTAGAAAAGGAGTGGAGGAGACTTTCTTTCTTACAAAGGGTTGCAGCCTGCAAGGCAGCCATTCTGCTGCCTGGGAAGCGTGTCTGGCCAAGATCAACGACCGTCACTTTGAAGAACGAGGGTAGGAGTTTAGTGCTGAACATGTTGGCTAAACATAAGTGTTGAACAGGTTGCAGAAGGAGCTTTGAATGTTCATGAAGGTGGCCCAGATGTGTGCATATTAAACAAATGTGTATGTAACGTATGATTCGCTGGGCACTGTAGTTCATGCCTGTAATCTCGGCACTTTGGGAGGCTGAGGCAAGAGAATTGCCTGAGTCCAGGGGTTTGAGACCAGCCTGGGCAACTTGACAAAACCTTGTCTCTGCAATAAATCAAAAAAATGAACTGGGCGTGGTGGTGTGCGTCGGTGGTTCCAGCAACTTTGGAAGGCTGAGGCGAAGGATCGCCTGAGCCCAGCAGGCTGTGGCTGCTGTGGCTGTGAGCGTGCCACTGCATTCCAGTTTGGGCAACAGAGTGAGACTCCTACTAAAAAAAATAAGCAAAGAAACAACAAAAAAGCATGATTCATATTTACTTTGGGAGTGGAGACTTGACATTTACAAGTATTACAGTTATCCCCTATATGTCAAAAAGTTTTTTCAGGATGTGAAGGTACACAAGTGTGCCATCTCTATAAATAGGCTAGAACCAATCCATCGCTGCGGTGGTCTCCTTATCTGGAGAAAGTTGCTGAAATTAGTCTCTTGTCCAATCAAAGCTGTAGTTATGACTGGTGACACAGGTTCATTAGTCAGCATCTATGAACTAGATGAGTTGTAATTACTTAATATTGCTGATCTTGAGGCCAGTACTTGTTTAACTGCTAGAGAAAAAGAAATGCTTTGTGGCTGTTAGAACATAGTTTATTCTTTAAGTGTAGGGATGCATGTCTTAACCTTTGCCTGGCATGGCCATAGGTCCTGTTTATTATTTAGTATCAATCCAGGCTCGGTGGCTCAGCCGGTAATCCTGCGCTTTGGGAGGCTTAGGTGAGTGGATTGCCTGAGCCCGTGGGTTTGAGACCTGCCTGGGCAACTTGGCGAGACCTCATCTCTACAATAAATCAAAAAGTTAGCCAGGCGTGGTAGCGCGCACCTGTAGTTCCAGCTACTTGGAAGGCTGAGGCAGAAGGATCGCTGGAGCCCAGCAGGTTGAGGCTGCGGTGGCCGGGAGTGGCCATTGCACTCCAGTCTGGGCGACAGAGTGACTCCAACTCAAATAATAATAATAATAATAATAATAATAATAATAATTTAGTATCTCCTTGCCACAGTCTGTTCCATCAGTCTTATGACCTCTGTTTTAACATTACTGCTAATCAACTCCAAAAAAAGAAGAGGGTATAACAGGAAGGTCTGGTCTTCCATCTTGTCATGGCAGGGGACTAAATATTTAAATTTTGGAGGGGTCCCCTTGACCACAAAGCTCTGTTCAGTCAGCTTAGGAGCATGCTGTGAGCATGCCACTGCATTCCAGCTTGGGCAAGAGAGTGAGACTGTTTTATTTTTATTATTTATTTATTTATATAATTTTTTTGGAGTTGGAGTCTCACTCTGTCTCCCAGACTGGAGTGCAGTGGCCGCTCCCGGCCACCGCAGCCTCAACCTGCTGGGCTCCGGCGATCCTTCCGCTCAGCCTTCCGAGTAGCTAGAACTACAGTCACACACTACCACGCCTGGCTAATTTTTGGTTTTATTGTAGAGATGAGGTCTCGCCAAGTTGCGCAGGCGGGTCTCAAACCCGCGGGCTCAGGCAATCCACTCACCTGAGCATCCCAAGGCGTGGGATTACAGGCTGAGCTACCAAGCCCGGCTAGGATTTTATTTTTTAATTGACAACGACATGGAAAAAGTTTTAGTGGTTTGGACAGAAGAGAAAACCAGCCATAACATTCCCTTAGGAAAGCCTAATTCAGAGCAAGGCTCTCTCTCCCATCCCATGCAAGCTTAGAGAGGTGGGGAGGGTGCAGAAAGTTGGAAGCTAGCAGAGATTGATTCATGAGGCTTAAGGAAAGAAGCCATTTCCATAGCCATAAAAGTGCAGGGTGAAGCAGCAAGTATTGATGTGGAAGCTGCAGCAAGTTGTCCAGATCTACTTGAGGTCATTGATAAGGGGGGTTACGCTAAACAACAGACTTTCAATTTAGATAAAACAGCCTTCTGTTGGAAGAAGATGCCATCTGGGGACTTTACTGGCTAAAAAGAAGTCAATGCCTGGCTTCAGAACTTCAAAGGACAGGCTAATTCTCTCGTTAGAGGCAAATGCTGCTGGTGACTTTAAGTTGAAGCTAGTGCTCGTTGACCATTCCCAGAATTTTAGAACTCTTTAAGAATTATGCTAATCTACTCTGCCTGTGTTCTGTAAATGGAAGGACAAAATCTGGATGACAACACATCTGTTTATAGCATGGTTTACTGGATATTGCCATGTTTTCATACTTGCTAACACAACATTCATTCTGCAAACCATGGATCAAGGAGTAATTTCAAGTCTTACGGAGTAAGAAATACATTTTATGAGGCTATGCTGCCTCTTACAGATCTAGGCAAAGGAAATTGAAAACCTTCTGGAAAGGATGTACCACTCTAAATGAGCCATTAAGAAGATTTGTGATTCTTGGGAAGAGGTCAAAATAACATTAACAGGAGTTTAGAATAAGTTGATTCCACTCTTCTTGGATGACTTTGAGGGGTTCAAGACCAGTGAGGAGGGAGCTACAGATGAGGTGGAAATAAATAGCAAAAGAACTGAAGTCGGCAGCGGAGCCTGAAGATGTGATTGAATTGCTTCAGTCTTATGATAAAACTTTAATAGGGCCGGGCTCGGTGGCTCAGCCTGTAATCTCAGCACTTTGGGAGGTTGAGGCCAGTGGATTGCCTGAGCTCGCGGGTTCGAGACCAGCCCAGGCAACTTGGCGAGACCTCATCTCTACAATAAATCAAAAAATTAGCCGGGCGTGGTAGCGCGGGACTGGAGTTCCGGCTTCTCGGAAGGCTGGGGCGGAAGGATTGCCAGAGCCCAGCAGGTCGACGCTGGGCTGGCCGTGAGCGTGTGTGCCACTGCACTCCAGCCTGGGCGAAGGAGTGAGACTCAAAAAACTCAAAAAGCAAAGCAAAACTGTAATGGATGAGGAATTGCTTCTTAGGGATGAGCAGACAAGGTGGTATCTTGAAATGGAGTCTACGCCCCGTGAAGATTGTGTGAACGTGGTTGAAAGCACCGCTAACAGTTCCCTCAGAGAGCGAGGTGACAAACTGCGGCTGGCTCTCCCGGGCCCCTTGGGCCCGCCGGCCGGGCTGGAGCCCGGTGAGCCCGGGGACCCCGTGGATGTCGAAGCCCTCGCTGCCGCTGCGGCCGCGCCCAGACCTCGCTTCCCACCCGGCGGGCCTCGCTTCCCACCCGCGGGCCTCGCGTCCCGCCCGGCTTGCTGACGAGGTGGCGGCCGCGCCTGCCGGGTCCGGACTGAGCCCTCCCGAGGACACAGCGCCTTTGGGCGGTGGCGGGCGAGGCTGAGGCCGGCTGGACGCCGCGGAGGGCCGCCCGAGTCCGGAGGGCGCGGAAGGCGGTCGGGGCCGCGAGCCCAGCCACCCGCTCTGCCCGTCCGTGGCGGCTCCGCCCGAGTGCGTGACCCCTGCCTCGCCCAGCCCCCGACGGCCAGAGGCCAGCAGGCCCAGGAAGTGAGCGGAGCCAGACTCGACTGTGGACCCGCTGGCGGCCCGCGGGCGCGGGGCCTTGTTCTACCAGCTTTGACGACGAAAAGAGAGAAACGCTGGACGAACCCGCCTTGTTTGGCCGCTTGAAAATGCCGGCCGCCCTTGGGGAGGTTTGCTGGTCACTTATTGAAGGCCTGTATGAAGAAGCTGCTCTCAGCTTTCCCCCTAACCTTTTAGAAGAAACGTCGGCTGCATCGAGTCTTTCTAGATGCGAAAAGGTTGTTGACGTATGGTAAAGGCGAGTTAGAAAATTACACATTGTGTAAATGCCCGTTTGCGGTGAAAAAGCCATAGGAGAAATGTCTTCTGGAAATGACTTTAAACGGAGTCGAAAGTGACACCGAGAGCGACATGTGTCCACGTTTGTTGAGTGGCTTAGAGGACACAGAGCGGAAGACCTGAGAGTGAGAAGGTTCTGTGCCAGACCGGTCGGTCGTATTTAGAAGATATTTTCATATTATAACCATTGTTTTGTGTGTGCATTTTTTTTTGAGTCGGAGTCTCACTCTGTCGCCCAGACTGGAGTGCAGTGGCCGCTCCCAGCCACCGCAGCCTCGACCTGCTGGGCTCCGGCGATCCTTCCGCCTCCGCCTTCCGAGTAGCCGGAACTACAGGCATGCGCCACCACGCCTGGCTGATTTTTGATTTATTGTAGAGATGAGGTCTCGCTGCCCAGGCGGGTCTCGAACCCGCAGGCTCAGGCAATCCGCTCACCTCAGCCTGAGTTACAGGCTGAGCCCCCGAGCCCGGCTTGATTTACTGTAGAGATGAGGTCTCGCCAAGTTGCCTAGGCGGGTCTCGAACCCGCGGTCTCAGGCAGTTCATTCACCTCAGCCTCCCAAAGGCGCGGGATTATAGGCTGAGCCACCGAGCCCAGCACGTTTTGTTTTAAAATTCCTAGGAAAGATTGCTGAAAATTTGAGCATGATAGCCCATTTGGCTGTTGGAGATGGGAAGGGTTCTAGGCCAGAATGTTTGTATTTCAAAGACTCTTTCAAATACAGCTATTGTTACCCATGTGCAGTTTATTCAAGTTTGCTGTGTGGACAGATTAACTCTTTTCCTGAAACATCTAGTCTATCTAGATGTTTAGAAGTGCCCAACGTATGTTAACAAAGAGGTAGTACAACATCACTTTGTGAATATCTTTTGTTAAAATTCATAGGAAATCATGTCTTTTGGAAATGGAATTGTTGAACCACCTCTGTGAGTAGTGTAGTACTGTTTGTACTTGTTCAGTGGTTTAGAGGAGGTGGGAGGGAGGGAATTGCAAAAGGTATTATGCTAATGTGTTAGTTGGACATTTTCAGACACCATTTTTCTGTATATTTTGTGCATTTTGTTTTGCTATGCATATAGTGTATATAATGGACATGAGTCCTAATTTTGCAACATCTAGTCTCTAGATGTTCAAGAGGTTGTCAGTGTATGTATGACAAAGTACTTAGTAAAATTAGCACGTTTTGTGTTGAAATTTATAGGAAAGCTTGTCTTCTGTAGATGATTTTTGTATATGAATTTGTTCAGCCATCTCTAAGCATTACATAATGTACTTGTCCACTGGATTGAAGGCAGAGAGAAGGAAGTGAGAATGATTCAAAGTCCAAAATGGTCATATTTAGAAGATACCTCAGATTATAACCATTGTTACACATGTGCAATTTTATTTAACAGTGCTGTGTACCTAGTGTAAAATTCTTATATGAAATATCTAGTCTTCCTGGATATTTAGAAGTGCTTGATATATTTAAAATAGAAGTAGTTGAATAACACTTTTGGTAAATAACTTTTAAAAACTGATGGGAAAAACTGTGTTTGAAAATGAAGTTGTTAAACTACCTCTGTGAACAGTGCACTCTCTGTACTTGTTCATTGGGTTGAGGGAGGCGAGAGGGAAGAAATTGCAAAAGGTGTTTTGCTAGTGTGTGGTCAGCTTACCCATTGCCCTGTACGTACTGTGTGTTTCACTGAACTTTGCTGTACTATATATATTGTGTATACACTGGACAGATGAGTCCTAACTGTATAATATCTAGATTCTAGATATTAAAGAGGTTGCCACTGTATGACAAAAGTAGAGTTAATAAATTAACATCTTAGGAAAAAAGAGAAATGACAACTAAGCATTTAGAATATTAAATAAACTTAGTTGATAAAGTAGTGGCAGGGTTTGAGATGATTGACTTCAATTTTGAAAGAATATCTGCTATGGGTAAAATGTCACATGCTATAGGGAGATCTTTCATGAAAGAAATAGTCAGTGGGGCAAACTTGATTGTTGTCTTATGATAAAAAATTGCCACAGTCACTCCAGCCTTCACAATACTACCCTAATTGATCAGCAGCCTTTGATATAGAGGTTAAGATTCTCCACCAGCAAAAGATGCTGTTAACTCATTTTTTTTTTAGCAATAAAGTGTTTTTAAATTAAGATATGCATATTTTAAAGATATAATGCAATTGTACACTTAATAGGCTGGTATAGTATAAAGATAACTTTTATAACTGCAGTGGTCTGGGAAGCAAACCCAAAATATCCCCAAGGTATGCCTGTGTTTTATCAAGTGTTGCAAATGATGATACTTGAATTCTGTCATTTCTTCTGTATTTATTAGTTGGGATTCTGTAATCAAGAACTTTCCTCTGTAAGTTACTTGGTTGCTGTCCATATGGGAGAGATGGGATAAATGCTAGTTCTTTCCCTTTATTTCCTATTTCAGAATAATGAATTGGTACTCAAGCCACCTTTCAAATTAACCAGTGAGGATTTATTTGTAGACTCATGGATTCATTTTTAACTCCAGGCTTTATTTGAGTTTTACCACTTTTTTCATTAATACTATTTTCTGTTCCAAGATTCAATCCAAAGTACTGCATTGCATTTAATTATCATGTCTCCTTAGTCTTTGAGCTCTGCTAATTTCCCAGTCATCTTTTTGTTTTTCATGACCTTGACAGTTTTGAAGAGTACATGTCAGATATTTTGTAGATTGTCCCTCAATTTGAATTTTGTCTGATGTTTATCTCATGATTAGACTAGGTTTATTGATTTTTGAAAGAACACCACAGAGGTGAAGTGTCCTTGTGAGATCATATGTAAGGAGAGGTACATGACAGCTACATGGTATTCCTGGTGATCTTAATCCTTCATCGGTTAAGGTTTGCTAGGTTTCTCCACTGTACTGTTACTGTTTTCCCCTTTCCATACTCTGTTTTTTTAGGAGGGAGTCACTTAACTGTAACTCATTCTCAAGGTGGGTAGGTGTGTTGCTAAAACTCCTTGGAGTGGGGAATATGTGGACATGTGGAGTTCTTCTGTGAGGAAGTTTTGTTTTTTTCTCCCAGACTTACACATTCTATGGTTTCTGTCAATATAGACTCATATATTTATTTTACATTTTGGGTTATAATCTAAGATTTTTTTTTCCTGTAGTTACTGTCTGATACTACAAAAATATTCTAGATCATCTTGCATTTTCCTGCCCTAGAAGATGACTGGTAGATTGTAAGATTTTTAAGATTTGTGTTTCAGTCATTGGTATGATAATTCTGATGTATAAATCAGCGCCCCTCCAAGGTTGGTTCTTTTTGATTCCTCTTTGCTTTCTTATGTGACTGAATGCTCCAGACTCCTTTTCTGCCTCAGTCCTGGAATCAACCATTTTTCCGAGGATCCCTTTCAGTGGGGAAATAGTATTTGGAGATCACACACTTGTACTCATTGCTACTGGTTGGATTAGCTCTTTTAGACCTTTTCAATGGACATTTCTAGGAAAGTGCTTTTGTTTTTTTGCAATAGAAATTAATCGTGAGTTTATATTGTTGGCAATTTAAATTCTAGATTTCCAGGTTTTTATTTTTAAAAAATGTTTTTAATTGTAGTAAAATGTACATAAAGTAAAAATTACTATCTTAACCATTGACCTGAACAGAAGCTATAGGACTTTTATATCCTAATTGCAGAAGTCTTCTTTGCCATAAACTATTGATAACATGGACAAGGGTGTGAATCCCAGCAGGGCAGGATCACTGGGGCCCAGGGCCACCTGTAGGCAGACGACCACATAGATATATGTGATGGTATACTGCCTAGACTCTTTATCTTGCTTTTTTCACTTAATATATTTTGAATATTACTCCAGGGCAATAATAGAAATAGTCATTATTCTTTTTTTTATGGCTAGATAGTATGGTACTCTGTTGTGTGCATGTAATAGCATAATCAATCCACTATTAGTGAGCATTTGGTTTATTTTTAGCCTTGATACTGCCGTTGATGCTGCAGTGACTCACCTTATACATATGCCATTTAAAAAATGTTGTATTTAAATGAATACAGTTTCTTAAACCACCTGCTGATAACCTATACTTGTCCATAAACTTACATATCCTTCTTTAGAATCTGAATTTGAATTATTTACTTTCGAGCCGGGTGTGATAGTACGCACCTGTAGTTCCAGCTACTCGGAAGGTTGAGGCGGAAGGATCGCCGGAGCCCAGCAGGTCGAGGCTGCGATGGCCGGGAGCAGCCACTGCACTCTAGTCTGGGTGAGGGAGTGAGACTCCAACTCAAAAAAAAAAAAAAAAAAAAAAAAAAAAGCCATTTACTTTCATTCTGAAGTTTCTTCTCAATTGCTTTTTGTTGTTGGTGTTTACATATACACAGCAATATAATTGACATACATAATACTATTCTAATCCAGGCAAGGGATCCTCTTTAGCTTATTTTTAGCATATTTAGGATTGTCAACATAATTTTAAAACTGAGAAAGGATAGCTAGAAAAAGCCTAGGCAGGCAGGCAGATCCCCTAGTAACAATGTAGCTAACTCCCAGCAGGCCTCTCAAGCTCAGTGCTGGTAAACAAGCTCCCTGCCTACCTCAAGCTAGAGTTTAAGTACTCACTGCTGGGATTGAAAAGCAACCAATCAGTTCACCATTAGGCCCCTAATTCCTGCCAATTGATCCTGAATACTGACCTATCAGAACAGCTAAGTGTGACCAATCAGCTCATAGCTAGTGGTAGCCAATCTGCTTGGATTTAGGGCTATATAAACACCAGGTTTCCTCGGCCCCAGACGGGCAGCCCCTTTGGGTCCCCTCCCACTGTGGGGGCTTCTCTGTCCCCTCTAGAAATCCTGCCTTCTCACTTTGCGGCTGCCCGTGCCCCTCATTCTTCCTGGGCATGAGACAAGAACCTTGACCCCGAAGAGCTGCGCCCTGAAGAACTACGGAAGATCCTCAGAGCCGAAGAGCTGTGCACCCCACAGGCTGGTTTGCCAGCCGACCAGGAGAGCTGCTGAAAGAAGGCGAGACTCCAAAGCTGAGAGACTCCGGGGGCTAGGCTTGCCAGCCCACTGAACCAGCAACACTCAGGGCTTGGCTGGACGACCCTTGAGCTGTCACTCTCGAAGCCCAGACTGACCTGAAAAATCCGTATTAAAACATTGGAAGAGTCTGTTTCATTTACCTTTCTTTAAAATAAAACTTGAGGTTTTCATTTTTGCCTTAGTGCCCAGCCAACTGTAATTTAAAAAACTCTTCATAGTTGCTAGGAACATTTGATAGTTGATTTTCTGTTTTCCAGCTGGCTATTTTTAGCTTTGAATAATTGTTCTGTTTCTTTTCTTTCTTTCTCTCTTTCCCTACAGGTATTGGGAGAGTTGCTGCTACATCTTTAGGAAATTTAAATAACCATGGCTCTGAAGACTTACCTCTTCCTCTTGGCTGGTCTGTGGACTGGACAATGAGAGGGAGAAAATATTATATAGATCATAACACAAATACAACTCATTGGAGCCATCCTCTTGAGCGAGAAGGACTTCCTCCCGGGTGGGAGCGAGTTGAGTCATCAGAATTTGGAACCTATTATGTGGATCACACAAATAAGAAGGCTCAGTATAGGCATCCTTGTGCTCCTAGGTAGAGTATCAGTTTTATTTTCAACTTTTTGTTTTGGAATTGTCTGATGTTAGATCTTGGACTCATGTTTTCATCCAAAAGAAAGGCATTCTAAACTTCTGATTTTATTTTTCAAAATGTGTGACATTTTTCTCTGGACTTACTTTTAGTAATGAATGACTTGAATAAGGAAAAATTACTTTTCTCTTTAAACAGCCTCAAAAACAGTATTAGTGTTACTATGATTAGATTCTGCTTTAATATGCAAAAATGTTTTTGTTTCAGATGTCTAGAAATTGAAATAAATAAAGCAGCGGACTCTTTACAATTAAATTCCTATAAATAATACAGACCTAGTAAGTCAAAATATACTATGGAATTGCAACGTTTTGCTGTTTTTATTCCATTTCAGACATGATTTTATGTTCCTTTTTTTACTGTTACCAGACAAAAAAGCGAAAATTGGGACTGTACAAAACATTCAGATCTGCTTAATAAATATGGCAGTAAATATTAGGGCTATTTTAATTAAGCCTATCAGATTGGTTTGTTGCCAGACTTTTAGCCCTTTGCTATCTAGTACTGTAGCCACTTGTCACATGGGCTGTTGAGTACTTGTAATGTGATTAATCTTAGTTGAGATGTGCTGTAAGTGTAATTACACACTAAATTTCAAAGTGCACATAAAGTTAGTATTAGTAATGAAGGTGCACATATTTCAGATTAAATTAACCACATTTGAGCTTCAAGAACTGAACCATAAGAGTAAAAATGTGCCAAGTGTGATAGCTCATGGTTGTAATCCCAACACTTTGGAAAGGTGAGACAGGAGAATTGCTTGAGGCCAGGAGTTCAGGACTGGCATAGGCAATACAAGGAGACCCTGTCTCTACAAACAATTTAAAAAAAAATAGATAAAATACTATCAGATGTTGATAGATGTTGCTTAGTATCATCTGACATATTGCAAATTTTTGTTATAATGAATATTTGTGTTTTTTAGAACCATTAACATTATTATTTAGTATTATCACTAGAAAAATAAGCCTTATCATTATTGTGTTATTTCACATATTTGGTGTATTGATTTTGACTTTGGAAGTCGTTTTTTTCCAGTGATTTCATTTAGTTTCAATATTTATTGAACTATTTTTTTTTTTGAATTGGAATCTCATTCTGTTGCCCAGGATGGAGTACAGTGGCACACTCACGGCCACCCCAGCATTGACCTGTTGGGCTCTGGCGATCCTTCTGCCTCAGCCTTCCAAGAAGCCAGAACTACAGGCAGGTGCTACCATACCCAGCTAATTTTTGATTTACTGTAGAGATGAGGTCTCACCAAGTTGCCCTGGCTAGTGTGGAACCCACAGGCTCAGGCAATCCACTCACCTCGGCTTTCCAAAGTGCTGGGATTACAGGCTGAGCCACAGAGCTTGGCCTTTTGAAAAAAAATTGAACTGTTGAGGTTATAGTTTATAAAGCACTGTCATAATTAATTAATTTTCTTCTCTCAGCAGCTCTGTGGAAATAAAACTGGAGAGACTAAACACTGTCCTGAAAACCATGATTTAACTTGACAGTCTATTATACTTACCCTCTTATATAATTTGGATATTTCAGTCTAGGCCGGCTTGGTGATCCTTCAAATATGAGTTATGCTTGGGAGAGAGATTGTCAACCAAAAATTTGGGAGATCCTAAGGACACATAACTGTTCCCTTTTAGTCTCTCAAAAGTAAACTTTTTACATCCCTCCCCTCAAAAAAACTTACTGACCTTAAGCTTGCATAGATATTATTAATAGCTGTTTCATTGTTTGTGTTATGCCAACTATCATACAGAACCCTTGATTTATATTACCAAACTAATCCTGAGGCAACCATCTTGTGTGAATTTATTATTCCACTTTTTTTTTTTTTTTTTTTTTGAGTTGGAGTCTCACTCTGTCGCCCAGACTGGAGTGCAGTGGCCGCTCCTGGCCACCGCAGCCTCAACCTGCTGGGCTCCGGCGATCCTTTACCCTCAGCCTTCCGAGTAGCCGGAATTACAGGCATGTACTACCACACTCGGCTGGTTTTTTGATTTATTGTAGAGATGAGGTCTCGCTGCCCAGGCGGGTCTCAAACCCGCGGGCTCAGGCAATCCACTCACCTCAGCCTCCCAGAGGCACGGGATTACAGACTGAGCCACCGAGCCCGGCTACTTTTTTTTTTTGAGTTGGAGTCTCACTCTGTCACCCAGATTGGAGTGCAGTGGCTGCTCCCGGCCACCGCAGCCTCGACCTGCTGGGCTCTGGTGATCCTTCCTCTTCAGCCTTCCGAGAAGCCGGAATTATAGGCGTGCACTACCACGCCTGGCTAATTTTTTGATTTTATTGGAGAAATAAGGCTCGAACCCTCGGGCTCAGGCAATCCACTCACCTCAGCCTCCCAAAGGCGCGGGATTACAGGCTGAGCCACCAAGCCCAGTTTATTATTCCACTTTTATAAATAAGGAGGCTAAGGCTTAGAGAAGTGAAACAGTTTTGCCTAACATTTATACAACCTGTAAGTGTTCAAGCTGAGGTTAAGACCCGGGCTTTTCTGACTATAAAGCCTCAATTCTTCCCCAAGCCTGAGTTGTACTATCAAAGAACAGTTCCCTTTGAATCTTAGGAAAGAAGGGTTGAAGATAAAATTCATGGTCGTTTGCACATTGATCTTTGTTTTTAATTTTTTAGTTTTTTGTAGAGACAAGGTCTCGCTATGTTACCCAGGCTGGCTCAAGTTTTGGACCTTCCAAAAAAGTGTTGGGATTATAGGTCTGAGACACCACAGCCGGCAAGCACATTGATCTTTAAATTATTGACCGTATTGTAATCTAACCTTTATTTAAATCCCAGTTTGGTAAACGGTGACCTTTCCTAATGTACACGTAAATCTTTATCTTTAAAGGCAGAGATCCCTTTCAATCTGAAATAGATTGTTTTGGCCTCCCAGAATTCAATCTGTAACCGTCAACGGTTCAGTGCTTTCTTTAGCGCTTTCCCATAGAATATCCCTCCCTAATTTGGCATCTTCACTCTCCCCAGCATACACAGGCTGTTAGAACTACTATTAATGCATTTTTATTTAGTTTTTAAACGTCTCTGTGGTTTAAAATAGGTTCTAACAAACTCTGACTTCCATATCTTCTCTCAAGGTGGTAAAAGTAGAAATCTTATCTACATTTAATGTGGCCTTTTCAAGCACAGCACTTACTCCTGCTGCATCCCAACCTCCTTTTTCAGCCTGCAGGAGGAAAAAAACATCTCTTTTCATTGTGAGAGAAACTACCAACCTTTCTTACATGAATTTATAGCCAATTACTAGTTATGGAAATTTGTTATTCTAGTTTTATGCCTCTGCGTAAAGGTTACAACTTAATTTCAGTTTCTTAATTTAAATTTTAATCCTTTGACACTGTCCTTGAAATGAATAAATACCAGCCAGAAGAAATCTCTTTAAAATATGTATTGTTTAGGTAGTGGAAAGAAGCCGGTTTGGGCAGGACACACATTGAGAGATGCTTAAATACCAAGATAGCCAAAAAACATATTCACGTTTTAAAAGATGTTATCTATGTATTACTTCTAATTTGCCATAATCAGAAGTGTCTGGGTGCTGATGGCAACCACTTTGAGAAACTCTTGTAATTGCAGCAGTCAAATGTGACTTGTATTCATCCTTTGTTATTGGTATATATTGAGTATTATAATTTTAATACAGTTTTTTACTTTCTTAAAATGTGTTTATGTTCTTTTTTGCACCTTCTGTCTTGTGTTCATGATAATTTCTTTTTTAGACTTAGGGCCTTTATCATAAAGAATGTCACTTCTTTCTTAGTGTACCGCGGTATGATCAACCACCTCCTGTCACATACCAACCACAGCAAACTGAAAGGAATCAGTCGCTTTTGGTACCTGCAAATCCGTATCACACTGCAGAAATTCCTGACTGGCTTCAGGTTTATGCTCGAGCCCCTGTGAAGTAAGTGAATTTACAGCACACACGTTTTTGAGGCGTGAACAGATAGCTGAATGGAGTCTCCAGGCTACTTAACACAAATAATGCTATGTTTTTCTTTTAATATTGGGCTTTTGCTATAACAGCTTATAAACTTTAAAAATAATTGATTAGAAATATTCTACAAACATTTATTAAATCTTCACTTCTTTGTGTATAGACATCTGCTATTAGGGATACAGCAAGAGGCTTATATTCTCATGGGGAAGATTAACTTGTAAATGAGTGAGCCAGTACTTGTGATAAAAGTAAGGACCCAAGTGATTCCTAGATAATATGGATGAAACAAAACAGGACACAAGGGTGTTGAGGAAATAGTGTAGTGTAGTGGCTGTGAGTTCTGGGATGAAATGATCTGAGTTCACAAGGTACCTTTTAACTGTGTAACTTTGGGCAGAGTGTTTAACTTAGTTTTGTCTTTTAATTGGGATAGTAATAGTACCTACTCTTAAGATTCCTAAGCAAATGTATATAAAGTATTTGTCACAGTGCCTTGTACATTGAGAGACTTCAATAAATGATTATGGTTAATACTGAGGGTAGATAGATGTATGGTATGGTGGTTATGATAGCACAGAGGGAAACTGTTTGAAACTGACTTCTGGCTCCATTACCTATTTACTGAATGATCTTGGGCAAATTGCTGAACTTAGATCTAAGTGTTTTTCTTCTACTGAAACATAGGGGTTAATAATCTTATTTACCTTATTCTGTGTGGTGAGGGTTAAAAGAGGTAATGCATTTTTTTTTTTTTTTTTTTTGAGTTGGAGTCTCACTCTGTCACCTAGACTGGAGTGCAGTGGCTGCTCCCGGCCACCGCAGCCTCGACCTGCTAGGCTCCAGCGATCCTTCCGCCTCAGCCTTCCAAGTAGCTGGAACTACAGGCGCGCGCTACCACGCCCGGCTGATTTTTTGATTTATTGTAGAGATGAGGTCTTGTCAAGTTGCCCAGGCGGGTCTCGAACCCACAGGCTCAGGCAATCCACTCACCTCAGCCTCCCAAAGGCGCGGGATTACAGGCTGAGCCACCGAGCCCAGCTAGTAATGGTTTCTTATTATTGTAAGTAGAGCCAGGAAAACTGCTCTAGAGGGAAATGCATAGGTGGGTCTTTAAAGATGGCTGTGAGTGCCAGACTCATTGAGGCTATTTGTTAGGCACAGTTCTTGGAATATAATTATGAATCTGTGAAATTTTTGCCTCAAAGAACTTCTCTTTTTAGGGAAAACAGAAGTAGATACCCAATGCTATATGGGTTAGTATTAGAAGCATTTGCAAAGTGCTATGATTTCAGAAAATGGGTGCTTCGAAGTAATTCAGTGCTTCCTGTGTACCTTGCAGCCCTAAACTTTTAGAAATGTTATCTCATGTACTCTTCCCAAAATCCATTGTGTAGGTGAAGAAACTGGCTTTTTATCTATACCAAGATCACACAGCTACTAAGTAGTAGATTATGGACCTTGATCTCTGACTTCAAAAACCATGCTGTTAACTTTTGTTACTGCTACTTTCTTATTTAATAATTATCAATTACTGAGCAGTTATTAAGTTCCTGGTCCTTTGCTAGACATTTTACACATAATTACATATATGCACACACACATATATAAATAAAACAATTATATAAGGTAACAGTTACTTGTTTTTTAAAGTCTTACTATTTATTTCCCTTTTGTATTTCAGAAACCAAAGTCATCTGTATAAAATAGCTTAAAGTACAGCTTTAGAGAGAGTTTAAGATGTTTGGATACTGAATTTGGAGTAAAATAGAGCTTTGATATTAAAATAAAAGGAATATAAAGCCTTTCTCTTTTTGGAAGTAGTAACACTTTGCTGTTATTTTAAAGGACAATTATGAAATAAATTTCTGGGGTATTAAGTCTGATCTAAGTTTTTTATCACCTTATTACATATTTATCACCCCTTTGTGTGGGGGGGGGTGTGGAGGGGTGTGTGTGTGAAGATGTGTGTGAAGGTGTGTGTGTGGGTGTGAAGGTTCGTGTGTATGCCTTCAGTTTAGAGATTTTTTTTAAATGACTTATTATTATTAATGCTTAGAGCCATTTGTTTTTATTAGCTTATTTTTTCAGACTCCTAAAGTAATAGTTGGTAGGTTATCTAAAGGGGATGCTCTTGTATTTATTTGACCATGACTTTGCTCATTTAGGCTAGGTTAACATTCTTAGAAAATTATTGGTCCCTTACTATAAACTGTGTATTAATTTTTAGCCAATGTAAACATTCTTACATTTCCTCCATTCTTCTCCATCTGTAATCATGTCTGTTGTGTTGATTAATGCCTGACGCAGAGAGACAAGATGTTCTTTGAGGTTTGCAGTCCAAAAGCATCAGTTTTTTTTAAAAAGTCAAATTGGCAGTGTAATTTTTAAAAGATTTAATTATAGATATTATCCTTTAAGATATAAACAATGCTTCTCAGAGGTTTGGTTTTAGGTTCATTTGAAATTAGGTATGCACTTATCTATAGAAGTTCCATATGATTAGGTGTCTGGGCTAATCTGTAAATGCCTCTTTATCTCATAATATCCATGTAGTATAGTAATGGGATAAAGAATGACAGCAGATGGCATTTGCTTTACTATTTCCTCTCTTCTTTCTCCCTTGATACCGCCTGACTTACTACTATAGACTGCCTGTGTTTATATGCTGATCCTGAATCATATGCAATATGTATATACATTTGTATTTTCCTTAAGTCTAGAAGAATGTATGTTCATCTGTTAACCTTGATTATTTCTAGGGGTTGATAAGATTAAGGAAGGTTATTCTTTCTACTTTATGTTATTTCTACTCGATTCATTGTGAAAAAAATAGCACAGTAAGCTTTCCCTTTTGGGGGGAGAATAGTACTTAAATGGAACTCCTGGTTTCTTATGAAAAGAAACATATTCCCCAAAATTATAGTCCCTTTGGTCTCTGTGGCTCTGTTAGCTTACTGTAAAACTTAAGAAAACTAGCAAATAGGTTGGAACTCTTCCAGAATGGGCCAGACTGAAAACTGAAGTAAAATGAGAGCGAGTACTATACTTCTTTAGTACTTAAAAACTTGAAGAAGTTTGGAAACCTGTTGCTTTCTAGCTGATACTAATTTATGTCTCTGGAGAGGATAGAAACAGTTAATATTGTTCTATCAACAAAGGGTGAGCAGTTATCTATGAATGACAGTGAATCTGTTACTTATACCAACAAAATGGAGTTTTTGCCCCCAGATTAGCTCGTGTCTTTCTTTCATCTTCAGATGATTGAGAATCTTTTAACTTCCTGAAGTTTTAAAATCCTATCTCTAGTAATAATTTGCCAACACAATTTTGCATATACTTCTGAAACTTAGAAGCAGATTGTGTCGTAATTTTTATTTAATTTTTGTGAAGTTTTGTTCCTAAGTCTGCTCACAAAAGTCTGTAATGCACGGTGTAACTGTAAACAAGCTGAACTATAGGATAAAATAATAAAATTCAATCTGTAACAGGAAAAGACCATTAGGATCACATTTACTTCCTATTATTCCCCACACACACACCCAACACCAGTCCTCAGCAGTAATGTGGCAGGGGCATTTTTTATTCCAGTGGCTTCGTGCTCCCACAGTGCTACCACTGACCCAGCTCGAGGTACAGGAGGAAAGCGTGAAAGAGTGGGCTCACTCTTACGGGAGCAGGGGACTTAGGCTGAGCTGTAATACCCAGAGCTGGGAATGGCAGCACTTTCAGCTCCTAAGGGCAGCATCCTCAGGAGTGCAGATGGGTTTTTGTTTTGTTTTGTTTTCTTTTTTGTGGCATTGTAGTGATTGCTGTTTGCACATGTGGCTTTTTTATAAGTAGTGTTTGAATAGAATATTGCCCTAGGAAAAAAGCAAAAGAGATGCTGGAAGCATAGGCTGCTAGAGTGGTTTATACCCACTTTTCTGAATGTCTACCTGTGCGTTAGAGTATGAACGAGTGAAAGTTAAACTTGGGCAAGCAGATTTCTTGGTGAGTTTTCTTGGTGAGTTAAGAAGGAAAGAATAAGAGTTGATACTGCTTCTCATAATCTTACTCTTGATACTGAAGCTGCGACTGAAGTCAGAAAACAGGCCAGTCTCAGGAGTACACCTGTAATCCCAGCTACTGGGGAGGCTTGTGTGAGCCTAGCAGTTCTGAGCTGTGGAGGGCTGTGCCCATCGGGGTCATCACTGTGGGGACTTGCCCAGGAGTGGGGAACCACCTGGTTGCCTAGGAGGAGTGAGCAGCTTTGTGCAGATACCTGTTGAGATTGGGCCTGTGAATAGCTTTGCACTTCATCCTGGCAACATGGTGAGACTTTGCCTCTAAAAAAAGGAAAACAATTGTCTGAAGGAATTTTTTTTCCTTTTTAATAAAAAAACTTGAATAGTTGTAGAGAATGAAATGCAAGTCTTTAAAATTAGTATATTGGCCGGGTTTGGTGGCTCAGCCTGTTACCCCAGCACTTTGGGAGGCCAACGCGAGTGATTGCCTACGCCCGTGGGTTTGAGACCAACCTGGGCAACTTGGCGAGACCTTGTCTCTACAATACATCACAAAAAATTTAGCCGGGCGCGGTTGTGTGCGCCTATAGTTCTGGCTACTTGGAAGGCTGAGGCAGAAGGATCGCCAGAATCCAGCAGGTTGACGCTGGGGTGGCAGTGAGTATGCCATTGCACTCCAGCCTGGGTGACAGAGTGAGACTCCAACTCAAAAAAAAAAAAAAAAAAGTAAGCCGGGCTCGGTGGCTCAGCCTGTAGTCCCGTGCCTTTGGGAGGCTGAGGTGAGTGAATTGCCTGAGCCCGCGGGTTCGAGACCCGCCTGGGCAGCAAGACCTCATCTCTACGATAAATCAAAAAATCAGCCGGGCATGGTAGCGCATACCTGTAATTCCGGCTACTCGGAAGGCTGAGGCGGAAGGATCGCTGGAGCCCAGTAGGCGAGGCTGCGGTGGCCGGGAGCGGCCACTGCACTCCAGTCTGGGCAACAGAGCGAGACTCCAACTCAAAAAAAAAAAAAAAAAAAAAAAATGTTTAGCAGGCTATTCATCTCCTTTTTTTTCTTGCTAGAAAGTACACAGATGATAGACAAATTTTACGTTCTTATAGTTCACTGGGTATAAATTCAAGCATCTTGAATTGGTAAACATTGCTAAACTGTTCCTTAACCAACTCTGGGAGATTACATTTTTGCTGTTGGGAATTATGAATTTGTTTCACACAAATAAAATCTTAAGTTACATGAATGGTGGAAATGTTAAGAAACACCTTTAACTTGTTCTTTATGGAGGCTCATCGAGTATTATGCTGTCTATCTTATGTTCACAAGTAGCTGGAGTTTCCCATTAAAAAGAAAATAAAGCCTCCTACCAAGAAATCTGGATCTCTTAGTTTGCAGCTCCCGAGTAATGAGTAAGATTGGGAGTCCAACAAATTAGATTTACCTTGTGGCTTTGCATACTGGTTACTGCTGTTGCTGTACACATACCCAAGTAGGACAGAAATGAATGTCAAAGTGCCAATACAGTGACTCCACTAACCATTTAGTGTATGTCTTCCAGCTCCCAAACCTTATTTTTTTTTAACATTAGATCTATGCTTCTTTTTGGAATAAAATGGTAAATGAATGATCAAACAGCCACTGGGTAGGAAATATTATAAATCATTAAAAATAAACTTACTGGTCAGGCTCGGTGGCTCAGCCTGTAATCCCAGCACTTTGGGAGGCCGAGGTGAGTGGATTGCCTGAGTCCATGGGTTCGAGGCCCGCCTGGGTAACTTGATGAGACCTCATCTCTACAATAAATCAAAAATTAGCCAGGCATGGTAGCGCGCGCCTGTAGTTCTAGCTACTTGGAAGGCTGAGGCGGAAGGATCGCCGGAGCCCAGCAGGTCGAGGCTGTGGTGGCCGGGAGCGGCCATTGCACTCCAGTCTGGGTGACAGAGTAAGACTCAAACTCAAAAAATAAAAAAAAAAATAAAATAAATAAACTTACTGACCGGACTCAGCCTGTAACCCCAGCATTTTGGGAGGCCAACGCAAGTGGGTTGCCTGAGGCTGCGGGTTCGACACCAGCCCGGGCAACTTGACAAGACCTTGTCTCTACAGTTAATAAAAAATTAGCTCGGTGTGGTAGCATGCGCCTGTAGTTCTGACTACTTGGAAAGCTGAGGCGGAAGAATCGCTGGAGCCCAACTGGTTGACGCTGGGGTTGCCGTGAGTGTTGGGTGACAAAGTAAGACTTCAACTCAAAAAATAAAAAAAAAATTAAAAAATGAACTTACTGCTGGGCGTGGTAGCTCACACCTATAATCCCAGCACTTTGGGAAGCTGAGGTGGGAGGATTGCTTGAGTCCAGAAGTTTGAGACCGGTCTGAGCAATATAGTGAGACCTTGTCACTACAAAAAATAAAAAAAAAAAGTTAACTAGGTGTGGAGTCACACACCTGTAGTCTCAGCCACACAGGTGGCAGGATTGCTTGAGTCTGGAAGTTTGAGGCTGTGGAGCCATGATCATGTGACAGCACTCTATCCTAGCCTGGGCAACAGAGACCTGACTCAAAAAATAAACTTACTAGAATTTGCAATCAAAGCTTCCTATTTTGTCTGTTCTGTGATAAGATTTGAGTGATATAACGTCAGTATCATTTAGGTACACGCCTTGCTCTAATTCAGGCTCTTTGTCTAGTCTGAGTGGATGTGTTAACATTCAGAAGCATCTTGGTTCATTGTTCTCTGCCTTTCTGAACTTCTGGTCATTAAACACTTTTGCAAGAAATAGCCTATTTAGGTTTCAGTTTTCTCATCTTTAAAATGAGAAAGTTGAATTAGAGTGCTGTCTTCATCATATGCAACCAACTACTAATACTGCTTAAGCAATGAACTACTTACAATTGGAAGATTACTAAAGACCTTCCAAGATTTATATAAAATAATCTTTTGGGAGTCTGTCACCACATTGTGGAGTCTGCAGTCTACTTATTCTCTCATTTTGAAAAGTTTATTCTTTCCTCTTGCTTCCCCCCCCCCCGTTTTTTAAATACTATGTAGCCAACCTCAGGAATATTTACCCCCATGAACGATGGTTTCTCTTCATGCCTTCTCCTGTTTGGTTCTTTGTTGGCTGTTATGAATAACATTCCTCAAAAACATCTGTCAACACTAATGACACAAATGACTTTGCCTGTTTTTTCTACTTTATCATTTGCAAGCACAATGTGGTCTAAAGTATTTTTTAAGTTCCTGACGATTAACTTTGGATGAGCTTATAAATAGCACTGAATGTGTTCTTTAGAAATTATAGAATCATTGTAGTTTGAAATTTGTGTTCATGGTTGATTAGTGTTAATATTAGAGTAACTGATAATTAAATGAGTATTCTTTAACTTCAGTTGAAATGAAATTTACTAGCAGTGTTCTCTTTTCCCTGAAAAAGGGTATATTTAAATAACAGTAACTCAGTTGTTATTTTTACTTATTTACTTTTTTCAGAAATAGGGTCTTGCTATGTTGCCCAGGCTAGTCTCAGACTCTTGGGCTCAGCAATCCTGTCTCAGCCACCTGAGTAGCTGGGAGTACAGGTGTTTAGTTAAAATGAAGTTGAAGTTTAAAATAATATTAAAGTCTAAAAAAATAGACTTTAATATTGCTATAAATAAATGTTTGTATATGTGTTGTGAACATTTGTATGATTGTGTTTTAAAACAGATATGACCACATTCTGAAGTGGGAACTCTTCCAGCTGGCTGACCTGGATACATACCAGGGAATGCTAAAGTTGCTCTTCATGAAAGAACTGGAACAGATTGTTAAGATGTATGAAGCATACAGACAGGCTCTTCTCACAGAGTTGGAAAACCGCAAGCAGAGACAGCAGTGGTATGCCCAACAACATGGCAAAAATTTTTAAGTTAATTTTTTAAAAATAAAATTTAAGTTTTATAAAAGCTTTAAAATATTTTCACAGATTAAAAATTGTAAACAAGTACTTTGGTTAATAAAGGCAGCTTCCTTTTTGGAAATTATAAAACTCAAATTTTACATGTATTTTGTTATCAAAAATTTTCTTTTAGTGAACAAAAATGAGTCTATCATTTTAAGAGCCAACATGGCAAACACTTTCAAATGCTCTATATTAGAAAACTGCTTTGATATTCTTGATGGAAAAAAATGTAGCAAGAAATGTCATGACCAGATATTAAATAGGAAATGATCACTTGTTAACGTCTTACAGCAGCAGTACCTTTCTTTTTTTCAAAGAAAAGAGGGAATCTGTGCAGTATTTTGAAAAAAGATGTTTACTGCTATCGTGTGGGAAAATTGTCTAGAATGGGGTGATTTAATATTACCATGGTGTAGTTCAAAATATAAAATTAAGATTTGGAACATTTATTGTGATAAGTGTCTATATATGATGTATGTGGTTGTCTCTCCTCAGTGTAAAGAATCGTTTTTAAAGCATGTTGAGAAAGTTTTTTTTTGTTGTTTTTTGGTGTTTTTTTTTTTTTGGTATGAAGGGGTGACGGGGCTTTAAATATTCAGGAATACATATTAGCATAAGGCCTTAGCCTGTATGGGGAAGGTGTGTACAGCACTCAAAACTGCTAACATCACTTCCTTACTTTTAGCCTGGGTTCTAACTGCATTTAGCATGGTTCTGATGAGACAGTGGAGAGTTCCTGACAGCACAGAACACTGCCTTCTGCCAGGCTGAGTTAAGCTGCCAAAAATGACAAACCAGGGATTCAGTAAGAAATTTGAGCCAGGCTCGGTGGTTCAGCCTGTAATCCCGCGCCTTGGGAGGCTGAAGTGAGTGGATTGCCTGAGCCCGCGGGTTTGAGACCCGCCCCGCCTGGGCTACTTGGTGAGACCTCATCTCTACAATAAATCAAAAAAAGAAAAAAATTAGCCGGGCATGGTTGTGCGCGCCTGTAGTTCCAGCTACTTGGAAGGCTGAGGCGGAAGGATCGCCAGAGCCCAGCAGGTCGAGGCTGCGGTGACCGGGAGCGGCCACTGCACTCCAGTCTGGGTGACAGAGTGAGACTCCAACTCAAAAAAAAAAAAAAAAATTAAAAATTAGCTGGACATGCCTGTAGGTGCATGCCTGTAGACACAGCTACTCAGGAGACTGAGATGGGAAGATTGTTTGAGCCCAGGAAGGCTGCAGTCAACTATGGTCATGCCACTGCACTCTGGCCTGGGTGACAGAGTGAGACTGTGTCTCTTTAAAAAAAAAAAAAGAAAGAAATTTTGGTTATGAAATTGATTTTATGTAACTACTTTTATCTTCTAAACATTTGTCACGAGACTTAAAAACCATATATTTCCCTCACAGTTTTTCCCCTTTTGGTTTAATAGTTAAGACATTTTTCATAATAGTGTAGTACATTTGAATGCAGGCAAATTTATGATATTTCTAAGCTATAAATCTCTAGAATTCTATGAATTTCAACATTAGTTGAAGTAGTTATTCAGTTATATTTACATGTGTTGTATATATGTAAATTTAGTTTATGGAGTCTTCCAAAATACAAAGCACTCCCAGTTAGATATCAGTGAGTTTTATTGATAAAGATTTTGAATTATTGATGAAATGTTAAAAATGCTAAGTGTTTGATTTTATATAACAAACTTATTAAATATATTTTTATGGAAAAATGTGTGGTTTTTTTTTTAGTCCACATTTTAGATATAGTATGATAAATATTTGATTTTTCTATTCAGAAGATTATAGGCAAAGAAAGCAATATGAGATGGGTATTGAAAAATGAAAGTATGGCCAGTGGAAGTTTATAATTGGGAAAAGATAACTTGTGATCAAACTTTTCTAAAATGCAGGCTTATATAGTTTATGATGTTGCACATACTCTTCTATCTTAATTGTTCTTTCTTGTTACTCCTTACTTTATATTGCCATTTAATTTAATTAAGATGGAACCATTTCTAAGATAGTCTTTAGGAATTATTCTGTTTTGGACCTCCTAGATAAGGGGCATAACTTTTTTTTTTCATTTCCACACCTGTTGTTTCTTCTGTAAGAGATCTGTTCAGTGAAATTCCACTAGAGATTTTGGTCATTAAAGATACAATGTAGAATCAATCACTGGTCTAGAAGAACTGGAAGGAACCTAAAGGGATTAACATGTTTCTTAAAATGGAAACTTAAATTTGTAATCGTGTCAACATTAAAGATACTTCATCTTAAATTTAAAAGAAGACATAAACCTTCATCCTTCCATATCAACACCTCCCAGACATTTTCAAATTCAGTAAGCATTTGTTTTTAATTTTAGGAACCAGAGTAAACTTTAATAATCGTTCACATATTAAAAGAATAAACCTATGAATACATTCTTTGTGTACCAAATGAAAAAATATACAATGCAGTGAAACGCAAATACATATACAAAGTGATTTTTTGTGCATTTTTGATTAAGAGGTTTATATTCTATATTAAATCATGTAAAAGCAGTATAGTTTTGGTATAGCAACTGAAAAGCTTTTAAATGTGCTTAAAAATAACCAAGAGATCGTGATATCTATATATATAAGATGATATAGATTAAATCCAGCCTGCTGAGTTACGATGCTGTGCTTTAACAAATGGCTATGTGAAATAACTTAAATTTTTTCCTGTAGAAATTAAATGAGCATTTTCGAACATGGAATAATATCACTACATGGTTAAATTATAACCCAGTAGTAGAATGTAGTAAATTCAAGCAGAACACTTGTATTGTTATCATAAATAGACAAATACTTTAAATTATAACAGCATATTTGAAGAGAAAAATCAGGAATTTGTACATGTTAGCAAAATGATATAACCATGCATACACACAACTGCTTATTAAATACTGAAGTAAAAACTAATCCATTTTGCAGTCTTCAGAGGTGTTTGGTATTTTACTCTGTTCTGATGGAAGCACTTTGAATGTTTGCATGGAGACATGAAACTGAATATTTAGTTGACAATTAGTCATGCACCTGTATTTTCAAAAATTTGGATTACATTTTCTTCTTTTCTGATTGTTCAGTAGATTCCGACTTTGGTGTAGGAAAAGCTTGATGGTACAGATGTCTGTGGGTTGCTGCTGCACTGTAAAGCTTGTATAGAGCCTAGAATATAAGAATCAAGATTATAAAACATTTTATTAAACACAGCGATGTAAAAATTTTAATTAGTTTATGGTAGTATATACAATTTAGCATACTGATTTGAAATCTTTCTGTTGTGTACTATGTAAATAATATTTTAAAACTCAAAAGTATGAGTTATCACTTTAGTGGGCTGATCTTTGGGGAAAATGTTTTATTCTCAGACTGTTTCCTTTTACCTTGCATACCTCTCAGAGCAGAGTGTCCTGACCACTATGCCTTAGGATGTGTAGAGAACTCAAATTAGGAACATTATTCATTTTAGATGAATTATGAAGCTCATAACTTCTGACAGCCAATAGCTCCTTTATTATACATAGTTCACTTGCCTTCTGGGCTTCCTATATGTTTTCCAAAATGGGACCGATTTTATTTATCCCTGCTTTGCTGATATTTTTCACGCAGCTAACCACACGTGTCACCTCTCCCCCACCTTACTGGGATCCCTCACTTTACATGCACTTGCCTTGTTCTGCTACTCAGCGCATATCTTAAACAACCTCGTTCAGAAACATGACCTCAGAAGGCCTTTCCTTATTACAACTACCTCTGATTGTTCTTTGTGTCCTTTTAAACAGTGTCTGAATCATAGGGATTTTTGTGCTTTATATAGGTGTTCATGGATATTTTTGTGTTTCTCACCTTACTCTGCTAGTGTCTAAGGTTTCACTCTCTTTCACATGCTTAACACTCAGTTCTAAGTGACTTTTCTGATTTAGCTGGGGTTTATGAAGTCTTTGCATATCCTTAAAAGCTGGATAAAAGCTTGAGTTCTTTTAAATAGTAATCTTTTTTCCAGGAAACTATTAATTGGTATAATTTGTGAGTCTGTATAGCTGTTTTAAGGCATTAAATCTGAACGATGCCATCTTCAGTTCTATGAATGCATATTGGTGCAACATAGTACTGTTTTCTTTTTTTGAGTTGGAGTCTCACTCTGTCACCCAGACTGGAGTGCAGTGGCCGCTCCCGGTCACCACAGCCTCGACCTGCTGGGCTCTGGCGATCCTTCCACCTCAGCCTTCCGAGCAGCCGGAATTACAGGCGCACACTACCACGCCCGGCTGATTTTTAAATTTATTGTAGAGAGGAGGTCTCGCCAAGTTGCCCAGGCGGGTCTTGAACCCGCGGCCTCAGGCACCCCACTCACCTAAGCCTCCCAGAGTGCAGGATTACAGGCTGAGCCACTGAGCCGAGCTGTATTGTTTTCTTTTATATTCTGATTCTAATACATTCAGTTGACTATCAGTTCTCTCAAAAGCTTAGTTTTTTTCCCCTAAGAAGTTGATTTACAAAGTTGAAGTTTATTTTTACTTTTTTAAAGAACTGCTTTACTGAATTGTATGTAATAACTCCTTACATACTCATAAATATTAAATGTGAATTGATATTTGATTAGAGGACATAATCCAGTTATATGCCACAGTAGAAACTGAGGGAAGAATTATGTAGTATCTCTCTAGTTTTTCACCATCAGCTTTGCTTCCTGAAGATAATGGCCTAAATGACTCTGGAGTGCTAATCTGTCTTATTGTAACAGATGATTTCTTCATAAAAGCTCAGATTCTTTCCTCAAATATACAGCTTTGTACATGTATCATAGGAGAAATAAACACTGACAGGTGAGGTGTGAGGTTTGCCAAGAAAGCTAGAATGTGTACTGGCCTGGAACCTGGTTAAAGCGGTATGGGTGACTGGTCACTCAAAAGCTAAAATTAAAAACAACCTCTCAAGGTTGTAACTGCATTTAAGTACACTCTTACAGTAGTAAAATTTTCTTAAGCTTTGTAACTGTACTTCTTTCTATAGTAAAACAATGTTTCATGTCAGAGTGTAAGAATTTTTGAAATTTTCTACCCATTCAGGAAACAAATCAAATTCTCATTCATGACAATCAATTCTTATGTTTTTGTGCACATCAAATTATACATGATGTCTGGAACAAGTTAAATATTTTTAAACCAGTTAAAAATTCACAAAAATTTTAACTGTTAGAAGAACATAGCAGTAGTGTCACTAAAGATTTTCTAATCTACATTAAGATATCCTTTAATGGCTAGTTAGTTTAAAAATAAGAATGTCATAGTGTTTACAAATACATAGCTCTTAATTAAAAAAAAATTAACTTACCTCATTTGTACTTCCCTGTGGCGAAGGCAATTTAAAAAGAGAAAAGAGAAGTATATATCCTGCTTCATTAATAGCATAGCATGATGATGTTCAGTTTTGTTTACAATATCAATTTGTGAGCGTTTAAAAACAAATACTCCTGCAGATTTTTTAATTTGGATTACATATTTTATCAGAATCTTTTGAAGAGCTCAATTTTGCATTCCTCATAGATTCCAGCATCATATTCTAGGAAGGTTTTGAGATTTACTTCAGATAGCCCCTCTGCAACCTTTTGGAGTTGAGAGACTATTTGAGACAGTGAGTAGCTCAGAGGATCCAGTTTTGATTTCATTCATTTCTCATTGTGCTACCAGTCGTTTATCTCAGCTAGATCCTTCAAAGGCACATATTAAATCCATGAGTTACAATTTGGTTAGAGTATAACTATGTTGTTAAAGCTGGACAAATTGTAGCTAATGCTTGCTATCTACAAATCATAAATGTTTAAATCTTAAACCCAAAATTGTATGAAGACTGTAAACTTTAAGCATCACTAAATCCCCACAAATTGTCATGAGGTAACTGAATGACATAGTTGAGTATTGTTCAAGGCATGTTTATAATTGTCTTGCCCATAGTTGGTTTTTTGCACAATGGACCATGGTGGTCCTGACTCCCTAGGACTTGGCTCCTTGAACCAGAGGGACAGTTAGCCCATGAGTAGCTGATCAGAGGCTGATCACTGGCTCATGCTGTGGCCTGGTGCAAAAGTCTAGTTCAGATAAAAACAATCTGAGATAATCTGATACTGCTTTCAGGTGTTTACTAAAAAAAAAAAAATGATATGATGGCTTATGATAATGGTTCATATATGCTCTTAACAAGCTGATGCTAGTCAATTGATGGGTTGTGAATATGAAGTAATACTAAGATAATCAAGTTACAGTCAGCTAAATAAAAGCTTTCATACTTCTTTTAATAGCTTTAACGTTTTTAGAAGAGGAAAAGATAAAAACACGACAATCAATTTTTTTTAAACATTGAAATGTTAACGGGAAGATAGCTGTGCATAACTTCACATATTGCACGGTACTATATGATGATTTGTATCTTGATGGGTCGTGAAGTTCCCGATGACTAGGGCCCACGTTCATGTTCACCTGCGTATTTCCAACATCTCATGCAGTGCCTGGCACGCAGGCAGCACTCAGATGTGTGCTGAACTTAGGTGAGAACTAAAAGCGTCCTACCTGGTCCCACAGAGCCGCAGCCACCTGATCTATCACAGCTCCCAGCTCTCGGTATTCTCCAGAGTACCGGATGTATGCCCAGGTGCACAGGGTGATAAGGGTCAGTCCCATTATCATGTTGCACAGGCTAGCTATGATGTCCAAACCAATGAATCCAGTCACAGCAGCAATCACGTATGTGATGAAGATGACAACAAACAGTGTGGCTGGGGTGCGAGCTGCGTGGAAGATATTCTTGCTATCATTGTGCTTGATATACTGGATATAAAGTTCATCTATTTCACTCTCCAGCTGCTGCAGGTAACGCCGACTAAATTCTTCTCCACCCATTTTCTTCACACCTCGGAACAGCTTCACAGATTCTTCCTTAAGCTGCAGATGTTTGGTCTGCAAGTCATTGGGGGCCAGAAACGGTTTGTCGCCACCACAGATCTGTACCAGACAGAGAAGTACTTGTTTATGCAATGCAGAGTAAAATTACAACTGTATCAGAATTTTTCACTCAGCTAGTTGAATTTGTTAATAATCAGGAGCTTGCATATATGTTTTGTCATTCTACATCTTTCTATACTCCGTCCATATCCATGAGGCATGACTAAGAGTGGGACTGATATTTTGTCAGTGGTTTATGTAAAGGTTTTTTTCCCCTGGAGTTGGGAGTCTCACTGTCACCCAGGCTGGAGTGCTGTGGCATGCGTGCTCACAGCCATCACAGCCACCACAGCCTTGACCCGCTGGGCTCAGGTGATCCTTCTGCTTCAGCCTTCCAAGTAGCTGGAACTACAAGCATGTGCCACCATGCCCGGCTAATTTTTTGATGGATTGTAGAGATGAGGTCTTGCCATGTTGCCCAGGTTGGTCTTGAACCCCTGGGCTTGGGCAGCCTTCTCACTTCCACCTCCCAAAGTGCTGGGATTATAGGTGTGAGCCACTGCATCTGGCCTATAAATCATTTAATTTCTTTCTCTTTGTGACGGGAAATAATGGCATTACTTAATCTAACTCCCTCAAGATGAAAAGACATGCATGACACAACATGAAGTGCAAACAGTTCATTCACAGAATGAATCTGAATCTAAGAACATTACTTTTATCTAAGTGCTTCTAGGAGATCTAACTACACTGAAGTAATTTTGACTAGTGAAATTTAATTTAAAACTGATTGATGCTATAAAGCTCTCAAAGTAAAATTATGAAATACGTTATTTGGCAGTTTTCACTGATTTTTGTTTGGAGTCCATTGAGTATTTTCTTCCAGAGACTAAAGAGGAGCATATTAAGTATTCTAAACCACATTTTCAATTTTTTAAAAAGTTGCAAAGGAAATCTCAGTTAACCACACTGTTCACTTTGGTTACAGGCACTTCGAGATGCTGTGTGTTTGGTTCAAGACTACCACAATAAAGTGAATCATGTGATTCTTGTTTCCCCGAGCATATGAAAGTATGTTTATATTATACTGCAGTCTATTAAGTGCAATAGCATTATGTATGAAAAAAGTACATAATTTGAAAATACTGCTAAAATTGCTAATGGTGATCAGAGCCTTCAATGAGTCCTTAGCTTTTTGTTGGTGGAGGGTCTTGCCTCCACGTTGAGGCTGCTGACTGATGTGGGTTATGTGCTGAAGGCTGGGGTGGCTGTGGGAGTTCTTTAAAATAAGACAATGAGTGTGCTATATCCACTGACTGTTCCTCTCAGAAAAGGTTTCTCTGCAGCATGCAATGCTGTATGATAGCCCAATACCCACAATAGAATTTCTTTCAAAGTTGGAGTCAATCCTCTCAAACCCTGATCCCGCTTTATCAACTAAGTTTATTTAATATTAAAAATCCCTGGAAAGAGCAGGGGGAAGGAAGGTGGGACACAGGCTGATTAATGGGTACAAATACACAGTTAAGTAGAAGACTTGGTGTTTAGTAGCTCAGCAGGGGACTATAGTTAACAATAATCGGCTGGGCTCGGTGGCTCAGCTTGTAATCCCAGCACTTTGGGAGGCCAAGGCGAGTGGATTGCCTGAGCCTGCGGGTTCGAGACCAGCCTGGACAATAAATCAAAAATTAGCTGGGCATGGTAGCACACGCCTGTAGTTCCAGCTACTTGGAAGGCTGCGGCGGAAGGATCGCCGGACCCAGCAGGTTGAGGCTGTGGTGGCTGGGAGCGTTCCACTGCACTCCAGTCTGGGTGACAGAGTGCGACTCCAACTCAAGAAAAAACAAAACAAAAAAAAAATATTGTACATTTCAAAATGGCTAGAAGAGAATAATTCAAATATTCTTACCATAAAGAAAAGATAAATACGATGATGGATATCTCAATTACCCTAATTTGATCTTTTTTTTTTTTAGATTGGAAAATATAGTTTATTTAGAAAGTAAATTAGGGAGAGAGAGAGAGAGAGAAAGAGATTTATCTCCCCAGGTGAGGGGAGGGGGACAAAGCTCAAAGAGCACATGGCTACACCAGAATCTAGTAAGGCAAGGGTGGCTGGCTGCCCGTGGCTGAGTCCTTTTCTTTTTATTTTTGAGTCTTGCTCTGTCACCCAGGCTGGAGTGCAGTGGCACACTCATGACCACTCTAGCATCGACCTGCTGGGCTCTGGTGATTCTTCTGCCTCAACCTTCCAAGTAGCCGGAACTACAAGCATGCGCTACCATGCCTGGCTAATTTTTTATTTTTTATTGTAGAGACGAGGCTTCGCCAAGTTGCCCAGGCTGGTCTTTACAAGCTGAGCCACAGAGCCTGGCTGGTTGAGTTCTTTTATTCTTTGCCTTTGATGGGGAAGGTTATTAAGGTGGTTGGGTGGTGGTCTGCTCCATGTCATCACCCAGGGGCAGGTAAGTGCAGGTGCTGATATCAGGTGATGGACAGGTGCCCGATTTGATCTTTATACATCACATGTGCCCTGAAAATACATCTATTATGTTAACGTAAGGATATTATAAATCCTTTGTTATTTCAGCCATGTTCACCACATCTTCAACGGGAGTAGATTCTATTTGAAGAAGCCACTTTGTCTGCTCATCCGTGGGAAACAACTCCACATCCCTGCAAGCCTTGATCATGAGATTGCAGCAATTCGGTCTCATCTTCGGGTTCCCCACTCCTAATTCCAGTCTTGCTATTTCCACCTCATCCACAGTTATTTCTACCGAAGCCTTGAACACCTCAAAGTCATTCATGAAGGTTGGAATCAGCTTCTTCCAAATTCCTGTTCATGCTGATATTTTTACCTCCTTCCACAAGTCAGAAATGTTCTTAATGGCATCTTAATTGTTTTTCTTTTGTTTGTTTTTTGAGTTGGAGTCTCCCTCTGTCACCCAGACTGGAGTGCAATGGCCGCTCCCAGCCACCACAGCCTCGACCTGCTGGGCTCCAGCGATCCTTCTGCCTCAGCCTTCCAAGTAGCTGGAACTACAGGCGCGCGCTACCACGCCCGGCTAATTTTTTGATTTATCGTAGAGATGAGGTCTTGCCAAGTTGCCCAGGCGGGTCTCAAACCTGCGGGCTCAGGCAATCCACTCACCTCGGCCTCCCAAAGTGCTGGGATTACAGGCTGAGCCACCAAGCCCGGCTTAATGGCATCTTAAATAGGTATCCTTTCCACAAGTTTTTTTATTTACTCTGCCTAGTTCCATCAGAGGAATCACCATCAATTGTTAGCTTCTGCTGTGGCCTTTGGACAGAGTACAAAATATGATGTAAAATAGAGTTCATATTTATTAAACTTCCACAGGCAGGTCACAACTTTGGCAGCTATAGCCTTACAAAATGTATTTCATCAGTAATAACACTTGGAAGTCAAAATTACTTCTTGATCTATAGGCTGCAGGATGGATGCTTTGTTAATAATGAAAACACTAATTTCCTTAGACACTGCCATCAGAGCTCTTGGGTAACTAGCTCCATTGCCAGTGAACAGTAATATTTTGAACAGAATCTATTTTTCCCTCAATAGTGGGCTTAAAATATTCAGTAAAACATGGTGTAAACAGGTATGCTGTCATCTAGGCTTTGTTCTTCCACTTATAGCGCACAGGCAGAGTAGATTTAGCATCATTCTTAAGAGTCCTAGGATTTGGGGAACGGTCAATGAGGATTGGCTTCAACTTAAAGTCATCAGCTGTATTAGTCCCTAACAAGAGGGTCAAGCCTATCCTTTGAAGCCAGGCATTGACGTCCCTCTAACTAGGAAAGTCATGGGTGACATGTATAAGGCTGTTTAATCCACACTGAGAATCTGTTTGGTGCAGCCATCTTCATCAGTGTTCTCAGGTAGACCTTCTGGAGACTTTGCTGCAGCTTCTGCCTAAGTACTTACTGCTCACTTTGTTATGTTATGGAGATGGCTTCTTTTTTAAATCTCAGGAACTAACCTCTGCTAGCTTCCAGCTTTTCTTCTGCACCGTCCTCACCTCTCAGCCTTCATAGAATGGAAGAGAGTTAGGGCCTTGTTCTGAATGAGGCTTTGACTTAAGAAAATGTTGTGGCTGGTCTGATCTTCTATCCAGACCACTCCAACTTTCTTCATATCAGCTGTGAGGCTGTTCCACTTTCTTGTCATTCGTGTGTTCCCTGGAGGAGTACTTTTAATTTTCTTCAAGAACTTTCCCTTTGCAGTTGCAAGTTGGCTTACTTGTGCAAGAGGCCCTGCTTTTGGCTAATCTTGGTTTTCAACATGTTTTCTTCACTAAGCTTAAACATTTTTAACTTTTGATTTAAAGTGAAAGATGCATGACTCTTCTTTTCACTTGAATATTTAGAGGCCATTGTAGGGTTATTAACTGACTCGATTTAAATATTGTGTCTCAGGGAATGAGGAGGAAGAGAAACTGGGGAACAGAACGTCTGGGCAGAACACACATTTATAGGTTAAGTTCACCATCTTTTTTTTTTTTGAGTTGGAGTCTCACTCTGTCACCCAGACTGGAGTGCAGTGGCACGCTCCCAGCCACTGCAGCCTCGACCTGCTGGGATCCAGCAATCCTCCGCCTCAGCCTTTCAAGTAGCTGGAACTACAGGCGCGTGCTACCACACCCAGCTAATTTTTTGATTTATTGTAGAGATGAGGTCTTGCCAAGTTGCCCAGGCGGATCTCGAACCCGCGGGCTCAGGCAATCCACTCACCTCAGCCTCTCAGAGCGCAGGATTACAGGCTGAGCCACCAAGCCTGGCTAGTTCACCATCTTTTATGGGTGCAGTTTGTGACCTCAAAACAATTCTAATAGTAACATCCAAGAATACTTGTGACAGATCATCATAAAAGATTTAATAAAAATGAAAAAAGTTTGAAATATAGTGACAGAGACCCAAATGTGACAGAGACCCAAAGTGGAAAAACAGCATTAAAAGCTTGCTCCTTGAATTTGTTCAAAGTGCAATAAACTAAAGCTCAATAAAATGAGGTATGCCTATATTTGAGATTTAACTACATTGAGAATTATAGTTAAGTCTGATGGACCTTATGTCATAAGCATCATTCCATATACTATATTTCCCTTTATTCTAAGACTATCAATTTTGGATGCGATTTTAATATTATGTTTTCGGGGAAAAGAAAACCTATCACATAAGTAGACATACACAATAACTATCAGATTCATTCTAATTCAGAATGTTAAAATGAGGAAATATAGTAAATAGAAATATTGACCCTAGAGATTTGTTTTTTTCCCTAGATTTTTATCTCTGAGAGAGATACTGACACTGCAGAATTGCAGGGAGGTGCAGTGGAGAGGGTAGCACATGTGATTTTAGCCACTAAATCTTATGAATAGTGGAAAGATCTGTCTACCAAAACATCTAGGGAGATATTATATAGAGAAACAACTCATTTAAAATGCCTTTAAAATCATGCATACACAGTGTTCTTTCTTTTTAAGAAATATTTTAGGAATATAAAAGTGGACGTGATATACATAGGCTGAGGAAAAAAGAAGTCAAAGCTACCACCTCTTCACATGTGTATACAGTGATATGGAAGAAGAAAAGAATGAATGCAATGAAGAAATAAACATCAAATTAAAAACGTTACTTAATTCTTACCTCTTCCATTTTTTTGTTGTATGTGTCCTTGGCAGTTGCTACAGCGGCTAAATTGTTTGCTTCTGCTGTGGCCTTTGGACAAAGTACAAAACATGATGTAAAATGGAGTTCATATTTATTAAACTTCCACAGGCAGGTGTGCAAGACATGTACAAGAAACCAAAGCCATCAAGTAATTTGAAACTGTTGAAATACTTCCATTACATTTTATTTTTAAAATTAATGTTTCAAAGTGCATAGAACAGATTTTTACTCCATAAACTATTTTTTTTTTTTTCAGTTCGAGTCTCACTCTGTCGCCCAGACTGGAGTGCGGTGGCCGCTCCCGGCCACCGCAGCCTCGACCTGCTGGGCTCCGGTGATCCTTCTGCCTCAGCCTTCCAAGTAGCTGGAACTACAGGCGTGCGCTACCACGCCCGGCTAATTTTTTGTTTTATTATAGATGAGGTCTCAACCAAGTTGCCTGGGCGGGTCTCGCACCCGCGGGCTCAGGCAATCCACTCACCTCAGCCTCCCAAAGGCGCGGGATTACAGGCTGAGCCACCGAGCCCGGCTTCCATAAACTATTAAAGTGAATTTTCTTTCTTTTTTTTTGAGCTGGAGTCTCACTTTTTCCCCCAGGCTGGAGTGCAGTGGCATGCTCCCGGCCACAGCAGCCTGGACCCACTGGGCTCAGGTGATCCTTCCACCTCAGCCTTCCAAGTAGCCAGAACTATAGGCACGCACTACCACGCCCAGCTAATTTTTTATTTATTGTTGAGGTGAGGTCTCACCACATTGCCCAGGCTGTTCTCAAACCCGTGGGCTCACGCAATCCTCTCGCCTTAGCCTCCCAAAGTGCTGGGATTACAGGCTTGAGCCACCATGCCTGGCCTAAAGTGAATTTTCATTGGGAAGATTTTTTCCTCTCAAAAAATATTTTTTTAGCATCTCATCAGATGCCAAGAAGAAAAAGTCGGTAAACCCAAACTCATGGAAAATAATATAGAATATATTTTATATATACTACCGTATATAAATATGTCTAAGATAGACCAATGCCTCACTGATAACAAAAAGGAACTAATAAGAAGCTTTTATTTTTTTAATTTTTTTATTATTATTTTTTTAAATTTTATTTTGAGTTGGAGTCTCACTCTGTCGCCCAGACTGGAGTGCAGTGGCCGCTCCCGGCCACCGCAGCCTCGACCTGCTGGGCTCCGGCGATCCTTCCGCCTCAGCTTTCCGAGTAGCTGGAATTACAGGCATGCGCTACCATGCCCGGCTGATTTTTTGGTTTATTGTAGAGATGAGGTCTTGCTCCCCAGGCGGGTCTCGAACCCGCGGGGTCAGGCAATCCACTCACCTCAGCCTCCCAAAGGCACGGGATTACAGGCTGAGCCACCGAGCCCGGCCAAGAAGCTAACTTTTAAAAACATGTAAGAAAACGAGTTTCTCCTTATTTATTCACTTATTAAAGGATGCACTCTCGCTGTGTTACCAGGCTGGCCTCCAGCTCCGGGGTCAGCGATTCTGCCTTCTCTCCAGAGTAACTGGGACTATAAGGCTCACACTAACTTCCGTTTAGGTTCCCTTTTACAAACTGTCCAATTGTGGATACCACTTGTTTAAAACTTGGACATGCTTTTCTGCTTCTTGTTACACGTGTGAATCTAAGTCATAGTATGAATCGGTTGTCTAAACAAATGTAGTGCAAGAGAATGAAAACCCTTTGGTATATAAGATATTAGTTTTTATATATTGAGTTGATGTACAAAAATGTACCTCAACACAAGTGAGGCTGCTAGACGTTTCTGTGAAAAATGTTTAGAACACATAAATGGGTAAAGTTATTCGGCAATCTTCCAATCAATCATTCTGTCCAATTTTTTATTTGGAAATTTCTGATCGCCAGACTGGCACAGATATGAAGACAAGATGTCTTAAAACATCATACATCCTGATCAATAAATACCTGTAACATGGATTTGGGATGTGGTAGTTCTTCACCTTGATAGATCTTTATATAAGCCTTTAAAAAAAGGAAAAAACTCATGTTAAGCAATTTCATTCAGTATTTATCTAATTCCATTAAAATTGTATTCTAAGGTCTTGACGTTTCAAAAACTATTCTTCTTTCTCATACTTTGACTCCATTCTTTCTTAATGTTCCCTTTTCCTGAATTGCCCTTTGCACATATCAACTCAGTGCCACTCCCTTTAAGACGTTCTTAGACCCCGCCCCCGCTGGGAGTCACCTCCCCATTTCAGTTACCCACACGAATATGTACCCTGCCGATGTCAGAAGTTTTAGGGAACAGATCTGCATAAGGGTCCTGAATCTCCTACCAAATTGCAAGCTCAACAACAGTATTACACACGGTAAATATTCAAGTTTTAGATAAATGTCATTTATTGCTGAGAGTGGTGACAGTGAATAGATCACACAGGAGGTATGTGATAGCATTTGAAATGATAAAACGAGGCTTCTAAAAACATGTTTTCGTCCTTGCAGCATCAGTCCACAAATTGGGTTGGTAACTGAATTCTCCACTATATAGGTGGCTTGGTAAAAATATTTGGTGCTATCTTAGGTAAATAGGTAAGTGCAAGTTTAAAATAATTTCACTTCAAATTGGCCATTGGTACAGAGAGCAAGAAATGGGGAAGAGGGGAACATCTTCAGGAGAAAGGTAAAATTCAGTATAGGTTATGGACCCTGGGAAACACCCCCTCCCTTAAAAGACTTTTCCAACTCATACATTTATATTTTAAAACTTGTTTCCCTCAAGATAAAAGGGGACAATAAACAAAGTAGCCTTTATGTAGTTTCCTCAACACATAGTTCCAGAAAGCAAACTTTTCTTGGGTGTTTCATAATTTTTTAAATCCTTTTGATAGATTCCTCATACCTTAGCTCCCATGTTACAGAGTCTATAATTTTTGTTTGTAGGAACTACATTTCAATGCGTGTCAAATCTAAGTACTCATAAATGCTCTAGAAATAAGAATGATACCTTGAAGTACTCCACCAGACCTCGGCAGGTGATTTTATTTCCATTGATCTCTTTAATATCTAGGCTCTCAGGACTAAGTAGCCAAGGAATTAATATTTTCAAGTTTTTGATGAATTCATCATCTATTTCTACAAGTAAAAGCAAATCCATCATTATTTTAAAAATCCTATCCAGTTCTCCATGCCATAGAATAAAACATGCTTTGATTTCCTCTATTTCTTTCCCACTGATAATACCATCCCTCACTTCCCCATCATTTAAACAACCCCTGAAACCTGCTACTCTCAGAGTGAATGATTTTCTTTGCCCAAGTTCCATTACGATTTCGTATTTATCTTGTTTTCCACATATAAATTAGCTTTCTTGATATGAAATGCTATAGTTTACAGACATTCATATAACCATTTCATGCCTTTAAGTCTTGTTTGTGATTTTATGTGTGTGTGTGTGTGTGTGTGTGTGTGTGTGTGTGTGTATGTGTGTGTATAGGCTCATTAATATGGAGAAACCAAATATTTATGGCTTATAATGTATTCTTTCCAGAAAATGTATCCAAAAATCACCCTGTTTAGCATATCCACCTCACGAGGAGTGTTACTGAACTGCATAAGCTGTGGCTGTAACTGGGACTCTAGAATTAAAAAAGACAGTGCTGATAATGCTACCTCTGGTAGTGGAACTCAGCAACACAAAACAGCAGGGCAGGAAAAGGCCACAGAGAGGCCCTGCAGTGGATCAGAGGTCATCTGCGTTAAATACCTGTCATGCTTGGTGTAATCAATTACACATCACCCATGCTATAGCAGGAGGTTCGAGCCTGACACTACAGATTTAGCAAAGTGGTACAGAAAACAGATCTCCAAATAGGTCTTTTGAACACAGTGATAATTTCTTAAACAATTATTTCAAATATATGGGGGAAAAATGCACATACTATGTATGACTTGCTTGTTTCTAAGTAAATGCAGTAACTGCCTGTGATTTTTGCTTAAATCTGGATTTTGTAGCCAATGAGTTTTCAGGCATTGGAGGTTGGTGATGTTTCAGGTCTTAAGGAGTCGAATCTTAAGACTGTATTTGCATTTTCCCTGCTATGGAACCAATGTACCCGGAAACACCAGTTTGCCTTAGAATTTACATTTTTGCCACTTGCTTGTTTTATGGCATGCATGCATGACGCCAGATATCCTGCAAACGCTTACCTGTTTCATGTTCTGTACCACTTTGAAATTCCTGTGGCCATGATTTATAGGAGTTTATTCAAATGTATCCTCTGTTTGCATTGTACCAATTTTTACCGATAGTTTTGCTTTGTACTACACATAGACTTATTCAAATTTATTTATTATTGTGGTTTGCTTTTTAGTTACCAGTATTCACTGAAATACGATACTGTTTTTGTTACCACATCCTATTTTGTGTTCTGTTGCCTGTAGTATATCCACACTCCCTGATACCAAAAGGTTTCTTTTTTGCTATATGATTTTATGCTTCTTTCAGCCTCACTAGAATATTACATGTATCTAGAATGTATTAATTTTTACTGAATTTCTGGATAAAATAAAGTTTTCTCCTTATAAATTCACTTTCAGGCTGGGTGCAGTGGCTTATGTAACCCCAGCACTTTGGGAGGCCAAGGTGGGAAGATTGCTTGTGCCCAGGAGTTCGAGACCAGCCTGAGCCACACAGCGAGACTTTTTCTCTACCAAAAAAAAAAAAAAAAATTAGCCAGGTGTGGTGGTGTGTGCCTGGAGTTCCAGCTAATTGAGAGGCTGAGGCAGAAAGATGGCCTGAGCCCAGGAGGTCGAAGCTGTGGTGAGCTGTGATTGTGCCACTGCACTCTAACCTGGGTGACAGAGTGAGACCTCAACTCAAAATAAAAGTCATTTTCAAAACACATGTTTAAATTCCTGCCCTCCAATTTCATTATACAATTGGAATAAGGTATACCTATGTATTTAATGCACCAGCAAGTGTGGTAATTATTAAAGTAACCAGCATATAACCACACATTTGGATTAAAAATGTGTTCTGAAGATGCCATCTATGCTCTCACTGGGACCAGTGCTAGGTATTCCAGTTTTGGATATAAAAAATAAGAACAGAGTATTCATAGTATACATATGTGGTGAGTGTTTGCTAATAATATTAAACACAGTAAATACATGACTCAGAAAATCTGCAGACCAGTTCAGATCAATTTGCAGAGGTGTATTAATAAACTCTGGCCCACTGCAAGCATTTGATAAATGTGTGGATAGATGATGATTCAGAATTTCATATTATATTTTCAACATTTCTTCAGTAATTTTTGCCACAAGAGTAAAATGTCACTAGGAGTTTAGGGGTTTGGCCAACATGGTGGTTATCTGCCACAATAATTGAGTACATGATGTATTCTCTATAAGAACTCCACAGGGATATTTGCTAATTATGTATCTGACAAAGCCCTAACATCCAGAATCTACAAGGAACTCAAACAAGCTGAGGGGGGAAAAAAAACCAACCAACCCTATCAAAAAGTGGACAAGGAACATGAATAGACACTTCTCAAAAGAAGATACACAAGCAGCAAACAGATACCTGAAAAAATGCTCAGCTTCACTAATGGTCAGAGAAATGCAAATCAAAACCACAATGAGACACCACCTAACTCCAGTAAGAATGGCACTCATCAATAAATCAAAAATCAACAGATGCTTGTGAGGGTGTGGAGAAAAGGGAATACCTCTACACTGCTGGTGGGAGTGCAGGCTAGCTCTACCTCTACGGAAAGCAATGTGGCGATTTCTAAAAGAACTAAAAATTGACCTTTCATATGATCCAGCAAGGAGGAACAAAAATCATTCTACCAAAAAGACATCTGCACACACATGTTTATAGCTGCACTACTCGCAAGAGCAAAAACACGGAACCAACCCCACTGCCCATCCAAAGTGGACTGAATAAAGAAAATGTGGTACATATACATGTGGAGTATTACACAGTCATAAAGAACAACAAAATGCACAGCAAATTGGATGGAGTTGGAGACCATCATACGTAGTGATCTACCACAGAAATAGCTGAATACTGAATGTTCTCACGCATAAGTGGGAACTGAGCAGCCATCACATTAGCACAAGGGAGGGATCAGCAGTCGATGGACACGGCCAGGGGAGGGAGGGAGGAAGGGCACGTGTAGTATCACAAAAGGCACCTGGTCCTAAACCAGGGGAAGTGAGGCTCAGCTGGAAGATGACACTTCACCTGCATGCAGCCTGCTTGTGTAGCAATCCTTACTGGTACCCCACACATCTATTTAAAAAAAGAACCCCACAAGGTAGATACACCACTGTAGTACTGCTGTATACATTTTAAAAGATATTTTCTCAGGATTTCCTGACTCTGACAAGTCATTAGAAATACATTAAAAAAAATAATCTCCTTGCAGTAGCATTTGGCTATGCCTCTAACTGCAGCCATTAGCCTATGATGTGGTCACCACCTGCCATTCTACACATGGTGCTACAGTGTGGAGCAACCTCCCAAAAAACAAAAACAAACCAAAGGAGAACTCCCTGCTAATGGAAAGATTGCATTTGCTATGCCAGGCAGTGTTCAGTCGGCATCCAGCGAGAGCTGGCTGAATGTAACACAGAGGAAGGTTATTTGGCGTTTTTGATGCTCTTGGCTTCCTATATGAGACGTTCTTAAGTTAACAGAAGTTACGTTGAATCATAGTCTTATAAGTTTTTAATAACACCAGAAGCAGATAAGATGATAATTGCCATACTGTGGAGGACCCTGAACAATTTTTTTCAATTGATAATGAGCTAGAAGGTTATTTCTCTGTGTGAAAGAGTATGTGAGAAACTGAAACTGTTATCAGGGAACAATTTCTGAACAATTGTTTGTCTAGCAACATTTCTTCCCCAGAGGCAACCAGTTGGTTGCCAGCCCTTGGGGGAACATGGACAGCTGACGAGACATTCCTGATAGACATCTCACCTCGATAGGCATTATAAGATTCAAAGTGGGAGGGAAAAATAACGTGGACAGATTTTCAAAACTGCCAAAGAAAACACTGAGGCAAAGTAGAACATTTCTGCACACAAGAGGGATTAAGCAGCAGTTCCATGTGGTATAAAAAGCCTTACTAGAACAGAACTTTTATGGAGACCAAAGCTGCCTTTCACTTCTCTTTCCTGTGGCCAGCCACTTTGATAAACTCGTAACTTATAGGTAGTTGTAAACCTATTGTGTAGGTCAACATATGTGTAGATATGTGAATAAAACTTGCTGAGAACAAATCTGTTAAAAAGTGAGATCTTGTATTTGTGTGATTTGTCTTAAACTCTCTCCCTGAACTCTTTCATTGCAAAATGTATCAGTTAATTTAAGAACTGTGGCTTTCCTGACTTGTATTCCACCCCTTTATAATAAAATAAAGATTTTTTTAAAAGACCCATGGCTGTATACTGCTAGAGTATACTCTAGCAGTGGAGCAAGCCAGAGTACTTTTTAGTTCCAATAAAGGACTGTGGTTGAAGACCTAACTCCAGAGGAGAAAGAGGCTTTGTGGAAGTCCTCTCTTTTATGTAATTTATCCAGAACACATCAAAGCCATTGGGTAATTAATTGCACAATTTCAAGAGATCTGTGTGTCGATTCATGGATTGGAATTCATAAGTGTGACAGTGAAACTGTAGGATCCTAGCATCCATGCATTGATATGTGCTCACTGCTATCTGCTTGCTGTGTTGTATAAAGGTAAGATGAAGCGTGTATAACAGCAATGCTGATGACGGAGAAATCTGGGATTCTGTTTATGATACTAATAGCCAAAGTTAAATAAAAGGTATCTGAGAGTAAATGTCATGGGTACAGGGAAAAAAATAATACTTTTTCTTTTCATGTCTGCCAGTTGCATAAAACTGCATACAAGATACGCTGTCCTTGTTGTTATTTTTATTTTGTTCCTGGCAGTGGATAACGGCCTTTGTTGTCCTTTTTAAAAGTAATTTTAAATCCCTCTGACAACAACTGTGTTGAAAAGCTTATAATGTCACTGTCTTACTCTTGGTACAGCACAGAAAGGCCACAGTAAATTTTTTAAAAAGTCTGAATTCAGTGGTATACGCAATACCAGGCTTACAAGTAAAAAAGCCAGAAATGTATTTGTACTAGCTTGGCTAGTACATTGAGAAAGCATATCTAGAAAGCCTATGTCTAAAGACCAGATGACCACTTATTAGAAAAGATTAACTTCTGTTTCCCCAGACTCCCACCTCTACTCTCCCCTCTGTTTTTTTAGCAGGTTGAGCTGTTTGCAATCATGTAACAGTCAAGCCTTTTTTAAAGAGAGAACTACATCTTATAACACTCTAGTGCTTTTATTTTATTTTATTTTTTTAAGAAACTGGTATTCACTCAAATAGGATTTCATTTTTAGTGTTTACATTTTTAAAATTTGTAATTCTTATGAATTCTTTAGTAGCAGGGTTTTGTTTTGAGTTGAGGTCTCACTCTGTTGTCCTGCCTGGAGTACAGTGACATGATCCTGGCTCACAGCAGCCTCAACCTCCTGGGCTCAGGCAATCCCTCTGCCCTAGACTCCCGAGGAGCTGAGATGACAGGTACATGCCACCATGCCCAGCTAATTTTCTTTGGTTTGTGTAGAGACAAAGTCTCGCTATGCTCCTCTGGGCTCAAGCAATACTCCTGTCTCGGCCTCCCAGAGTGCTGGGATTATAGGCATGAACCACTGCCTGGCCAGAAGCAGTTTTAAAGAGCCCAAATTCAGTATATGCAGCATTTCTTTCAACCTCTAACTACACAATTTAATCCAACATTCCAACACTTCAGACACCTATTTTTCCCTTTTAGTGTATGGAAACAGAAATGTAAGTGTACAGACACTAAGGAGCATTTGTTAATGCACGGGGTGAAGGGGTGAGCGTTACTGCCTCCCAGGGGAACACAGGATTAGTCTATTTTCAGAGGCAGTGTACAAATTCAGCCCCCAAAGAATCCCACAGTTATCAAGGAGGAGCTCTGGTACCCGCCAGTATTCCTAATTCTGAGAATTTTTAACCAGCAGCCTAAACATACATCCAATAAACCATCAGCCATAAGCCCAGTAGATAAAATGACATTTTTATAAACAGACTAATGCAAACATATTCATTAAAAGACAGACAAACCTTTCAGTTTTCCATCAAAGTTTGGATTGGTAGCTACTTTTAAGCCAGGATGAGGTAGCAGAAAACAGGAAATGTTGGTGAAACAGGAATGGATATGTTTTCGAACATTCTGTAGTTCTTCATGCTGGTTCCCTGAGACCTGCAGTAAATCGTTCTGAAGTTTAAACTACTTTCATCATAAGTTAAACAAAGGGAATTCTGTGGCATCTTGTATTTGCTATGTATGTTTGGTCCCACAGTGATAAAAATGACACGACAGGCTGCTATGAAAACCAGAAGAAAGTCTTGGGTGAATTTGGTGATATCTGTATGTATCAGTATAAACAATCCATATAATATAGAACTGTCATGTAGAAAGTGGGAGGCCTTCTAATTTTACTTCCTGTGAACCATTAGCAAAATGTTCTGAGATTGACTTCAGGGATTTCAAAACTAGATATTACTGTTAAAACTGACTTTTTATTTTATTTTTTGAGGTGGAGTCTCAGTCTGTCACCCGGGCTAGAGTGCAGGGACACGAACGTACCCCACTGCAGCCTCAACCGCCTGGGCTCAAGTGATCCTCTCACCCCGGCCTCCCAAGTAGCTGGGACTTCAGCAATGAGCCGCTGAGCCAGCTCCTAAATTGGCTTTTAAACCTCTAGAAAAACAATAATCTTGGTATCTGTACTGTCACTCTTGAAGTGATTTAATTCTCCAACATAAAAGTTTTATCTTTAGGAATAAATCACTGTTTTAGATATATTTCTACAAAGAATTCCTTACCTCTATCATAAATATTAATCACATCTAAAATTGCAACTCTGAAAGTAGTTTATTAAATATAAATCTTAGTTTGTTAATTGAGAGATACTATAAGGGTCAAATGAGATTGTGGCTACTGAGTATTTATTCAGCAAATCATCCAACACAAATAATTCTAGGGTATTGTTGGTAAAATTTCATGCAACTAAATATCTAACAAACCTTGAGGCGTTTTTCCAAGAATTTGGCGCCACCATCAGCTCCATATGAAAATTCATATGGGAAACTCCAGTCTCGAACAAGAAATATCAGACTCTAGAAAATGATAAGAAAGGATTGATAAGGGGATTTTAAGGTGCCTCCTTCTGCTTTTTATTGAAACCAATTCCAATATCATTGCCATGTGAATGTTCTTGACCACACTATGGAATTAAAAAGCAAACATAAAACCTTTGAAAGTTTCTGAGCAGTCTCTCCCTTATGAGATCATTCTGTATTTTTCCACGGAGTGTGAACAGAAAACTACCTTGAGATGAACGCACCCCTCAAGGTTGGAGAGATGAGAAACAGCTCCAACTGGAAGGATGGAGCTAAGTAACTGTAATCAGATTTTGTGTAGAATATGTTCCCATGAGACCTCCTTTTTGATGGTTATGGCTGAATGCAAGCATGAAATACAAGATAAGCCTTTCTTTTTTAAACATTGTTTTAATGTTGTATAGAAATGATGAATATATATACACGCTCATCATAAAAAGTTCAAACTACATAGCAAAGTCCAGAGAAGAAATGTTACAATGCACCCCACATCCCACCTCCTGATTCAGCCATAGTTAACATTTGGAGAACATCGTCCAGTCATCTCCCTAGGTATTTGCAAAAATGGAGGAGGGCTGGAATGAAGGAGAGAGGAGAAAAACAACTTTATAAGAAATGAAATTGTTTGCTATGTGGCATTTTAAATAAAAAGTATTAAAATATACTTGAAAATTAACTGACTACAAGGAAATGAGATGACATTTAAAATATTTATACCACATTTCAAGTAAATGTTTTTTCACCACTAGAAGTTCTAATAAATTCTTTTGCGATTCAAAAATATTTTGGAAAACATTGAGCTGGGAGTCATGTGTTCATGAGTTTTAAAACTTTTATCAGAGTATAGTCTACATACAGAAAACTGCACATGTAATAAGTATACGCCTTAACAAATTTTCACAAACTGAGCATACCACGTACCCAGCACCTAGATAAAGAAACAGTGTCCAGTGTCCAGAAGCCACATCCTGGCTTCCTCCAGTCACTGCTCCTGCTCAAGGCTAACCACTAGCCTGACTTCTAACAGCATAGGTTAGTTTGTCTGCTTTTATAATTTGTCTAAGTAGAATCACATGTGATATATCCTTAGCCTAGCTTCTGCCACTCAACATTATATTTCTGAGATTCCTCCTATTATTGCATAATTGTTTATCATTCCTAGTCATTACTGTATAATTTCCTGCAATATGAATAATGATTAATTCATTCTGTAAATGGGCATTTCAGCATTTCTAGTTTTGGGCTGTTATGAATAGTGCTGCTGTGAACATTTGGTGTCTTTTGGTTAATAAATGTACACAATTCTTTCCAGTTTATACCTAGAAGCAGAATTGCTGGGTAATAGAGTATGCATCGTATGTTCAGGATCAGTTGATACTGCCAGTTTTCCAAAGTGCTGGGTCAGTGTGTAACCTTACCAGCAGGGTTAGAGGTCTCTGAGGCTAGACATCTTCACCAACAAGGGTGTGATTTAGTAGCACTTCTCTGATGACTAATGAAATCAAGCACCTTATCATATGTGTATTGACCCTTTGTGTTCATTCTCTTTTGTGAAGTGCCCAATCAGGTCCTTTGCCACTGTTTCCACTGGTTGTCTCTCTTTCCTTGTTGGTTTAAATAGAGTTCACCTTGGACTCCCTGTCATGAGACTACTAGCGTTCTCAGAGTTCCTCTTACCACACTTCCCTAACATCTGCCATCTTTTTGTTGTCATAACATTAAAATAAAACCAATTGGAGTTTGAGCACAAATGTTTAAAATATAATGAACATTGAAAGATATCACAAATATGGAAATTGTAAGATAATTTATATATGTGCTACTGCTGCGTGCTCCCATATTATCCTGAAGTTCTCCTATTATAACACTTATACTAGAATTTGATGAATTTTCACTTGCAAGTAATGAAATCCAATTCCAACAAACATAAACAGAAAAGTTATTATTGGTTCCATAACTGGGAAGTTTAGCGGTATAGCTTTTGATTAAATCACATCATTAAGGCTTTCTTGCTCTGAACATTCCTCTCTACACGATGGCCAAGATGACCAACTGGAAAGAGTTCTATTGCTAGAAGAAGGGAAGGACTGGGAACTAGACAGGGGGAAAAAAAAAGGTATCAACCCCAGTACTATAACGTTACAGTTTGTTAATTACAGATTATAAGCCATCTGAAAGCAGAAACTGAATCTCTTTCATGCCCATTACAGTATTCTGAGCACATAGCTCAGTGCTTGGCACAGAATCAGTGCTTAAGACAGATTTGTGGGATATATTATTTCCTAACTTTTTAATAGTCAAATTTACAACATCGAGGTTTAAAGTACTTACATTCTGCTCTGTATTCATATACTCTGAGTTACTAGGTTTTAGTGTTGTCTCGAATTGGATTTGGTGCATCAAAAATCTTTTCACCAACTTCTCCATACTGGAGCTTTTGTTTTGAATAAAAGTTGGCTGACTTTTGTCATATGGTTTTTCAAGAAGCATTAGGATTGCTATGGTTCCTGATTCTCACGTTTTTGAGACACTTTTCTGTTGCTTTTATACTTGAACAAATTAGCTGAATACAAACTTCTTGGGAGTGACTTTCAAAATATTGTCAATTATCATTCATCTGTCTTTTCCTATGGAATATTGCTATGGAAAACTGTGGATTTTTTTGTTCTCAATAGGTCAATAACTTAAAAGTTCAATAACAAGTATATTCTCATAGAGATTGGAATGTACCAATTTTTCCTAGGAACATAGGATGAAGATTCAATTTTGAGGAAAGTTTTTTTCTATCACCTCTTCAAATATTTTTTCTCTTATTACCTTATTTCCTCATTTGTTCCATTCTTTTCTTTAGGGGCTCTCATTATGCATATGTGGTATGTAGGGGGGTGGGAATCCAGGTTTTATTGGGCTTGAAGCTTATACAATCTGTGGGGCAAGGTGGGGCAAGGTGGGGCAGGGGAGAGCCTCTATAAGAAAAAGAATACAAAATTAGACTTGATATCAAATATATATTAATATTTAGAATATGAAAAAATAAATTATAAATTCAAAAAAATGGCAAATTAAAAAAAAATTATAAATTAAAAAAAACCCTAGGAAAATAACTAACATACTATCATAATACTGTCTTTTCCCAAAGTTTTTTTTTTTTTCCAGCTATGTGCCCTAGACCTAGAATCAAACATTTCTTTCAGAAGCACTGGTTCCTTTTATTGGAATATGGTTCTTCAAGATTATAATCCTGGCAGTGCTACAGTGTTGGTCAGTGTTTCTAAGTCTTTTCAGTGAAACAGAGCTGGGATATAATTGTGTGTGTGTGAGATAAAATATATTATCGGCCGGACTCGGTGGCTCAGCCTGTAATCCCAGTACTTTGGGAGGCCGAGGCGAGTGGATTGGCTGAGCCCACGGGTTCGAGACCCGCCTGGGCAACTTGGCGAGACCTCATCTCTACAATAAATAAAAAAAAAAAAACAAACCAAACTAGCCAGGCGTGGTAGTGCGTGCCTGTAGTTGCAGCTACCTGGAAGGCTGAGGCGGAAGGATCGCCGGAGCCCAGCAGGTCGAGGCTGTGGTGGCTGGGATATATATATATATATAATCAATTCAGGGCTATAGAGTTTTCACTGAACTTCTATGCTACAACTGTATCTCTTTGTCCATGAATCTTAGTTCTTTAGGTATAGGGGTGATTGAATTATGATATCCCACAATTACTCTTTTAAATATCACAATATATACACAACAGCCTCTGAGTAGTTGTAGCACCAATACTATCAACTACCAGGAACACTAATGATAGTATTTTAAAAATTGGCACATGCTCTCCTCATTCTCCTACTTTTTAAGTCATCTAGACATTATGTATGATTTTTCCCCTTTGTCCTTATCTAGTCTTTGTTCCACAAATAAATATATGTAATGCCCATCTCCAATCTTTATGTCATTTCTGCTTATCTAAAATTCATTTTTTTTTTTTAGTTGGAGTCCCACTCCATCGCCCAGGCTAGAGTGCAGTGGCACACTCACGGCCACCCCAGTGTTGACCTGCTGGGCTCGGGCGATCCTTCCGCCTCAGCCTTCCAAGTAGTTGGAACTGCAGGCGCGTGCTACCACGTCTGGCTAATTTTTTTGGATTTGTTGTAGAGACGAGGTCTCGCCAAGTTGCCCAGGTTAGTCTCGAACCCACGAGCCCGGGTCCAGACAATCCACTTGCCTTGGCCTTCCAAAATGCTGGGATTACAGGCTGAGCCACCAAGCCTGGACTGAAACTCATTTTTTAGTAAATTTCTCATTAAGGGTCACAGGAACAATATTCCTTGCATTTTTACATGTGGATAACAGTCTGAGCCCTTTGCACTTGAAAGCCACTTTTGATGGATATAAAATTCTTGGATCATGTTTTTTCCCTAAAACAGGGACACTTCTTAGTGTATGATTATAGTTATTTCTTGTTCTACTAAGATGGAACCTCTTCTCCCTATTTTTATTTTGTAGACTCTTGTGGGAAGAGGAGAATTTTTAAATACCCATATCCATTTTCTTTAAATAGTCCACTTTAGATAGATACTAATTTTTGTCAAAATTGTTGTCAAAATAAAATATAATAATTTGCATTTGGGACATTTCTACCTAAAACATATATTCTGAAAACAGAACTTATCTGAGAAGCAACTTTTACAAAATAGAGGTTCATGAACCAGGTTAAATGAAATCAAGTATGTGGATTTGGCTATATTTTGCATTTTTCTTAGGAGCTTTTAATCCCATTTCTTGGTCTTTTTCACTGGGCATCTTCCCAATTCAAAATAATGAGGACTATGTGTGGGACAGAAGCAAATATAAAGTTTTATTTTTAAAATTTAAAAAAAATTTTTTTAAATACACATCATAGAAATCATGAAATTAATGCCAATGTTCCAACTCCCAGGTCCCCTGCCTGATGCTTCCATCCAGTGATGTGCTGCTAAGCTGGCTGACTGACAAAAAGTTTTTTAAAAGCCTTGATCTGTAGCATTTGCCAAGTTCTAGAGTGTAAATACACCCACCATGACTGGTTTCAAGCTCCTAAGGGTTTAAGAACTGGCTTATGTAATTCCTGACATTTCACAATTGGGTCTCATGAGCCAGTTACAGCATCCCCACTGCCTCCATCCCTTCCCAAGAGAGCCAGGCATCACTGGGGATATTCAGGATCTGGCTCAAAAGGACCAGGGTTCAGGGATATTGTGGCTACTGTTTAAATTTCCTGCAGATTAAATAGGCTTTTGTAGACTGGCCTACTGTAAACACACTCACCATGTAGAAATGTCACTGAGAAATGTATTGACATCTAAAGCACTGACTCAAGTAAATATTGAGAATACACGTTAGTCAATTGGGCAATGTTTCCATTTCTTTGGAGCCTATATAATTACAGGGCATGAAATGGTTAAAGAGTAAACTCTCAGGTGGCTATGGCCAAAGGGCACGTGGAACCAATGCTGGTCTTCTTAGTAAGGGGGACGCTGTTTTCAGCTCAGACCCAATAACATACTTAGTGTACCCACGACAGTAAAAACTCTCTTTGCCACCGCGGCCCAGCAAAACTGAGAGGACTTGAGAGACAAATGCACATGGAGCGAGCAATAGGGCCACATATATGGAAAATGAGCCTTTCTGGGAGTAACAAGTAACCAGTGGCCAATCATTTAGCAGAGCATTAGAGGAAGACAGCCTTGCTTGGTATTGACAGGCAGCCTGTATTTAGAGTGAACTTCAAATAATGTCTAGCAATCTGAAAAATTACCAAGGACTCTTGGTAATCGGGATCCTGACCCAGGGATGTGATCATCCCAATACAGAGTAATGTGGGGCCAGGCTAGGAGGAGGGGCTTATTTAAGTCTCAACGGCCAAAGAAGACAAATCATAACATGCCAAAATACAGACAAATCCATTACACTGGGTGCACTATTTTAACTAAGCCAGGCTCGGTGGCTCAGCCTGTAATCACGCGCCTTTGGGAGGCTGAGGTGAGTGGATTGCCTGAGCCTGCGGGTTCGAGACCCGCCTGGGCAACTTGGCGAGACCTCATCTCTACAATAAATCAAAAAAATCAGCCGGGCGTGGTAGCGCACGTCTGTAATTTCGGCTACTCGGAAGGCTGAGGCGGAAGGATCGCCGGAGCCCAGCAGGTCGAGGCTGTGGTGGCCGGGAGCGGCCACTGCACTCCAGTCTGGGCGACAGAGTGAGACTCCAACTCCAAAAAAAAAAAAAAAAAGAAATATTTTAACTAGGTTCTTGGTGAAGACTGGAAGCTATCCAAACATACAACCATGTTTAAATTAATAGAAAAATATTGTCATTCTCAACTAAGCCTTTGTAAGTCCTAAAGTAAATCTAGTTTTTTTACAGAATAGATATATTGATGAAGTAGCCCCTGCTGGATTTTCTACTTCAGATTCAAGGACTCTTGGTGAGCAAAACAAGTGAGAAAATAATGTAACTTTTGAATTGTACTTCCTGAGATGGCTAACATACTTTAGAGCTGGCTCATCAGTACTTACAAGAAACAGTGGAGCCGGGCTCCGTGGCTCAGCCTATAATCCCGCGCTTTCGGAGGCTGAGGTGAGTGGATTGCCTGAGCCTGAGGGTTCGAGACCCGCCTGGGCAACTTGGCGAGACCTCATCTCTACAATAAATCAAAAATCAGCCGGGCGTGGTAGCGCATGCCTGTAATTCCAGCTACTTGGAAGGCTGAGGCGGAAGGATCGCTGGAGCCCAGCGGGTCGAGGCCGCGGTGGCCGGGAGCGGCCACTGCACTCCAGTCTGGGCGACAGAGTGAGACTCCAACAACAACAACAAAAAGAAATCATCCATGGTAAACATATTTACACCATGGATATGAGCAAATGCTGTAAGTCAGGCTTACCTTCTCCCTCCTCCCCAGCCTGTTGTAAACATTTACTAGCACACCATTGGTCAAACTTGCACTTCAATATTGCTTTTAAATGAAATTAACTTAGCTGCTAATCCCTTTAAACCATGATTTTAAAATACACTGACAGATAGTTTTTGTCTGATTACAGCTTGATATAAACTGTTTTTTTAAAAAAATCAAACCAATCTATTAATTCAACTATTCATTTCCTCAGTTAATTGCCTTTACGTTAGCTGTTTATTATAGATCTTGTTTATTACTTATAATTTTACTCTATTTCAGTTAAGAATACTGCTATTTTAAATGTATTAAAATTAGTTTAATTTTAATAGTAAACTTGTTATTTTAAAAATTTCATTATCCCTTACCTTAACTTTCTCAGGCAATATTTAAAATTTCCCCTCAACTTTATCCAAATGAATAAAGCTGTCTGCTATCTTCTGAGCGAGGCCAGAAGTGATACCCTACAAAAAAGCTTGCTGGGCCAGGCTTGGTGGCTCAGCCTGTAATCCTGCGCTTTGGGAGGCCGAGATGAGTGGATTGCCTGAGCCCGCGGGTTCAAGACCTGCCTGGGCAACTTGGCGAGACCGCATCTCTACAATAAATCAAAAAATCAGCCGGGCGTGGTAGCACGTGCCTGTAGTTCCAGCTACTTGTAAGACTGAGGCGGAAGGATTGCCGGAGCCCAGCAGGTCGAGACTGCGGTGCACTCTAGTCTGGGCGACAGGGTGAGACTTCAACTCAAAAAGAAAAAAAAAAGCTTGCTGAATTAATTGAAATTTCAGTTATTTTACTGTGCAACTTTTCTCTATACTTTTTCTAATTTAATGGGAATTATTTTACTGATATCTTATATGTTCTGAAATTTGAATACATTTGTTTTATATTTTGATTTTACGATGTGTAGTTTTTTGTTTTGAATTTGGTTGCTTTAATCTCAAATAGTATTAAATGGCTTTGGATGCCACTTTTGATACTTATTGAGTTTCTCATTTCAATTTCAGATAGTTAGATTTACAAGTCCAAACCTGTTTAAGAGTCATTGTTGACTCATTCAGTCAAAACTTTTTCTTTTTACTGACATTCCATAATGCCAACAGTTTATTAAACAAGTGGCGAACTCTGAAAGTTTTTCTATTGTGTGTTTTCAACTCACTTATATTTTTTGCCAAAGGCAGTAACTCAATCTATCTCTGTCACCTGTTTTATCAGAACATTGGTTGGTCTCTTTTGATTTTAGTGTATCTGGCAAGGTATAACGAGCAGTGACACCTGCTGGTAAGAACTAAAGTTCCTTTCCAGAACTGACTGTGGAGTTCCCCGATTGAGTATGCCAATGATTCTGAGAGTAACAAGTTCAGAAAAGAAAAAAAATCAAAACAATAGCTTAATTATTGCAAACGATTTTTCTTTCCAGACAAGAGTCTAGCAGGTCTTGTAAACCACAGAGAAGCCTGTATCCCAGGACTGTTTTTATTCCACCTCACCTCCTCCTGCCACTCCCAGTCCCAGACCTCAGGGGAGAGAGTCCCATTCCACCATGTACAGCACACCATCATCTCTCCGTGTAAAGCCTCCTTCCCCTTTTTTGGTTTGCTTTATCTATTTTCTTCAGATTCCCACTCCCACTCCTCAACTCTCCGTTCCCACCCAGGCCCACAGTCACATATTTTATGTACGTGAACATTTTAAATAATTATAAGTAGTATCACGTCAAAAATCTCGTACTTTTGTCCTGCTTACTCCAGCATGAATTTTAATACTCTATTTCATGCTACTCTGTGTTCTTTTGGTTTATTGCCTGTGGATGTTGCAAAGTATTCCAGAGTATGCTTTTCACCTTATTTTTATGTATCTGTTCTTCTAGCAATGGACACCTAAATTGCCTCTAACTTCCTATTACTCTGTCACTGATTCTTCTTAGACATTCCCCCTGTTCCACAAAATGGCTGCTCCACCTACAGGGCTGAGTGTTCCCATTTATCCACATCCTGCTATCATTTGGTATCATCCCCAAGCTCTCCTTTTTGCCAGTCTAATGAGTAAAAAGTAGTAATTTCATCATTGTTTTAATTTTTATCTGATTATCAGCAAGACTTGACATACCTTCAAAAATGTGTTAGCCATTCAGGTTTCCTTTTTGTGAATTATCTGTTAATATCCTTTGCTTGTTTTTTGATTGGGTTCCAGATTTACTTATTTGCAAAAGTTCCCTGTATATTCTGTATAGAAATCTTTTTTGACTTTGACAGTCAATATTTTCTACCAATCTGTTCACTTCGATTATAAAGTCCTTTGATACATAGAAATACTTAATTTGGATGTAGTAATGCGCACCAACTTTTTACTACATGGTTTATTTTGGGGGAAGATCTTATAGATGTTTCTGCACCCCAATTCAGAAAAATATTCTCCAACATTTTCTTCTATTAGCTTTAGAATTTTAACTTTCATAGTTAGTTCTTTAATCCATCTGGGGCTTACTTCTATCATGGTGTTTATAGAAATCCAGCCTTTTCTCTAAATAGTGAACACGTTTTTTGGGGGGGGTGGGGCGGGGGGTTTGAGTCAGAGTCTCACTCCATTGCCCAGGCTGGAGTGCAGTGGCCACTCCTAGCCATCGCAGCCTCGACCCACTGGGCTCTGGTGACCCTTCCGCCTCAGCCTTCCAAGTAGCTGGAACTACAGGTGCATGCTACCACACCCAACTAATTTTTGATTTATTGTAGATATGTGTTCTCGCCAAATTGCCCGGACTGGTCTCGAACCCACAGGCTCCGGCAATCCACTCACCTCAGCCTCCCACAGTGCTGGGATTACAGGCTGAGCCACCGAGCCCAGTCATGAACTCATTTTTTAATATTCAACTATTAATCCATCTATTTCCTACCGGTTTATGATGCCATCTTTATTGACTACCAGGCTCCCATATATACACGGGAGAATCTAAACTGTTTAGTTCCACTGGGCTTTGCTCTTGTATCTGTGAAGGACCACATCATTCTCATTGCTATGGCTTTGTAGTATACATTGAATCCTTCAATTTAGCTTTTCTTCTCAAAAACTAACTTAAATCAAAACAAGACTTAATTCTCCCATATAAGTTGTGGAAAATGTACCAAAAATCCTGTTGCAATTTCAAATGTAATTGGACTGAGTTGGATTAACATGTGGAGAATTAAATTCTCTACGGTGCTAAATCATCCTATGATCATATTATATCTCTTTGGTTTATACAAATTTTCCTTTATGATCTTTAATAGAACTTTTGAATTTTTTCTCCATATACATTTTGGTGGCTAATTACTAAAAACTGTTTTGCCTTGCTATTTTGAATAGTATATATTTTTCAAAATGTATATTAGGTAGTTGGTAATCTCTGGCTTTAAGAAATCCTATTGATTTTAAAAACATTTAAAAATTATTACGTAATATGATATGAAATAATGTATGGAATATATATGTGTGCTATTAAACACAATAAGATGAACACCTGTGAAACTATAAATCTACTTAAATAATTGAACACACCAATAACATTGAAGTTTCCTGTGTCCTTTTCCTGAAATATCCCCATTTCTCCTTTCTAGTGGTAATCACTACTATAAACTTTGCTTTTTAATAATTTTATCACACATGTACATGTATTCTTGTGTGCTCAGTTTTGCTCATTTTTTACCTTATAAAAATGCTATCCAAGCTGGGCTCGGTGGCTCAGCCTGTAATCCCGCGCCTTTGGGAGGCTGAGGTGAGTGGATTGCCTGAGCCCGCGGGTTCGAGACCCGCCTGGGCAGCGAGACCTCATCTCTTCAATAAATCAAAAATTAGCCGGGCGTGGTAGCACGCGCCTGTAGCTCCAGCTACTCGGAAGGCTGAGGCGGAAGGATCGCCGGAGCCCAGCGGGTCGAGGCTGCGGTGGCCGGGAGCGGCCGCTGCACTCCAGTCTGGGTGACAGAGTGAGACTCCGACTCAAAAAAAAAAAGCTACCCTACTGTGGGCAGTCTTTAGCAACTAGCCTTTTTCCCCAATCCATGTTATGTTTTTAAGACTGATCCATCCTGAGGCATGTAGCTTTTATCTATGTTCCATCCTATTTTCGTCAGGGTTCGCCTGCTGCTATTTTCTTAATTTGTGCTTATCACTAATTTTCTGCCTTCATTCTTTTTTTTTTTTTTTGTCCCCACCCACCCCAACCCATCTTTGTTATTTTCTAATGCAAACTTTTATGGCTATTTTTTCCTACAAGTATAATTTTCATTATAGCATTTAATACTCAAAATGTGCTTTATCCCCAAAGCACTCAGTTTTCAGTATTTTCAGTTTCTATTATAATTTTGACTTGACTCATAAGTTATTTTTGAAGTGTGTGGTTTTTGTTTGTTTGCTTTTTGTTTGAGTCAGTGCCTCACTCTGTTGCCCAGGCTGGAGAGCAGTGGTATGATCACAGCTCGGCCTCAACTGCCTGGACTCAGGTGATCCGACCACCTCAGCCACCTAAGTAGTTGGAATTACAAAGGCATGCCACCACACCCAGCTAGTTTTAGAAATTTTTTTGTTGAGACAAAGACTTGCCATGTTGCCCTAGCTGGTCCTGAATAAGATATGGAACATATGGGCTCAAGCAATCTTCCCTCTTGGCCTCCCAAAGTGCTGGGATTCTAGGTGTGAGCCTTTGTACCTGGTCCAAAATGTCCAAAATATGCTTTTTAAGGGTAGCACTTTCTTATTAACTTTTAAATTGTCCTGTGATCACAGAATGAGATCAGTATGAATTCAATCCTTTGAGATTTATGAAGACCTGCTATATAGCTCAGGATGTGGTAAATTTTTATAAATGCACCTTGTATGTTTAAGAGTAATGTGTATTTATTTGGTAGGTACAGTACACAACAAAACAAGCTTGTTAACCTTATGTTCCATATCTTACCTATCTTTACTAATTTTTTGTTTATTTGACTTACCAATAGTTAGGAGAACCGTGTCTCAACAAATTGATACAATTCTTCTTATGGTTCTATTAATCTTTACATATTTTGAGGATATTTGTGATACAAATTTAGATTTCTTTTTTTTCTTCAGAGGCAGAGTCTATCTATGTTATCTAGGTTGGTCTTGAACTCTTGAACTCCTTGGCTCAAGCAGTTCTCCTACCTCAGCCTCCAAAGTAGCTGGGATGATAGGCATGAGCTACTACATCTGGCTAGAATTATATCTTCCTTGTGAAATGAACCTTTTTATCATTATAAACTTCTTTATTCTAAATAATTCTTATTGACTTGAAGTGTCATGAAAAATATAGGCACTTAAGTCTTCTTTCATGTATTATATGCCTGATATATCTTTTTCCATCATTTTATTTTCAAATAAACACATTTCTGTGTTTTAATATATCCCTTATAAATAAGACAGCTGGATTTTTAATTTTTATACAAACTGAAAATCTCTTTTAACTGGTGATCTTATTCTGTTTATATTTGTTTAATAAAAGATTAATATATTTGGATTAATTTTTACCAACTTGCTTTGTGCTTCGTTTTGTCCCTCTTTCCCCTTCCTTCTCTGTTTTATTATCCTCATTGGCTTGACTATAGTATTCATTTGTTTTATTTGCTTGTCCTTTTCTGATACCACTCCCCGCCTCTACAGGTCCGGATGCTATATTATACTCTAGTATAATTATTCTAGTGGTAACTCTTAAAATTTTAACATTACATATAATTTTTTAAAATCCAGATTATTTTAACACTTCTCCTGACTGGTGTAAGGACCAAAATCTGCATGCTATTTTGTCCAGTATTTTGTCATTTTAAAATATCATAAATTAGAAATTATTATTTAATATACAATGTTTACATTTGCTACATATTCACCAATTTATTTACTCACAATTCATTCCTGTATCATTATGAAATAACACTTTCATCTCTAGGACTGCTTTTTCCTTCAAGCTTACTTCATTTGATATTAACAGAGTTATATTAACTTTCTTTTGTCAGTTTGCATGATGATGCCCGTTCCCCTCCTGGGCTTCTATCTTCCGTCAGCTCTCAACAGTTTTTTACTCTTTCATATTCTTATGCATTCAAAGAAATTTTTAACTTTCTGTGGAGTTTTTTATTGTTGTCAGAAAGAAGGTTAATCCAAAATACTCATCTTCTATTCCTGGAAGCATAAGACATGCATATTTTATTTCTTTAAGAATATGTAATATGCTCACATGCTAGCTGGCCTCTAAGACGGCCCCTAGGATCCCTACCTCCTGGTATTCACATCTTTGTTTAGCCTCCCTCCTTCATTGTACCAGGGTTGGTCTGTATGACTAATAGAATATGACAGAACTGAGAGTGTGTCTCTTCCAAGATTAGATTACAGAAGATTGTGGCTTCTCTCCTGGTCCTTCTCTCTCACAGTTAGATGACTTGCTCTTAGAAGCCTGCTGTAAGCAGCCCTGTGGAAGGGCCATCTGGTAAGGAGTTGAAGACTCCTGCCAACAGCTGTGTAGGTTAGCATGGAAGCAGATCCTCCAGTTAAGTCTTCAAGGAACGTCTCCCTGGCCAATATCTTGAGTGCAATTTCATGAGAGACCCAGAGCCAAAACCACACCAGGCTCTGCCATTCCATGTTCCTGACCCTCAAAAATGGTGATTGATAATGACGGTTTGCGATTTGAAGGTGATTTGTTATGCAGTAAGAGATAACTAATACAGTTCATTTAAAATTGCTTGCCATCTGAGCCATGAATTCTATCTTGCACTTTATCAGTTGTTCAGTTTTCCTGTATGCTAATGTTCCCCTGGGGGTGTGATCCACCTGAGATAGTGATGTATCTGCAGGAAGCAGCTAATTCTAGAAGTTAGCTTGGGCTCCCTTGGATAAGTTTAGGCTGAAGAAGTCATGCTTCTTTAAACCCTATAGTGTTTAAACCTGTACCTCCCTCCAGGTGCTGTTTTCAAGGGCAGAGAGGAACACTAAAGGGCCAGACACGACTCAATCCAAGCTCAGATACTGCCCTGATGTTATCCTGCTGTCCCCAGCAAGGCCTGAGCTGTCTGCTATTCTGATACTCAGTGAAAGTGGAACAGGTTGACGTGTAAGATAAGGGCACCTTCAAAAAACTCTTCCCCACTCAATATTCTCTCCTGTGCTCAGTCAGCTTTTGCTGTTGCTTGCAACTGCCATTTATTGTCTCAGGAATTTTGTTTGTTTAACTTTTATGTTTGACAAATTCATCAATTTTCTTCTGGCTTCTGTGATATTTCCAGGTTGAGTTCAGGGGGAAAAGTTGACACCCTGGGAGAAACCAGAATATCTAATTTATATTTTATGTTCCCATTTCTTTTTATTTCTTAATAATTAATAAATTTATATTTCCACATTTCTATCTTTTCCTTGCACCAAATAAGTATTCAAAAATCTTTCTTAATGAAATAAGGAAAAAGAGAAAGAAACATGACCCTAACTAATTGATATACTGGGTTATAGTCTTCAGGAAAATCTAATAAGAATTTACCATCATTTAACCCTCACTCACCTGAAATGGCTTCAGGAATGTTTCCTCCATCGCCAGTCTGCCATACTCAGTAAAAAGCTAGAAGGAAAATTACACACACACACACACACACACACACACACACACACACACACACACACCACACGTGGCGGGGGGAGAGAGAGAGAGAGAGAGAGAGACTTCAGCATCTGTAAAGTTTTAATTATTGGCTTTCTTCCATTCACTTATTCCCCCCAGCTGTAACAAAATATGATATTATTAAGAATACAGTAATTATTTTTGGGAAATAAGTACTGGGCAGTAAAGAAGAATTACAGTTATTAAATATTTAAAAATCAAAGACATAAAGTACATTTTAAAAGTAGAGTTTTCATTTTAAAACTAACACCTTTTATATCTAGAATGTGGGTTAATTTTTTTTCTAGGGAAGATGGGGGAGAAGAAAACATAATAAATGACCTTTCAAAGCAGAATTTGCATAGATTAGACCAGAGAGCCATAAACTATCTAGAATACATTTATAAAAGTTGTTGCCTGAGGAAATATAATGGCACAACGTCCTCAGTAATTACAAAGGCATTAGGTAGGCATTTGTCTTAAAAAGTGGAGAATCAAATATACTGCCTTACTTTTTACTGCTCCCAGTTGAGATCATGAGGCACCACAATATGAGTTTTTGTTTTGCCAGAAATTTATGAGTTTGAAGAACACAGACCTAAGACCTTGGGCTACTGTTACTGGGCCTTGGATGAGAATTTCATTTAGGCTGGCAGAATGGGTTTCATCCTAAGAACATAGGACATGCTACTTCATACACAAGAGTGACAAGCCACAGTTGTTCTCAGAGCTGGAAAAGAATGCTGACACACAGCCCTCACCCCTTTAGAATAGTGCCGCCAGCACCACATTGCATCTCCTGTGGTGGCGATGCCTAAACATCAAAGTTAACTACTAGGCGCCCAATTAGAATGATGGAAGTCTAGAATATCATGTCTAAAAGGCAGCTGGTCCAGGGATTAGACACGCTCATTAGAATTATTTACCAGCATAAGTTGAATTCACAATAACTTCTGCAGAAGGCTATGGTGTTGGCATTTATAGACCCCACCCCCGCCCCGCAATCTCTATAGGAAACTTTTAAAATGACCTCAAAAAAATAATGACTCAATAGCAAAGTCCAAAATCAGCACTTTTTTGGAAACCTCTACACTGGTATCAAACAGTGCTATGTCATTAACTTGGAAAGTAGCTGGCTAGTAGTGACACATGCCCAATGAAGTAGTGTTCTTATTATGAAAAACACCTACCAGTTATTCAGCATACTGCCTATTTGTTATAAATGGTCAGTGTGATGTACTAAAAATACACTTGGTAGCATGCTGATATGAGCTCCAAGTGATAGTTCCAATGTTTTAGATTACCCTGCTCTATCATCTTTTGTTATTGTTAAATTTGCACATTTTACTACATGGCTCTGATTGCCAAGATAAAATAATATATTAAAAGCAAAATTTTCTATAAAATACGCACAGGAAAACTATTAGAGAAAGAATGGGTCATGGTATGTAACAAAAAATAATGTGAATTGAAAGAGAGCAGAGTGTTATAGAGCTGTGAGCCCTGTAGGAAATACCTAACTATTTACTTTGAGTTTTAAATACTGCTTGGCGAGTGAAAGAGGGCTCACTGGGCCCAGTCAGATGATCAGACTTTTTCTTCACTCCTGTGATTATGTAAGAGAGTGTCTTGTTTTGGGAAATATGCAATAACGTATTTAAGGGTAAAGGAGATGATGGCTGCAACTTACTCTCAAATAATAATAATCACAAAAAATATGTACAGATAAAATAACAATAAAGCAAATGTGGCAAAATGTTAAAAAAAAGAATTTTCCCCCACTGTAGCATTAATTAGCCATATGAGTTTCAACAAATCATTTATTTCTTTCAACTTCATTTTCCTCATTTATAAAATATAAAGAATAAATTAACTGCCACTGAAGTCTCTTTCAGATCTAAAATAGGATTCTATGAGTCATTATCAATTAGTCCCCCATAGTTCTTAGGTATAAAGTATTCACAGGAAAAAAAATGTGGCATATAATAGATATCACTCTAACAATGATCAAATTCCTGACCTTAAGATTTCAACTTCACATTTTGGGTAATTTTTCATCCAAAGATTTTCTACTCTGATTTGTCATATATTTTCGCATTTACAGGGCTGATAGTAAGTAGCTTTGTAGAAGCAAAGGAACTTGAAAATTGAATTAGCATGAATATAACCATACGGAACCAGAATAAGAAACCTGGAAATAGGACAACCCTCATTTGGCATTTGGTTATGTTTCTAAATCATTCCCTGAAGTTCTGCTATCCATGTTCAAAAGACTGCCAGATATACACACATATATTATAAATATTGGTACCTGGAGGTGCTGAAGATCATCTTCCTGGACATTTTGGGATAAGTTATAAACCTTGATTAAGAAATAAAGTCACAATGAGAAGATAATTGGCATCATCCCAAGCACTTTGTCATTCTCTTTTTTTCTAAATATCAGTTATCACACGATTAAACTGTCTAACATGTATGCTTATGAAATGATATTTATAAGCCCTTAAGAGAAGAATAAAATAAGCTTGAGAGACAACAAGCAATGTATAATGACCATAAAATGGTTCCAGAAATATAGCAATCACTTGCTCCGGAGACAGAATATTAACATGATTTTATGAATCTAATTTAACAAATAGTAAAAATACAGCCATTCTTCTAAGCACACCAAAATAGTAGCAACCTAAATCTGAGCAATCCATGTGGAAAATTTTGCTTTGAAATATCATGTTGACTTTTCACAATTGATTATTTTATTTATGTCTATAGTTTCATCACATTGACATAAATAAAATAGGTTCTGAATGTCATGCTGACATTCTTATACATATACATTATTGTTTCGTGAACAGATCACAGCATTAAGATGACATCTTTCAAAAAAATATTAAGAGTACAAGAATTTAATACTTAATTAAGTATCTTTAACAAATATGGATAAAATCAAGCACTGACATTCTTTTTTTGAAAGGAATAAGTATCCTTAACTTCAAAGAAAAGTTAAGGATACTTAAATGTTTATGTATCGATACGAAAATAATACTTTGTGTACTTATTTAAATAACAGATAATATCTCACATAATAGTAAAAACATAGTCATTGCTAAGGACTTAGCAGATTTTTCTATGAAAATATTCAATATAAGCCAGGCTCGGTGGCTCAGCTTGTAATCCCGTGCCTTTGGGAGGCTGAGGTGAGTGAATTGCCTGAGCCCGCAGGTTCGAGACCCGCCTGGGTAACTTGGCAAGACCTCATCTCTATAATAAATCAAAAAATTAGCCAGGCATGGTAGCACGCGCCTGTAGTTCCAGCTACTTGGAAGGCTGAGGCGGAAGGATCGCTGGAGCCCAGCAGGTCGAGGCTGCGGTGGCCGGAAGCGGCCACTGCACTCCAGTCTGGGTGACAGAGTGAGACTCTAACTCAAAAAAAAAAAAAGAAAATATTCAATATATTCAGGTCAAATGTAAACAGTAAATACTAAATATTGAAAAGGCAAAGTCAGTGCAGTTTTAATAGGCTTGTGTAAATGGCTTATGCTGTGAATTCTGAATAAATTAGATATCAAGTATTTATTAGATATTAAATATTTTAAAAACTCATTCAAGAAGTAGATATTTATACCACAAAAAATAAGTAGGTTAGGGAATGCATACATTAATTAGCTCAAATGATCTGTTCCACAATGTATACATGTCATTTTATATATAATAAATGTACACAATTTTGTCAATTAAAAGAAAAAAGTAGGTTAGAACCATGTCTTTTTTCTTTTTTTTTTTTTTTTTTTTTTTTGAGTAGGAGTCTCACTTTCACCCAGGCTGAGTGCAGTGGCACGCTCACAGTCGCCGCAGCCTCGACCTGCTGGCCTTAGGCGATCCTTCCACCTCAGCCTTTCAAGTAGCTGAAACTACAGACACACACCACCATGCCTGGCTAGGTTTTTGCGATATGTTTATTGTAGAGATGAGGTCTCACCAAGTTGCCCAGGCTGATCTTGAACCCCTGGTTCCAAGCAATCCTCTTACCTCCGCCTCCTGAAGTGCTGGGATTACAGGTTGAGCCACTGCACCCAGCCAACTTTTTTTTTTTAAAGATCAGAAAATATAGTTTATTTAAAAGTAAATTAGAGCGAGAGAGAGAGAGGGAGAAGATTCACCTACTCAAGGTAGGGAAGGGGGCCAAAGCCAGGAAACATGGACTGGTCATAGCTCAAAGAGCACATGGCCACACCATAGCTTAGCAAGGCAATGGTGGCAATGGTCTGGCAATGGCTGTGGCCAACTTTTTTTTTTTCCATGACTTTTAAAGTCCTTCAGTCTGTCCTTCCTCCTTTTATTTTCCCTCTCTTATTTTCCCTCTCAAGGATGCCCTTGTTGCTGGTACATTAGCTCCATTTTCTACACTTGCTTGTAACTTCAGCCTTGACGTACCCATCCTAACTTCTTTGCCTTTTCAAGTCACCTGCCTTTATTATTATTATTATTATTATTATTATTATTAATCTGTTCTGTTTCTGGCCACTCTGTCTTCTTGCTCTCTTTAAGGAATTGAAAATATCGAAAAATAGTTTTAAAATCTTTTATGCTATGTGCGCGACAGTTCAGAAAACCTATAATAACCTCGAAAACTATATTTTAAAATAGAAAAAGAAACAAAAGGAAAGAGAGATAAAATTTATATAAAGATATTTACTGGCCAGGCTCAGTGGCTCAGCCTGTAATCCCACACTTTGGGAGGCCGAGGTGAGTGGATTGCCTGAGCCCACAGGTTCGAGACCCGCCTGGGCAATTTGGCGAGACCTCATCTCTACAATAAATCAAAAATTAGCCGGGCGTGGTAGCGTGCCCCTGTAATTCTGGCTACTTGGAAGGCTGAGGTGGAAGGATCGCCGGAGTCCAGCAGGTCGAGGCTGTGGTGGCTGGGAGCGTGCCACTGCACTCCAGTCTGGGCGACAGAGTGAGACTCCAACTCAAAAAAAAAAGAAAAAAGATATTTACTTGCCTAAATGTATACTAAGGTGTTTTAAAAAGCTGTGAACACATGTAACTTTTTTTACATATAGAAACATTTACACCAGCTATGTAAAACAAAATTTTATATTTATAAATCTTGTTTAATTAAACATAACTTACAGTAGATGGTCCCAATGTATACTGACATAAGATTTAATGTTATTGAGTTTATTGTAGGCGTCAAACAAAAAAATCAGTAATACGAACTTTTCTAACTAAAACTGTCAATTTGAAAACTTGTAAGTAATTAGACTACAGTAACAAAAACAATTTACTCTCACAGAAATCACAAGAACTGGTATGCTAATTGAGACAAATAATATATGTGACTTATCATTCCTGTTCTTTATCTATCACATGTATGTAGAAACACATATACTCATAAATTTCAGTTAAAGGAAAATCCATCAAAATGAGTTTGTTTTATTCCATACCTGTATTGAGCTGATCATTGTGCTAAGGGCAAATACTGTGGCCGAATCTCTCAAAGTTGACTGACTATCAAAGGTTCCCTGAGTATCCATTAATAATACTGCAACCTAAAGGCAAGGAGAGTACATTACTGATATTTTATAGAACATCTAGGTCAGTAGGGTTACCACAACATTAACATCATAAGAACGAAAGCAAATCATCATCAACGAATACGATTTTGGGTAATTTCTTACACATGCCATGAATGCCACAGAAAGTAAAAAATATTAATTAGCTGCTGATTACTGTAATAATTAATTTTCTTTAGTAATCTAACATAACAGAAACTTAATGCCGCATTGAAACAAAACACAGATGTTACTTCCTGATCTGCTGTTCTACTGTCCTTATAGCTTTGTCTGCCCTAATCAGAAGAAAGGGAAGCAGGGATCATGCAATAGGATGCTACCCACCCCCCTTTAAGTATCATGTCAAATTGCTGGCCAAGGATCCTGAAAAAGTATAAACTGTTGCAAGTGAAAACTCAATTTTATTTAAGAAGTCAACATCATACCTTTTTACCATCAGGTTTACTGATAAGGAAGACTTCACTCCATATCTGGATTCCTGTGGTTTCTCGTTCAGACCCACCTCTCCATGAAAAACCAGTCAATGGTTCATTGTAATCTCCAACCCAATCAACTGATTCCTATAAATTAAAAAAGTCTATGATATGGAACAGGATATACGAGTATAGTTTTTTCCATTCATCCATGCTGATTCTTATCCCTCTCCAATTCAAGTCCAGAGGAAACAACATATGCACATCTATTGATACAATAACTTTATTCACCCCCAAAATAATTACAGCGGAACAACCATCTCCCATATTTTATGCTAGGTTCTGGGGATATGAATATGAAAAGATAACATTCTAGACCAAAGGAAACTCACAGCCTAACAGGGAGATAGGTATGCTAACAAACCATCATGATGCAATAAGTGCATGCCAAAATGGAAGTATATACAAGGCATAAATGAAAGCACAGAAAAAAAAAATAACTCTTGGTCAGGTAAGACTTCATAGGAAAGCTGATGTCAAGCCAAGACCTGAAGAATATTTAGGAATTTTTTCAGGCAAGCCAGGAAGGCATTCTAGCAAGGCAGGGAGTCAGGCAGGAAGGGAGCATATTATGTCAGGATATACACAAATGCTTTGGTATGTGGAGGAGAAGGAAGCAAGTAGCAAGGAGAGACTGGACAGGTAGCCAAATTCTGAAAGGCCTTGTAAAGTGCTTAAGGGAGTTAGATTTTATCCTGTAGGCTACGCAAAGTTATGAAGAAGGAGAGAAATTATCACCATGGCTGTGAGTAGAAAGATTATTCTAGAAGTAGGAAGAACTAGTTAGTAGGGAAGAGAAATGATAACTAGCAAGGACAAAAGAGGGGCTACAATAAATGTCAAAAATGTGGTTGAGGGTTTGAGCCAGGGCCAGGACAATGGGGTTTGAGAAGCCAAAGGAAGAGATAAAAGAAGCAACTGTCAATTGTATAAAGACTGAATGACAATACGTACAATAAGGAATGAAAAATATCCCTTAGATTTAGAAAGTCAGTCATTGGTGACATTGGTTAACAGTAATGACCCTTATTTTGATACTTGTTAGAGAGAATGAATTATTAGTTTTTGGAAGATCTCATTAGATAATCCTCAAATCTAAAACCTCATATTAACTAATGCAGAGGAATTCGTGAGTAGACTACTTGGATTAACAAGAAATCGATGTAAACTAGTATAAAAGAAAATATCATTTAGTTATATGCTATCTTGTTCTATAAAATATTTTAGACCCTTGCAAAGAGCTCAGTTTTGGTTCTTCCATAAATTGGTTCCATATCTGACTCACACTTGTTCAATCTTATTTCTTGAACTCCTGGCCTCAAGTGATCCTCCCACCTCAGCCTCCCAAAGTGCTGTGATTACAGGCATAAGCTGCTGTGCCCAACCAAATCTTATTTTTTTTTATCTCCAATACTTTATCCCTACTCTAAGAAAGAAAGTGTACTCTCTGTTTAATGCATATATCATACTTATTTCTCACAGTCTAGAATGCTCCATCCTCCTCCCTCTTCTGATCCAGATCTTATACATCTTTAAAAGCTATCCTAAGTCCTAATATCTTTATGAAGCTTTTCATAATAACTCCTACCTATACAATATGGCTCTTCCTGGAACTACACTCAGAGACATATGGATTAGCATGCAATGATGCTCTAAAGATTCAATATATCTTAATCTGTTTCCTTGGTCAATAAGGAGATGCCTAAGCACAAAAATCTGTGTTCTTTGGTATTTATCATAGTGCCTAGCACAATGCAGGGCATGTGGCAGGCAGCCAATAAATTCTACTAATTAATGAGGAAATTGAAATTAGTTGAATAAAGTGTTACCTAAAAAAAGTCTTGGGGTGCATATTTCAATAAATAACCTATGATAATTATAAATTTTATAATGATAACATTACTATAATATTAACTAGAGGTTACTGATCTACCTTGAAATGTGTATAAAAACCCTAAGTCTGAAAAATAATTTTGAGAGACAAGAAAACATCCACAAAGTTACTTTGACAGATCTAAGATTTAGCTTGTTTCATTTTTTTCAGGCATGCACACATATACTTCTTCAAAAATCACTTATTGATTAATATATACCAAATACAGAAAAAGCTTAGTAACAGTTTTTCTGCTAAGAAGAACATAGATTGTCAAACTTGAAATTGAATTTTGCCATTCTAATATGAAGAATGATTATATATGCAGAAATAAAAGTAGAATTTGGCCTAAACAACACAATGACACATGCTTTTATGCAAGGAACAGTAAAGCAAGTGTTCATATTCTCTTTTGCTTTCTGAATGCTGTTCTAGGTACAGAAAAAGAAAAACAAACAAAACAAACACAAAAAAACCCAAATCTGGCACACTTACATCTGAGCAAATGCTATTTACCACACGCAACATGACAAGTGGTATTGAGTATTTCATACTAATGTTTATTTAACAGTTAAAACTATGCATAAGCAGCCGGGCTTGGTGGCTCAGCCTGTAATCCTGCGCCTTTGGGAGGCTGAGGTGAGTGGATTGCCTGAGCCCGCGGGTTCGAGACCCACCTGGGCAACGAGACCTCATCTCTACAATAAATCAAAAAATCAGCCGGGCGTGGTAGCGCATGCCTGTAATTCCGGCTACTCGGAAGGCGGAGGCAGAAGGATCGCCGGAGCCCAGCAGGCGAGGCTGCGGTGGCCGGAAGCGGCCACTGCACTCCAGTCTGGGCGACAGAGTGAGACTCCAACTCAAAAACAAAAAACAAAAAACAAAAAACTATGCATAAGCCTAGAACTGTATAATCCCAAAGAGTAGAAAGTATATTAATTTTGTTCATTAAATTTTCCCATCTGTGTTAAGTAGCATACTACTGTTGCTATGATGGAAATAAGGACTGGTAAGACTTTTGTTTTCAAACTCTGTTATTGATTTGTTTGAATTGAGGCCAGACATAGAATATGTTAAAGCTAACATTATAAAATTGTTAAAAAATACTCCAAGTATAAAAGATCGATCTCAAATGGTATAAATACATAATACAAAATACATTACACATAATTGTGGTATGGATACATAATACAAAGTTCTTTGGGTAGTGTGTCTATTCTGTCTCAACATTTATATTTGCATCAGAATTGCTATAGGTAAAAGGGTAGAAAAAAAATACTGTGTTCCATTTCCAACCTTCTGTTCCTCAGCTCTAATCTCCTATTTATCCTTCTGCTTTTGGTTTGGCCCAGGTCCCTTAAAGTCTCATTCTCTACAAAAAATAAAAAAATTTGTTGGGCGTCGTGGCATGTGTCTGTAGTTCCAGCTACTTGGAAGGCTGAGGCAGAAGGACTGCCTGAGTCCAGCAGGTCGAGGCTGAGCATGCCACTGCACTCCAGCCTGGGCAACTGCAGGTGAGACTGCAATTAAAAAAAAAAAGTCTCATTTCTGTGCCACAGTGTTGTCTCAGATATTATGATATTGTTGCTTCCCTTTGTGAAGGTGGGCTGAAGGTGAGAACTGACTGAGAAAGTACAAGAGAAAACTTCCTGTGCAGATGTAATGGCAATGGTCTATATTTTGATAGAGTTTGAGGCTACACAGGCATATGCATTTGTTAAAAATCAGCAGACGTACATTTAAGATGTGTGCATTTCATTGTATGTAAATTTATCCTGAGAGAAATAAACTAAATAAATGCTGATCTGCATATATAATAAAGATACATACTGAAATATTTATAAGACAATTTACTGATGTCAGCAATTTATTTTGAAACGCAACAAAAAATAAGATGGAGTGATGGATGGAAATGGACGAATAGATGGAGACACAAGTGATAAACAACATTAATGGTAATGGTAGAATCTATGTGGTGGGTACTCAGATGTTCACTGTATAAGTGAACTTTGCCACATGCTTGAAAAATGTCATAATAAATGTTTTTAAAAAGTGACTACAGGCCGGGCTTGGTGGCTCAGCCTGTAATCCCACACTTTAGGAGGCCAAGGTGAGTGGATTGCCTGAGCCCACGGGTTCAAGATCCACCTGGGCAACTTGGCGAGACCTCATCTCTACAATAAATCAAAAAATTAGCCAGGTGTGGTAGCGTGCACCTGTAATTCCAGCTACTTGGAAGCCTGGGGCAGAAGGATCGCCGGAGCCCAGCAGGTTGAGGCTGCAGTGGCCGGGAGCGGCCACTGCACTCCAGTCTGGGTGACAGAGTGAGACTCCAACTCAAAAAAAAAAAAGTGACTACAAAAGTTACAGCAAAAATATTCAATATTTTAGACACTATAACATATAAAGTTTATAATTATAATATTACTCTGTGCCTGCTTTTTTTTAAAAGTAGGAATTTATTAGAAGATAGTAAAGTTCCTGGCAGTGGGAGGGGACCCAAAAGTGGATTGCCTCTCTGTGTTTTTAAAAGAATAATAAGATGAGTTCTGTTTTAAGGGAAATGCAACAAAGTAGTTTCTGAAAAAAATGGTCTGTGTAGTTTGGGCCCCAAAGCACTGAGGTTGGAAGAGTTATACCATAGCATTTTCATATTTAGGATTCATTTTTAGGGTACATAATAACAGAAGTTAGAGTATTAAACCCCACTACACAAAAACACAGAGTAAAAGAAGAAATAAGAAGACTTTTACAAGCAACTCTTACATACCTGGTTATACATGTATCTCAGCATGAAGTCCATTAGAAATGATTTTCCTTTTCTAAATGCTCCAGCAACAGATACAGCAACGACCTCCTTGTCTCTGACAGCCTCCGAGAGAAGGATCCGATTGAGTGCAGTTTCATCTAACTCAAAGGAATGGTCATCTTTGACAATGAGGACTTGGACAGGTCCTGCCTTTTTCACTGGCTCCTCCTCTTCTGAGCTCCATTCATATGTCTTTTCTGAAAATCCACCTGTCGAATGCAGCAAGTGATTCAGCTAATCATCCCTAAGTGCCAAGAGTATAATGTGCCTCTTAACTATTGGACAGGAGCACAGTGGAATGAGAAATGTTCATTTTAATGACATATTTTAATGTCATTCACACCACATCCCAGGACTTACATTTGTTCTTTCTGATCATGTGACTGAATCAAAGACAATTTTTCTTTTTAAAGAAAGCTCTAAGTCAGTGCAGATGTTTCTGCTTGCTGAGTGAGAAAGAAAATCAAAGCAAAGCACTCTATTTTTGAAGCAGAGGAATAAAATGGTTTTAGTTCACATTTTCTCCAACCCCTAGAAATAGCTTTTTTACATAAAGGACCTTGCAACACTTCTTAAACCTGGACATACACAGGAGAAAATACATGAAAGGGTTCAGAATCATAGATTCTCAAGAATGCTATTCGTTTATTACTGATGAGGAAACTAAAGACAAAGATGTAACCTGACCTTGCCCAAGATAAGGAAATGAATTTAGAAAGCAGTAGACCAAGTGATATACTATTTCTATGTCTTCCCTGTGTTAGTTATTTAAACCTTATAATGTTCCAGCAAGGTATTCATTATTATCCATATTTTTGACATACAGGAAAATTTAAGACTCTAATTAACTTTCCCAAGATCACAACTACTAGAAAGTGACAGATCCAAGTTCACATAGATAGTAACTGCCAACTTGGGATCAGACTGCAGGAGTCTAAACTTTTATCCTAGATCTTTCTACTAATATAACATTTTGCCTCTTTAGTGTTAATCAAATAATTACTGGACACATAAATGGGCTCATTTGCTTTGTATCAAAAGAACAGAAAGTCAATACCAATATCAATTAATTCTTCAAATCAGATACATGACCTGATCTCAAAGTAAATCCCCAGCAATTACTATGGACTAAGTGTTTATGTTCCCCTCAAATGTATATGTTGAAATCCTAATCCCCAATGTGACAGTATTTGGGGGCGAGGTCTTTGGGAGGTAATTAAGGTTAGATTAGGTCATGAGGGCAGAGCCCTCATTTCCTTATAAGGAAAGGAAGGGACCAGAGTCCCTTTTCTCCAAACTATCAGGATATATCAAGAAGGCAGTCTGAGAACCAGGAGGCAGGCCCTTACAAAGAACCTAGCCACACCGGCACTCTGATCGTACCCAGCTACCAGAACTGTGCAAAATAAACGTTTGTTGTTTAAGCTACTCAGTCTATGAGATTCTGTTATAGCAGCCCAAACTGACTAAGACAATAATATTAATTTTGAAACTAAATAAAAGGACTCTAATGTAACCTTTTATCTAAATTTTTGAAAGTGTCTTTAAATAGACAATCTTTACGATGTCTAATTGATAAGAAGTCTTATAACTTTAGAAAAGCAAGGAATCATATCTCTTGGCATAATTTTAAATGAGTTTTTCAATTACATTGGTATATGTGTATATATCACATTGATAACTCTATTGCTATTCATCTATAAAATAATGCTATTAAAATACTGAAAATCGAACATATAATTTTAGTTTTGCATTAATAGAGGTAAGTATATACCACTACTTTCTGAACAACAGTACAAAGCATCTGGAGACAAAGTGCCTGTAGCCATGAATCAGAGTTATTCCCTCTGCAAAGTTAAGAAAAATTGATTTTATATCTGTAACATGGCTTCTATATCGTCATATCACAGATGCTGGGGTCAGAGAACATTTGTTTAAATCCCAGCTTTACAACTACAGCACATATAAAGTTGTGGAAATTACTTAACTGCCCAGTGGCTCACTATGCTCCATCTAAAAGACGAGATTAATGACGATGCCTATATCAGAAAGACTTTGTGAAGGTGAAGCAAAGTAATTTTTGTTAAATAAAGATTGAAGAATCTGACAAAGAGTAAGTGCTTCATAAATAGTGACTGCTGTTTATATTATTTATTATAATCTATACATATCTGATTCTACCATTATCTGCCCACCTAATTTCAGCCTCAGTACAAAGTTCTTTTTTGAAGATAGCAAATACACATTTTATTTGATGAAGTTCCCTGCCCACGGTTTAATTCTGATCTGAGTACACAATTGTGAATCATAGACCCTAGCTAGACATAATAATTTGGATAGAGAAACATTTTCAGAGCAGAAAACTAGGTCACAACTTTCTACAGACTGATATAGTTCTTTAAGATTATTTGTAACAAACTACATGCATGCAAGAGGTATTCTTGGGAAAGCACATTTGAATGGAATTTCCAGGTTGCAAGTTTTTCAAATATTCCACTTTATAACATGATGCAAAACTGTTTTGTTCTAAGTGACTATACCAATGTTTCACTCTCCAACCCTCAGCAATATATTTCACATCATATCGATCCATTTCCTTTCCAACATTAGGTCTTCTCTGATTTAATCTTTGTCAATTGCATAGGTATAAAATGATATATCATTGTCGCCTTCATATACATTTCTTTAATTGCCTTATTAAAGGTAAGCCATACTTTTTTGTCAATTTTTTTCTTTTTTCTTTTTCTTTTTTTTGAGTTGGAGTCTCACTCTGTCACCCAGACTGGAGTGCAGTGGCCGCTCCCAGTCATCACAGCCTCGACCTGCTTGACTCCGGTGATCCTTCCGCCTCAGTCTTCCAAGTAGTTGGAACTACAGGTATGCATTTCCACGACCAGCTAATTTTTTTTTCTAGTTATTGTAGAGACGAGGTGTTGCCAAGTTGCCTGAGTGGGTCTCGAACCCATGGGCTTTTAGGAAATCCACTTGCCTTGGCCTCCCAAAGTGCTGGGATTACAGGTTGAGCCACTGAGCCTGGCTGTCCATTTTTTTTCTATTAGGTTGTTTGTCTTCTTCTTACTAATTTGCAGTTCTTTATGTATTTTTAATGTTAGGTTTTTTTTGTTAATTATATGCATGGCAAAAATCTAGTTTCTAAAAGCTTGCCCTCTCATTTTCCTTAAGTCATAATTGATAAAAAGCAACTCGATTTTAATGTAATATATTTTATTAGTATTTTCTTTCATGATTAGCACTTCACATATATATTTAAGAAATTATTCCATATACAAGATCTGAAGAATATTCACATATATTCTTTTAAGTTAAAGTTTTGCTTTTGATATTTAAGTTCTCAGTTTATCAGGAGTTGGTATTGATACATGATATAAAATAGAAACACAATTTTATTTTTTCTATATTTTTTTTCAGAGCTGTTTATCAAGTCCTCTTCTTTCCTTAACTAGTCCCTGTCATGAGATATCTGTCATAAATAAAAGTTTTACACAATCATACACACACAATGACATGTTTCTGAGTTCTTAATTGTGATCTATTCATCAATTTGTTTACACCAGTACCAAAACTATACTATCCTAATAAAGATAGCTTTTTTTTTGAGTCAGGGTCTCACTCTGTCACCCAGGATGCAGTGCAGTGGCATGATCATGATGATCACAGCTCATGGCAGCCTCAAACTCCTGGGTGTGGCCAATCCTTTCATCTCAGCATCCCAAGTAGCTGGGACTACAGGCGCATGCCACCATGTCCAGCAAAATTTTTTCATTTTATTTTTAGAGACCAAATTTTGCTATGTTGCCCAGGCTGGTCTCAAATTCCCGGGCTTAAGCAATCTACTAGCCTCGGCCTCCCAAGTGCTGGGATGACAGGTGTGAGCCACTGGTGACCAGCAAAAATAGCTTTATTAAAGTTACTATTTATAGTATAGCAAGCCCCTCTGATTCTTCTAATTATTATCAGTCTTGGCTATTGCAACCCTTTCTGTGTAAATGTTAACATTGGCTGGGCTCAGTGGCTCAGCCTGTAATCCCAGCACTTTGGGAGACAGAGGCGAGTAGATTGTCTGAGCCCACGGGCTCGAGACCAGCCCAGGCAACTTGGCAAGACCTCGTCTCTACAATAAAGCAAAAATTAGCCGGGCATGGTAGTGCACACCTGTAGTTCTGGCTATTTGGAAGGCTGAAGTGGAAGGATCACTAGAGCCCAGCGGATGGACACTAGGGTGGCTGTGAGTGTGCCACAGCACTCCAGCTTGGGCGACAGAAAGACTCCAACTCAAAAAAAAAGAAAAAAAATATATACACACATATATATTAGCATTGATATGTTTGCGGAATTTTTTTTTTTTTTTGAGTTGGAGTCTCACTCGGTCACCCAGACTGGAGTGCAGTGGCCGCTTCTGGCCACCGCAGCCTCGGCCTGCTGGGCTCCGGCGATCCTTCCGCCTCAGCCTTCCGAGTAGCCGGAATTACAGGCACGCGCCACCACGCCCAGCTGATTTTTTGATTTATTGTAGAGATGAGGTCTCGCTGCCCAGGCGGGTCTCGAACCCGCGGGCTCAGGCAATTCACTCACCTCAGCCTCCCAAAGGCGTGGGATTACAGGCTGAGCCACCGAGCCCGGCTTGTTTGTTGAATTTTTAAAAATGAAGTTATATTAATATTTTGGAAGAAGTCAATATCATTACGGTATTTTCCAATTCATAAACGTGATCTATCTCTCCATCTATTTTTGGTCTTTAATCCCCTTCAGTAAAGTTTTTATAATTTTGGATAGTGGGAGGAGGTTTATTACATTATTCCACAGCGTATGGTAGTTTTAGTTGCTAACTATGACTAGGTTATCTGTTTTTGTTGTTTTAATTATATTTTCCAATTTTTGCTTGGATAAACAACTGTAACTAACTTTAATGTGTTGGTTTCATATGGAAACATTTGCTAAACTCTACCGTTGCATATAAATTTTATATAGACACTTTGGGGTTTATTTAAATAAAGAAATAGAAATACAATTTTCAAATAATAATGGTTTTATTTCCAACTTTTAAATCTTTATGTGTTTCTTTTCTTTTTCTTAAATTATTGGACATTCAATCCAATGTTGAATAGAAGGAATGATAATGGACATAACTTCTGATTTTGGAGGGTGTAACTTCCTGATTTTAGATGGAGTGTTTCCAATATTTTCCTATTTGTGTTCACATGTTACAGTTTTGTTTTGTTTCATAGATACACTTTATCATATCAGAATAAGAAAATTCTTTGTAACTTTTTTTTGTTAGTTGGAGTCTCATTCTGTTGCCCAGGCTGGAGTACAGTGGCACGCTCACAGCCACTCAGCCTCAACTAGCTGGGCTCAGGTGATCCTTCCACCTCAGCCTTCCAAGTAGCTGGAACTACAGGTGTGCACCCGCACCTGGCTAATTTTTTTATATATTGCAGAGATGAGGTCTCTCCAAGTTACTGAGACTGTTCTCAAACCGTGGGCTCAGGCAATCCTCTCATCTTGGTCTCTCAAAGTGCTGGGATTCCAGGTGCAAGCTACTGTACCTGGCCAGGAAATTATTTTCTATGTCTAGTTTACTAAGAGTTTCAAAAAATCACAAACGAATAATGAATTTTATCAAATACTTTTTCTGTATCTATTGAGATGACTACAGGTTTTTCACCTCTAATCTGTCAATGTAGTGAATAATAAATCTTTGCATTTTTTATAAGAACCTAATATTTTCAGAGTACATATAATGTTGAATTCATTTTGTCAAAATTTTGTTTAGGAATTGTGCATCTAAATTCATAAATGAGTTGAGTCTATGATTTTCCTCTCTCATTTTTGTGCTTGGATAGTTTTATTATCAAAGTTACACAGTTTTATAAAATTAATTAGCCAATTCTTACTTTTCTATCTTCAGGAAGAGTTTGTAATAAAAGACTGGAATGAACAGTTCTTTGAAATTTTGACAGAACTCACTTGTAAAACTTTTCTTAGTGAGATATTTAACTGGTTACTTCATTTTAATTGTTATGATGCTATAGTTATATTAGTACTAACAAAGCTTGACATTTATTCTTGAGATTTTTTGGTTTCTTGTATCTTTCTATGAATTTTTTTTTCATTGTCTAAAATTTCAGACAAAAATCAGTAAATCTGTAGATTTGAACAGTGTCATTAGCCAACCTCATCTACCTGACACCTAATAATTACATAACTATACATTCTTTTTGAGTTCATAGGGAACATTTACCAAATAGATCATATACTGGTTAATAAATAAGATCTCGACAAACTTCAAAGTATTATAATAAAGAATGTTACCTGGTCATAGAAGAATTAAGCTAGAAATCAATAACAAGACAGCATTAAGAAAATTCCTCAATGTTTAGAAATTAAGTAAATAATTTCTAAGTAACCTATGGATTAAAGAAGAAACCATAATGGAAGTTAGAAAATGTTGTGAACTAAATCATCTGATGAATGTTCTAATCCATTCATCAATTTGTCTATGTCAACACTAACACTAATACTATTTTAATCAATGTAGCACTATTAAAAGTCATCATAGCCGGGCTCGGTGGCTCAGCCTGTAATCCCGCGCCTTTGGGAGGCTGAGGTGAGTGGATTGACTGAGCCCGCGGGTTCGAGACCCACCTGGGCAGCGAGACCTCATCTCTACAATAAATCAAAAAATCAGCCGGGCGTGGTAGCACATGCCTGAATTCCGGCTACTTGGAAGGCTGAGGTGGAAGGATCGCCGGAGCCCAGCAGGTCGAGGCTGTGGTGGCCGGGAGTGGCCACTGCACTCCAGTCTGGGCAACAGAGTGAGACTCCAACTCAAAAAAAAAAAAAATTCATCATATTTAATAGGTCAAGCCCTCTTCTAATTATTATCAGTGTCAGCTATTTTGACTCTTTTCATATAAATATTTAATTATTATGATAGGATGTAGTGTTTTATTCATACTGAAGTATTTAAAATATGACATATCCAAAACTTGCTGAGGCCAAGCATGGTGGCTCACATCTGTAATCCCAGCACTTTGGGAGGCCAAAGCAGGAAGACTGCTTGAGCCCAGGAGTTCATGACCAGCCTAGGCAATATAGCAAGACCTAATCTCTACAAAAAATTTTAAAAAATAAGCCAGGCATGTTGCAGCACATCTGTAGTCCCAGTTGCTTGGGAGGATTGTTTAAGCCTAGGAGGTAAAGGCTGCAGTAAGCCATTATCATGCTATTGCACTCCAACCTAGGCTACAGAGTGAGACTCCAACAGAAAACAACAACAAAAACTTGCTTAGAGGAAATTTACATCTTGAAATACAAAAATAGTAAAGATGTTAGAAAAAATCATAATCTAATAAAAATCTCAAGAAACAGGAAAAAATAAACTAAATGTAAATAAAAGAAAGGACAGGAAATAAAGTCAGAAATCAATAAACTAGCAATAGAGATCAACAAGATTAACTTAATAATGTAAAACTGATCAAAGAAGAGAAAAGAGAAACTCCACAAATTATAAATACTAGGTGGGTGTCAGAAGAAGCTGTCTCTGGCACCAGATCAGATATTGGCAGCAGGACTGTAGAGAAAATACAGTGGAGAGATCAGGTGCTGAGTACCAGTCAAGGAGAAAATGCAAAAGCACTACTACCACCTCTGTTCGGGAACCCGGGTGGAGACAGGCTCCTCCCTACCCACATGGAAAGTGGAGCCAGCCTCTGAGACTGAGGGGTGAATTTGACACCTCTCTGAGGTCGATCACCATCAACCCAGAGATGATATCCCAGGTTCATTATCCCCAGAGGGGCAGGTCTGGGGCAAAGACCCAGTCATCTCATCTCCCACACTGGACCATTTGCAGGGTTGCAGGTGCAATCAGAGGTGAAGAATTGCAGGTGCAATTCAGAGGTGAAGAAACAGATAGGCAGGGGAAGTAAAGAAAAAAGAAAAATCCATCACAAATGAAGAGAAATCAATGAAAAGACACAGGTATCCCATCTCACAAAGTCCAAAAATGATAGTGCATGAGAATACAGGCTTTATAATTCCAATAATGAAGAGCAACCAGAAAAACTGGCCTCAGACCACAAATGTAGAAATCAAGTAATGTTTGGAAAGGTTGAATAAGAATCAAGAAAGGCAAGAGGAAAACATGAAAGAATTAATAACAGAGATGTTGGCAACAAAGAATACTGTCCATGAAATAAGTAATAAACTGACAAACATGGAAAGCAGAATTAACCAAGCAGAAGAAATAATCTCAGAGCTTGAAGACCAAAATATAGAACTAACCCAATCTGTTAAAAACATAGAAAGGAGCTGGGCTCGGTGGCTCAGCCTGTAATCCCGCGCCTTTGGGAGGCTGAGGTGAGTAGATTGCCTGAGCCCGCAGGTTCGAGACCCGCCTGGGCAACTTGGCGAGACCTCATCTCTACAATAAATCAAAAAATTAGCCGGGTGTGGTAGCGCGCACCTGTAGTTCCAGTTACTTGGAAGGCTGAGGTGGAAGGATCGCCAGAGACCAGCAGGTCGAGGCTGCGGTGGCCAGGAGCAGCCACTGCACTCCAGTCTGGGTGACAGAGTGAGACTCCAACTCAAAAAAACAAAAAACAACAACAACAAAAACATAGAAAGGAAGCTTAAACAGACAGAACAAAGTCTCCAAAAGATGTGTGATCATATTAAAAGGCCAAACTCACACCTGGTAGGTATACCTGAAGCAGAAAAGGAGACAGAGAATACCTTGAAACAAACATTCCATGAGGTCATCCAAGAAAACCTACCTCATCTCATCAGAGACACGACCATCCAAGCACAAGTAATTCAGAGAACCCCTCCAAGACATCTAACGAGAAGACTGGCCCCTAGACACATAGCAATTCACTTACACAAAATAGGTATAAAAGAAAAAATACCAAAGGTAGCAAGAGAGAAAGGTCAGACTACCTACTGGAGAAGACCAATTAGAATGGTGGTGTAAACTAGTACAACCTCTGTGGAAAACAGTGTGGCAATTTCTAAAAGATCTAAAATTGACCTTCCATACGACCCAGCAATCCCCCTTCTGGGAATGTACCCAGAGGAATTCAAATCATTCTACAAAAAGGATGCCTGCACACACATTTATTGCATCACTATTCATGATAGCAAAAACATGGAACCAACTGTGTTTCCCATCAAAAGTGGACTGGATAAAAAAAATGTAGTGCATATACACAATTGAATATTATGCAGCTATAAAGAAGGACAAACATATGGACTTCGAAGTAACTTGGATGGAATAGAGTCGATCCTACTCAGTGATCTATCACAGAAACAAAGAACAGAGTACCAAATGTTCTCACTCATAAGTGGACCCTGAACATATATCATAATCCTACATGAAAGGGCTTGCCAGGAGCAGGACACTGCCAGGGAAGGGAGGAGGGCAGCTCATAACATCAATAAGTGTACCTGATTCAAATCCAGGTGAAGTGAGGACCAATGTGAGGCCCAAACTTCATGTGTGTGATGACCACTTATGTACCTAATTCTGAATTGTACCCCACATCTTTAAAATTTAAAAAAAAATAGAACTATCAGATGGGAAAAAAGAGATCTCACTTTAGATCCCACAGATATTTACAAAATGATATGAGGATATTATCAACAACTTTATGACAATAAATTTGATAATTTTGATGAACAAATTCTAAGAAAAACACCACATTAAAAAATCATACAAGAAGAAATAGAAAATATGAATACCCTTACATCTGTAGAAGAAATTAAATTCATAATTTAAAATTAATTTCATACAAAGAAAACTCCAGGCTCACCTTCCCTGGTGAACTCTTCCAAACATTAAAAAAAAACATTCATAGCAATCTTATACAAACTCTTCTAGAAAAGGGAAAACAAGGAACCACTCTCAACTTGTTTTATAATGTCAGACTGACTCTATCACCAAAAACTGACAAGGATATTATAAAAAAGAAAAATAATAAGCCATTATCTTATGAAGATTAATTCAAAAATCCTAAAAAATATAGCTTATCAGACTGGGCGTGTTGGCTCATGCCTATAATCCCAGAAGTTTTGGAGGCGGAGGCGAGAGGATTTTCTGAGCCAAGGGGCTCGAGACCACCCTGGGCAACAACAACAAATTAGAGGGACATGGTGATGCACATCTATATTTCCAGCTACTTCAAAGGCTGAGGCAGAAGGATCGCCTGAGCCCAACAGGTTGAGGCTGTAGTAGCCATGAGAGTGCCACTGCACTTCAGCTTGGGCAACAGAGTAGGACTCTGACTAAAAAAAATAAAAAGTAAAAAATATATATATATTATACACACTCACACACACATATGTGTATAAACATTTCTCAAACCTAATCCAGAGATAAATAAATATATCACAACTACATGGTATCTATTATAGGAATTCAAAATTAATTTAATATTCAAAATCCAATTAATGTAATTCACCACATTAAATAAGAGATAGCCATATGATCATTTCAATAGTTGCATAAAGGTAGGCATGAAAATGCAACTCATTCTTTATTTTTAAAAAACCTCTCAGCAAACTAGGAATAGAAGAGAAATTCCTTAATCTAATAAATGGTATTTACAAAAACAACTTATGCTACACTTGTTGTTGAAATACTGAAAGCTTTCTCCTGAAATCAGAAATCTGACATAAATATTATTTATTATACTAAATATTATATTACTTATATCGATATCAATTATTTATATAGCATATTATATAATAATTGATACTATATGTACTTATAATATCAATTATATCACTACTTTTAACCTATACAGTATTGCACTGAGTCCTAGCTAGTGCAATAAGACAGGTAAAAGAAACAAAAAGCAAAAAGATCAGCAAACAAGAAATCAAAGATTATCCACAGATGATATGATTGTGTATGTACAAAATTCAAAAGAATATAGTGATAACTATTAAGAAGTGAATTTAGCAAGGTTGCTGGATATAAGGTTGATTTTTAAAACCTATTTTCTTTTCTTCTTTTTTTTTTGAATTGGAGTCTCACTCCGTCGCCCAGACTGGAGTGTAGTGGCCACTCCCGGCCACCGCAGCCTCGACCTGCTGGGCTCCGGCAATCCTTCCACTTCAGCCTTCCAAGTAGCCAGAATTACAGGCATGCGCTACCACGCCCAGCTGATTTTTTTATTTATTGTAGGGATGAGGTCTTGCTGCCCAGGCGGGTCTCGAACCCGTGGACTCAGGCAATCCACTCACCTCAGCCTCCCAAAGGCGCAGGATTACAGGCTGAGCCACTGAGCCTGGCTAAAACCTATTTTATTTTCATATACTTACAGCAAAAAGTTACAAAATGCATTTTTTAGAAGCAAGAACAAAGTCTACACATGTTCAGTACAAACACAATTTTTTGTTTTCAAATATTTTCAGTACACACAGGTGGTTAAATCCACAGATGCAGAATCACAGATACAGAGAACTAACTGTACGGGTTTTCATGTGGCCATATGTTTTCATTTATCTTGAGTGATCAATTGATTTGTGACAAACATGCAAAGGCAATTCAACTGAGGAAGAATCATCTTTTCAACAAATGGTGCTGGAACAATTGAATGCCTATATGCAAAATCATGAACCTCAATCCATGTATTATACCATATATAAATATTAACTCAAAATGCATCATAGCTAATGGTAAGACATAAGATTATACATTTTTTGGAAGAAAACATAAAAAAGTCTTTATTGTGTTGGATTAGACAATTATTTTTTAGATATGATCTCAACAGCATAAATCATTAAAAAATTATAAATTGGACTACATCAAAATTAAAAATTTGTGCTCTTCAAAAGATATTAAGAGATTGTATGGCTGAGCTCAGTGGCTCAGCCTGTAATCCCAGCACTTTGGGAGGCTGAGACAAGTGGACTGTCTGAGCCTGCAGGTTCGAGAACCAGCCTTGGTGAGACCTCGCCTCTACTATTAAAAAAAAAATTTAGCCAGGTGTGATAGCACATGCCTGTAGTTCTGGCTACTTGGAAGGCAGAGGTGGAAAGATCACTGGAGTGGAGCTCAGCAGGTGGACGCTGAGGTGGCCGTGAGTGTGCCATGACACTCCAGCCTGGGCAACAGAGTGAGACTTCAACTAAAAAAAAAGAGAGATTGTAAAGACAAGCTATGAGTGAGAAAATATTTGTATATCATATACCTAATAAAGAACCTGTTCCAAAGTTTATTATCCCGCGCCTTTAGGAGGCTGAGGTGAGTGGATTGCCTGAGCCCGCGGGTTTGAGACCCGCCTGGGCAGCAAGATCTCATCTCTACAATAAATCAAAAAATCAGCCGGGTGTAGTAGCGCATGCCTGTAATTCCAGCTACTTCGAAGGCTGAGGTGGAAAGATCGCCGGAACCCAGCAGGCAAGGCTGAGGTGGCTGGGAGCGGCCGCTGCACTCCAGTCTGGGCGACTGAGTGAGACTCCAACTCAAAAAAATTAAAAATAAAAAAAATTAAAAATTTATACAGAGCCTCAGATCTCAATAATAATAAAATAAATGATCTGATTTAGAAATGGGCTAAAGATTGGAATTTACACATCAAAAAATATACAGATGGAAAACAAGCACATAAAAAGATGCTCAACATCATCAGTCATTAGGACAATGGAAATTAAACTACAATGGACAATACTACACACCTAAGAAGGGCTTAAAAAACCCCAAAAAGTGAAAAAACCAAATGCTGATGAGGATGTGGAGCAATTATGACTCTAATGTGAATGTAAAACTGGCGAAGTCACTTTGCAACAAATGGCTTGGCAGTTTCTCATAAAGTTGAATGCATACTTACCATGAGACCCAAAATTTCTAGAAATACCACTTCTAGAAATTTTTAAAGTTAGGTTGTGTTACATTCATATAATGGACTATTATCAGCAATAAAAAAAAATGAACTCCTGATTCATGCAGCAACACTGATGAATCTCATATCTCTTATTCTAAATGGAATAAGCCAGACTTAAATGTATTATATTAATGTATTGTGATTCCATTTACATGAAAATGTCCAGAAAAAGCTCATCTACAGAGACAAAGATCAGTGGTTGCTAAGAGGTGGGCAGAGGGAGAAGTTGATTACAAAGAGGTGGGAAAAATTATTTGGGGTCATGAAACAGTTCTATATATTGATTATAGGAGTCATAACAAAACTATAAATTTGTCAAAAGTCACAGAACATTAGAATAAAAGGGTGAGTTTTACTATATGTATATTACACCTTAATTATTTTTAGTGGGAAAAATGCTATTTACACAGCATTATAAAACCTGGTACCTCTAGTAATACATGGAGGTGATACGCTGGTAAATGTTCAACAACCACCTCGTGGCAGTGGGAAGGTGGGGAAAAGTCCTGATCAGTCGTATTTGCCAATTTCTGTGATATAAACATTACCACCACAGCCCACTTTCAATCTCACAGCATGACTCATTGACTATAGAGCTAGGAAGCAAGGTACCAGATCAGCTCTCATGAGCTAGCAAAAGCTGGCTCCAATATACTACTGACATCTAATGAAAGACATTTAAGATCGCTACAAAAAAATACAAAACATTACTGAAAGAGGGATATATACATTCTCAGATTAGAAAACTCTATATTGTAAATGTGTCAATGCTCCCCATTGATCATTGATCCATAGACTGTTTATAATCCCAATCAAATTCTCAGCAGTATTACAAGTACAAATTAGCAAGCTTATTTCTCTGTTATATAAATCCTCCTTATACAAATTAATAAGCTCAAATGGGAAGGCGAACAGCCAAGAATAACAAAGACAATTTTGAAAAAGAACAAAACCGGGAGTCTTACACTAACAGACACCAATAGATAGTTAAAATCCACGTTAACTAAGACAGAGTGATACTGTCACAAGGATAGACAAATAGAAAAGAATACAGGCCCACTTATATGCAATCATCTGATTTACAACAAAGGTGATACTGCAATAAATGAAAAAAGGATAATCTTTTCAACGAATAATGCTAAATCAATTGGATATTCACATGGGTGTATGTGTATGTGTGATGAATTCTCACTCTTAACTCTCACCACACACAAAAACCAATTCCAAATAAATCATGGACCTATTCTGAAACAGAAAAAGGAAACAAAAGATACAAATAAGCAATTGACAAAAAACACAATATCAAATGACATCACATAATGAAAAAAATTCATTGTCATGCAAACAAAAATGAAAAAAATATATTGATTTTTTTATATGTCAGATTTATAAAGATCAAAAGTATAATAATTATTTTCACTGGTTGGGATGTAAACTTGTACTCCCAGATACTGTAAGTGGGAATTAAAATGAACACAGCAACTTTGGGCTACAATTTGTTAAATAAGTATCAAAAATACAAATGTGCATATTCTTGATCCAACAATGCTATTTCAAGAAATTCAATTACAGATATACTTACACATATGCAAAATACCAGAAGCAACATAAATGTCCATCAATGAGGGACTGATTAATAAATTATGATTCATCCACTTTGTGAAATATAAAATAGTTATAAAGAATGAGGAAGCTCATTTGGAATGATTGCCTACATATTATAAGAAACAACTCAATGTGTCATACAGTGTGTACAATATGGTATAACGCTGAAAAAAAAAATGTGTGCAAAAATGTGTTTGGCATGCTTGAGGAATAGCAAGGAATATGGTATGGGTGAAGCAGGTTGAAATGATTACAAGGGGCCAGACCAGGCAGAGTAAGACAGAGCACAGAGCTGAAAGGATTTGGGACAGAGTAGATATTAGAAGTGAGAGAAATGGAAAAGATTTTAATGAAAGTTTTCATCTGATTCTGTTTTGCTACTCTATCTTTGCATACTAGGTGTTATAAGGTAGATAATTCTGAACCTTTAGTTTATATCTTCAAGGCCCTTGAAGAGTTACATATGGACTTAATGAAGAGGAGGAAGACTATATATTAAGTGTAGCTTAAGTATGCTGTAAAAGTAAACAAGTATCTTTTTTTTTTTTTTTTTTGAGTTGGGATCTCACTCTGTCACCCAGGTTAGAATGTAGTGGTATGATCCTGGCTCACTGCAGTCTCCATCTCCTGGGTTCAGGTGATCCTTCTGCCTCAGCCTCTGGAGTAGCTGGGACTACAGGCATGTACCACCAAGCCTGGTTAATTTTTTTGATTTTTTTTTTTTTTGAGAGATAAGGTCTTGCTATGTTGCCTAAGTTAGTCTCAAACTCCTGGGTTCAAACAATCCTCTTGCCTCGGCCTCCCAAAGTGATGGAATTATAGGTGTGAGTCACTGTACCTGGCCTAAACAAATATCTAAGTTGTGACTATGGTTTATAGGGAGAAGTCTCATTACAATATCAGCAAAATATCATATCAAATATTCTTGCTTGATATGGAGACTTTTAAAACTATAGAAATAGTCCAGGTGTGGTGGCTCAGCCTGTATTCCCAGCTCTTTGGGAGGCCGAAGAAAGCGGAATGCCTGAGTCCATGGGTTTGAGATCAGCCTGGACAACTTGGTGAGACCTCGTCTCTACAGTAAAATAAAAAATAGCTGGGCATGGTAGCACGCGTCTGTAGTTCCGGCTACTTGGAAGGCTGAGGCAGAAGGATCGCTGGAGCCCAGAAGGTCGATGCTGGGGTGGCCGCGAGGACACATGCCACTGTATTCCAGCTTGGGCGAAGGAGTGAGACTCTAACTCAAAAAAAAAAAAAAACCAATAAAAATAGTTTGTTAGGAAATAAAATAGTAAACAGAACAAATTTGTGGAATATTAATATAGTCATTAGTTTTTGTCACTTAGAGTTAAGAAAGGCTTCCTATCTGAAATCTATTATAATCATCAATCTATACATATAATTATGGTAATCAACATTTACATATAAAGTTATTTCAAAAAGCCACAACCTAAATGTCTAGCAACTGATAAATGGATAGATAAAATATGGTATATCTATACAATTAAATATTATTCAGCAATAAAAAGAAATGTTATACCAATACTTGGTATAATATAGACAAACCCTGAAAAGACTTCATTAAGAAGCCAGTCGCAAAGAAACACTTATTGTATGATTCTATTTACATAAAAAACCAAAATATTAATTCATAAAGATGAATGTTAAGAATGTTAGAGCAAGAGTAGAGATGAATTACGATGAAATGATTATACATCACAGATCTCAAAACACTACCATGCAGACTTTCAATTCTGCTGTTAACAATACCCTTAAGGAAGAGGGTTAAGTTTAAAATAGACAAGTCTATAGAAACAGAAAGTAGATTAGTGGCTGCCCAGGGCTGGGGAGTAGGTGGGGATTGGGGGGTGATGGCTAATAGGTATATGGTTTCTCTGAGGGCTAATTAAAATGTTCTACAATTATGTAGTAGACACACAATTCTGTGACTATACTAAAAGCCACTGAACTGTACACTTTAAATGAGTGAGCTGTGTGGAACATAAATTATATTTCAATAGATCTATTTAAAACTATTCGGAAAATTTAAATTTCTGTAAAAGATCAAAATTGAAAACACAGACTAAAAACATTTAGAGAGCAGAGACTGTCTTATTCATCTTTCTACTTCTTGAAAAACATGACAGAAGCTCACACATAGTAGATGCTTAATAATTTTATTTACATAACTTTAATACAAATAACTGAAAAAGTATTGGAATGCAAGGCATTACTAAGAACAAATGTTATACTCTAGATTCATTATTCATAACAATATATTATCCAAGCAATAAGTATTATCCTTGTTAATCCAAGTTTCCTCAGTGCCATATTTCTTCCTTCTTAAATATGTTTTGCTAATCTAAACTTAGTTTCAATTCCCTGAGCACAATGCAATCCTAAAAAGAGAAGGGGCAGAAAATAGGTCAGAAGCAAAGCTGATGGAAATTAGTATTTTACTATGGATAATACAAACATATGGTTCACAAGGAAAGAACTAACTGTTCACAGATGCTCCTCCACTTACAATGGGGTTGCATTCCAAAAAATCACTGTAAGTTGAAAATACTATGTCAAAAATGCATTTGATTCACCTAAACTACTAACACCACGGCTTAGCCCAGCCTGCTTTCAATGTGCTCAGAACACTTACAGTTGGGCATGAAAATCTAACATAAAGTCTATTTTATAATAAAGTATTGAACAGTTCATGCAATTTATTAAATACTATACTGAAAGTGAAAAAAGAAGAGTTGTATATGTACATTTCTACTGAATGCATATCACTATCATATCAATGAAAAGTAAAAAAAATCCTAGTTCCAATCATTGTAAGTTGGGGACAGTCTGTGCATCATTTCACCTTTCTGTATACTAGGTATTATATCCAGTATAGGGACTTAGGGGACTTTTTCATTCTGTGTGGTAGTCTAAGTCATTGGAAGCTGGCATTTAGCTACTGAATTTAGATACGCAGAAAGGGAATCTTCAAAAATTTAGAATGTGGAGAATCATTTTCATATACTGAAAATGTTGTGGGAGTTTATTTCTAATTTTCTTACATGTAAATTTTGTAAAAAAAACACATATAAGCCAGGCTTGGTGGCTCAGCCTGTAATCCCAGCACTTTCAGAGGCTGAAGTGAGTGGACTACCTGAGACCGCAGGTTTGAGACCTGCCTGGGCAACCTGGTGAGACCTCATCTCTATAATAAATTAAAAATTAGCCAGGCGTTGTAGCGCATGCCTGTGGTTCCAGCTGCTTGGGAAGGCTGAGGCGGAAGGATCGCCGGAGCCCAGCAGGTCGAGGCTGCAGTGGCTTGGAGCGGCCACTGCACTCCAGTCTGGTTGACAGAATGAGACTCAACTCAAAACAAACAAACAAACAAAATCAAACAAAAACACATATATGAGAAAAGACATTATATATATGAGAAAAGCATTATATATACATATACAGATATACATATATATATATGAGAAAAACCATTATAAAGAAAAGACATAGTACCTAGGAAACTGTCTCTTGACAATGAAAATAAAAAAGAACTATTATTTTCTCTTAAACTGGTATGTGTCTTTTTAGCAGCAAAACTTGAAGAGAATAACAGGAAAAAAATTTTTCTGAATGGGCAACTGAGAATGACTTCCAAAGTAGTAACAAAAGAGAGTTTATACAGAAAGGGATGAATAAAGATGGGGAAAAATACCCCAAAATATTAATTCATAAAGATGAATCTTAAGAATGTTAGAGCAAGAGTAGAGATATGAGTTACGATGAGATGATTATACATCACAGATCTCAAAACACTACCATGCAGACTTTCAATTCTGTTGTTAACAATACCCTTAAGGAAGAGGGTTAAAAGGAATAATGTATGTCCTGCAACTTCAAAGCCTTAGAAGGAATAAGGCAGTCTATATAACAGGCTGTTTATTTATATTGGATACAAACGAATTTCATAAACCATTTAATAGATGTTTCTAGAAGAACAATGACATCGTAATGAGGGCACTTTGTGTGTCTGTTAATAGAAAATTAAGAGCCGACTCGGTGGCTCAGCCTGCAATCCTGTGCTTGGGAGGCTGAGGTGAGTAGACTGCCTGAGCCTGCGGGTTCGAGACCCGCCTGAGCAACTTGGCGAGACCTCATCTCTACAATAAATAAAAAAAAGTAGCACGCGCCTGCAGTTCCAGCTACTTGGAAGGTGGAGGCGGAAGGATCGCCGGAGCCCAGCAGGTCAAGGCTGCGGTGGCTGGGAGTGTGCCACTGCCCTCAGTCTGGGTGACAGAGACTCCAACCCCCCCAAAAAAAGAAAAATAAGTCATTTATAAAGAAAAAGAAATACAAAAGGCTAATAGACATGAGGGGAAAGTTTGACCTTTCAAGTAATTAAAGATACACTAATGAAAAGGAGATAAACTTCCTGAATCAAGGACCAGAGAGAAAGGGAAAATAACTGGTAAAGTTTAAATAAATAAATAAATAAATAAATAAATAAACACACACACACACACACACACACACACACACACACACACACACGTGTGTATATTCAGTATTAGAAACAATGGAATATATTTTAAAATACGCACAGCTTTTAATAAAACAATTCTATATGTATTTATCTATGTAGAGGTTCACAACAGTATTATTTATATAGTGACAGATTGGAAACAATCTAAGTGTCTAACTGTAGGGCACTGTAAATAAATTATGCCATAGCTATATTATATAAAATATGTAGCTATTTAAAATCATGTTATAGAAAATACCTAGTCATAAGAAAATATTTTAAGAAAAAAAGGCAGATGGGAAGTATAATTCCCACTAAGAAACACAAAATACACATGCATTTATACTCACTTTAAAAAGTCAGTTTTAGAAGTAGTTTCTAAAGCAGTAGCCAGTATCCATCTTTGAGTCAGCTATTCTGAAAATGGATAGTTACTCTTTGTGCGGAATATTGTCTGTGTCATGCTCAGATGTAGTTCCACCATTCTGAGCTGTTCTCTATATTTCAGAGACCAGTAATATATTGCAGAGGCTATGGAAACTACAGTACTGCAATTGTTATGATTCCTTCTTAGCAGAGTTCTGGTTGGGATTTTGCCAATGAAAGACACTCAAGTCATTTGGAAGACAGAGTGAAGGAAAAGCCATTATTGTTTTCTAACAGAAAGTGCAGATATATGAGCAGACAGCAGCCATGAGGCTTGCAGCACATGCCAAAGGTATTGTCCAATTCACGGACAGAAGCTAACACCCTGGGCAGATGATCAGACATCTGGAAGAGTATGTGGATAGGCCTTTGGAATGGGCACAGACTGTAAGGATGTCTGTCCAGTTTCATGAGAATGCTCACCAAAGAGCATTCACTGCTGAGAAGCCTTCCAGTAACCAGGTGAACAAGAAGACTCGTTTTGTGATTCAGTCAGTCTCCTTCCCCATCCAGTTCTGCTCAGTATGCCCACAAACTAAATCAGCAAAAGAAATGAGGCAACTATATTAATATCAGACAAAACAGACTTTGGAGTAAAAAGCATTACTCAAGATAAAAAGGCTCACAACATAAAAATAAAAGGCTCAACTCATCAGGAAGATGTAATAATTGCACATTTGTGTGCACTTAACAATATAGCTCTATAAGCAAAGTAACAGAACAGAAGGAGAAGTGGACAAATCCATTGTCAAGTTTTTTTTAACTTATCTAATAACTGCAAAATATCTATCAGATATCAGTATCTGATAGATCAAGCAGTGCGAAATCAGAGTATGGAAGATGTGAACAGTACACTATCAAGTTTGGGCTAACGGACATATATAGCATTCTGCATCAAAAACTAGAAAACATAAAATACTTTTCAATTACACATAGAATAGTTATAAAAATTTAAAATGTATTCAGACATAGAGCAAATTTCAAAAAAGTTTTTAAAACCATGGGTCTTCTATAGACATGAACTAATATTGTAGCTGGTAGTCACGTAACTAAGTTAATCAAAAATGAATATTTGGTTCTTCATTCTCACCAGTCACACTTCAAGTGCTCAACAGTCACACATAGCTAGTGGCTGCCATGCTGGAGAGTGTAGTAGAGAACATTCCACCTCCAAAGAAAGTGGCATGTTCTCTAGCATGTGTTCTGACCAGAATAAACTTAAGTATAAGATTGATTGCAAAAATATAACTCGGAAAATCTGTATTTTCTCTGTATTCATGGGTAAAATAAGAAATCACTATAGACACTTAAAATACTTAAAATTGAACAAGAATAAATTTACAACATATATAAGATACAGAAAAACTGATATGTAGAAAAGACCTGTAGCCTTAAATATATATATTAGAAAAAGAAGAAAAACTAAAAACTTATGAGCTCAGTGTTCCACTTTTTAAGTTAAAAATTATAAAAATAAGCCAGACTTGGTGGCTCAGCCTGTAATCCCATGCCTTTGGGAGGCTGAGGTGAGTGGATTGCCTGAGCCTGTGGGTTTGAGACCTGTCTGGGCGGCGAGACCTCATCTCTACAATAAATCAAAAAATCAGCCGGGCATGGTAGCGCATGCCTGTAATTCCAGCTACTCGGAAGGCTGAGGCAGAAGGATCGCCGGAGCCCAGCAGGTGGAGGCTGCGGTGGCCAGGAGTGGCCACTGCACTCCAGTCTGGGGGACAGAGTGAGACTCCAACTCAAAAAAAAAAAATTATAAAAATATAAAATAAGCCCAAAGAAAGCACAAGAAGAAAATAACAGAGATGCACAGAAATTAAGTAAATAGAAAAGAGAAATTACACAATAAAAAAAGAAAGACACAAATAAAATTAAGCAGAGAAAATAACAGAAAACTTAGAATAACCTTGTGCCAACTTGATAAAATGGATAGATTCTAAGAAAAATGTAAATTACTAAAACTGACTCAAGAAGAAATAAAACAATCTAATTATCCTATAACAATACAGAAATAGAATCAAGAATTCTATATCTTATTATTTAAAAAAATCAGATCCAGGTTGTCTAATAGACTAGTTTTCCCAAACTTGATCATTCTAATCTTACATGATCTCTTACAGAAAATAGAAAAAAGAAAAAAAGGAAATATTCCCTACTCATTTTATAAAGTTATAACCTTGATACCAAAGCCAGACAAAGAAAATGCAAGAAAGGAAATTCAGTTGTATACATGCTTGCAAATCTCTTATTTTGGATATTTATTTATTTATTTTTTGAGTCGGAATCTCCTTCTGTCACCCAGGCTGGAGTGCAGTGGCACACTCACAGCCACCACAGCCTTGACCTGCTGGGCTTAGGCGATCCTTCTACCTCAGCCTTCCAAGCAGCTGGAACTATAGGCATGCGTCACCACGTCTGGCTAAGTTTTTGAATTATTGTAGAGATGGGGTCTCAACCAAGTTGCCAAGGTGGTCTGGAACCCCTGGGCTCAGGCAATCCTCTCACCTCCACCTCCCAAAGTGTTGAGATTACAGATGTGAGCCACCACACCCAGTCATACTTGCAAATACCTAAATCAAAAGATTAGCAAACTCAACAATGCAGCAGTTATCCATATCCCATTCGCCATTCCTATGCAGGTTGCAGGTGACAAGGTGGGAATAATAACCCTGTGCTCCAAAATTTGGAGATCTGCATTCTCTAACTACCAATTACTGCTTCTGATCATGGAGGTACAGACACAGGTAGGCAATCAATGTGGCACACACATTGCCCTCATTGTTGAATGCCCCTTCCACTCTAGCTCAAGTGACTTTCAGGGGATTTAAAGGGTGTCTTTTGCCCTGCCCAATTACATTTTTTTGTTTTCCTCTTTTTAGAAATTAGACACTAAAGACCAGGACATTCAACAGCAACACAGGGAAAATCAGTTACAGCACACGTGAAGAAAAAGGCACAGGCTCAAACAAGACATTAAAAGACTTTATGTTTGTATCTCAGGCTGATCTTTGACATGGAGACAGCCTATAACAATTAAAACACAAACAAAAAATGGCAAACCCTGAGAAAGGGGGAGAATCTAACTTCCATAATCACATTTTTTTATTCAAATGTCCAATTTTCAAAAAATCACAAGGCATACAAAGAAATTTAAAAAGTGTAACCCAACAGGAAAAAATAAAACAAAAACTGTCTTAGGGAAAGACAAGATGGCTGGGTGCGGTGGCTCACGCCTGTAATCCCAGCACTTTGGGAGGCTGAGGTAAGAGAATTCTCTGAATCCATGAGTTCGAGACCAGCCTGGGAAACATGGTAAGATCTCATTTCTACAACAACAACAACAACAACAACAAATTAGCTGGACATGATGGCACACGCCTGTAGTTCCAGCTACTTAGAAGGATGAGGTGGAAAGATCCCCTGAACCCAGCAGGTCAAGGCTGTGGTGGCTGTGAGCATGTCACTGTCTGCGTGACAGAGTGAGACTACAACTCAAAAAAAAGAAAGAAAAAAAAAAAGAAAGAAAAGATGGCAGACCTGCTAGGCAACTGTCTTGACCAGTCACAGTAGTTCAAGCCAGAAAGCAGTGGGCTGACATATTCAGAGTGCTAAAAGAAAAAAAAAAACTGTCAACCAAGAAACCTACATCTGGCAACCCTGTCCTATAAAAGTGAGAGAGAAATTAAGATATTTCCAGACAAACAAAAGCTAAGGGAATTCATTACCACCAAACCTGCCCTGCAAGAAATGTTAAAGGTAGTACTACAAGTTTAAATGAAAGAACACTAGCCAGTAACTCAAAGCCATATGAAGAAATCGCAGTAAAGGTAAATACATGGGCAATTATAAAAGCTATATTAACTGAACAGTTAGTAACTCTACTTTTTGTATTCCACATGGTTTAAGAAAGACTAATATATTTTTAAAATTATTAGTCTAAACACTAAGAGTACACTACAGCCTTAACTCCTGGGCTCATGTGATCCTCCTGTCCTGAGGAGCTGGGACTACAAGCATGTGCTGGTGTGCTTGGCTTGGACATTACATATTAATAAAAGTTTCAATATAGCAGTTGAATAACCATGATAAACATCTACATATCTAATAATGATCTATCAAAATATATGAAGCAAAAATTGAAGGAACAGATAATTCTACGCTAATAGTTGGAGACGTCAATATCCTACTCTCAGTATGGCTAGAACACCTATACAGAAGAGAAATAAAGATATGCGAGGAAATAGAGGACTTGAACAACACAATGTCCTGGCTATATTGAAAAGACAAATACAGACACTCTGCCCAACAACAGCAGAAAACACACTCTTCTCAAGTGCACATGGAACACTCTCCAGATAGACCATATGTTAAGCCACAGATTAAGTCTCAATACATATTAAAATACAGATATAATTCAAAGTATCTTATTCAACCACAAAGGGATGATGTTAGAAATCAGTAACAGAATGAAACTGGAAAATTCCCAAATTTGTAGTAACTAAATAACACACTCTTAAACAACCAATGGGTCAAAGAAGAAATCACAAATAAAATTATAAAATTAAGTGGAAATCACAACCATAATGAGATACCACATTGCATCCATTAGAATGGCTACTATAAAAACAAACAACAAACAAACAGAAACTAACTAGTGAAAAAAAACTAGAGAAACCTGCGTGCATAGTTGATGAGATTGTAAAATGGTTCAGTCACTGTGAAAAACAGTATAGTGATTTCTCAAAAAATTAAAAACAAAAATTACCATGTTATCCAGCAATTCCACTTCTAGGTATATACCCAAAAGAATTGAAAAAAGGGTCTCAAAGAGATAATTGTATGTTCATAGAAGCATTATTGACAATACCTAAAATGTAAGCAATCCAAGTGTCTATCAACAGATGAATGGATAAGCAAAATGTAGTGCATACATACAATGAAATGTTATTGAGCCTTAAAAAAGAAGAAATTTCTGACACATGATACTACGTTGATGCTAAGCTAAGTGAGAACATTTGGCTAAGTGAAATAAGCCAGTCACAAAAAGACAACTGTGTCATTTCACTTATAAGAGGCACCTGGAGTGGTCAAAATCATAAACAAAGTACCATGGTGGCTGCCAGGAACTGGGAAAAGGAGGAATGAGACATTATTATTTAATGTACAAAGTTTCAGTTTTGCAAGATGAAGTATTGTGGATATGGATGGTGGTGATGCTTACACAACAAATGATCAAGATGGTAAAATTTATGTTATATATATTTTACCACAATAAAAAAACTAGAAAAAAAATGAAGGGCAAAAATTTAAAACCAGATAACATATGAGAGTATTTTATAACTTTGAAGTAGGGAAGACTTTTAAAATATGAAAAGTACAAACCATTAAAAAAATTGATTAAATAAACTAGACTTAAATATATAATGCCTATTGATTAACATATACAACAAATAGAGCAAAGTCATGTCATAAAGTAGAAAAAGAAATCTGTAGAACAAATAATCAACAAAGGACTTATATCCAAAATATGTAAAGAACTTGTACAAAACTGGAAGAAAAAGATAGCCCAATAAAAAATGGGCAAAGGGGAAACAGACCCTGAGTAGGGAATAAGTATATAAAAATATGCTTACCTCACTGGTAATCAGTACAATATGGATTGAAAGCACAATGATATATCACTTCAGACCTATTATAATACCAAATGCGGGTAAGGATGAAGACTGAACAAAATATTTCATAGAAAAATGTATACTCTGGATTTCCTTTCTATTAGGTTCTTTTTTTTAGTTGGAGTCTCACTCTCACCCAGGTTGGAGTGCAGTGGCAAACTGACCGTCACTGCAGCCTTGACCTGGCTTGGCTCAGGCTATCCTTCCGCCTCAGCCTTCCAAGTAGCTGGAACTACAGGCACATGCCACCATGCTCGGCTAATTTTTTTTATTTATTGTAGAGACGAGGTCTCACCAAGTTGCCCAGGCTGGTCTCGAACCCCTGAGCTCAGGCAATCCTCTCACCTCAGTCTCCCAAAGTGCTGGGGTTACCGGCTTGAGCCACCGTGCCTGGCCTTCTATTAGGTTCTGAAAATATCAAACTAAATATACTACTTACAATATATATTTATTGATATTGAAACTACAAAAATGATCAGGGGAATGAGAAACAACAATTTTATGAAGGTGTTTACCCTTGGGGGGCTATGAAGAGGCTGCCACTAAGGAGGGGCACACAAGGAGTGACAAAATGCTGATAAAGCTCTGTTTCTTCAGCTGGGAAGGGAACACTCAGGTGCTGACATTTATTCTTTGTTAAGCCGAACATGCATGCATCTAAATACTTTGTTATATCTAGAAGTATCTCATAATGGACCATTTCCCTGATGATCACAAGTTCTGTTTAAAGTCTAGCTCTTGTTCTAAAGATAAAAAGGTTGCAGAGTTTGAAATGGAGCAAAGATGCAACCTAGGAGTCATCAAGAAAAGGTATATACAGATGTTAAGTGTGTAAAAATATATATCTATAAGGAAATGTGTTTGAAAAATGATGCAGGGAAAGCAAATTAAATGAGAAAACGGTGGGAAAGAAAATCAACAGTGCATGCCATATAGATGGTAAATTTCTACATACATGGCCCAGTAGAAATTTTGTATTATTTTAGGTAGATGAGGTATTTAGAAAATAAGGTAAGTGAATAAGGAAAAACTGTCTCATTTCAAGAAAAAATAGAAGATAGCCAACTGGAAAAGAAAGAAGATCATGAGGTAATTATACTATACTCAAGATTGTTTTTAAATCTTTCCTTAAAAACAAAACCAGAAATCTAAAAATTAATTTTCTACAAATGCCTTTCAATAAGTGGACATTTATTACATTCACTGTGAAACTAAGATAATTGTTGTTTGCTAAGGCAGGCAAAGTTGACAACTTTAGTGCAAATATTTTTCCTAAAACAATTCTGCACTGTCAGTTTCTGTTACATCATGGAAAACTCAAATTTCCATGTGGTATCCCAAGTCTTTAAGCAACTTTAATTAACAAAAACAAAGTATGCATTTCTCTTTAAGTTCTAGCCTAGCATTGAAAGACTGCTTTCTGGCCTACAGTTTCTGATACTCATCTGTCCCCTTTATTTTCCACACTAGCACATTCTTTGTCTACTTCTCAGTGCAACAGATCAAGTTTACAGAGCATTGATTTCTTATATCAGTTTGACCCTAGGTAGTCTTGTAAAGACACCTTTTAGCATACTGTTCTAGTTCCCTGTCCTCATCATAAGAGCTATGGGAGCAAACAACCCTGAATGTGAATACCAGATCTATAACTTACAAATGATGGCACTTCTGGCAAGTTACCTAAGCTCTCTGAGTCTCAGATTCCTGTACATGAAAACAGGAATAACAGTGCCTCCTTGGAAGAGTTGACTGTAAGTGATTAGATTTACTTAAACAACTTAAGAGCATATTTGGGTTCAGGTTGTAGAATTCTCAGTTCTACTCACAGACCTGCTTCCCAGTTGTATCTCTGGATATGATCCTCAAATACCATCCCCATCTCTGTGGTCAGCAGAGATTCTTTTCTGCTTTCTAGCTTTTATGGCCCCTACAAGACCTAACAGGTCTCTGGCCACAAAGATAAAAATAATAATACCTGTTATATGATCCTACAGGGTCCTTATCTGAATTTTAGCTCTTGAGCTGATTTTGGAAATATCTTCCGTACCTGTTTTTTAAAAATCATTAGATTTTCCAGCTCTGGATTGACTTCCTTATCCCTCTGCCTTTTTCTTTCTAATTTGCTGGAAATATATTTACTTATCACTACCTTATTCCTTAATAATAAGGCCCTGTTATTATGAAGGCCTGCTTTCTCTATTATCCTCACACTCCACTCCATTCTCTTATAAAAACATTCCATAACAACATGTTATAGAAAATTAATTAGGAAAAAACCCTGAGTTCTAATCTCAGACCTCTAACTTACCAAATACATGGCCTTCACAAAGTCATTTTGCTTGCCTAAGACTTGTTTTTTTCATCTGCAAAATAGAAAGTAATATGTCCTAAGATACATAATTACTTTAGCAGTTGAAGGACAAATGCAACAATACAGATAAATTGCCTTGAAAACTGTACAATACAGGTGGATTTATTCATTCAACAAAGAGATGGTATAGAATAGTGGTGAAGACAAATGAGTCTGAAGTCAAACTGACAGAACTGGAATCCTGACTTCTATCATTTACTAGCTATATATTTTAATATATAAAATGAAGATTACTGTACCTGCTTCAAGTGACATTAGCTCAGTGATGTAAGTTACTATTGCAATTATTAAATTCCTCCTATGTGTTAGGCATTCTACTAGATCTCTAGAAACAAAATGGAATCAAGACAGACATGGCTAACATCTTTGCCCAAAACTCTTATCTCCTACTCCACAGACTATATTTTCTAAGTTGTATATACCATATACACTTTATAGCAAAGACAAATCTGAGTAGTAGCGCATTTCCACAGAAAATCAAAATATGACTCCACAATTTCTTTTCTGTAAAAATTTCCAGTGACCTCTATGGTGATCTAGTATTTCTTTTCCAAATCCATTGCTTGAGTTGAAACTTTCTTGAGGACTTCTAGGTAAACTATCTCGGATATGTTTCTATCAAATATAAATAATCTAAGGTAGCATTCCTCAAAGTAACATTCAAAGACCATTTGCTCCTCAGCCATCTGAAAATTTAACTACAAGGCAGGTTCCTAGGCACTGTTTCAGACCTACTGACTGAAGCTCTGTCTGAAAGAAGTGGGAGTCTGTGTCTCTAGTAAGTTCCCAATGTGATTTTTATGAAAATCCCATGTAAGAACCACTTTCCCAAGGGGAAAAAAACAAAACTTCCACTACATAAGAAGTGTGCAACCAAAGGAAATACCGAAGAATAATGATCTAAAGTTTCACAAACAAGAAACATTTTTAATCCTCAGAATAAATTTTCTCATGTTTCTCTTAGTAGTGGAGTCAGCAATGCATGGCAATCAAGACCAAAACTGACTTGATCATATGTACTTCAACTACAAGTGTTCAAAAGAGTTCTATTCTACAGGCCGAGACAGGATGGAAAGGGGACACTGGAAATGCTTACCCAGATTTTAGAAGAAGCAAAGAAAACAGTGTGTTACTACAATAGTCACACCTATTAAAACTGGGTTTTGATGATCTCAGAAAATGGAACCGCTTTCTCTTAAACTCCGCCAACTAATGACAGACCTCTCTACACCAACTCTCCACATCTACCACAAACCTGCTGGAGGTCAAATTGACCTGTGACCATCAGAACAATTAGAGGTAAGGAGATATATAGTTTTTTGATAAGGGTAAACAGAAAAAACCAATTAAAATGTACATGTATGTCTCTTGGGCAGGTAGGCAGTTGATAGAGATCTCACTAACATGGTAGAGAAGCAGCCTTGAACCCCTAGGTGTGAACTTGCCAAATAATAACAATTCAAAGCTAATGGACAAAAACCTTTCTCTACCCACCAAAGCCACAGGAGCTGAGACCCGCTCTGGTTCAGATAATAAGATGCCTTGGAGGGCTTTCCTTCCTAAGACGCTGGGTGAGTTTAGGATGGCGACTGCAGGGAGTCCACAGAACCGCGCAGAACTGAGTCTGGAGCCGCCGAGGGGCGGGGCCGCGACTCCCCCGCAGCGCTGCCGGGCTCTTCCCCGCCGGCGTGAGCGCCGCCCACCCGCCCGCGGGGGCACACGCTGGGCCTCGCCTCTCCTTTCTCCTCCCCTCGGCCTGGTGCTGAATCATGAGCCCAACATCTCCAGAAGGTAAAACCAAAGAACAAAGACATCCTTGGAGCTGGTTTGAATGGGGTCGGCGCGGGGCAGAAGGCTGGAAACCTCAACTTTGTTCCCCTTCTTCCCAAATCCCCCCACCCAACCCCCAAATAAAGACAAGGGCTGCAGCGCTCAGGGAATCCCCAGAAGGTGCTCCTCCTCCCGCCCGGGTCTGCAACAGCCGGATCTGGGCGGGGGCGCTCCACTTCATTGTTCCAACGCGCCCGCCTGCCGGAGCCCGCGCCCGGCCCCTGCGGGGTGGTCGAGCTCGTGGTTCCCGGGTGGGAGACTGGGGCCCCTCTCGGCCGCGTAGCTGCAGCACACCCCCCCCCCGCCCCCACAGTTCTCCTTCCCGCTCATCGCTGATCGCTAAGGCGGAACCGAGTCCCGGGAGGCGCCCGGTGGTGCTGTCCAAATGCTGGGAGGAGGCGGGCGCAGGCTGGGGAGCGGCCAGCCGCAGCTGGAGGCCCAGCCTCCGAGAGGCTGCCGCCCTCGCCCCGCCGGCGCGGAGGGAGACATGGCTCGGTATGGCTCCTCCGACCCAACCGGGAGCCGCTTGGCGCGGCCGTCTCCCGGGGAGGCAGCGAGGAGCAGCCTCGGCCCTCCCCGTCTCCAGAAGCAGCAGAGGGCCAGCCCCTGGCAGGCTGCAGAAGCGGCCTTGGCGACTCACCCCAGCTGTTTCTGTCCCTGCGGGTCTTGGCCATGGCGCTCCAGGATCCGAGAGCAGCGAGGCGCGGTCACTGTGCTCGCTGTCGCTCCGGGCCGCAGGTTGATGGCAGCGGGAGGCTCGGTGCTGCGCTGGGCGCAGCCGCTCCGACTCTGAGGATGCTGCTGCGGCGGGTGGGAAGGAGTGGGGAGGAAAAGGGAGGAGAAAGCGATGAACCAAGCTCAGCATCACAAGCCCGAGTTCACACAGACACCAGCGTCACGCCCTCCCTGCCTCAGCCCACCCCGGGCGTGAAGACGGTGACAGACGAGGCACTGCAACATTTTCAACATAAAACACACACAAATAAACGCCCCCCCCACTCTCCCAAGGAATGGAACAGCCTTGTCTAGTCGCAGAAACACAAACTGATACACTGCATTATTCTGGATGTTCCAATAACTGCCTCCCAGAACAGTTACATGTGAGTACAAACAATTTGGCAACATTTATGCAGCCAAAGTAGTTTAAATTATCTGCATTATTCTACCAGGCACCATTTTTTTACCCCCATTTTAAAAGCAAGGTCATGTTAGTAAAGAGACCATCCTGTATTTTTGTATATGCATACTGGACACGTGCGTCTTAAAATTAGACTAGCAAAATTGACATGAAAAAGATAAATGAATGCTCGAGAGTCATCATCACCTGTAACTCAATGTCTAGTGGGTAAAATCTCCCAGCGGATTTGCAGAGATGAAGTCCCGAGTTACCGTCCAACAGCAAATATTTGAAGTAAAACCATACTACATAGTCTGGATGGGCCTTGGCAGCCGTAAAGGTTGCAGACAATTTTGAACAAAAAGCAAAAAAAGAGCCGGGCTCGGTGGCTCGGCCTGTAATCCCATGCCTTGGGAGGCTGAGGTGTGTGGATTGCCTGAGCCCGCGGGTTCGAGACCCACCTGGGCAACTTCACGAGACCTCATCTCTACAATAAATCAAAAATTAGAGCTGGGCTCGGTGGCTCAGCCTGTAATCCCGCGCCTTTGGGAGGCTGAGGTGAGTGGATTGTCTGAGCCCGCGGGTTCGAGACCCGCCTGGGCAGCGAGACCTCATCTCTACAATAAATCAAAAAATCAGCCGGGTGTGGTAGCGCGCGTCTGTAATTCCAGCTACTCAGAAGGCTGAGGCAGAAGGATCGCCGGAGCCCAGCAGGTCAAGGCTGCGGTGGCCGGGAGCGGCCACTGCACTCCAGTCTGGGCGACAGAGTGAGACTCCAACTCAAAAAAAAAAAAAAAAGAAAACTTAAAAAAATATTCTTAATCTCCCCCTTTTCACAGCTTTCTTCCACTCCGCCTACAAACTCAGCTGTTTTCAGTACCCTAGAAATACTGTCCCTCATGCTACCTTGCCCATGAGGTACCACCATCCCATTCCTTACCTCCTCGCTGTCTCCTCCTGCCTCAGGTTGTTCCCACACTCTCTACTGATCAGTTCTTAGGCGGTCACTGCTAGCCTCCCAGTTACCAGATTTGTGTCCTCTGCTTGTTCCTCACTGTACACAACTCCTCACTCTCTCAATATAACTTACTATGATGGTTTCAGATAGGACCTCCATGCTGATGATTTCCAAATCTATACTTATGTCTTATATCCTCCCTCCCTTCCTCCCCCCCACCAAGGTCTCACACTATTACCCAGGAGAGAATACAGTAGGGGGATCACAACTCACTGTAACCTTGAATTTCTAGGCTCAAGCTAACCTCCTGCTTCAGCCTCCTGAATACCTAGGACTACAAACATGCACCACCATGCTGGTTATTTATTTTTTAATTTCTTGTAGACATGGGGTCTTGCTATGCTGTCCAGGCTGGTCTCAAATTCCTGGCCTCGGGATCCTCCTACCCTCAGCCTTCCAAAGTGCTGGGATTACAGGCATGAGCCACTGTGCTTGGCCTTATGCTCTCTTAAGGAGAGAGAATCATCATGCCACTGGTTTTACAACTGCTGGAACTTATCCTCACTGTTTTCCTATTGACACTTCAGCATCAACATGTCGACTCAAACTCTCTCACCCACCACTGCCAAATCTCATGTATTCCATATTTCAGTTAGTGGTTCTCCTAGTGACCGCAGAGCTGTGAACACTGTAAACCGAGTTTATGTTATAATTTTAAAGGCGGCTATGTTCAATAGAGTTGAAACAACAGTAATGAAACAACATAGGAAGACAGAAATTCTCTCATCCTTGTACCTATAAACCGACCTCATAGAACAAAAAGAAGTGTGTTCTCCTTATCTTCTTAATTCCTTTATCACTCTCAGCTTACACTCCAGCCTGAAAATCTTTTTCATGTGACTCCTATTTTTAAAAAAGAGTACAGTAGATTATACAAAAAGGAAAAAATTATATACTTTAATATCTATCCCTAATTGAAAAGGAAATAAAATTTATAAAAAACTTTTGCTTTGCAATTAATAAGTAATCAGTGAGCCAACATTCTGAGATGATGAGAATATTTTAAGCTTCAGTAAATAACTATATATGATTTTTTGTACTGTTAGGTAGGAACGTTTCATCCAATGATTTTAGCATCCATTGATCCTTATCTGCATCAATTTTACCTTTAGTAATTATTATTATTATTATTATTATTATTATTATTTTGAGTTGGGTCTCACTCTGTCCCAGACTGCAGTGCAGTGGCACGCTCCTGGCCACCATAGCCTCGGCCTGCTGGGCTCCGGCGATCCTTCCGCCTCAGCTTTCCAAGTAGCTGGAACTATAGGCGCACGCCATGCCTGGCTAATTTTTTTATTTATTGTAGAGATGAGGTCTCGCCAAGTTGGCCAGGCAGGTCTCAAACCCGCAGGCTCAGGCAATCCACTCACCTCAGCCTCCCAAAGCACGGGATTACAGGCTGAGCCACTGAGCCCGGCTCCTAGTGATTTTTAAATGGGGATTTAAAAATAATTATATCATCTCTTATACACATAGTAGCTGGCATTCCCTCTTCCATCTTTGTTGAGTGCCACTATGAATTTATAGCATCTAAAAACAATTGATTTGCTATTTTCTATTACCATCTTTACTCTTTTTAATGCTCAAATTGCCCTAAATTTGGCCAAGGGGAGCAAGCCCCTTTGAGTCATGTCTCCTTTTAACATGCCCCTATTTTTCTTTGAACATTTTTGTTTTCCAACACAAGAAAATGTTTCAGATGTCCCTAGGATTTTTCCTGCCTTAGAACTAGAATTAACCATTTCTCCAAGATGCTCTGGCTGCTTTTAATGAGAAAATGTATTTAGAAACCAAGATCTGGATGTTAGTTGTGTGCATTGCTGGCCGAAGTGTCACTTCCCTTTTGGCAGACATTGCTGAAGCACATTTAAAAAAAAATTATAAGTTTAATCTAACCTGAAGAAATATCTTCAACAGTATGAAAATACAAATATTCATGGTTATTTATTACAGCATTTTTTGTCATTGTAAAAAAAATACTGGAAACAATCTAAATGCCCATATATAGAAGTGTGGTTGATATACTATAATACATCTATACAATGAAATATTATACAGCTGTGAGGAATACAGAAGATCCCTATAAACAGAGTGATTTCCAGAATACACTTTTTTTTAGAGTAAGAAATGTAGTTTATTTAGAAAGTAAATTAGAAAGAGAGAAAGAGGAGATTCAGTTCCCCAAGGTAGGGGAGAGGGCCAAAGCTTAAGAAAACATGACCTGGCCATAGCTCAAAAAGGACATGGCCATACCATCTTAGCAAGGCAGTGGCCCAGAATACACTATTAAATGAAAAGGGAAAAGCACAAACTGTGTATCCTTCCTGTAAAAAGGAAAGGTTAGGAAAAAATAAATGTACCTGTCTATCTGTGCACATTAATACAGCAAAAATAAACCAGTAATGACTGAGAGTTGTTATCCATGGGAGACAGGTGGGGACAGGGTGGAAACAATGGAAGAATAGGAACAGGGAAATGTGGGTTAGGGAAACCGATACTTCTCTACGTTTTTTTTTTTAATCAATATTTTTTATTATGGTTTTGTGAGGTACAGTTAAGAGTTAGGTGTACAATTACGTTTCATTCAGGCACCCTGTTGATAAGAGGTGTTTCCCCATCCCCAGACAGATATTTGCGACTGTTAATCCCATCTCCCCCCCATAGTTTCCCAGTACCGTCAGTCATTTTCTTATAGTATTACATTGGATGTTCAAGGTCCATTATATGAGTGAGAACATGTGATACTCAGATCTTTGTTTCTGTGAGAGGTCACTCAGTATCATAGACTCGAGTTCCACCCAGGTTGCTGCGAAATTCATGATTTTGTTCTTTTTTTATCGTGTATATGTACACATTTTTTTAATCCAATCCTCTTTGGATGGGAAGCATGGTTGTTTCCAGGTTCTTACTATTGTGAACAACACTGCAATAAACATACATGTGCAGGTATCTTTTTTATAGAGTGATTTGAGTTCTTCAGGGTATATTCCCAGTAGTGGGATTGCAGGGTCATATGGGAGGTTGATATTTAGAGCTTTTAGGAATCGCCACACTGCTTTCCACAGAGGTTGCACTAGTTTACACTCCCACCAACAGTATAGAAGTGTTTCCTTTTCACCACACCCTCTCCAGCAGCTGTTATTTTTTGAATTATTGATAATTGCCATTCTGACTGGAGTTATGTGGTATCTCAGTGTGGTTTTGATTTGCATCTCCCTGATAATTAGTGAGGTTGAGCATTTCTTCATGTGTTTGTTGGCTGCTCAGATGTCCTCTTTTGTGAAGTGTCTGTTCATATCTTTTGCCCATTTTATAATGGGGTTGTTTTTTTCTTTTCAGCACATTTTAGTTCCTTGTAGATCCAGGATGCTAAGCCTTTGTCAGACCTGGTGTTGGCAAATATTTTTTCCCTGTCTGTAGGCTGTCTCCCTGCTCTCTTGATGGTTTCTTTGGCCTTGCAGAAGCTTGTCAGTTTAATAAGGTCCCACTTGTCTATCTTCTCTCTTATGACCTGTGGGTTTCAGGTTTTGTTTAGGAATTGGATGCCAGTTCCGATTTCCATGAGGGTATTTCCTTCATTTTCTAAGGTTCTTATGGTTTGAGGTTTTACATTTAGGTCTCTGATCCATTTGGAGTTAAATGTTGTGCATGGGGATAGATAGGGGTCCTGTTTCAATCTTCTGCATGTGGTCAGCCAGTTTTCCCATCACTATTTACTGAATAGGTTCTCCTCTCCCCAGTGGTAGGTGGTGGAGGCCTTGTCGAAGATGAGTTGGTTGAGAAATTGAGGTTTTGCTTCTGGAATCTCAATTCTATTCCATTGATCTATATGCCTGTTCCTATACCAATACCAAGCTGTTTTGATGACTGTAGCTTTATAGTAAAGTGTGAAGTCTGGTAATGTGATACCACCTGCTTTGTTTTTTTTTTTTGCTGAGGATTGTTCTGGCTATTCTTGGTTGTTTGTGTTTCCATATGAATTCCTGTGTTGTCTTTTCTAGGTCTGAGAAGAATGTTGCTGGTAATTTGATGGGTATCACATTGAATTTGTAGATTGCCTTAGGTAAGATGGACATCTTCACAATGTTGATTCTTCCAATCCATGAGCATGGCATATTTTTCCACTTGTTTGTGCCATCTTTGATTTCTTTGAGCAGTGTTTTATAGTTTTCATTGTAAAGGTCTTGGAAGATGCCAAGGTATTTCATTTTTTTTGTGGCTATTGTGAATGGAATTGTGTTTTTTTATTTGGGTTTCTGTTTGTTTATTATTGGTGTAGAGAAATGCGATTGTCTTTTGTACATTTATTTTGTATTCTGAGACTTTGCCAAAGGCCTTTATTAGTGTAAGGAGGTTTTTGACAGATTCTCTTGGGTTTTCAAGGTACACAATCATATCATCTGCAAAGAGAGATAACTTGACTTCCTCTTTTCCTATTTGGATACCCCTGATTGCCCCCTCTTCTCTGATTGCTCAAGCCAGGACTTCCAATACTATGTTGAACAGGAGGGGTGAGAGTGGGCATCCTTGTCTTGTTCCAGTTTTCAGGGGAAATGGTTCCAATTTTTGTCCATTTAGGAGTATGCTGGCTGTGGGTTTCTCATAGATGGCTTTTACTATTTTGAGGTATATTCCCCATATGCCTAGATGTTCAAGGGTTTTTATCAAGAAGGGGTGCTGGATTTTATCAAAAGCTTTTTCTGAATCTAATGATATAATCATGTGGTTTTGTTTTGACATCTGTTGATGTATTTAATTACATTTATGGTTTTACGAATGTTGAACCATCCTTGCATCCCAGGGATGAAGCCTACTTGGTCATGGTGGGTGATTTTTGAGATGTATTGCTGAATTTGGTTTGCTAGGATCTTGTTGAGAATTTTAGCATCTATGTTCATCAAAGATATTGGCCTGCAGTTCTCTTTCTTTGTTGGATCTTTACCTGGCTTGGGTATCAATGTGATGTTGGCTTCGTAAAATGATTTGGGGAGAGTTCCATCTTTTTCAATCGCCTGGAATACCTTCAGTAGGATTGGTATCAGCTCCTCCTTAAATGTCTTGTAGAATTCTGCTGGAAAGCCATCTGGACCAGGGCTTTTTTTGGTAGGAAGTTTTCTTATTATGTAGTCGATTTCCTTGATTGTTATTGGTCTATTTAGGGTCTCAATTTCTTCTTGTTCCAATCTAGGTAGGTGATGTGATGTCAGAAAGTCCTCCATTTCCTTAAGGTTTTCAAGTTTGTTTCCATACAAGTGTACGTAGTCTCTAATGATCTTTTGTATTTCTTCAGGGTCAGATGTGACTTCATCTTTTGTGTTTCTGATTGTGCTTATTTGGTTTTTTTCTGTTTTTTCTTGGTCGGTCTAGCTAGGGGACCATCTATCTTGTTTATCCTTTCGAAGAACCAGCTTTTTGTTTCATTGATTTTTTATGTTATCTTTTCGTCTTCTATGTCCTAGATTTGGGCTTTTATTTTGGTGATCTGAATTCTTCTGCTGAAATTAGGGTTTTTGTGGTCTTGCTTTTCCAGCTTCTTTAGGTGGCTGTTAGGTTGTTAATTTGTGTTCCTTCCATTTTCTTCATGTGTGTTTGTAGGGATATAAATTCCCCTCTTACTACAGCTTTCAAGGCATCCCAGAGATTTTGGTAAGATGTTTCTTCATTTTCATTTGTTTCCAGGTATCTTCTGATCTCTGTTTTGATTTCATCATTGACCCAGGAGTTGTTTAGCATCATGCTGTTTAGTGTCCATGTCTTTGTGGGTTTTGGGGGGACTTTGTTGGTGTCAATGTTTATTTTTATTCCACTGTGGTCCGAGAAGGTGCATGGTAGAATTTCAGTCCTTTTAAATTTGCTTATGCTTGATTTATGGCCAATTACGTGGTCGATCTTAGAATACGTTCCATGCGATGATGAGTAGAATGTATATTCTGTGGTCTTTGGATGGAGTGTTCTGTAGTTATCAATTAAGTCCATTTGGTCCAAAGTCACATTGAGGTTCCAGATCTCCTTGCTGATTTTTTGTCCTGATGATCTGTCTAGGGTTGTGAGTGGGGTATTAAAGTCCCCAGTTATGATGGTGTTAGAGTCAATATCTTTCTTTAGTTTTCCTAGAAGTTGCTTTATGAAAGTTGGCGCACCTATGTTGTGTGCATATATGTTTAGGATAGATATTTCCTGTTGATGGATTGAGCCTTTTATCATTATGTAGTGGCCTTCTGTATCTTTTTTAATTTTTAGTAGCTTGAAGGGTATTCTGTCTGAAATTAAGATCGCTACTCCTCCTTTCTTTTGTTTTCCATTCGCCTGAAAGTTTGTTTCCCATCCTCTTACTTTGAGTCTGTGGGTGTCCTTTTTAGTGAGGTGAGTCTCTTGAAGGCAATAGATTGTTGCCTGATGATATTTTATCCATTTTGCCATTCTATGTCTTTTCAGTGGTGCATTTAGTCCATTCACATTTAGGGTAATAATTGAAATGCAAGAGTTGATCCCTGTCATAAGGTTCTTACAGAGTTGTTCCTGTTTGTTTGTTGTCTTTCTTTTGGTTCTGGAGTTGCCTCATGTGTGTTTTTAATATTTTGCCTGTACTCTTGTGAAGAATGTTGTTGTTCTTTTTTCTTTTTCTTCTGTGTTCAGTACTTTCTTAAGTGTTTCTTGTAGAGGCGGTCTGGTGGCAGTGTAGGTTCTTAGGGATTGGATATCTGGAAAAGATTTAAATTCTCCCTCACTAATGAAGCTTAGTTTGGCTGGGTAGGTTATTCTTGATTGAAATTGTTTATATTTTAGAACTTTGAAGATAGGGCTCCAGGCTCTCCTAGCCTGAAGGGTTTCTGCGGATAAATCTGCTGCTATTCTAATTGGTCTTCCCTGGTAGGTAGTCTGACCTTTTTCTCTTGCTGCCTTTAGGATTTTTCTTTTATAGCTACTTTGTTTAGGTGAATTATTATGTGTCTGGGAGTTGGTCTTCTCATTTTTTGTCTTGCAGGGGTTCTCTGAATCTCTTGTATTTGAATTTTTTCATCCTTGATGAGATAAGGGAAGTTTTCTTGAATGATTTCATGAAATGTTTGTTCCAGTGTGGCTTCTGTTTCTCTCTCTGCCTCAGGAAGCCCAATTACTCTTAGGTTTGGTCTCTTGAAGTGATCATTCATCTCTTGGAGGTTTTGTTCTGTCTTTTTGAGCTTCTTTTCTATGCTTTTGACAGTTCAGGTTAGTTCTGTGTTTTGGTCTTCGAGCTCTGAGATTCTTTCTTCTGCTTGGCTAATTCTGCTTTCCATGCTTATTAGTCTGTTACTCATTTCCATCACAGTATTCTTTTTTTTTTTTTTTTTTTTTGAGTTGGAGTCTCACTCTGTCACCCAGACTGGAGTGCAGTGGCCGCTTCTGGCCACCGCAACCTCGACCTGCTGGGCTCCAGCTATCCTTCTGCCTCAGCCTTCCAAGTTGCCGGAATTACAGGCGTGTGCTACCACACTCGGCTGATTTTTTGATTTATTATAGAGATGAGGTCTCGCTGCCCAGGCGGGTCTCGAACCTGCAGGCTCAGGCAATCCACTCACCTCAGCCTCCCAAAGGTGCAGGATTACAGGCTGAGCCACCGAGCCCGGCTCACAGTATTCTTTACTGCTGTTATTTCTGACATCAGTTCCTTCCTATTTTCCTCTTGTCTCTCCTCAATTTTTTAAATTCTCTCCATTAATGTCTTGATGTCTGGGTTTGTTGCATGTGACCAGTCATTCTGGGGGCTCTTCATTGTTTGTGTTCCAGAATCTGTTTTCTCAGTGTCTGATCTCCCAGGGGTCTGTGTGAGACCTATATTCTTCTTTTGGTTTTTCTTCTTTTGTGCGGTTTTTCCCCCTCCCTACTTTTTCCTTCCCTCCACATCACTGTCTTCTTTAATTCTGTTATTCAGGGGTAACGGGATTGGTTTTACTTCTGTTTGTTCAGTCTCCTATTCTTTGTGTATGCCCTCTTACTTTGTTCAATTCTGGAGTTGCACTGTAGGTTGAGGGTGGTCCTTTTTGCAGTTTTGAGATTTACTTAAGGGGGGAGCTGTGATTCAAAATCTATCTGCAGGTCCTGGTATTCGCTGACAGGTGTGTGGATAACCTGGAACCCACTTCCCACTGCCTTGGAATCTGTCCGTACAGTGGCGCTGTAGGTTTACTCCCTGAAATAAAACGTGGTTAGCAGAGGGAAGAGAATGGAGCAAACAGTGGGTTGAAGAGGGGGGTGGAGAGATAGAGGAGTAAGGGGGGGAAACAAACATGTGCCAACAAATGGAGAGAGAGACCTATACTGAAACAGATAAAAACAATAGACCACAGCTACTGACGAACCAACTCCTATACCAAAAAAAAAAAAAAAACATATAGTGATGCTAACATACAAGCTAACCAACCACCTTATTGGTGTGCTGTTCCTCTATACAAAGATATGGTTTACAGAGAGAAGAAAAGGAAGAGGGAAAAAAAGGAACAATACAGTAGGAATAGAATTAAGTCATTAAACTAACAGAATCAATGAAGCACACTCTGAGACTTTTCGTTTAAGTCCAATGTCCTTTCAGTTCTGATTTCTAGCTTTCTTTTCAAGAAGGTAAATTAGTTTGCAGTTAGGGTCAGTTGCCCCTGGTCTGCTGTGAAGGACAGTTCAGATCACTCTCTGTTCACCACTCTGGCCTGTGTCTGTTTTTCAAGCTTGTTTCTCCCGTTTTGGTGTGGTTACCTTGAATCGCCAGCAGGTGGTGCTATCTCAGCAGCTCGCCCCAGAGGGGGTGGGGCTGGACAAGAACCGGCAGAGACTGGAGATGGTGCCTGCCTCAGGGCACAGGCAGGAGATTCACGGCGGGCAGGACATCTCGGTCACAGGAGAGGTGGCAGTGATCCCAGCAGATCTTGCCTGCAGGGGCTTCAAGGACTGAAGTTGTGGATCGCCTCCAGCCCAGGTGGTGCAATGTGCTACCAGCAGCAGTGGCTGCGGCTGTGGCGGCTGCGGTGGCGGCATCTGCACTGCAGTGGCTGTCCAGTCCGCTGTGATGTCCCAGCGGTGGCAACGGCCAAGCTCTGTATGAAGAGCAGGCTACGATTTTGGGGTCCACAGTCGCCGGGGCGAGAGCCAGAGACCCACTGCAGATCTCCTTTGCAGAGGGTTTCACAGACCAGGTTGCCCCATCACCATCTTGCCAGAAGTCTCCCTTCTCTACGTTTTTATATGACTTTGAGTCTTAGAATGGTAATGTTTCACATTCTCCAAAATAAATATATAATTAAAAATGACCAGGATATGGTGGGAACTAAAAATTGAATTATATACAGTATTTTAAAAAGGTGAACCTAATTGTATTACAGGTGAATAATATGACTACACTGAAGAGTGACAGAAGAAAATAACTAAAGAACTTTAGAAAATAGTATTTTGGCTGCTACAAAACTAAACACAAAAAAACTTTATATGGGTACTGTACCCTAACTCATAATTTTCTTCCTTCCAGCTTATATGGGTTAGCAATTCTAAAATTACTTTCTGTATGTACTAGGATTGAACATTATGCACTATGAAATACACAGTGCAGAATGAAAGTCAACTTTCTCATTGGAGATGAAGTTACAATAAGGAAAGGAGGAAAGGGGGAAGGCTATAACGAAGGCTGTGAGGCTGAACTGAAATCTGAAGTATCAGTAGGATGCAATAAAAATACAAATACCCCATTTTTAAAAAAATGGACAAAAGATCTAAATAGACATTTCTCCAAAGAAGACATACAATAGCCAATAAGCATATGAAAAAAGGCTCAATGTCTTTAGTCATGAGGGAAATGTAAACCAAAACCACAATGAGATACTACTTCATGCTAGGATGACTGTAATAAAAAAGACAAACAATTGCAAGTATTAGTGAGGATGCTGAGAAATTGAAGCCACGTTAGAAAACAGTCCGGCAATTCCTCAAAAAGTTAGACAGAATTACCAATGACCTAGCAACTCCATGCCCAGATATTATAACCCAAAGAAATCACAACCAATATCCACAGAAAAACCTGTACGGAAATATGCATCACAGCATTATTCACAATAGCCAAAAGGCAGAAATAATTTATATGCCAAATAACTAATGAATAGATAAACAAAATGTAGTGTATACATATAGTAGGAATATTATTTGGTCACAAAAATTGAGGGAGTGAAATACTGATACATGCTACAACACTGATGGACCTTGAAAACACTACGGCAAGTGAAAGAAGCCAGACACAAAGGTCACATATTATATGATTCCATTTATATCAAATTTCCAGAATGGCAAATCTGAAGGGAGAGAAAGTAGACTAACTGTTGCTTAGGGCTGAGAGAGAGAGCAGGAGAAATTGGAGAGTGACTGCTGTTGAGTAAGAGGTCTCTTTTTGGGACAATGAAAATCTTTTCAAATTGGTTGTGAAATCAACTCTGTGAATATACTAAAAACCACTGCATCGTACAATATACTTATAGGTATTTTCTCTCAGCTATTTTCTCTCAGCTAGTACCACAACTGATCCTTCAGCCCCTTTTCTCTACCCTATCAAACTAGCTGCTTCTGAGTCATGGATCTGAGGTAAAAATCAATTAATTCTATGTGTGTGACTCTGCTGTCGACTTTTCTTATTCAAAGATGTTGTCTGTGATACATGGTGATGAAATAAGGCATTCTATGAGCCCATGAGCTCTGGCACTAGTAGAAGCTTTCCAGGCAGGGAAGATACATATTCCAGATACAGGTTCTAGAATATGTATCTATGCCCATGAAGACAAATCACTCTTCCCTCCACAAAGGAAGGGATCTAGTATAATTAAATTGCCACTAAGTATTTGACTTATCTGCCTAGGGAATGGCATCATACTGGGGCATCTGCAATGGCCAGTTATAAACAGGCTAAACCCTGCACAGTGGCAGTGACTGAATGATCCTTGGCACAAAGAAGTCTATGTTGCTGAATCTACTCTTAGCTTATATTCTTATTGCCACTTAGGCCCATAGAGTAAGCACCAGAGTGGCTGGGTAAAGAGGCTGACTGACATCCACAGGACAGATCATCTTGCATAACTGATTACTGGGATGGATGCCCTCTGCTGGGCAGCAATGTGGTTCACAAATATTTTTATATTCTGGGGCAGTTTTAAGAATCTATCCATGCTGGGCACGGTGGCTCATGCCTGTAATCCCAGTACTTTGGGAGGGAGAGGTGAGAGGATTGCCTGAGCTCAGGGGTTCAAGACCAGCCTAAGAAACATGGCAAGACCTAGTCTCTACAATAAATCAAAAAATTAGCTCGGCATGGTGGAGTATGCCTGTGGTTCCAGGGACTTGGAAAGCTGAGGTGGAAGGATCACCTGAGTCTAGCAGGTCGAGGCTGCAGTGGCCATGAGTGGGCCACTGCACTCCAGTCTGGGCCACAGAGTGAGACTCCAATTAAAAAAAAAAAAAGTTTCTATCCTCTTATCTCAAATTTTTTTTTCAAGTCATGGGCCAACCTATAAGCTACTGTGCATAAATCAGTGTAGATCCATACCTCAGGCCAACTCTTTTTCCAAACAAAGAGGACAATTAGATATACTATTTAAAGTTGTGCCCACTGAGAGAATTTCTCCTTCTTACTATTGTTCTGGGCCATTATGGGGTAGAGCCATAACTCAGTGGCTGTCTGCTTCAAGTTGGTGCTAGCACATTATACAGACTATTAATAAACGAGGCCTAAACTTTCTTCCTCTGCTAAAAGGTCATAAGCCCATAGCTACAGGTTGAACACAAAGGTGGCAAAGAAGTAAGGGCTGGTACAATGGAAGTTTGCCCATGTAATTTACTTGTGCCTTCCAGATCATCTCAGGCTACCCAAGTAGTTGGATAATGGAATTCTACTGCCCATGTTCAATTTAGGATTCAGTCAACTAGATAACAGTTTCTAAAGAGCAATCCATGTCACATAGTCACTTAATGTTCCACGGTCAGGTATGTAGTCTCCACCAAGGTCTGGTGGCAAGGCAAGAATTGCCTTTCAAATGGAGAATAAAATGTCAGCAGATGAGGACATGTTCTAATTCCAAAACCCTAGGGATCTGCATTGGGGTTCCCCTACTAGTTTGCAAGACTCCATACAGTATCCTGCTTACCATCGGGTCTGCTGAGTCCTAAAGCCTAGGTGTCAGGGCAGCTTACACTACCTGGCTGGACCTTCTGTAGGGCCTTATATTGTTCCCAGTCCTATGAAAAAAAATGGTAGTCATATAGGTTACATGGTAAATGGGTCGAACAGCAGCAAATGCAGTACACTGTCTTCAAAATCCAAACAAACCAACCAAGCACTGTGCAACTTTCTTTAAGGCTGATGACGTAAGGTGTAGCACTAGAGCTCCACAGGGTTGGAAATTTCATGAATATGGCAGGTCCCTGAACTGGATTTTGTCTCTCATCTTCTGATATTAAGGGTCTTTTTAAAGTATCTAAGGTGGTTGCTACTTTCTGCTCACCAGGTCCAATTTGCATAATGTCATCAAAATAACAGACTACTGTGATATCTTACTGGATATCAAGGAGACAAGCATCCCTCTGGAATAATACTCTATCACAGAAGTGCTCAAATAGTCCTGAGATAATATAATGACAGTGCTGTTGCAATCATGGAAGGCAAATGGCTTCTGATTATTTTTGCTAATGGAAATTGGAAAGTCACATTCTAGGTTTCAAGTCAATAGCCACATTTTAGGTGTTTACTAGATTTGCTCTAGTAAAGATCCCACATGTGGACCTACAACTATGATCGACAAATAATCTAAAGACATTCTCCAAAACATATTGGCTATTGCATGAGCCAAACAGATAAATTGAAAGGAAAAGTCTGGCATCTGTCAAATCTTTCATGGTGGCACTAATCTCTGTAATTTCCCCAGTTTAATATTGGTTCTCTACTTTGGCATGAGGGAGAAGTTAGCTGGGGAGCTTATGCTTGGCTCTATCAATTGTAACAGCCCTTATTCCCCATAAACCTAACATAGGGATTGTGCTACTCAATATATCTATTTTCACATATGAATTGGAACTGGAAAAATAACACTAGAATGGATCTTTAGTCCCACTGCACCCACTATACTCGTAAAATGGACCAAGACTACACTTGACTTTCTTAAATCTCCACTCTGATCATTGGAATCCTGGTGGTATTTTGAGACTGCAGAGATTAGTGCTCAGAGCTAATATCTAATAACCTCCGGAAGGTATGAGAATCTCCCATTTCCCAGTTCACAATCACCTGATAAAAGTCCATAGGTACCTCTGAAAGTGACCTCAGGGAAGATTCACTCTTTATACCTGACTGCACTGTAGGACCCTTCCTCAGAGGAATCTAGCCTCCCCCTTAATTAAGGGACTTCTGCTTTGTGAACTGGCTTAAGTCTAGGAGTTGGGTAATATGTCTTGACTCTCTATCACAGTGACTTTAGTTAGATTTCTGTCCATCAGTCCCATCAGAATTTTTCTATATACATATGTCAGGTAGCACCAAAGTAGGTTGATGATTTTATCATTCCTAGAGCCTCTTTGAGCTATGGTCTACTGCCATGTTTCCTAAGCTTTGGCCCTCCCTCCTACCTTGGAGAGGCGAATCAATATCTCTCTCTCTCTCTCTCTCTCTCTGTAATTTACTTTTTAAATAAATTATATTTTCTAATCTAATTCCTGTGCAATTCTTTACATCTTTCACATGGCACTGGATTGCAGATACCAGACACCCATACCTCCAATGGGTCTGACCAAACATTCTGGAGGTCCCCGTTGGGAGTGTGACCTAACACATAGCATTATAAACTAATACTCACAAATAATTTTCAAATTCTTGAGAAATTAGGTAGAGAGAAAGATATATGTTTTATGCCATTTTTAGGTTTTACAAAGGTGCTGTTTAAAAAACAATTAAAAAAAATCCTGATCATCACTTCTTCCTGATGGTTATCATGGTAACTGTGCTGAACGCATCTTTGACAGTTAAGCCACCTGGCCTCTACCAGGATCTAAAATACTGGATCCTGATTGTATCGCGGCATTCTGATCATCTCCAACACATTGAAGACATCCACAAAAGATTTTTCACAGATATCTGTGCCCCTCATTCAATGTCTTGATAAAGGTAAATTCTATGGGCCCTCTTAGGGGTGTGTTTGATGAGTATGACTAAGCAGGTTGCACATAAGAGAGCAAACCCCACATTTCCATCTCCCTGAACCTGGAGAGTCCTTCCTCTATGGTCTGCCAGGGAAATTCTGGCATCCCAGCATGCACCTGTAAGTTATTTTTGAGAACAAGCTTCAAGTAACCCACTTAGAAGGACTCCCCAGATGTTCAAGCCAACACATCAAATCCGAATTCCAAGTATTTGGCAAGATCCAAGAATTTCTTCAGTATTTAAGCTCGCTCTTCCAAGGACAGGCCTTGTATTTCTCCATCAGGTTTAGGCTGAAACTCCATCTAATTCTTTTTTTTTTTTGAGTTGGAGTCTCACTCTGTCGCCAAGACTGGAGTGCAGTGGCCGCTTCCGGCCACTGCAGCCTCGCCTGCTGGTCTCTGGCGATCCTTCCGCCTCAGCCTTCCGAGTAGCTGGAATTACAGGCATGTGCTACCACGCCCAGCTGATTTTTTGATTTATTGTAGAGATGAGGTCTCGCTGCCCAGGTGGGTCTCGAACCCGCGGGCTCAGGCAATCCACTCACCTCAGCCTCCCAAAGGCGCGGGATTACAGGCTGAGCCACTGAGCCCGGCTCCATCTAATTCTTGTTCACAGTTCTCGGCTTCATCCATATCTGCTCAAGTGCCCCCATCCCATGCCACAGGGTCCCAGGCCTTCCCCATCAGGGACACTGCCTTAGCATAACAGAATGAGGTCTCGCTGTAATTGACATTGCCACTCTATAGCCTTCCTAGTCAGGTCAGGTCCTGGGCTTGCTCCTCCACTACCTGTGTCTCGCAGCTACAAGAGATATGCGTTTCTTCAAAATTGTCAAAGAAGCTTTCTGATTTTCTACTGGTATCTTAAGTTTGGAACTCAAGGCTCTGTATTTGTCTTTATTCCCCCTGTATTCTCACAGAAGCAGTCTGAGCAGCCAAATGACACCACAGTTTTAGTAATCATCACTGTCATAGAGGTTAAGTGATGGAGATTGATCTTTCAATGCTGTGAGCTACACTGGCACTCCATCTCATGCCATTATTAATGGTTATTTGAGTAATGGTGATGCCACTCCATGCTATAGAATACCATTGTTTCGTTTGCCTTGACAAGTAGGTTATACAGGTAAACATCAGATATGTAATACTGTTCCAGAAAATCATTTCAAGGGTCTCCTTTCTGAAACTACTTCCAATCCCTATACCTTTATCAATCAGGGTTCTAGGGAGAAAAAGATAGCACAGAAATAGAATCTTAAAAAGAGGACTATTGTAAAAAATTAGAGCTGGGTACGGCGGTTTGTTCCTGTAGTTCCCAACTACTTGGGAGGTTGAGGCAGGTGAATTGTTTGAGCCTAGGAGTTTGAGGTTTTGGTGCAGTATGGCTGGGCCTGTAAATAGCACTGCACTCCAACCTGGGCAATATAGAGAGACCCTCAACTCCAATAAGTGGAGTTAATGGAAACAACAAAGAATAGTAAGGCATCCTGAGGTTAGCAATTGTGGAAAGTCATTATCATCCTTGCTCTTAAAGGACAAACATAAGGAGAGCTCATTCTGCAAGAGCTATACCGCTGTACAACAGAATCAGCCAAGCATTGTGGCCTTTCCTGCTCCTAACACTAGGCTATATGAGCTACAAGCAAACTTTAGGCACCCTTTGAACATTCTCCCTATTATAATGTAGGAAAACCGATAAGGAACCGTGTAAGATTATTTGTAACTGTTATCTTTTTTTAGCCATTGAACTTGCAAACAGAACCAAGTTCTAAGTTAAGTATAGAACATTTACCAATTCTCCTGGAAACCTTAACGCTACCCTGAAGATAAAGGTTAACAGAAACAGCTTCTTAACATATCTGGTGATCAAGTCAAGCGGAATAAAAAGGAGGTGTGCACTGCCTTCCCCACCTCTTCCTTTGAAGCTCTCAGGGTAGTGTGAGGCTTCGATGCTGATTCTGAGTGAGATACATGTTCTAGTGCCACCTGGGACAAAATATAAGCATCACCCTATACCTGGAAGGCATGGGTTTTACCCCAACAGACAGGTGGCCCTAGTAACAGAGGGATAGTTTAATAATAAGTATTTAAAAATCCAAATCATAATTGTGGCAATGTCTCACAACACTAATTGCTTTATATTTAACAGATCTATACAGTAGAAAACTCACTGTATTTTGCAACTAGTTTATGCTGGAAGATTGATCGGGATATAGTATATTGCCTAAGCCTGAATATTCCACAGACAAACATTTTTGTCCTTATGCCCTGTATTATCACACTTGAAGGTTTAATTAGCCATTTTCTCTTGACCAATAAATTGTGAACCTTAACTATATAGAATACAAAGAATTTTGTGTCCCTGATTTTTTAAAATTTAGCCCTGGCTAAAGTTAGAGTTGAAACTAGAGGGCATAGATTACAATTTTGCTGAAGAATTTCGAAAGGAAAAAAAAAAATCAGCAAACCATTATAGTTTGTTATATAGATAAGAGTAAAAGCTGAAAAATATTTACATGTCAGATATCGTGAATACACTAAGAATATATGACAATTAGGTTGGATTGAAGGACCCATCAAACCATATTTATTCTTACTCCATACCTCATCATAAAATTGGCTGGTTTGTAAGAAACTCCTCTGTTAGCTACAGTGGTTTATTATTACATAAACTTCAACTTTGAAATTATGTGCTTAATTGTTTGGGATGTAAAATTAAATTTACTCACCGTATGTTTAAGTAGATTGAATGTGAATTTCTGTGCCAACCAACCCACTTCACAGATCTTGTTAAAATGAACTCAGCCGGGCTCGGTGGCTCAGCCTGTAATCCCGCGCCTTTAGGGGGCTGAGGTGAGTGAATTGCCTGAGCTCGCGGGTTCGAGACCCACCTGGGCAGCGAGACCTCATCTCTACAATAAATAAAAAAATCAGTCAGGCGTGGTAGCGCATGCCTCTAATTCCGGCTATGCCTGTAATTCCGGCTACTCAGAAGACTGAGGCAGAAGGATCGCCGGAGCCCAGCAGGCGAGGCTGCAGTGGCCGGGAGCGGCCACTGCACTCCAGTCTGGGCGACTGAGTAAGACTCCAACTCAAAAATAAATAAATAAATAAAATAAAATAAAATAAAATAAAATAAAATAAACTCAATCACTATTATTAAAAAATACTTCAGATTCTTTCGGAATTAGTATAAAGCAAATGTTTTCCTCTTTGCATCAATTGTGGTACAAGTAAAATAGTGGTTAGAGCAGACACATTTTTTAGCTACCACCTAGAATCTCGACTATTTCCGTGTTATCTGCCTCTGGGTTGATGGGCAAAGCATATGGATTTGCCATTACTGGCAACATAAAATATCTGCACTCCAGGGTCTTGTTGAAGCCTATGGCCTCAAACTCTTTATTGCCTGATTCATTTTAAATGTTGTGTCTCATGAATAGCATGCTTAAAGGATTATCAGGATATCTATCTTTGTCTCAAACTGGGCATTCAATTTCTACTTTATGAAGGCCCAAGAGATACATTTTCCTGAAGTATCAGCATCAGGAAAAGATGTGCCTCTTTCTTGATTAATTGTTCTTCTTGATCTAAAAAATGCTATAAAATCCTCTGTCTTGGCCCATTTGTGGCATTGTTCTGGTTTCCTATTTTCTTTCTTTGACATCACATTGGTTTCCTCATTTATTTTTATCTGTTGTTATACTAGGTATTTTCTATATGCTGCCTCAAATTCTCTGTGGAACAAGAGATATTAAAGTAAGAATAAATGCACTTCAGACCAGAGAAAGGATCAGTGCTTATAGGGTCAGTGGAAATACAAGAATAACAACAAACGAATCTATGGCAGTAAACAAGTACTAAGATACCAATAGAACATTTGAAGAGATTTTGAGTCATTGAAGCCAAAAGTATGTGCCCACCAAAACAAGTGCCAAGAAGCTTTGAAAGAAGGAACTGTTCTTTGACAATTTTTTCAGTGCAGCAAACACATAGGCTTTGTCCATGGAGCATGTAAGTCTAGGCTGGCTTATGCTCCCCAAATAAGTGCCCTTTGTGTGTGGAGCACAAGAAAATACGTATATTCCCTGTCCTGATAAGGTGTGATTTTCATTTCTGTATTATACAATTGATTGCAATTATCAACAATCAACGGTGTATGTCCCAAGAATAGAATAGAATTGAATATTCAAATATGCCAACATCTGCAACTTGCTCTTTTGCGATTTTTCAGTCACTTTGGCTGAGTGTTAGTTATCTGGTTTTCCTGTTCAAAACCTCTGCTGGGCTCTAGAAATAACTTTGCCAGTATACATAACGCTGGCAATTTAATTTCTACCTTCAGAGCAAGCCTGGAACTAAACCTGCAAAACAGCTTGTGAAATATCAGCCAAATGACTTCCCCGAACTGTGCCATAGACGATGCACACTGCTAAGTATCTTAAAACCGCTTATATTTGATAACCCTCTTTTCAATCCCGTAAAATGCTTTATAAACACTTTCCTGGGTGTCAGATGCCAAACCTCATCCTCTTCAAGCTGCAGATAAGGACGCTGACATGTTGCCAAATAGATGTCTTGTCCCAGATCACATACGGAGGGAGTGGCAGAGCCAGACCCAGACCCAGGAGACGGCCCTGGACTCTTTTCAGCATCCCCGACCCCATTCAAGGCGCGACGCCCTGGGCGAGACACGGCGTGCGCCCAGCAGGGCTAAAGGCCGTGGGGTCGTCCTGGGAAGTCGGGCTTCCAGAAACGTCTCCGTGAGGCGGAGAGGAAGACAGGTTGCGCAGGTGTGTGCAGGGCAGCCCCGAACTGGCAGCCCCGGGAGCGGTTTGCAAAACAGGCGGGTGTGCCGCGACGGAGTGGGTCTGGCACTCCCCGGTCTCCGTGCCCGCGCCGCCACCGCCCTCGCGCCCACCCTCTTCCTCCACCCGTCACCCCCAGGCTTACCTGACGACTCCGCGCACCGCTGAGCCCAGGCGCGTCGGCCCACGAGGCCGTCCCGGTGTCCCTTGTCCCCGGGAGGGGGCGGGAGCGCCTAGGCCCGGCAGGGACGCGACGGCGAAGGTGTCGTGTCCTCTCCGGGCCTCAGGGCGGCGCTCGGGCCCCGCGTCCGGCGCGCTCGGGCGGGCCGCCGGGCGCCGACCCACGCCGGCCTGGAGCGCGTCTCCCGGTGACGCAGCCCGGGTGGGGAACGTGCTGCTGCGGCGGCGGCGGCGGCGACCGTACGCTCCTCCGCCGCCTGCGACGGGACGCGCGGGGAGGGCGGCGGCGGCGGCGTGAGACTCGAGCGGCCGGCCGGCCGGCGCGGGGGCGAGGGGCACGCAGGCGCCGTCGAGGCAGCGGGTCCGGACTGCGCGCCCCGCGGAGAGCGGGGCCGCCCGCCTCAGGTGCCCGGGCCGCCCTGGGCCGCGGCGGGCGGGCGGGGAGGAGGAAGGGCCGCGGCGCGCCGGGAGGCGGGGGCTGGGCTGCTGGGGTCGTCGCCCGCGACGCGACCCGCCCTCGCTCGGCCCCTCGTGCAGGCGGCGCTGCGGGCCGAGGCTCCATGTTGGGAAGCGGCGCCGCGCGTCCTCGTTAGCGGGAAGCGGGGCGCCGCGGGCAGGGCCGGCGGGGGCCGGGCCCGAGCGAAGATGGAGGCCCCGCTGCGGCCTGGCGCGGACATCCTGAGGCGGAACCCGCAGCAGGACTACGAGCTCGTGCAGAGGGTCGGCAGCGGCACCTACGGGGACGTCTACAAGGTGAGGCGGGCCCTTGGCCGCGCCCGGGACGGGGCCCCTGCCTGGCGAGACCCGGGCGGGGAGGATGCTTTGTGGCGGCCTCCCGGGGAGGGGAGGGGGCGGGAGGCCAGGGTCCGTTCCTGCGCCCCAGGGCCCCCGCGGTTCGTCCGTCGCTGGTTCTCGGCGCCCCCGACGGGCGCCCCCCGCCCCCCCACCCCCCGCGGCACAACCCCGGCGGTGCTTTTTTGTGGCATCCAGGCTTTTGGAGGCTTCTTTAAGTTTGCATCTGCTTGTGAAAAGACGCCGAAGGGGGCTCCGGCGTTAGCTGGGAAACCTGCTTGGTGGAAGGCGTGCAGAAAGAATGTTGACATTACGACGTTTGCATTTTTAAAAAATCGTTTTAATGGATGATCTTGACCTTAAAAAGACGTTTGAAACCCTGGCTCTGAACTTTTAACTGGGAGCGGTCTAATATTGGGTCCGAGTGACGTGTGGACAGACGGTATCCCATGAAGAAAGATGCTTTTCCTGGCAAAAGTTTGATCATTTGAATTCGGTCGGTGGCAGCAATAGGATATTTATTTGCTGGGTTTTGGTTTTTTCCCCTCCTGGAGCGGTTTCTGTCTTTGAGATGTATGACACCCCATAGCCACGAGTGGGTAAGAGCGGCTGTCTTTGTGTTGTGCTCTTTTGTGTCACTTAAGACAACGATGAGGGCGAGTTACTTTTGATAGTGGAGAAGCAGACCCAATCCCCTAAATCCATTGAGTTCTTGAAGAGTGCAGAGAAAGAGATTGTTTGATGTTGCCTCATGCTTTTTATTTTCTTTTTCAAAAAGGAAGGGTGAATGCAACTCATGGGGTATTAAGGGAAAGTGGCTTGCTGTTTGCAGCAGCCACATTGTTTATTGGATTGGATCATGATACATAGATCTTATTGTTCCAAACAACAATCCTGCATGTAGCCGAAATCGCCTTGTGTCGTACGGGTGATTAACCAGTGAACTCCTCTGGGGTACTGTTATTGTTTTGCACAGGTGATAACATGTTAGGAAAACATCCCTGCTTCCTACTTACTTGCCTTTAATTTCCTCTCCATGAATGGTAGTAATTCAAGGCGGAGTGAAGTTAGGTCTAGCACTGTTTGATTCTCCTGAGGTGAATTGTAATGGTTAGGCTTTTTATTCCTTAAACAAGCATCGAGTCTCCAGCATAAGCACTGCTCTCCTGAATACCGTTGAATTCGAAGTGGATAATTGCAACAGGATTCTCGTCTTCTTTATGTAAAATTAGAGATTTTTCTGTGTGTCACATTGTTTATCCATGGACTAGCCATGTTGTAGAATGCTGTTTTAAAAATGGAAATTCCTGTTTGCTTTCTCAATCCCATTCTTTAGTCATCTTTGTCTTATGATTCACTGAGTATCAGATTAGTTCCATTTAGTTCATGTTAATTATTCAATAGTTTAAATTCTAGTTCTTGTATATCTTCTCTTCTCCCTACTACAAGAAAAAATTAATATTATTCCCACAAAGAGCTTAAGACTTCTGTCTTTTTCTTTGTAGATGTAGCAACTCAAGCAGATATCTGGAGCAGGATTTTATTCATGCCAGGGAAAGCAAAGGTTATGATAAAGGGCAGCTAATGCCTGCCTTTTACCCTACTGTCTTCCTCTCCCAGTCCACAGCTCCTAAGCTGAGGATCGAAGGATCCTGTTTACCACATTCCACCTTCTGCACAGGTCCCGTACTCTCACAGTGCTGCTCCCTGGTACGTACGTGTACATTCATTGCACACCAGGCCAGCCTCTATTTCCTAAGCCCTCTTAGAACATTCGTGGCTCCTTGTCTTTTGTTTTCCTTTGTTCGAATTACTTGGAATCACCTCTCCGCTTCCACATGTTGCTCTAATACTTGTCCTTGAACCGTACTCAGATGTTCCTCCCTCTCGTTTCTCCAACCTCACCTACTTACTCTCCTCCTTTAGTCTTTCTGTTCTAGTCATATAGACCTGCTTCCTGTTCCTTAAACATGGTAAGTATCTCTGCATCTTTGGGTCTACACATTGTTCTTGCCATTTCCTCTCCTCAGTTTCCCCTGACAACTATAGGACTTGCTTCCTTCCTCCTTTCTTTAACCCTCTCCATCATTTTTCCTGCATTTTTTTTTCTTCATACTTACTTTTTCTTGCTTATTATCTGTCTCAGTCTACTAAAATACTCCATGAGGGCAGGGATTTTTATCTGTTTTGTTCATTGTTCTATCTCTAATAGCGCCTAGAATTATACCTGGCACAGAGCCAGTACTTTCTAAAAATTTGATGAATGAGTGAATGACTATCAGTGATTCTGTCACTGAGTTCTCTTAGCACATGCTTTGACGTCAAAACACTTAAATTAACATTTAATACTCTGTGTTCCTGTAATGCCTTTCAGCGATACCCTGCTTATGTATTTTTATTATAAATTTCAATTATTTGTCTGGGAAAAGATTTCTGAAAAACTATTTCATAGCACATCCATTATCAGTAATGTCAGTCCTGTAGAATTATGTCAGTTTATATTTACTCCTTACCATTAAGGAGTAAATATACATTACTGCTCCTTTACATTTTTATTTTTACATAATGTAAAAATACATTGAAAACACATAGCATTCAGATTCTAGCGCTGGATTTCTTAAGCTCTGGCAATTAGAGTAATTTACTATTTATCACTGTATGCCTGATGGGCTGAAAATCCTAGGTAGTTTTAGAAGAATTTTCAATCCACGATATAAACTTGTAAAATAACTGCAGTGAAGAATTATGAAGGTAAATTAGTCACTGTTCTACTCAGATATCATCCACACTTTTTTTATACCTGATGGATTTTTTGAAGCCGGAGCAATTTGAAAAGGACTGTAGCTTTGAGATTCTTTGTGAACTATTTTTATATTCCTCAAAACCACAGGTCCCCTCTGAAGCTTCAGTCTTTCCTGAGAATCCCCAGGAGGCTCAGTCTTCAACTGGCTGTTCCCTGGTTGGAAGAAGAGAAATAGAAAGATTCTTTTAGATAAATGGGGTGAATCATTGAGGGCGAGAGCAGGAAATGATACAGGGGAAAGAAACACAAAAGAGAAAAGGAATGTAGTAGATGGTGGATGAAGGATTAAAATGTCAACTGGGCAAATTTTATTTATAATTACTGTAGAAATTTAAGTCTGCTAAGAGGAACGGGAAATCTGGAGATTTTGTGTCTACTGTGTTCTGATCTCAGTGATCTAGAACAATTGTAGTATCATGATACAGTTCACCATCAACAGTTCAAGCCTTCTGGGCAGTCTGTATCCAAATAGTTATATCAGAATTGTTTCCCACCTTGATTCCAGACAAGTTCTAGGATTTTTGTTGTTGTTTTTTACCTTTCATAGAATACAGATTTAGAGTGGGCAATCACATGGTTTTTTTTTCTTCTAATCTTTATTGCTTTTTTTGATGGATTATAGAAGTATGACATGTTTCGTTCCAGAAGGACAGGAACAGATGCTCCTTGCACATCTCTGTACTGTAACAGACAGATGCTCAGTAAATATTTGTTGAATAACATTGGTTGTAGAAAATTATCCAGAGATAAACACTGTTAATATTTATTTTGTTTGTTTCAGACTTTTTTCTAAATGTTTTAAAACCAATATGGTTTTTTTTTTTTTTTGAGTTGGAGTCTCGCTCCGTCGCCCAGACTGGAGTGCAGTGGCTGCTCCCGGCCACCGCAGCCTCGACCTGCTGGGCTCTGGTGATCCTTCCGCTCAGCCTTCCGAGTAGCCGGAACTACAGGCGTGCGCTACCATGCCTGGCTAATATTTGATTTATTGTAGAGATGAGTTCTTGCCACGTTGCCCAGGTGGGTCTCGAACCTGCAGGCTCAGGCAATCCACTCACCTCAGCCTCCCAAAGGCGCGGGATTACAGGCTGAGCCACCAAGCCCAGCTAAAACCAATATGTTTTTAAAATGGCTTTTTAATTTATTATTAGAATGATGTAGCTCTTTTTTTCTACTTTACTAGAATGACCAGCATTTTCCTTAGTCATTAAATATTCTTCAAAAATACTATTTTTAAAGGATCCATTGACTGAACCTTCATTTAGTTAATCATTCTAAATTTCATACTTGTTATTTCTATTAAAAGTTTTTGCAATTTTAAATGATGTTACAATTTGTGTAGAAATCTTTGTCATATAGTCTTATCACTAACATGGTTCCTCTGGATACTAGATAGACTAGGTATGATATGGTGAATCCCTCTTTTGTATTACCCTCCCTTTCTTTCCTTCTGGCTAAGAATCACAATTGTGGAATGGCTTTAGGACTTTAAAATGTATTCCAGGATTCCATTGTATAGAGACAAAGCTTGATACATCACAACACTTCTATAAGCATTCAATCATTAAAGAAATATATATATATATATATTTTCGAGTTATGGGGTACATATGAGGATTTACTACATAAGTAAATTGTGTGCAGATGAAGTTTGTGCTTCTAGTGGACCCTTTTTCCCACTGATAGTAGACCTGGTACCCGTTGTGTGGCTGTGTGTACCTTATCCCTCCTTTCTCTCTCCTTCCTGTGGCAGTGTCCAGTATCTGTTGTTCCTACCTTTTTGCTCGTGTGACAGTGATCAGGGCCTGTTTTGCTCGTGTGACAGTGATCAGGGCCTGTTTATGAATGAGAACATGCGGTTTTCAGTTTTTTGTTTCTGTGATAGTTCACTTAGTATCATGGTCTCCAACTGCATCCATGTGGCTGCACAGGATATGATTTTGTTCTTCCTTATGGCTGCATAATATTCTATTTTGTTTATGTACTACATTTTCATTAAAGAAATACTTTTGAGTGCTGGCTGTGTGTTAGGGTATGGGGATGGAGGCATGAGAAAGACAAAGTACATTATCAATAAGGAACATAGAGCGGGTTGCGGTGGCTCACGCCTATAATCCCAGCCCTTTGGGAGGCCGAGGCATGAGGATTGCTTAAGCCCAGGAGTTTGGGACCAGCCTGGGCAACACAGCAAAACCTTGTCTCTACAAAAAAGTCAAAAAGTTAGCCAGGCATGGTGGCGCGTGCTGGTAGTCTTAGCTACTCGAGAAACCGAGGCTCTGAAGGATCACCTGAGCCTAGGACACTTGGTAGTCAGTAGGGGAAAATGGGTAATTGATGACATTTAGAATTTCTGTCTCTGGTGACTATATTAATACTCTCAACAGAGTTATGAAATGCCAAACTTGTGGGGTCTGGATTTTGTATTTGGTTTTGGACATAAGGTGTTGCATGGGTGGATTGTCTAGTAGGTAGTAGGAACTGCATCTCTGGCCTTGAGAGTTCTAGACTGGGGATACAGGTTTGGGAGTCATCATCAATTTATGGGGTGGCACCTGTGAAATTTAGGTGAGGTCACCAAAGAGTTAAGGAAAGCAGTCTTAGAGGGATGGCAGAAGAAAATGATATATTGAAGATGTTTGAGAAGAAACAGAGAGGTATGAGGAAGTTCTTTTCATAGAAACCAAAAGTTTCAAGAACTCATCTCTATTGTCTGCCTGCGTTCTTGTTCTTGTTTGCTCTAACTGCAATGAGGAAAATGGGTTGATCTTCCAAAAAAATGTAAGTGTGAAGTTTTGTGTCATTCCCCATTTATTTCTCCTGTCTTAGAATAAAGTCTTGGAATAGCATGCCTGTTAAGGACCTGTTTATCCCAAATCTCTATCAATACTGAACTTCTTTCAATTATTTTTATGTGCTCCATACTCTGTCCTTCGGGTTTTTGCAAATCATATTTCCTTTTCCTGGAACATTCTTCCTTCCATCTTGTCTTCTATTCCTTGGGTTTCTGTTTAAACATTGTGTTTCCTGAGAGGCCTTTCCTGTTCCTTAGAGTAGGATAATATCTATCTGCTATATTTTGTATATCTCTGCGAACAGTTCTTATTATGTTACTCATCATTTATCCCTCACCATTTTTGCTTGTCAGTCTTCCTGCTAGACTCAAACCACATGAGAACGGGGACCTTGTGTTTACTACTGGAACAGCTAGCCTAGCATAGTGCCTAGCACATAGTATGTGCCCAATAAACATGTCTTGAAGGAGTGAGCAACATAGGGGTCATGCAAGTAAGGAGCTGAAAATGTTCATTAAGAGCAGGAAAGAGTTGAGTTGTGAGTCATAAGTGAGGATAGAGGAAATGTAGACTGCTCTTTGAAGCAGCTTAGCTATGAAGGGAAGAAAAAATGCAAATAAATGTTTCTTTTCTTGTTTCTGGTCTTTTTATTTCATTGAGACTGAGTGATTATAGCATCCAGTTATCATTCTTGAAGTTTGTCTTACCACTTGTATCACCCAAGTGACCAAAAGAATTGCTGAGTGCAGAGAAGAACTTCCACAGAGTAAGTAATCAAGACAAAGAATTTGGGAGGAATTGAGAATTTAGAAAGGAGATAGATAAAAGGCAAAAACATAGGTTGAGATGGTTAAGGACAAGAGTAGGATAAGCATGCTATTCCAAGACTTTTTTTTTGTTTTTGTTTTTGTTTTTGTTTTCTTTTTTTTTTTGAGTTGGAGTCTCACTCTGTCGCCCAGACTGGAGTGCAGTGGCCGCTCCCGTCCACCGCAGCCTTGACCTGCTGGGCTCCGGCATTCCTTCTGCCTCAGCCTTCCAAGTAGCTGGAACTACAGGCGTGCACTACCATGCCCGGCTAATTTTTTTGATTTATTGTAGAGATGAGGTCTCGCCAAGTTGCCCAGGCGGGTCTCGAACCCGCGGGCTCAGGCAATCCACTCACCTCAGCCTCCCAAAGGCGCGGGATTATAGGCTGAGCCACCGAACCCGGCTCATTGTGGTTTTTTAATTAAGTTTGGCAGTTGGGTATAGCTTACCAAGTCTTACAACACTTTGAAAGCATGATTTTTATAAGCATGTGTCTTCTCTCTACCAGTGTTCTCTAGTCTTTAAGTGCTAGAAAAGTCAGATGCCTAAAAACCTGAAGGTGATAGAAAACGGATGTATAGAGAGTTTGTTATTTCTCTGAATTTGATATCAAAATAGCATTCACTTCCTTATTTTTTAATAGTAACACAGTTGATCTGTGTGGATATACTATCCTTTCTGTGTCCTGGTAGTTTGACATTATGAGAGACTATTGGTTCTATATTAGGGTGAGAGAGACTGAAGAGCTTGGGAAAATAGACTTGACAGTAGAAAACAAGAGATGAAAGATTATCCTTCAAAAATCTTACTTTAAAGTACATTTTTTAAAATTAGTGGATATCTTACTGAAAGGTATTTAAATAGATGCTGTGTTAAATATATTATAAGGATTAGAGTTACTGTATGGATATTTAGTATTTTATAAGTCAAAATCTTACTGCTTGCTGGTATTTACTTTTCTTTCTGTCCAGAAGTAGGTTTATTTTTATTCTAAAAAAGAGAATATAGTTCTGATGGCAAGTGTGAAGCTCTGGAACATAGATGGGAGCAGATTTTTTTTTTTTTTTTTTGAGTTGGAGTCTCACTCTGTTGCCTATGCTGGAGTGCAGTGGCACATCATGGCCATCCCAGCATCAACCTGCTGGGCTCCAGAGATCCTTCCACCTCACCCTTCCAAGTACCCAGAACTACAGGCGTGCACTACCATGCCTGGCTAATTTTTGATTTATTGTAGAGATGAGATCTCGCCAAGTTGCCCAGGCTGATCTCGAACCTGTTGGCTCAGGCATTCCACTCACCTCGGCCTCCCGAAGTGCTAGGATTACAGGCTGAGCCACCAAGCCTGGACAAGGGAGCAGATTATTTTGAAACTTCTTTCTTTGTTCATAGAAATGTTGAAAGAACTATGAATGAAGTCTTTAAAGCTTTCAACTTGGTGAAGATAGACGTAAAATAGTGCTATCATTAGTGCAGGTATATAAGTTCTAGTTCCAAAATTGACTTATGGCTACAGCTACAACCTGGGGCTTTTAATACATCTAACAGCATTTTTACTTTGATCATCATTTCTAGTGTTTTTGATGAAGACAAACAGGATAGAATGCAGATTGACTGATTTCTTTTTATTAGTTTTGTTTTCAACCATAAAAAGGTTTCACTTCTAAACTTTAAACTGTGGTTTCAGACCAAGAACACAGGAAGAGAAACATGAAGCCTATTAACAAATGATACTTGTGTTTTCAAGGCTTCTTTGTCAGTTTGAGAACTTAGTCTAAGATCTGATAAATTGGAGCAGGCACTTTCACTTGGCAGTATTGGACTATTTTGAGTATTTGTATGTGCTAGAGTATTACTAGAAGGCTATTGCTTTCCAGTTATGTGAAGTACTAGTCAAGTTAGAGAGAGTAGATGGCCATCTGAAAAGGGCAAGATGAATTTAGGCCTAATGTAACTTTATTTCTGTTAAATATTATAATCTCCCCCTGAGATTTTGAAACGATATGGGAAGTCAGACTGATAGTCAGGTCTATCCTTGGAGGTGTTTGGGACCATGAGTCATACTAACCCCCACCTTCCAACATTTTTATGAAAATGAAATCAGATTAAAGTGACTAAGAATGACTAATGTTCGTGTAACCCTCTCATGATCAGTATATTAGTTGTTTCTCAAAACAGTCCATTAATAGTTGGGACAGATGTCATCCCTATTTTACTCAAGAAAAAACTAGCTGTTGCCCTAGATCTTACTGTTGGTGAAGGGCAATATAAGAATTTGAATCCAGAACTTTTGATTCCATAATCGCTGCTCTTCCATTATTCTAAGATGCCCCAGGATGGTGTCTTTAAATTCACGACTATACACACGAACCTTAACACATGGCTTAGCACATTCTAAGCTCTGTACAAGTTATGTTCAGATGAGGTTTGGCAGCCTTATCCTCTGCTGAGAAATGAGGGATTCATGGGCTGATGTGAATACGCATATAAACTTCGGGTCTCAGCACCCACTTTCAGAGGCCCTTCCTGGTTCCCCCTTGGTCATTGCTCTTACCCTCCTGTTTTCCAGTTGGAGCCCAGACTTGATTTGCCTTTACTGTCAAGATGTCTTTGCTGATAACCACCTTGCAATGCAAATAACTAAAAGCAGAAACTGACACTCTTCCTGCGGTGCCTTCTCTTGCCCTCATTTTGTTAGAACTTTAGATTTAAGATTGATACTTAGGTGAACTGAGTTCTATAGACTAGGTTCTGTAATGCCATCATAAATTAAAATAATTATATTGTAATATGTGGTAGAGATGCTTGGGTCTTTTACCAGTTTTTTTTTTCCAGGAATTACTTTCCTGTTATTCTTTCTGCAGTCACATAGATCTATGGGTAGAACTCACCTGCCTAGATTTGCCTTTCCATTTCTTGCCTCAGCCTAGATAACCTTCTTATTCCTACCTTTTTATTTTCAAGATACATTTTAAGTAATAGATGTTCATTTTAGAAAACTATATAGGAATGAATGAAAAATTACTTGTGTCGCCTTATTACGAGATAAGCATTGTTGTATATCTCATTCCAGACTTTTAAAAATTCATGCTAAGAACATATACATAAATCTTATATATGTGTGTGTATATGTATATATATATATGCATATAATCATATGTTATACATAATATTGATATATATTTGAGAATGTCTTTAAATTTAGCAACTTATAACAACTCTTTGTCAGTATTATTTCCTTGTAGAGTTGTATAATTTTTAATCCATTATATACAAACATGTTAGCAGATTATATCCAGTATTTCCTTATTGTAAATAATACTGTGATCAGTATCCTTCAACAAATTATTTTCACACACCCTTAATTATTTCTTCCAATAAATCTCTAGGATTAAATTTTCTAAGTTGTTTGAAGATTTTAGTGAATTTTGATCAATCGTTCTCCAAAAAAGTTGCACCCGTCAACAGTTACGTCTTCCCTACACCAAAACTGAAGTTCTCTCTTCCCTTTCCTTTGTCATCAAGTCCTCCAGATAATTAGTCAGTTTAAGTAATCCTCTGTAAAAAAAATGTTTTAAATAAAATCAGTCTTATTAGGAAAGGGTTGGGAGAAGCCTTTTCAGAGACAGATGAGTATCCTCTCAGTCTGGGCAGAAGGTTTAGTGTGACCTGAGATAGAAGTCACGTGAGTAGATTTGGAGTCACCCTGAGGGGAAGGGGAAGGCTTCAGACTCTGAATTAGTCTGCCTTGTATGGGGAAGATGTGCAGTGCAGCTTCCTACCATGGGAGAGAGAGCAGCTGTCCAGGCCTATATACGTGTGTGGAAATCAGCTTGGAGGTAACTGGCTCCACAAAAATTAAGGAGGTTGGGAGCTGACAGGGAAACTGGCTGGCATGCAGCACATGTATCCCCTGTCCCATCCTTTACAAATGGTAATTTAACTTTTTATTTAAATAATAAGGATATTCTGTGTTTGGAAGCAGTTGGTTCCATTTTTGGACAGTTTTAGTTGCTAATCCTTCTTGTATGGATCTAAAATCTGCCCACTGAAATTCAGACAAGATGGGTGTGGATATTTTATGTAGCTTTGTAATTCATTGCTGTCACCCTACCAGTACTAATCTTGTACCTAAAATACTTAAGAGGCTTAAGAGGTGCTTGATGAGTAAATGGTAAATTAATAGATGATTCATCCTTATTTTAACTCTTCAAATGGAGGATATAAGTGGTTTCCAAACCCTTACTATATTTTGTTCACATAAATATGACAATCTTACTGGAAGTGTTTTCCTTGAAATTTACATAAGAACTTATTTAGTATTTATATTATATTGCATTATACATAACATAGTGGCTATAGCCTCCCTTTCTACCAAAAGGACTGATAATAAAAGTAAAATGAAGCATTTTATTTTGCTTTTGTCAGAGGATAAAGTATTGCATTCTGTTTTGGATAGAACACTTTCAACATTTATTTTTAAATTTTAAAAATATCATAACTTTTTAGAAACTTGAAAAAAAGAAATGGCATCGGTATTGTCATGAATGTAATGTTATAACTACTGTTTTTGTGTGTGAACATCAAACTTTGAGCACAAAGTCAAAGTAAATAGTAACTAGACTGTTAGGAAGGGTCTAGAATTTGTGTGGCATGTCATGCTAAAGAAATTAGTGTGTTTCATCCATACGTAGAAAGTAGCTTTTATATTTTTTCTGAACAGGGTTAAAATTAGAATTTAGGTCTCCTGACTTTCATCAAGACTCAATAATACTTATTGAATTACGTATGAATTTAGGTATCTGAAGTTTGTCATATAACAGGAGGAATAGACCAAGTAATGCTATCTCACAGATCAAAACTAGGAACGCTGAGATGAAATTATAGGAAAGTATATTTTGCTTATCATAGAAAAGTCTACAGTTATCCTAAAAATGAATGTATTTGGTTAACCAAATGACTGCCATAGACTAAGTAGAAAAGATTTGCTCTTTAAAAGAGAGTTTGGATTGGATAATTTCCAAAAGTTTCTGCATACTGGAATTCTAGAAAACAGTGTCTCTGTAATAGTTTTATTTTTGTCTATTTTTACTATTACCTAAGTGTTGGTAATTTTTTAGGATTCTGCTCTTCTTCTAAATCTACATATTCTGAGTAATCATATCCACCTCCCTGTATTCAGCATTATTGATGATGACCAAATCTCTCTCCAATCCAGATTAGCCCTTGAGCTTCAGGAGCTGTGTATTAAGCAGCTAATGAAAATCAGTAGATTTTCCATAAGAAGTTAACATTTAAATATGTCCAAAACTGAGCCCCTCATCTGTACCCCCTCACTGCCTGCCTCTTCTCCCCATAAAATGTGTGCTTCCTCCTATGTTTGTCATCTCAGTAAATGGGACCATTGTCCACTCGGTTTTGCAATCCAGAAACTGGGGATTTTCCTTGACTTGCTATTTTTTTTTTTACATCTCACAGCTTACCAATTCCTAATGGAGACAAGCTTGGACTACAGTATAGCAGTGGAGATAGAGGGAAATGTATGAATGTCAAGATTTGCTAATATATCAGATATAAAGGAAAGAAATGAAGAATGACCTTGAGTTTGAGTCTTAACCAATGGGTAGATGCAATAAATTTAATTTAGATTGGGAAGATGTGGGGATGAATGAGTTTTTGGAGCAGGGATAATTGAGTGTTCTATGTTAGGTAGACATGTTAAGGTTGAGATGCCTGTCCAGTTTCTATGGCTTTTGTAGTCTGGAGCTGAGTGAGTAGACATCTGGCCTGGAAACAGGTGGTTGTTAAAGCCATGGACTACAGAAGAGAATATTAGATAAGACAAATGCAGTTCCATGATCAGTTAGGATAGGTGAGAGAAGAGGAGGGAACAAAGAAGCTGAATGAGGCATTACTGAAAATTTGGAGAGAATAGTGAAATAGTTCTTTATGAAGAGTAGAGAAGTTGTAGTTTGAAATTTCTGTTACGATTTGAAAATAAGGCCAGTTAGCTTGATTTTGCAGAGTCCCCCCCCCCCTGCCCAATAACATTTAGTTATTTGACACCAGTTATGGAATTAGTAGATAATTGGGTTTAGTCAGGATTAGGATTTTGCCAGCCAGGCTAGTGTGATAGACGGAAAGAGGGGAGAGGATGTTAAGGATACTTGCAAGGGAGTGATATACTGTGGAACCCTGATAGTTAAGGGAAGACGTTTGGAATTGAAAGAAGTAATTGGTGGTCATGGAGGGATGCATTGGTGGCTTGATGGGGTGGAAGAATCATTGGACTGGGAAGACTAGAATAAATGAGCTGAAAGGATAGAAGGTAATGGTCAGGTAGGAAGTACAGTGTTTCAAATTAAAGTACAGATAGGCCCGAGAATGAGAAGTCAGAGAGTAGATCTGGATATTGAAGTCACCAAGGATGGTAACAAGAAGGGAAAGAGAGGAAAGTGAGCCCAGGGGTCATAGAGTCTTAAAAGAACAAGGGAGGATGACCAAGAAGTTAGTATATAATGGTTACAAGAAAATGGGACTGATACATTCTGTCCTGAGCTTCAAATGACTCTTACCTCTCACCATCATCTCTTGACATCCTTATGTTCCCTCATTAAAGACAGTTTTACTTCTTAAATTGCCTGTTTTCTTCTGTCCTTACACCTTTGCCTAGAATTCTGCCATCCATAATCCCTTACCTTCCCACCCTTCAACTCCCAGTAAAGTCTTTCATTTAGTCTGTTTAAATTTACTTTTTCCTGGAAGCTAATTATCTAGTACGCTTGACTGAGACTCACAACCTTCCTGTGTTGACTTGCATCACCTTTGAAAATGTGTTTCACACTATATTAATTATATTTGCTATTCTCTCTAACTGATAAAAGTTCCTTAAAGATAGGAACTGTTCTGTTTCATTACATTCCCAGTATCAATAACAGTACTTGGCACATAGGAAGTATTAAGTAATATTTGTTGAATGAATGAACCAGTTAAAAATAATGTTCCTTAAAGAATCAGATATAGAGCCGGGCTCGGTGGCTCAGCCTGTAATCCCGCGCCTTTGGGAGGCTGAGGTGAGTGGATTGCCTGAGCCCGCGGGTTCGAGACCCGCCTGGGCAGCAATACCTCATCTCTACAATAAAGCGAAAAAAATCAGCCGGGCGTGGTAGCGCGTGTCTGTAATTCCGGCTACTCGGAAGGCTGAGGCGGAAGGATCGCCGGAGCCCAGCAGGTCGAGGCTGCGGTGGCCGGAAGCGGCCACTGCACTCCAGTCTGGGCGACAGAGTGAGACTCCAACTCAAAAAAAAAAAAAAAAAAAGAATCAGATATAGAGGTTGTATGGCATAATTGACTATTTATTTTGTAGATGACCTAGCTACTTTGCATTTTTCTTTCTTTTTTCTTTAAAGCAGAATTTATTGAGAAGACAGAAAAGCTCCCACAGCAGGAGGGGATCCCAGAGGGTTGCCTAGCATTTTTGAAAACCTTATAGCTGTTGTGTTGCTACTTTTGTATCGCAATTCGTGTTCTTGAATCTGGGATGCATAATTCTGACTCTGATACACAGTTACTGGCCACTAGAGATAGCTTGTTAAATAATGAGATGTCTGGGTTTTCTGTTGGTATGTTAAAGAATATTTTTGGAGAAGGGTACATATTTAAAACTGAAGCTCACAGTTGGCTTCATGAAAAAATTTGGGGACCCTAAAAATATGCTGGAAGAAAGTTATCTGGAGGTAGGATGAAACAAGAACTTTTTAATTTATCTTCATGGTGACGATCTTGGTTGCCATAGCTTTTAGATGATTGTCTGTCTTGATAGTTTCATTTTTTTGTCCCAGTTTCTAAAAACTCTCTTTCGGCATCATGCCATCATGATATATTATGTATTGAGCCATATCTTCCAATTCTATGTTGAAAACTTATAGGTATAATGATGGGACTTTTCCTTAATATTTTTTAGTTGCATTAAAAATTGTGTAGCATGTGGGAAACTTCACAGTTAACAAAATTGACAAGTGCATAATATTACTGAAATAGAATGGCTTAATTAGAAAGATCAGCATCTTTCATTTTTCTTGATATAAGTAGTATTCTATAGGTAACTTTTTAATATTAATAATACATTGAAGACAGGAAGGTTTGAGTTAAAATACTTCTTTAGTAGTAGATTGACTTGGAAATATGAATTAAGAGATGAAAGGGAAATGCATTGGCAATGAAAACAGAAACTTTATTTAACTGGAAAGACTCTGTTTGGATTTTATAGTGACATCGATCCCATTTATTATGAATTTATTTTTTCCCACCTAATAATTTTAGTTACTGATTAATAAGTTTAATCATATTTGTAACTGTACTAATATTTATGATTAGATTTCTAGGTATTTGGTATACTATTATTATTTTATTTTATTTTAAAGATGTGGGGTACAATTCAGGGTTAAGTGCAATATTTGGTATATTCTTGAGTCTGAATATTAATATATACCAGTAACCTACTAAAATCAATATGAATCAGAAATATAGTTAGATCTTTTTTGTACAGTTGCTGTGGTGCTCCAAATTGTTCCTTTCATAAGCATAATGCAGGATCTTCAAATTCTTGTGCATTAAAGTTGAAAACAAAAAGACAAGAAGATCACATTTATCTTGTTGGCGACAAAGTTGAGTTTCAAAAACTGGTATTCTAAAACTCCTATGGATTGTTGTGTAGAATTGTATAGTTACATTTCTGAAAGATCTCTTTACTAAATTGAATCTGTAAAGTCTCTGTTTAGAAGATCTCTTTTTCTGAAAGCCTCTTTGCCTTTCATTATAAAGGAGCCTGGTACTGCTTTCTGTTTTAAAAATCCAGCTGGAAAATTACAGAGTACAAACATTTGCCCATCAGTTCTTCATTTGCAGGGAACAGAAATATGTCTTCAAAATGGAGATGGACATTTAAGAATTTATTCCTATTAGTGAGAGTTATAGTTTATATTCTTTGCTTTTTACTTCAGTAACTACATAGAATATATTTTGCCTTCTGCATGGTGTAAATGAATTTTAAAATACTATCTTTATTTTATGTGATTTTGTGATTGTTGTTCAAATCCCCCAGTAATCTCTCTCTCTCTCTCTCTAAGACCCCCAGAATCTCTAAAAAGAAAAAAAATCAAGGTGTTCTTACATCTTCATTTTGACTCTGTTAAATTGAAACACAGTATCTTTGGATTGATTCTAATCATAAAAATTGACTTGTAAATGTGTCTGAAAAATATATCTTCTTTAAAAAATAATTGCATATATTTTTTTAAATAGTAGATTTAATTTTTTAGTGTAGTTTTAGACTTACAGAGTAATTGAGCAGGTAGTACATAGAATTACATTTATCTAGGGGTTAGGGTCCCCCAACCCCTGCACATAGTTTCCTTTTTTTTTTTTTTTTTTGAGTTAGGTCTCACTCTGTTACCCAGGCTGGAGTGCAGTAGCATGATCATGGCTCACTGCAGCCTCTACCTCCTGAGCTCAAGTGATTTTCTGCCTCAGCCTCCCAAGTAGCTGGTACTACGGTGTGTACCACCATGCCTGGCTAATTTTTTTATTTATTGTAGAGACAAGGTGTCGCCATGTTGTACAAGCTGGTCTTGAACTCTTGGGCTCAAACAATCCTCCTGCCTTGGCCTCCCAAAATGCTGGGACTATAGACCCGAGCCACCATGCCCAGCCAGGTTCCTCTTTTATTGACAACTTGCATTAGTGTGGTATATTTGTTACAGTTATCGAACCAATATTGACATATTATTATTAACTATACAATAAGTGTCCTACATATGAACTAGTTCCATTTCGGGAGCACATTTGTAAGTCTAATTTATTCATCAGTCCAACAAAGTTAGCCTAAATACCCAACAAGGTATCCTAAGTAACACAGTCAGCTATACAGTACCAGCTACGTCACTGCTGTTTTTATGCTTGCTTCTGAACAGCCTGGACTTGAAATAAAGATACTGTACTCTATACAGTACTATACAGTAAAGTACGCAAAAACACAACCACTTGTAGAGGATGCACACACATGACAGTGTACACCAGATATGTGAGCTGACTTACATAATTGGACATGCGATCACACTTTCACATCTTAGAATGCTCACAACTTGAAAATTTGTATGTGGGGGGCTTACTGTAGTCCAAGTTTACATTCAGGTTCACTCTTTGTGTTGTACAGTTCTATTGGTTTTGACAAATATGTAATGATGCATCCACTATTACAGTTTCATACAGAATTGTCTCACTGCTCTCGGAATCCCCTGTGCTTCACCTATCCTTCTGTTTCCTTCCTCCTCCTAGACTCCTGGCAACCATTGCTCTTTTCACTGTCTATTTTTCAGAATGTCATATTATTGAAATCATATAGATTGTGGCCTTTTCAGACTGGCTCCTTTCACTTAACAATATGCATTTAAGTTTTCTCCATGTAGTTTTGCAGACTCATAATTTTTTAAATTAAATTTTTAATTGACTAATAATTGTATGTATTCATAGGGCACATGATGTTTTTATACATACAATGTTTAGTCATATCAGTGTAATTAGCACACCTGTAATCACAAATAAATACCATTTCCTTGTGTTGGGATCATTCAATATCTTCCTTCTAGTTATTTGAAACTATATGTTGTTAACCATAGTCATCCTACAGTGGAATCGAACACTAAAATGTATTCCTCCTATCTAGCTATAATTTTGTATCTTTTAACAAGTCTCTTCCTGTCATCTCCTTTTCCCCCTACCCTTCCTATCTTATATTTATCCTTTGTTCTACTTTTTAACTTTTATGAGTTCAACTGTTTTTACACATGAGTGAGAACGTGGCCTTCAAACTTTCTGTTTCTGACTTCTTTCACTTATAATATTTTCTAGTGCCATCCCTTTTGCCTCGAATGACTGGATTTTGTTATTTTTATAGCTGAATAGTGTTCTATTTTGTGTATATATACCACATTTTCTTTATTCATCTGTTGTTGGATACCTGGTTGATCCATATCTTGGCTATTGTTGATAATGCTGCATAAACATTCCACAGTTTGTTTATCCATTCACCTATTGAAGAGCATTTTGATTGCTTCTGGTTCTTGGCGATCATGAATAAAAACACTATAAGCATTTGTGTGCAAGTTTTTGTGTGGACATAAGTTTTCAACTCAATAGAGTATATGCCAAGGAGTGAGATTGTTGAGTGAGTGGTAAGACGATGTTTAGCTTTGCAAGAAACTGCCAAACTCTTGGGGTTCTGTGATCTGTGCATATGTATTCAACCTGCTGGGCGTGGTGGCTCATGCCTGTAATCCCAACACTTTGGGAGGCAGAGGCGAGAGGATTGCCTGAGCCTACGGGTTTGAGACCAGCCTGGGCAACTTGGAGAGACCTCGTCTCTATAATAAATCAAAAAATTAGCCAGGTGTGGTAGCACATGCCTATAGTTCCAGCTACTTGGAAGGCTAGGTAGAAGGATTGCCTGAGCCCAGTAGGTCGAGACTATAGTGGCTGTGAGCGTGCCACTGCACTCCAGCCTGGGTGACAGAGTGAGGCTCCAACTCAAAAAATAAAAAGACTCAACCTAATTCGAAATCTAGACAGTTATATCCTAAGCTATTTAGAGCAGTTACCTTTGGGAAATGAGATTGGAAGGAAGGGGACTGTCTTTTGCTGATTTGTTTTATATTATTTTAAGTTTTCTACAACAAAAATCTTATTTTGTAGTATTTTTTAGAAATAAAATTTTTCTTCAAAATGCTTTGTTTAATTCACAGCAATAAAAAGTAAAAACAGATCAACATAGGTGAAAAGAAGTAAGACCATTTAAAACAGTATACTCAGTTTCCTAGCATTTCCTAGTTTAGAGGATTTTAATATTTTTTAAGTAAAGAGAGTAATAGCCTTCCTGTAGTCATGATTGTCTAATCAGCAAATTTGTGGAGCATCTACCATGTGGCACAGTCTTTCAAGGGATCATGCCCAGAGCTAAAAAGACAGCACATATAATCCAGCCTTGGGATGCCAGACAGGACTTCCTGGAGGAGATGATGACTAAACTGAATCCTGAAGGACAATGTGAGTTAACCAGGCTAAAGGTGGAGCGGAGAAGGGGAGGGGACAGAATGAGGACAGTTTTCAAACCAGATACTGAGTATTTGCTTCTGAATAATATGACTAAAACCAAAATTAATTGTTCCAAGCTCTCAGAGAAGTATATTAGATCTTATTGTTGGCACTTGTTTGGTAATCTGTCATTAAGAAGAATGGATTCATATCGTCTTTTGGTTTCCAAAAGTGAATGGCAGAATGCATTGCCCTAATGCCTGTTTTGCTTGGAAAACTGGAATAATGAATAGCCTGAAGATGTTTTGTTGTTGGACATTTGCCAGTATCAATCATATGCTGGAGATGTGTCATATGAGTTGAACATTGTATTCCTTACCTAAAATTTATACTCTTGAATGGTTCACTGTCACAATTTGTGAGTGTACATTTATTACTTTCTTGTGCCATCTATGGCCCTTATACTTAAATCTTTCTCCCCACTATGTAGACTTCTACTCTGTGTCCAAAGACGTTTTTCTGTTTTCTATGGGATTCCAATGATAAATTTTAAATTATTATTTAGGGGGTTAGGGAAAGAGGGAAAGCCAGGAAACAGACTGACAGCTAGGCATAGATGTGCCTATGATTGCTAGATTATAATATTGGAGTGTTAAAAGATTAAGTCTTGTTATTTGATTTTTTTAAAACTAATCCTTTAAGGTGGATTTCTAACATGTTAGACGGCTGCTGGCTTTTATTTAATAACTTTTTTCAGATTGTTTAAAATAATAACATTTTCCTTGGATCAAATTCCACTCTAAAGAAAGATTATTTCTTTAAGACTTTAAATATGTAAAGTTTCACGTTCTGTTACATTGAAAATCATCATAGAAAATAACTGTTCATTACTAGCCGGGCATTGTGGTGTGTGTCTGTAGTTCCAGCTGCTTGGAAGACTGAGGCGGAAGGATCGCCTAAACCCAGCAAGTTGAGGCTGAGGTGGCTGTGAGCGTGCCACTGCACTCCAGCCTGGGTGGCAAGAGTGAGACTCCAACCCCCTCCCCCAAAAAAGAAAAGAACTGTTCATTAATCCGAAAGATGACTAGTATATGACTTTGTTAATCTACTTTCAACAAAAGTTACCATTGAGATCTTTAAATATTATACAATTAATACTTTTCCCTAGTGTCTGTTGCATTTAAAAGAGAAAAAGATAATTCTCATATTTTGGAAAGGAACAGTGAAATCTTGTCATCAGAATACAGTTCTTAGATTTGAATTCTTGCATTCATTCCTTCCAGCAGGATGGCTTTGGGCAAGTTATTTAACTTTACTGAGTTAAATCTTTTTGTGTTTAAGTAAATAGTATTTAAAAATGTATATGAAGTTCTTGCAAACTATAAAGCATTACAAACATAATTGCCAAGCCGGGCTCTGTGGCTCTGCCTGTAATCCCGCGCCTTTGGGAGGCTGAGGTGAGTGGATTGCCTGAGCCCGCGGGTTCGAGACCTGCCTGGGCAGCGAGACCTCATCTCTACAATAAATCAAAAAATCAGCCGGGCGTGGTAGCGCATGCCTGTAATTCCGGCTACTTGGAAGGCTGAGGCGGAAGGATCGCCAGAGCCCAGCAGGTCGAGGCTGCGGTGGCCGGGAGCGGCCACTGCACTCCAGTCTGGGTTACAGAGTGAGACTCCAACTCAAAAAAAAAAAAAAAATAATAATAATAATAATAATAATTGCCAGCATTATTGTGGGATTTGTCTTCTAACACACATTTCATAAGCCACTGAACAAGATTTCCCTGGAGGTCAGTTATCATTGCTTATTCTGTAACCTCTGGCTGTATCTTCTAAACCTGTGTTTCACTGGCTTGTGAATTGTAGAGGAGTAGAGAACCTAAATCTGTATGCACATACCTTTCTATGACCCAGGGGAGATTAAAATGATGAAAGACTTTAGGAGCTGGGACAGATCTGAGGCCAACAGACAATTCTTGTCCAAGGGCAAGAAAGAGGAGAGGTTAGAAATGGTGTGAGGCTTCTGGCTGACCATTGTTCACCTTTTTCTAAATGTGCTTATGACTAAAGGAGAGGTAACTATATCGGGGAAGTTAGTGTTTGTTCTCTTTTTCTGAGACTCTCTCCTTACTCTATTCACTATAATAGATGAGCAAAATATGAACGTCTCTTTACAAAGTAGCTGAGGCTTCTGCTGTAGAAAATTCTTTTCCTTTCTTTTTGTGTCTTTCCTCTGTATCCCTCTTCCCCATTCTATTATTTTTCTTTCCTTTTGTTTGTCATTTCTAAAAGTGTCCCTTTTAAGGCTCTCTTCCCTCCATTCTTTATTATTCGTCGATTCCTTTCCCCTTTTGTCTTCTTTCCTCTGGTAATGTACCTTATTTAATTTGGAAAATTAGTGTAACTATACTGTTTTATTATGCCTTTCTCTTATTTTTTATGCCAAGTATGAAAGTTGACATTTAGTTCTAATATAGTAAGTGAAAAATTTCATAAATTATTAAATTGTATTTTCACATATGGTATGCTACTGGGTAGAATGAAAATAAGCACTCATATTAATGATGATAATGTAATGGTACAATACTTAGACTGTTTGATGGTGTGTGCTTATATCTATACCCTTTTGACCTGGTAATTTCATATCTTATAATCCATTTGAAACAAGTTTTAAATGATGAAAAGACTATATATAACATCTTTTACATCTAGCATAAAGGGGGTTGCTTGTAGGGACTGTGATATAATCATTTAAAATATTAATATCTCATGGAGAAAATACATGATTTTTTAAAGAGAATAAAAATTAGTACTTATAATACATCTTGGCTGAAACGGATTTAACATCTAAGGTCAACGCGAGTGTAAATTCACACAACTTTTTAGAGTAATGTGGCAATGTATTCACTATAAATCCACATACCATTTGATCTAACAAATATATGTCTAGGTTGCCTCACTGATAAACTGATATGTACTAAAATATTTAGAGTGATATTCCTTGCAGCACTAAGTTTGTGTATAATATTTTGTTAAATAGTAATATTTTCTCTTCTAGACATTTAACTGAAGGAAATAAGGCTGTGGATAGATGTAAAGCCAAGATATGTTTATCCTATCTATAATTGCAAAAATAATGTTGTAGAAGACTGTGATGAAATCATCTTCTTCCACAGTACACATGTACAAACACATGTATGCACTGGAAGAAAGAAACATGTACACTGAATGTTAACTGCTTTTCTGTCTGTGGTTAGATATGGGTGATTTAAAAAAATTTTTAATGACCTATGATTTTGTTTATAATAGAAATAAAAACCATGAGGGTTTTTTTTTTAATTTTAAAAATTAACCCAATTATGAAGAAAAGACTTGGAAAAAGAAGACCGAAAATTTAAATAGTAGCTATTTTTGAGTGGCGAGACTAAAGGTAATTAAAAAAAATACTTTTATGTCTTTTCTGAATTTTTCTTTAACGAGAAAGTGAGTATACTCATTGAAAATAAAGACTGAGTTTTGTGGGGGCTTTTTAGTTTTGATAAAAAGCATGGTTGATAAGTAATTAATTAACATAATACTGAGTAATTTTTATGTAATTAACAAACTTTTTAAAGAATTTATTTTCATTTTTATTTTTAGGCCAGAAATGTGCATACAGGAGAGTTGGCTGCAGTTAAAATCATTAAATTGGAGCCTGGTATGTATAAAAATCCTCAAGACAATTTTTGAACAATTTACTCGTACCATTCGTAAATATAGAACTTAAAAGCATTTCCCATATTTCTTGTTTCCATTCTTCCCAAAAGAAGTCTTTATATGTTTTTTGGGTCAGTAGAATATTTCCTGTTAAATTCCACTGGAGGTAGTTAATTAAAGTCGAGTTTGATGTGATAATCTTGTTGCCAAGCAAAATGTGATATGTGTACATTTTTACTTCTGTGTTAGCTTTTGTGAGAATTTGAATGGGAAAGTATTCAATTGTTTGTTGGGGGATATTCAGATAATGTTTGGGATAATAACATTTTGTATGTCAGTTGTTCCCTGTGGTTGATGTGTTTGATAATTCTTGATCTTAGTGTAATGCTTATTTTATTAACACTTCTGTGTACCAGAAGACTACTTGTTTTAAAACATGCTGAATAGTTTGCTTTGAAAACAAAACTGTATAAAACCTGAAACAGTTTTATGATTTTGATATCCTAAAAGTTTCTCATGAGAGCCATACTAGTTTTTGACCAGGTGAGTGAATATTTGGTGATTTGTTCATTTGCTGGTTCATAAACTTAGACACAGAGTAAGTGTGTGACCATAATTATGCCAGTGTCTTAGTTTGAGCGGTTAAAATGGCTTTGCATTTCAGATACAGTGTTTGAATCATTATGCGTATGATTCATTAGAGAGATGATATTATTGAGGTAGTATAAGCTGGAACATTTTCAAAATAAGCTTTCAGATAAGGTACAGTTGGGTTTTTTTCCTGGCAGATAAAAATTGTTATACTACTGCTATTTTAATCTTTTTATGAAGTTCCATCTAATAAATGTAGAACAGAATTATCTCCAAAATGCCACAAACACAAATAGAAGAATGTAACAGAACTTTACAAGCATTTGTCTCTCCTTGGAGGAGCCACATGAGCAGATATGCAAGTTATATTCAAATATTGGGCTGTGCTCTCAGAGGAAGCAAAGATGTTTTCCCCTTTTCTGCCTTCAGCGAGTGCCTAGGCTTGTTATACAGCACAGTTTCATTTATTTGACTTGAAAATATGGTTTACTTTTGATTATAGTTCATATAATGAATTAATGAGCAGATTTTTTAAATTCTGCAATTCTGAATTCTCAGTAAACCATATATTGAAACTAATATAGGAAGGCAATTTGTCAAAAAAAAAAAAAAGAAAAATATGTATATGGTGTTTTTACTTAACATATAAGGGTTAAATGCTGGGATCATAAATTAAGACCCTTTGGAAGGCTAGAATTTCTCACTGCTTGGTTTTGCAAAACCTATGATAATATGTTAGATGTCATTCAAAGATTTCATTCATAAATTAAGACTGAGTAATATTTAAACTCTTCCTCCAAAAAACAGTAACATAGAAGTTCAGTAAATATTGTTAATGTGATCTTAGTATTTGACCATTTAAAAATTTTTATTGCCTAGTCTTATGTTTTGCCCTAATCCTATCAGGCTGTTTGTCTTTCATTATTGATTTTTAGATGGTGCTTGCACTTTGAAAATAGTAACTTTTCTTCTTGTATTTTGCTTCCCCCAATTTGTCTTCTACCTTAACACTATCAGTTCTCCTTTCTCCATTCCCCACTTCCCTATACTTAGACCTTTTCTACTAGATAACTATACAAAATTTCAACTGTAATTTTTTTTTTTTAGATTTTTTTTCCTTCTTTTTTTCTTTCCAAAATTTAAATATAGCTGACTTGGTGGCTCAGCCTGTAATCCTGTGCCTTTGGGAGGCTGAGGTGAGTGGATTGCCTGAGCCCGCAGGTTTCGAGACCCGCCTGGGCAGCAATACCTCATCTCTACAATAAAAATCAAATAAATCAGCCGGGCGTGGTAGCGCATGCCTGTGATTCCGACTACTCAGAAGGCTGAGGCGGAAGGATCGCCGGAGCCCAGCAGGTCGAGGCTGCGGTGGCTGGGAGCGGCCACTGCACTCCAGTCTGGGCGACAGAGTGAGACTCCAACTCAAAAAAAAAAAAAAAATTTAAATATTTGTTCAGTCAGGAATTATTTTTTTCTAAGGGTGAAAGAGAACTCTAGATTTATCCTGTTTCAGATGGCTAGACAGTATCTCAAAACCATTACTAGCGATTCTGTCTTGTATTTACAGATTTGAAATGCCTTGGCCGTCATAAACTAAATTTCTATGTAAGCATGGGTTTTGTGTTCTGTTTCAGTGTTTTTTTTTCCTATTTCTAGTTCAGTACTATCTCAGTCTTGATTACTATAACTTTTCATTGCGTATTATAATCTTCATTCCTTTTATTTTTCAGATTTTTTTTTCTGTTTGTATAAATTTTTTTGAGGAGAACTTCAAAATCATGAGAAAAAAGACACTCAGGAGATTAATTTAGAAAATTTTGTATTTTGGCAATAGTAAGGGTTTTTTTCTTATTCAGGTATTTGGGAAAATATTTTAGTTTTTGCCACATAAATCTTCATATTTATGGTATTTTCCACTATTATGAGTGAGATTCTTTTTTCCCCTCTCTCTTACACTTTCTTTTTTTTTGAGTTGGAGTCTCACTCGGTCGCCCAGACTGGAGTGCAGTGGCCACTCCCGGCCACCACAGCCTCGCCTGCTGGGCTCCGGCGATCCTTCCGCCTCAGCCTTCCGAGTAGCTGGAATTACAGGCATGTGCTACCATGCCTGGCTGATTTTTTGATTTATTGTAGAGATGAGGTCTCGCTGCCCAGGTGGGTCTCGAACCCGCGGGCTCAGGCAATCCACTCACCTCAGCCTCCCAAAGGCACGGGATTACAGGCTGAGCCACCAAGCCCGGCCCACTTTCTAATTCATTATTGTGAATGTTTAAGTTGTTGATTCTCTTGGATATGTTTTGTCTCTGGCAGCCTTACAGAATTCATATTTTTTCTGCTAGTTTTCAAATATTTTAAATTGTTGATGGAACTGTATAATCATGTCATATAAAATGATGATTTGGGGCCTGGAATTTCAAATTTTAGGATAGTTCTTCCTATGTTTTACTCAGTAAGCATTAAGGACCCATAGAGTATTGATCATCTTCTACTACAGGGTTCTGTCCATTTCTCATTGCATTTGTGGCACTTAATGTATTGTATGTCAGTTGACTCATAAAATTCAAGATTACATTATATCTTAATTTATTGATTAATTAACACATATTTACTGAATGCCTAATATATGCCAAGCTCTGCTCTAGAGGATAGGAATGTAGAAGAAAATAAAAAGGCAAAGACCTTGTCCTTACGAGACTTGAGTTCTAATGGGGGAGAGAGAACGGCAAAATAAATGTATAATGCACTGGTCACTCATGTTGGTCTCAGGCTTCAATCTTTCCTTTACTACTGTGACTTGTGGCCTTTATCTTTCAACACTCACTCCCATAGTTCTCTTTGCTGCCCTTTTTATCTTGAGTATAACTTTGCTAGACATTGATATTGCCAACCCTCCTTTCTTTTTGTTTATTTTAGGTGGCATACAACAACTGAATAGATCTAGTATACTTTAATCATTTCAGGGTCATGGGTGTTTTTCTTGTAAAAAATTGTATTTGCCTTGGTTTTATAACCCAATCTGAACTGATCTCCTTTTAATAGATAAATCTGTCCTATCACTATGTTATTGTTTAGAGAGATGTTTAGTTTTACTTCTGTTGTCATGTCTTTTGTCTTTAATGCTTCCTTTAAGTTTTTTTTGTTTTTTAATTATGGCTGGGTATTTATTTTTACTACTGGGATTCCTTTTAATTTTACTGCTGATAATTTAAAAGGTACAATTCTATAGTTTTATCAGATGATTGCTTGAAAGACTTTGAATAATATACTTAAATTTGCGGGTGTTTTAATCAACTTCAAAATGAAAGAAACACCTGTTTCATTTCAACACCTGATGTCTTCAAAGGTTTAAAGATGTTGAAATTTGCATATTTATACTCTTCCTGTCTCTCCATGCCCCAATTTTCAGCTGTTTGTTAGTTTATTTTGGGATTTCATCCCAGGAACTTTCTGATATTGGGGTATGAGTATGTATTAGTTTGTGTATCTTTCTGTTAAGAGCTATAATATTTATAATGTATTTATAAATGTAATGGCCAAGTATTTAGATTTAATCTTATATTTAAATAGATGCAGTGCCCACCATTCTTCTTTTTGTGCCATATGCTTGCCCTTGTCACTTATTAGAATCAGCTATTGACAGAATGAATCCTATCCAAAAGATTTTCCCTTGAGTATTAGGAAGAATATAATTTGAATCTGCAAATTGATTGTTCTTCCCAAACTTGGTCTTCCTTCAGTCTTCCCCATTTTGCTAAACAATTAGCCAACCCAGAAATCTAGGTATTAACCTTGATTTCTTTCCTTTACTTGAACTCCAGAGTCAGTCTGTTAGCAAGTTCCTTTGACTCCACCTCTAAAACACATCCTGAATCCATCTACTTCTCTTTATTGCCATCTCCACTCTCCTAGTCCCTGTTTCCTCTCCCACACCTCTCATCTCCCATCATCTGATCACCACTGGAGTGAACTTTTAAAAACATAAATCATATCATAGCACTCTTCCAGTAAAACCTCCCTGAAGCTTCCATGCCTGCTGAGAATCATCGTCAGATTTTTCAACCTTGGTCTGCTCTGCCCACTTCTCTGAGCTCATCATGTACATTTCTCCTTTCCTACTCTGCCTCTGTTTTCTTTTTGTTTAAACCGTCCAAGATTAAATCAGTTCTTCCCGTTCTGCCTAAAGTACTGTTTTTCATATTTGCTCAGAAGGCTCCTGGTCGTTCAGATCTCAGCTTAAATAAATATCATGTCCTCAGAGAGGCCAATTTATGGTAGCCACCAGGCCCCTGTTATTTTTGATCTCTACATAGGACATGTGAGTGCCTGATACTTTTGTTTATAAATATATTTTTGTCTGTCTCTCTTCTAGAATGTAAGATCCATGCAAATAGTGATCATCTGTCTTCACTGCTATATTTTACCACCTGGGACAGAATAGGCACATACTGCACCCTTCAATAAATATTCTTCCTACCAAAGAATATTATAGTTGTCTTTCTGTTGCCTTTGAATGACAGTGTGACTAGATATAGAGTGATTGCGTCTCACATTCTTCTCCTTCCACCCTGAAAAAAATCTACACACATTTTCTCCCCTGAATATTGTTAGAACTATAAGCCTGCCTGATATTTTTTTCCTTATAGGTGACTTTCTGCTTGAATGTAGAGAAGCTGGCATTTCCTTCTTTGTCTTTGAAATTAGTAATTTCAACAGAATGTATCTCGGTCTCAGTCATTTTCTACAGTTTTTTTCTCCTGAGACATAGTGATCCTTTTTCTTTCCATTTGCAATTTTGATTCCGTCCCTATTTTAAGAGTGTTTCTTTTATCATTCTTGAATGTTTTGTGTTGTTTTTTTTTCTTTGAATCGGATTCTCACTTTGTGGCCCAGACTGAAGTGCAGTGGCTTGCAGCTCACAGCCACTGTAACCTTGGCCTGCTGGGCTCAGGCGATCCTTCCGCCTCAGCCTTCCAAGTAGCTGGAACCACAGGCGCGTGCTACCATGTCCAGCTAATTTTTGATTTATTGTAGAGATAAGGTCGCTACATGTTGCCTATGTTGCCTGGGCTGGTCTCAAACCCGCATGCTCAGGCAGGCCTCTTGCCTCTTCATCCCAAAGTGCTGGGATTACAGGCATGAGCCACTACGCCTGATTCATTCTTGAATTTTTGTATTTCATTACTTTAGGAATACCAATTATTCATATTATCTATTATCTGTACTACTTATCTGTTTTCTCTCCAGTCATGTTTACCTTTATTTATCATCTCTCTGTATTATCTATGATTTTTTTTTTAAGTCTTCCATCATGTAAGTGACTTACTTGTCTCCAATACTGCTACTCTTCCTTGTTGGTTCCAATTACTTATATTAGTTTTTACTCACTCCTCCCCTTAATTCTTCCAGCATTCTTTTTATTTTATTTTGTTACCTTAATTTTTGTGCTCTTCTTTTTTCCATTCATTTCCCTGAGAGTTTGAAGTGCTATTATCTAACATTTTCTTTCAAAATGAATGCATCCTATCTTCTGCATCCTGTATTTATTTATATTCTCTTTTTGCTGTAGAATTTTTATGGGCGAATCAATGGATTTTTAGTGTTGTCAGTAAAGCTGAAGTCTAGATGGTCTTTTTCACATTTTTGAAACAAACTTAAGGGAATGTTTAGGACAAAAATATGATGGTATGCTAATGAATTTTTCCAACATCCAGTTCAGATACTTTAAATAATTCTGGAGACAGCTGTATTTCAAACATGAATTCTCAACTGTATTCAGCGGCTTTAAAAAAAATTACACTAAAGCCAGTATAATACAAAAGTTCTTGCTTGTATTGATTTAACAGATGAGTTAGTTTAAAATTGTATTTAGACATGAAAAGATAATTACTTGCCAATATGAGTTATAAAAAAGTCTTATGTCTGGTAAAACATAAACAAGACTTTTTTTTTTAAGTAACTGAAATCCCAGCTGTAAAATTAATACCTTTTCTCCACAGTGAAAAATAGAATATTAAACTTTATAGTAATTTTAGAGTCCTAAATTTTATTACAGATTAACTGACTTGCCTCTGGCAATTTAATGTTATAATATTCAAATTTTTACTGAAACATATTGCTTCTGAGGCTCTTCCTAATAGTCATAAAAAATGCTAAAGTAAGCCTATTTAGAATTTCAAATGTTAGCACAGAATTTTTTTTAATTAGCCACAAAAATAATTATAAAAGAAAAATGAAGTCAGTATTCCTTCCTATATTCTTTTTGCTCTTTGTATACAAAGGCAAGTGATTATTTCCAAAAATGATTTAACCATTTCTATCTCATTTTTTGGCAGATACTTATTAAATATAGTCACCATCTTACAAATGGTGGCATTAAATAGAGTTTGGCTTACCAGTGATTGGCACTGAAAATGTATTATTCACAGTACATATGATACCTATGATAGCATTGTGAATTTAAGTGATATTTTTCATCTCTTTGGTTAGGCATCAGGAGTGTCCTAGAAGAGCAGGCAGACATCATGCTGATGCATGCCACCATGTTTTCCTGTCTTGTCTGACTTTCAGCATGCCATCTAACTAATTTTACAGATGCTCATTTTGCTCAACAAGTCTATAGCTAATGGTGGCCAAGAGCGAGAGCAGGAACAAAATTCCTGGGAAAGCTTACCATCAGAATCCTACTCTTCCTTTCCTTCTCCTTTCTCCTTGCATTATACTGCTTTTGTGGTGAAACTACACAATTGTATTTTAAACTTATGAAAATTAGTTTGTTAAATATGGTGAGCCTTGGTTACATGGGTGAACTTTAATAAAATCAGTACCCAGAGTGATTAATATGATATTCTTTTATTTGTTCCCTTGTTTGTTTTTTTCTTTCTTTTTTTCTTTTTTTTGAGTTAGAGTCTCACTCCGTCACCCAGGCTGGAGTGCAGTGGCATACTCACAGCTACCGCAGCCTCGACCTACTGGGCTCGGGTGATCCTTCCTCCTCAGCCTTCTAAATAGCTGGAACTACAGGCACTCGTCACCATGCCTGGCTAATTTATTTTTTGTTTTTTTGATTTATTGTAGACACAAGGGCTCACTATGTTGCCCAGGCTGGTCTCAGACAGGCTGGCCAAGTTCTCTTGCCTTGGCCTCCCAAAGTGCTGGGATTACAGCCGTGAGCCACTGTGGCCGGCCACCTTGCTTGTTTTTTTAAAATACTAAATTAGAATACTTATAGTTGAGTGTTTTGTTTAATAAAATGAGTTAAATGTATTATCTTAAATTGTTTTCAAAATTTCAAAATATATATGTTTTTTTCTTTTCCTTAAGTCAATTTCGCTCTGTCCCCAGACTGGAGTGCAGTCGCATGCTTGTGGCTACTGCAGTCTCGACCTATGGTACTCAGACTATCCTTACACCTCAGCTCCCCAAAGTAGCTGGGACTGCAAGCGTGTGCCACCTGATTTATTATAAAGAGGAGGTCTCTCCATGTTTCCAGACTGGTCTCAAACTCCTGGACTCAGGCAATTCTCTCACCTTGGCCTCCCCAATTATTGGGATTATAGACATGAGCCACCACATCCGGTCAAGAATCTTTAAATATCTTTGAATACATGTTTAAAGCTTCCTTTGTACTTCCAGGAAATACTTGATCTTGTTTCCTGAAAGTATAAGCTGAGAAAGTAGAATAAATCCAAACAAGTCAACAAGTATGCAGAGATTTAAACAGTCATTAGTTTTCCTTGTGAGTGTTCTTGAAAGAAATCGCAGCATAGGTGCTTTGGCCAAAGAGGACAAATGTTAGCTATTCTGGTTAGGTGGTGTGTTCTTGCTTTTCAGAATTTCTATTCCAAATCTAACAATCTCAATTTTTAAAAAATATTCTGTGAAATATGTGTTCTCTATCTTCACTGCTTGGACAGTTCAAGTCTGAATTGATGGATAATGTTAATTTGAGGGCACAAATACACGTCAAAAATGCTGTTTAATTGGTTTTAAATAATAGGTACAGAAAACTAAAGGCTAAATAGAAACATGCCATTTAATAGGTAAAAACCATTTGTAATGCTAGCATACTTTGTTTCCCAATTTGCTTTTGAATAAAAGATATAACTGAAATGAAGATACTTTTTTGTTACTATATAGTAAAAAATGTCAGATTCTAAATTGGTGCACCATCTCAGATTCTAAACTAGTAAATTTAAAACTGATAGGACTTTTCTCTTTAAGTGAGTTTTCAGCAACTAATGTGGGCATCCCAAAGAAAATGTGTTGTTGGAATTTAGCATTATACATTCATTTTTCTCAATGGAAAAAAATATTTACTTATAATGAACCAAAACAGTCAGAGTCACATGATTGCCACCAATGTGTCACTATATTTTTCATGGTTGTGTGATAGAATATAGCTGATAGAATATTTAGTATTGATTTAGTTGGATTTTCTTAAAATAGCAGTAGTTAATTTATTCACTATACAATAAACTACCAATAAAATCAGTTTTCCCTTTCCTGTCTATCTTTTTTTTTTTTTCCTTTATTTTAAAGATGTGGAGTACAATTCAGGCTTAGGTATACAAATGTCCATTATGAAGGTGATGAGGTGTGCCCCTCCCTCCCCTGGCATTTTCCCTCAACTACCAATCCCACTCCCCACTCCCCTGGCAGTTTCTCACTACTACCAATCCCTTTCTTATAGTATTATGATAATTGTTCTAAGACCACTTATGAGTGAGAAGATATGGTATTCTGTTCTTTGTTTCTGTGATAGATCACTGAGTATGATAGACTCTAAATCCATCCAAGTTGCAAAGTCCATATGTTTGTCCTTTCTAATGGCTGTATAATATTTCATTGTGTATATGTAACACATTTTTTTAATCCAGTCCAGCTTCAGTGGGCAGCATGGTTGGTTCCATGTTTTTGCTATTGTGAATAGAACTGCAACAAACATGTGTTTTTGTTTTTTGTTTTTTGAGATAAGGTCTCACTGTGTTGCCCGTGCTGGTCTCGAACTCCTAGGCTTAAGAAGTCCTGTGTCAACCTCCCAAAATGCTGGCATTACAGGCCTGAGCCACAGCACCCATATCTATCTTCAACACTGATTCATTTCATAAGCTTCAGAAATGTATTTAGTACTTACTAGTACAGAAATCTTTTGCCATTGCTTACTATTGTAAATATTAATTAAATGATCTAATTTTGCATTGTAATATTGGTATAAATGATATAATTTTTTGTTTACTGCATATTTATTTGTAAAATACATATTTAAGGAGCATTTTAAAACTTGAAGGTACACAAGTGTAGTGAAACGATTAGATTAGGCTATATTCACATTTTAATGTTTTATGAATTTTAGTAAGAAGCACATATCATAAACTTTAACATCTTAACTTTTTAAGTGGATAGTTTAGTAGTGTTAGGTATATTTACATTGTTGTAAAACAGAACTCAAGAACTTTTTCATCTTGAAAACTGAAACTCTCAACAACTCCTCTTTGCCCCTTCCCCACAGCCGCTAGTAGCCAGCTTCTACTTTTGGGATCTATGAATTTGACTACTTCAGATGCTTTATATGAACAGAATCATGCCATATTTGTCCTTTTCTGACTAGTGTATTTTCCTTAGCATAATGTCTGCAGGGTTCATCTATGTTGTTGTCTGTGACAGGATTTTCTTCCTCTTTAAGTTTGCATAGTTTTCTCTGTATGTATGTACTACATTTTGTTTATTCATTCATCTGTTGATGGACAGTCTGTCAAAGTGACTTGTTTCTACCTCTTGGCTCTTGTGAATAGTGCTGCGAACATGGGTATGCAAATATTTCTTCAGATTCTGTCTTCACTTCTTTTGGATATATATCTGGAAGTGTGATTACTGGAACGTATTATAGTTTTATCTTTAATTTTTTGAAAAGCTACCATACTGCTTTCCATAGCAGTTACTCTAGTTTACAGTATCAACAACAGTTCACAAGGGTTCCAACTTCTCCACAATCCTGCCAACTTTTTTTTTTTTTTTTGAGTTGGAGTCTCACTCTGTCGCCCAGACTGGAGTGCAGTGGCACGCTCCCTGCCACCACAGCCTCGACCTGCTGGGCTCTGGCGATTCTTCCGCCTCGGCCTTCCAAGTAGCTGGAACTGCAGGCGTGTGCTACCACATAGCTAATTTTTTATTTATTGTAGAGATGAGGTCTCGCCAAGTTGCTCAGGTGGGTCTCAAACCCACGGACTCAGGCAATCCACTCACCTCAGTCTCCCAAAGTGCAGGATTACAGGTTGAGCCACCGACCCTAGCTTCCCTGCCAACTTTTTAGTTTAATTATTATTATTTTTTTTTTCTGAGTGGGAGTCTCACTCTGTTGCCCAGGCTAGAGTGCAGTGGCACGCTCATGGCTACCACAGCCTTGACTTGCTGGGCTTAGGCAATTCTTCTATCTCTGCTTTCCAAGTAGCTGGAACTACAGGTGTGTACCACCATGCCTGGCTAATTTTTTGATTTATTGAGAAGTCAGTGTCACCAAATTGCCCAGGCTGGTCTTGAACCCCCTGGGCTCAGGCAATCCTCTCCCCTCTGCCTTCCAAAGTGCTGGGATTACAGGTACAAGCCACTGTGTCCGGCCCCTGCCAACAGTTTTTATTTTCTTTTTTCATTTTTACAGTAGCCATCCTAATATATGTGAAGTTATATCTCATTGTGGTTTTGATTTGCATTTCTCTGTTTAGTGTTGTTGAGCATCTTTTCATGTGCTCATTGGCTGTGTCATCTTTGGAAAAATGTCAGTTCAAGTCCTTTCCCATTTTTTACATTGGGTTATTTGATTTTTTTATTGTTTAATAGTAAGAGTTCTTTAGCTATACTGAATATTAACTGCTTATCAGATACAGGACTTGCAGATATTTTCTTCTATTCTGGAGGTTGCCTTTTTACTCTGTTGATTGTGTTCTTTGATGAACAAAAAAAATTTTAAATTTGATGTTGTCTCATCTGCTTTTGTTACCTGTGCCTTTGGTGTCATAGCCAAAAAGTTGCTGTCAAATCCAATGTCATGAAGCTAGCTTTTCTTCTGTGATTTCTTCTAGCTGTTGATAGTTTTGTGTTTTATGTTTAGGTCTTTACATCATTTTGAGTCAATTTTTTGTATGTAGTTTAGCAAGGGTCTAACTTCATTTTTTGCATATGAATATCCAGTTTTCCCAACACCATTTATTGAAGAGACTGTTCTTTCACCATCGAGTGATCCTGATACCCTTGTCAAAGATCATTTGACCATGAGGATTTATTTTCAGACTCTAGCCTGTTCTATTGGTCTATATAATCTGTGTCTTAGGTCAGTCAGTACTGTACTGTTTTGATTATGGGAGCTTTTGATATGTTTTGAAATTGGGAAGTGTCAGTTTTCCAACTTGGTTCAAGAATTCTTTTTCAAAGTTATTTTGGCTATTCAGAGTCCCTTAAGTTTTATGCAAATTTTAGGATGATTCTTTTCTATTTCTGCACTGTTATCAGGATTTTCATAGGGATTTTGTTGATTTGTATATTGCTTTCGGTAGTATCGACATCTTAGCAATATGAAATCTTTCAGTGCATGAGCATGGGATGTCTATTCACTTATTTGTGTGCTTAATTTCTTTTCTTATCTTTTCTTTCTTTTTTTTTTTGAGTTGGAGTCTCATTCCGTCGCCCAGGCTGGAGTGCAGTGGCACACTGATGGTCACCCCAGCGTTGACCTGCTGGGCTCCGGCAATCCTTCCGCCTCAGCCTTTCAAGTAGCCAGAACTGCAGTCATGTGCCACCATGCCCAGCTAATTTTTAAAAGTTTATTGTATAGACAAGGTCTCGCCAAGTTGCCAACAATTTATTGTATAGACAAGGTCTCGCCAAGTTGCAATCCACTCGCCTCGGCCTTCCAAAGTGCTGGGACTACAGGCTGAATCACCAAGCTGGCCTTATGTGTGCTTAATTTCTTTCAGCAGTGTTTTGTAGTTTTCAGTTTACAAGTCCTTCACTTCCTTAGTTCTGTTTATTTCTAAGTACTTTATTCTTTTTGATGATATTATAAATAAAATGTTTTCTTCATTTATTTTTCTGATTGTTCATTGTATATAGAAACACATGTGATTTTTTGTGCTTATTTTTTATCTTGCAATTTTACTGAATTTGTGTATTCTAAGAATTTTAGAGGGACTTTAGGATTTTCTACATTTAAGAACATGTAATCTGGCAGCCCCTGGAATCCCCTCCCCCTGTGGGGGCTTTTCTGTCTGTTCAATAAATCCTGCTTTCAAAAAAAAAAACAAAACATGTAATCTGTGAACAGAGATATTTTTACTTGTTTCTTTCCAATTTGAATCCCTTTTAAATGATTTTTAATGATATGGACAATGCTTATAAAACATTGGCTAGTGAAAATATCCTGTGAAACTGGAGTGTGAGTCCAAATTGTATATATAATGAGAATAACCTCATAATTATATACTTGCAGGATTGGAAGGAAACATCAAAATGTTAATAGTGGTGTCTTTTGATGGTACAATTATGGGTGATTTTTATTTTATTCTTTTTTTTTTAAGAGACAAAGTCTCTCTCTGTCACCCATGTAGAAATGTAGAGGCGTGATCATAGCTCACTGCATCATTGAACTCCTGGGCTCAAGTGATCCTCCTACTTCATCTTCCTGAGTTGCTGGGACTACAGGCATGTGCCACCACACCTGGCTAATTTCTGTTAAATTTTTTTAGAGACATTTCTTACTATGCTGTCCAGGCTGGACTTGAACTCCTGGTTCAAGCAAATCTCTCACCTCAGCCTCCCAAGTAGTAAGAATTACAGGTGTGAACCACTGCTCCCAGCTCACATTCTTTACATTTTTCTATATTGGCTGACTTTTCTAAGATGGGTATACTATATACTATATGCCTATATAGGATAGACATGTTTCTGATCTTTTTTTAAAAAAATGTATCCTGGATATTAACCTCTTATCAGATATAGGACTTGTAAATATTTTTTCTCTGTAGGTTGACTTTTCACACTGTTGATTGTGTCCTTTTATAAATAAAATTTTTAAATTTGATGTGATCTTATCTGACATGCACACACACTTGTCCCTTAAAGAACGTGAGTTAATAAGCATCTGGCCTCAGCGATTCCCAGCTGTCTCTATGCTTTGGTACAACTGGCAACTGCTTTTATCTAGAGGAGGGGAAAAATACCTATATGTTCCATCTCCAGTGAATTTCTCCCATCATGGGCTCTTATTCTGAATTCCACTTTTAATGTGATGCTGGCCAGGTATGGTAATCATGCCTGTAATCCCGGTACTTTGGGAGATAGAGTTGAGAAAAATGCCTGAGGCCAGGGATTCGAGACAGCCTGGGCAACTTGGCGAGACCTCATCTCTACAATAAATCAAAAAATTAGCTGAGCGTGGTGGCATGTGCCTATGGTTCCAGCTACTTGGAAGGATGAGGTGGAAGGATCACCAGAGCCCAGCTGTTCAAGGCTATGGTGACCGTGAGCATGTCACTGCACTCCAGCCTGGGCGACAGAGTGAGTGAGACTCTGACTCAAAAAAATAAAAAAAAAGTGATACTGCTGGTAACTGACAACTGACTCATTCTCCATGGTTCACATTTTTAAGAGATCAAATATGATTAGTCCATGCCAGGCCATGGATTAGTTCTTTTCAGGTCATTTGTTCACCCTGGTGCCTTCAGCAGATAGAAAGAAGGTCACATGGCATATATAGTAGCTCCTGCTGGATGGAGGTGGGTTTTCTTAGGAGGGCTATGGACAGGATGGAGGTTGTTAATCCTTTAGAATAAAATGTCACTAACATAAACAGTAAAGGCAGGACGATAAATTAGTTTTTAAAAGGTATATTGGTATCTTAGGGCAGCACTCCTCAACCTTTTTGGCATCAGGGACTGGTTTCATGGAAGACAATTTTTCCATGGATGGAGAGGTGATGGAGGGGGTGGTCATCAAGCATTAGAGTCTCATAAGGAGCACATGACCTCGTAGATCCCTCGCTTGTCTAGTTCACAATAGGGTTTGCACTCCTGTGAGATTCTAGTGCCGCAGCTACTCACTTACTGCTCACCTCCTGCTGGGCGACCGGGTTCCTAACAGGCCACGGATTGGTACAGTCCACGGCCTGGGGGTTGGGAATCCCTGCCTTAGAACATATTAAATTCAAGATGCTAACAAGACATTCAGATGGAAATAACAGGTAGTGGCTAAAACTGAAGATATGGGACTCTGAGGTCCTCAGTTAGCCTCATCCTCACATTGCCAGAGTATGAAGAGTGAAATGTAGCATCAAAGAATGGCTGCATCTGTGATAGACAACTGTGTTTAGCTTATTTACCTCTCAGAGTGAACCACAAAAAATATTGTCTTTATGTAAGTTTGTTCCATGGTGCGATTTCAGTTCACAGGAGATTCTATCTCATTTACATTAAAATTTAAAACAGATATATGAAGACTATGCTCAGAACTGGAGTTCAGACATCTGAGTGAAACCTGTACTTGTGAATTCTTGCTTCCAGGAAGCTGTAAAAAGCTGTTGCTCTGCCGGGCGCGGTAGCTCAAGCCTGTAATCTCAGCACTTTGGGAGGCCGAGGTGAGAGGATTGCCTGAGCCCGCCGGTTCGAGACTAGCCTGGGCAACATGGTGAGACCTCATCTCTACAGTAAATAAAAAAATTAGCCGGGTGTGGTAGCGCATGCCTGTAGTTCTGGCCACTTGGAAGGCTGAGGCGGAAGGATTGCCAGAGCCCGGCAGATCGACACTGGGGTGGCCATGAGTGTGGCACTGCACTCCAGCCTGGGCGATGGAGTGAGACTCCAACTCAAAAAAAAAGCAAAAAAAAAGCTGTTGCTCACTTTCATCAAGACACCACTTTTCCTGATAGAAACTTCAGGTAGCTTCTGGGAGCATAGTTGTTGGGTGAAACTGAGATCTAATTTTTCCCCCCAAAAGTAGTGATTTGTTATGAGTAGTATAAATTCAGCCATATAATTGACTTTTGCAGGTCAGTTTAAGAACTTAGACACCATTAAGAAGTTAGGCTCCATATGTGAAGTTACTCCTCTGAAAAGATCTGTTCTAAATCTCAGACTTAACTGAAGAATTTGTCAGCACAGCTCAGATATAAGACTTATGTGCACATTTAAAAGTGAGTAGGTGGGAATCCAAAGAATAGCATATTTTAACAAAGTTAGGTGCTTCTTTAACTCTTCTTTCCTTTAAAATTCATATATAATAAAAAATGAAAGATGGTCTAGAATTTAGCCAGTTAGATGGAAATTAGCATGTGTGAAGAGTAAGTTTCTATTCTATAATGAAAGAGGCTCAGATGGAGGAGTGATTTAAAAGGAAGAAGAGTTTTTTGGTGCTTGTGAGTGGACACAGAGAGCAGTGCCTTTCCTCAACCCTAGGTGGGCAGACTTTTTACTGTAACCTTCAAGGCTTACTCACTGCTTCTGCCTAAATTGGTGTGAGGGCCATGAGATCATCTTCTACTTTGGATTCTCTCCTTTGGTCCTCTTTCATTGATAGACCATTAAGAAATAAATTTTAAATTGTAACAAGTTGCCATTGTGCATATATGTTTAAGGTATATGTAGCTATTGTGTCATACATTTTTTCCCAGTTTACAAATAAAAGCTAGATATTCTTTGAAGATCTTTACTCAGACTTTTATTCAGTTAGAAGATTGTACTCTCATTTGGCTTACCCAACCCTTTAAAATTGTTGACATGAGATACTATAACTGAATTATCAGTTAATGTTTACATCAAGTGACTATTGAGAAAAGTTCTAATGATTATAAATAAATTTAGTATATTAACAGTTAAACTAAGTATATGTTTAAACCATGTCACTAATAGCTGGTTCTTTAAGAGCTATGAATCGCATGGCAAGAATATTTAAAGCTTTATTTTGACCCTGAATTGAAAGAGTTGAAAATAGAAATGGGGAAAAAAATCTCTAACTCATGAAGATTTTGTTTATTTATCTAAGGACAGTTTCTGAGTTGTTTCTTCTTGGCCTTGTATGTTTTTCTAAGATGACTTTGAGTTAGAGTCAGAATTTATCTGGGCACTGCTGAACTTATTTATTTATTTTTATTTTTATTTTTTTGAGTTGAAGTCTAACTCTGTTGCCCAGGCTGAAGTGCAGTGGCACAATCCTGGTCACCACAGCCTCAACCTGCTGGTCTCAGGCAATCCTTCCACCTCAGCCTTCCAAGTAACTGGAACTACAGGCATGCACCACCATGCCTGGCTAATTTTTTTATTTATTGTAGAGATGAGGTCTTGCCAAGTTGCCCAGGCTAGTCTCAAACCCAAGGGCTCAGGCAGTCCTCTCACCTCGGCCTCCCAAAGTGCTGGAATTATAGGCATGAGCCACCGTGCCCGGCCTTGAACTTTTTAAAATTGAGACTCAGGTTCTCACTGTGTTGTCCAGGCTGATCTCAAACTCCTGGGTTCAAACAATCCTCCCAACTCAGCCTCCATAGTAGCTGGGACTACAAGTGCATGCCCAGTTTATAAACGGATAACACTGATTTTAAGCTTGAAGCTGCTTTTCTTTTTTTTTTTTTGAGTTGGTGTCTCACTCTGTCACCCAGACTGGAGTGCAGTGGCCGTTCCCGGCCACCGCAGCCTCGACCTGCTGGGCTTCGGCGATCCTTCCGCCTCAGCCTTCCGAGTAGCCGGAATTACAGGCGCGCGCTACCACGCCCAGCTGATTTTTTGATTTATTGTAGAGATGAGGTCTCGCTGCCCAGGCGGGTCTCGAACCCGCGGGCTCAGGCAATCCGCTCACCTCAGCCTCCCAAAGGCGCGGGATTACAGGCTGAGCCACCAAGCCCGGCTGAAGCTGCTTTTCAAAAGACCAGTATAAAACAGTGTCTAATTGAAAATGTTGTATAATATGTCCTAACAAGGAACACTTTTATTTGCATCCTTCTTAGTCTCCAACATAATATTGATATTGAATTTATTCTGTTTCAGACGTGCTAAATGCACTGTGTACATGATCTCTTTCTCATAACATTCCCAATGGAGGGAATTCCGTAATCAGAAACATGGGCATCATAAGACTCTATTAAAAAATGACCAGCAACTTGATATTCTTAAAATGCAGGGAGTATTTGGAAAAGTGAAGCTAAATAGAAGATAAGGAAGCCAAATAGATTGAATGAATCCAGATGCTACTTAACAATGAAACTGTGGCTCAGAAGGGTTAAGTTGCTCAAAATCTGGTGAATGTCTGAACCAGGATTTGAATCCAGGAGTGTCCAATTTGGAGCTCAAGCTATTAATTTCTGTATTATACTGCCCTTACATAATATACATGCAATCATTTTATCAATTCATAAATCCCCTTAAATAAACACTATTTTCATGTAAAATGGAGTTTGATGATGACAGTACCATTCTAGGAAGTGTTCCTATAGTAACCATAAAATTCTTGTAAATAACCAATATTTTATTTTAACATAATTTTCCAATTAACTCAAATGAGTTTGTGATAGACAAATTGGAAAATATAGATCAAAAAAGAAGAAAGCAAAATTACTTTTGAAGCACTTTTTCTATATGCATAAGTACTAAAATAATATATAAAGTTCTTTTTCACCTAATATATCATAAACATTTTCACATCAAAATACATTTTAACTATATTATAGTATTTGTAACTGCACCATAATTTACTTAACCGTCCTTTCCTTATTAAACTATTATTAAATCATACTGTAGTGAACATCTAGGAAGAAAAATTTCGACATGAAATTGAGGATTCCAAGATTTTGTGCCTTTTTAAGACTTCTGGCTTTATGGAAAGAATCTACCAGTTTATATTCCCATTGAAATATTGAGAATACTTAATTCCTCATCTCTAATATTTATTGTAAAGTTTTCCTTCTTTTCATATGTAGAGATTTTGAGTAACATGGTGACCAACTTATTTTGTTTTCCAGGAGATGATTTTTCTTTGATTCAACAAGAAATATTTATGGTTAAAGAATGTAAACATTGCAATATCGTTGCCTACTTTGGGAGTTATCTCAGGTAAAAGAAAAAAAAGCTAGTCTTTGTTACTACTCTTCCTTCCTTTCATGCGAGTGTTGTTATATATGTATATTTTTAAACATTGTCTAAAGTTTTAAAATTTCTAGTTTTCTTGTTTCCCTCATTATATTAATAAAGGCACTATATAGTTATACCTTATCTGACAACCTTAATGAAGCATTATGAATAATTACAAGTAAGTGTATATAAAACCAGTCATATTCTAAACTGATCATATTCAAAACCATTTAAAGTGGGAACAAAGCTGAAATTAATGTTTTTGTATATATTGAAGAAAGATTACATGGCACTTTCTTCTTGCACTCTGCGATCTGTTCTGAACCTTAGTGTAATGAAGACAATTGTCTTAAGACAAGGTTCGTGCTTGGGAATTATAATATAATTTTCTTTCTCTTTCTTATTAGTCGGGAAAAACTATGGATTTGTATGGAATACTGTGGTGGTGGATCACTTCAAGATATTTACCATGGTACTGTTAATTTGACTTTACATTTTAAACTGACTTTGCCTTTAATGATTGTTGTTTGATATTTCCAGTTAATTAGGGAGATTAACAGGTGGATTTACTGTTTTATATTCTTTTGTCTCTGTTCCTGGAGTACTGCATAAAAGAAATCTAAATTTAATTTGTTATTGGTTATTCAATTAAATTTGCCTGAGTCTGAGAAATGCAGAAGTATTTGTACAATTCAAATGTTACTTTTTAGATGTAGTCTCTAGGACAGTGTTTTGTCTACAGATGAAACTGCCTAGACTTCCTTGAAAATATTTAAAATGCAAAGGGTAACTCATAGAAAGGAAATTATGTATCTGTCTTAATAACTTAGCCTTAATAACTTATTAGCTTAATAAGCTAACCAGAAAAGCAATTTATTTGTTATGATAATATTTTTGTGTTAAATGTATATATATAATTTACAAATATAATTTTTTCTTATTTGGAGTATTTTATTTAGTATTATGTTAATTTAGGCCGTTTTCCGAGTTGAACTTGACATTGCTTTGTAATACTATTTATTTAGTTTTACTAAATAGTTTTTAGTTTTGGCTCTACAGTTTGACCTCCAATTTGTTTTGTTGCTGACAATTTCTTGAACTTCTAGAATTTATCATTCTGAACATGGATCCTTATAAAATAACTTTTTTCTGTGTTTAACATGGATATAAGATAGTAAAACTCCCATTGCAAATATATACTGTATAATTTATTAAGAATTATGTGAAATATTTTCTAACATTTCTATGCTGAAATTGTTACGCTGGAAGCCTTATTAAATCTCCTCATGCAGTTTACAAATGTAGTCACAGTAGATGTAAAAACAGAAGTGCTGTGCCACTATTTTATAACTCATAGAGGTCAAAGTTTGAAGGTATCAATCAGTAAGGTAGTGGTTAACTTAACTACTTTTTACCTGTAATGTGGAATACTTTGGAGCACTTTAAAAAGTAAAGTAGTTTCATATATATTGACCTAGGTACATCTCCCTAAGGTTTGTTTTTAAGTGGAAAATATGAATTGTGAAAGAATATGTATAGCATAATTGATCATATGTAGACTTTTAAAAATTATATTTTAAAAATATTTTTTAATTATATTGTTATAAGTATACATAATGTAAATACATAGCAAAATGAAAGAATCCATACCAAATTGATAAGTTAATTGCCAGAGGTGAGGGAAAGCAAGGTTCAGAAGTAAAATTCTAAATTATAATACAAATATATTAATATAGTACTCAATTACCAATTTAAAAATAATAATCTAATTTTATCATAACAAATAACCCTTACCGAAAAAGTTCTGACTATATGTCAAAACTCTGATCAAATTCACAAATTATTGTGGTTAAGTCTATCTCTTATGCCTATGTATTTAAAACTCTGTATGCCGCTGGTTTTTAAATTTCTTCGATTTTATAAAGAATTACTATCTTTTGTTCTCTGAATGAAGGAAGGTAGCTTCATTAAGGAAAGATGCGTTGTGAAAGGCACAATGGGCAAGACCACAGCAGGAGTGTCTGCCATCTGCTGCCAAGAATTGCTGTCTTACATATGAAAAGTTTTTATGCGATAATTGTCATTTTATCCATTAACATTTTTGCAAAATGAGAGAACTCTTAAGAATATATAGGTAAAATCAAACTATATAGCTGTCATTTTTGCTACTTTCTCTTTTAAGATTGAAGAATAGTTTTGAGACATTAATTTTATTTCTTAATGAAATTGGTACTTTCCTTTTTAAAACCTGATGTTTCTTGAATTTAATTGAATCTAAGAAGTACCTATCCCTTTAAACAGTATACTAGATAGCATAATTATCAAGAACATCTACACTTATAAATTAGATGCTGCTAATAAAGTGACTTTTGTTTTACTATTATCCCATTAAGTTACTAAGAGTCAAAATTGTATGTTTCTGAATAGATATAAAGAGCTAATGACTAAAATATGTAGTAAAATATTTCTCTAAGAAAATAATTCACAAGTACCTGGTTTGGTTTCACTGTCAGCAGACACCGCCCCAGATTTACTCTCATGGTATTGAAAGGCATACTTCCAAAGCCTCTGGTTGTGTACTTGAATAAAAAGGATTTCATATTAGGGAGGATCTGATTGCCAAAAATGACTTGATTACTGGCTACTTTTTAAAATTTTAAATAAGGTACTGGATCAAGCCTCCCTGTTTTGATAGATGTGGTAAAGAAATGGTATCCTGACCTTTAAAAAAGTATATGATGGCCGGGTACAGTGGCTCAGCCTGTAATCCCAGCACTTTTGCAGGCTGAGGCAAGAGGATTGCCTGAGCCCACGGGTTCGAGACCAGCCTGGGCAACATGGTGAGACCTCATCTCTACAGTAAATCACAAAAACTAGCCGTACGTGGTGGCTTGCATCTGTAGTTCCAGCTACTTGGAAGGCTGAGGCGAAAGGATTGCCTAAGTCCAGAAGGTGGAGGCTCTGGTGGCCATGAACATGCCACTGCACTCCAGCCTAGGCAACAAGAGTGAGACTCCAACTCAAAAAAATTTATATATGATGCCTTTTAATATATTCCAACAAGCAATCTCCTTATGATTCTCTATTTCTCTATATAATTTTAATTGTATATGTTTTTCCAGTTTCTTTATTTTTGAAAACTTGTTCAAGATTGAGATCATGTCCCTTGCTTTCTATATACCTACCTGTGATGCCTATATAATGAGTGCATATTATTTTCATTGACCAGGGTTGTTATGGGCTTAAAACGCTTTTATTTTTAAAATGCATTTTAAAATTCTCATTGCTACCTTTTTTGTTTGTTTTGGGTTACAAAAATAATATATGCTTGTGATCTGAAGAGAAGTAATCTAACAATATATATAGAAGTTGTTGTATGACAGTTTATCATTTTTTTAACTAGACCGTTTTTAGTCTGTTAGGTGTAACATTGTGGTCTTTTTTCCTTCCAGTTACTGGACCACTATCAGAATTGCAAATAGCCTATGTGTGCAGAGAAACTTTACAGGTACTATATTTGCTTATGTAGCTAAAAAAACAATTCTAGTCTAACAATTGATAGCTATAAAATGGTGATCTGCCCAAAAGAGAGGGTAAACTAAAATGCTTTTTTTCTATTAATCTCTTTTATTATTATTCTGCGAAACTAGTTATTTCTTCCATGGATGGGTCACAAGAATGTATTTAAGCTGATGCCGACAAATAAAATGATCATATGGAGTTGTGCTTTGATGCTGATGCACACAATGGCCATGGAGGGTCGTCTACTTTGTAGCACTTGGCCCTCAATTGTGTAAAACCTCTCAATTGTAATAAGTTATGTAAGCTTTCCCTTCAAGCTTATGGCAGTAAAAGGAATCTCTTCTCCAAAACATAAGGCCTTTTGCTATTTCTCCTGAAATGAAATATATTAACACAGCAATATCCTGGAGTGTTATCTGGAAATCCTATTTTATTCGTTTGGTTAGCCTTGTATTAAACAGAGGTTTCTTTGCTTCAGAGAGAGCTTTTAGCATGCCAGAGTAGGTTATGACTCTTCAATAAGGGTATAGAGCAAGTAGTATTTCTCTCAATTTACTTATTAATTCAGTGTCCTAAATGGCTACTCATTGATAAAATTAGCAATTAAAAATTTTGTTCATAGACTTTCTGGCACTTAAATTAGGAAGAGAGTAAGTAGTAGTAATTGTGGTTTTTATTTTGGTTTTTATTGTGTTTTTTATTAATTTACAACTGATAATTGTTAATTGATGCTTCTATCCCTGTATTTCCTAGATGGAGTAGTTGGTTTAGAAATGAAATGGATGCTCTATATATAGTTCTTAACATACTTACAAAATGGGAGATTGACTTGAGCTAGGAGAAAGCTATAATCTGTTTGAAAAGATTTTGTTTCCACATGCTTTAAAAGGCATTCCACTACCAAATTTTATTGTGAGATAAATGAAAGCAAATTCTTTAACATTTATATGGGTGTGTATATATTCCTGTAATATTTACATAACAGAAATCTACTGTATCTACATAAAATACAAACATAATCATACACTCATAACAGAGAATTACTGACAAACTCATTTTTAGAACTCTCAGTTCTAATTCCCTAAGTACAGTCATGTACCGCATAACATTTCATTCAACAGTGGGCCTTATATACAACAGTGGTCGCATAAAGTTATAGTACTTTATTTTTACCGTACCTTTTCTGTGTTTAGACATACAGATACCTTTATGTTATAATTGTCTACAGTATTCAGTACAGTAGTATGCTGTACATGTTTGTAGCCTAGGCACACGGAGCCGTACACCATATGGCCTAGGTGCAGAGTAGGCTATACCATCTAGGTTTGTGTAAGTTCATTCTATGATGTTTGCATAACAGCAAAATCGTCTAATGATGCATTTCTCAGAAAGTGTCCCCATCATTAAGTGAAGCATGACTGTGTAAGATGAAGTTTAAGAAGGAATTACCTCCAAGATTAGTCCCAATTTTAAAATTCTATTATGCTGACAAACTTTTACATTTGGTCAAAATGTAGTAACAAGAAGTAGATTTACCATGCTGCCCAAAGCAATCAAAGTACACAAAGTATATGACACAGTGATTTTCAAGAAACTGGGCTTGAGGTAATGAAGGACAGTGAGGCCTGAAAGATAGGAAGCAAATAAGGGAACCCCTATGACTATGTGAGCTTATGGCCTAGGGAAAGTTTCCAGGTTATGGTACAGGGAGAAAGAACCCAGGTGGGGTTTAAGGAGACCAAGCCAGATAGAGTATTCAGTATAGAGTACTGGAAAGTACTTCAGCGTATGGGAATATTTGTAAGAATCCAAAAATATTCAGCACCCAATAAAGTAAATTCACAATGTCTGGCATATTCTCAAAGATTACCAAAAATGCAGAGAAGCATGGTAAAAAGCAAATCAATAAAGCCAGCCCACAACTGACAGAGTTGCTAGAATTGGCAGATAAGAACATCAAACAGTCATTATAATTACATTCGAGATATTTAACAAGTTAAGTAGACATATGGAAGGTATTATAAAAGGCCCAAATCAAACTTCTGGAGTTGAAAACCACAATGTCTGGTTCAACAAAGAATGGGATTAATGGCAGATTAGATGTTGAAAAAAGAAATAGTTTAAATCCAACGGCATAGCAATGAAAAATATCCAAAATGAAAGAGGGGGAAAAATGAATTAAAAATAAAGTATCATTAAGTTGTAGGAAATTTGGTCTAATATGTATATAATTGGTGCCCTGAAGGGACAAAAAATGAAAAAAAAAAGACAAAATATGAGGGATAAAAGGGAGACAGAAAAAAAGGGGCAAAGAAAAAACAGAGACAAAGAGAAAAGAGGGTTGAAAAATTTCCTAATTTGTTGAAAACTATTAACCCACAGATCCAAAATGCTCTGTAAACCCAAAGCACGAGAAACATGAAAACTACCCAAAGACACATTATAATCAAATTGCTCATTTGATAATAAGGACGTCTTAAAAGTACTCAGAACAAAATGACTATTATATACTAGAGAAAAAGACTAGAGTGATTTATTAGAAACAATCAAGTGAGAAAACAGTGAAACATTTTTAAAGTACTGGAAAGAAATTGTCAACCTAGATTTCTATACCTAAAGAAATATTTTTCAAAAGCAAAGGCAAAGTAAGGAGTTTTTCTTCTTTTTTTTTTTTGAGTTGGAGTCTCACTCTGTCTCCCAGAGTGCAGTGGCCGCTCCCGGCCACCACAGCCTCGAATTGCTGGGCTCTGGCGATCCTTCCGCCTCAGCCTTTCAAGTAGTTGGAACTACAGGCGCGTGCTACCACACCCTGCTAATTTTTTGATTTATTGTAGAGATGACGTCTTACCAAGTTGCCCAGGCGGGTCTTGAACCCACGGGCCCAGGCAATCCACTCACCTCAGCCTCCCAAGGCGCGAGATTACAGGCTCAGCCACCAAGCCCGGCAGCAGTTTTTCAGACTTACGAAAGCTGAAAGAAGTAATCACCAATTGATCCATCCTACAAGAAATGTTCAAGGGAATCATACATGATGCTCAAAGGAAACTCCATGCCAGATGGTGATAGAGGATAAATTCTACTAAACTTTTAAGAAGGAAATAATACCAATTCTACACACTTTTCTAGAAAATTGAAAAGCAGGGAAGGCGAAATCATTTTGTGTCAGCATTCTTTCAATACTAAAATCTGACAGCAGTATTACACAAGAACAAAGCTGCAGTCTAATGTCCTTCCTAAACATAAGTACAAAAATGTAAAAGAAAAATAAAAGGTTTAGCAAAGGTAATCCAACAATATATTTAAAAATACATAATAAACAAGTATAGTTTATCCTAGAATGCAGTGTTGGTTTAATATCCATAAATCACTTCAAGTAATTGGCCATATTAACAAACCGAAAAAGAAAAATCATATGATCATCAAAATAGACACAGAGCATTCGACAAAATCCAACATTCATTTTTGGTTAAAATTCTGAGCACACTACGAATAGACAGGAACTTGGTCATGCTGGCAAGGGGCACCTGTGAAAAAGCTGCAGCTGAATTAGACTTATTAGTAAAGGACTGGCTGTTTTTCTCCCAAGATCAAACAGGACAAAGATAACTGCTTTTCTTACTTCATTTCAACATTGGATTAGAGGTTTTGGCCAGTGCAAATAGAGAAAACTATGAAATAAAAAGCATCTGGATTGGAAATAGAAAGTAAAACTGTCTTTAATTACAGACCACATAGTCATCTATGTAGAAAATGAAATAAAGTCTACAAAGTAGCTACTAGACCTAGTAAGGGAGACTAGAAAGATTCAAGATCAATATGCAAAAATCAATTGGATTTCTATATATTGGGGGCAGATAATCAGAAATTAAAAGAAAACTACTTGTAATAACAAAGAATATGACATTTTTAGGGATAAATGTAACAAAAGAAGCATGAACCACCTGCAAAGTAAAACAGCAAAACTGCTGAGAAAAATTAAAGACCTAAGTAAATGAAGAACTGTATCACATTCATGGATCAGAAGATGTAATACTGTTAAGATGTTAACTCTACCCAGTTTGACTTTTAGATTCAGTGCCTAACCCAATCACAATTTAAGGAGGCTTTTTTTTTAAACTTAAGAAATTGCCAAGTTGGTTCTAAAATTCTTATGGAAATGTAAGACACGTAGAGCAGTCAAACAGCTTTGAAAACCTGATCTGTATTGACAGAAAGCAGATCACTATTTGCCAAGGGCAGGAGAGGAAAAAAGGGAGGAATTATAAAGGAGCACAGCATAAGGAAACTCTTGGGAATGATGGGTGTGTTTATTATCTTGAGGTGATGTTTTAGTAATGTATTTCTGATTTTTGCCAGAAAATGAATTAGAAATCTTTAAGTTATAGTAAACATTGATTACTAAAAAGAAACTCATCTAGGTTCCACCCCAAGAGAAAAATTCTAGTCATTCTGATTCAATAAGAATTTAAGTAGGAAGATTAGGAGTCAAGTTTGTTGTTTTGCTAATGCATACTTTTTTTCTTTTTTTACAACTTCAGGGTCTTGCCTATTTACATACTAAAGGCAAAATGCATAGAGATATCAAAGTAAGTTCATTTAATATATTTAAATTACCAATTCTATTGGAAGAAATTTTATGATGCTAATATAATAATATTTGTATTTTTGTTTTAGGGTGCTAATATTTTATTGACTGACCATGGTGATGTAAAATTGGGTATGTTATTTAAAATTCCTAAAACTTTTTTCAAAGAATATTAATAAACAGCATACAATTTTAATACTCATATAAAAAATCACAATAATGTTTATCTTTTGACCCAGTAATTTTACTTCTGAGACTCACCTTAAGGAAATTAATTCTAAAGATGGAAAATTCATTCTCACTGAAGTATTCATCGGAATATTTTTTATAGTAGAAAATGCAAAGCTTAGGTCTAGCCATAGAAACTGCTAAACAGTTATAAATCTATTTATTCATTAATATTTATAAATATGTAAGAGAAAATTCCCTATTGTATTAAATGACAAAAATGAACTATGTATTTGTTTAGGTTTTTACAACCTGTTTTTTTGTGTTTTGCCTTTTTTGCAACAGTTTTTTTTTATAACAGTTTTTTCAAAAGACAGAGCCTTACTCTGTTGCTCAGGCTAGAATGCAGAGTTTCAATCACAGCGCACTGCATCCTTAAACTCTTGGGCTTAAACAAATCTCTTGCCTCAGCTTTTCTAATAGTTGGTACTGTAGGCTTGCCACCACGCTTAGCTAATTTTTTTAGAGACAGGGTCTCACTAAGTTGCTCAAGCTGGTGTCCAATTCTTGACCACCTCAGGAGATCCTCTCACCTCAGTCTCCTGAGTAGCTTACCGCCATGTTTAACAACAATAATAATAAAAAGTTTATACCTAGAAAAAAGCCTTTAAAAAAGCACCAAAATGTTAACCTTTGTTGTATTAGGATAAAAGGAATCCAGGTGTATGTTTTCCCCATGTGTTTTATTTTTGCTTTTTTTAAAAAGAGATTAACTTTAGTGTCCTTGTAATAAAAACATTTTATTAACTTTGTTCTTAATAAAATACATTTTCTTTGTTCTAGAGTACCAGTAAATTCTTTTTTTATGAGTATGTTATGAATTAGCAAAAAAAGATTTGCATGTTTAATTGTACATTTTCCTAATATCTGAATTATTAGTAATACCATGCCTAAGGGTGATGAAACTTAAGAATGTTGGTTGTTGTAGTGAAAAAAACTGACATTTTCTGTTCTGTTTTTTCCTCACCAGCTGACTTTGGTGTGGCTGCAAAAATAACAGCTACCATTGCAAAAAGAAAATCTTTCATTGGTACCCCTTATTGGTAAGACATTACTGTAACAAAATTAATGCATTTTCATTTCTTCGTGGTTTAGTGATCAACCTAGATACTTGGTAATACAAGTGATAATTAAAAGTTGGAAGACTTAACATGCCCTTGATACTGTTGTAGTTCTGGTTAGGTTAGGGAACTTTGATACTCATGCAATGTTCCCAATGTTAAAGTGCTAATAATTTTTACTGTCTCTGGGATTTTTATATTGAGAGGACTCATAGGTATGAAATTGTCAAAAGACTTGTATTACCTCTTGTAATTTTCTTACTCTTTCTTTTGGTATTGTTTCTGCTTTAATCTAAGGACTTATCTTCCTAGTTGTTAAAACTCCTACATCTTACCTACCATTAGTCTACACCAGTCACTCCACTCCTGGTGTATCTTACTAATTACTGACAAAATTTTTCTGAAACTCTGTTTTCATTATTGATAAATGATAGAAGTGAAAAGCCTCATAATGAACTTTAATAAGTAAAATAATTTGTCAAGTGTTATAAAAGGTGACGTTTACAGTTTGTGTGAAACGTTAATTATTTCATATACAGTGTTTGGATAATTATTTAAAAACAAATTTAAGGTAGCTCCATACCTCATACCTGATGCCAAAAATTAATATATGGAAATAGTTAAGTGTAAAAGTGAAACCAAAAGAAACGTCAGTAACTATCTGCTGTAAGAGTTGAGGAAGCCTTTCTGCACATAAAATCTTACAAGGAGAGGTTGATGGATGTAATTGCATGAAAATTTAAAGCTCACACATGTTTGACATGCTTAAAACTCAAAGGCAAGTAAAAAAAACCAGGAAATATTGGGTAAAATATGCAAAACTAGATTTAATATCTTTAATATGTAAATTCTTATGTCTATAAAAATGTCTCATTAGAAGCAGAGCATTATTAAAATAATATATACTAGATGTTATAAAATATGAATAGTGGATCACGATCATTTACAGATTTCCTTGTTCCTTCTTTACTCTCACTGCTCTACTTGTCTAGCCTAACAACATATATGTGAATATGTTTCCCTTGATGAACAAAAATGCACATTAAATAGTGGCTTTTTTCCTATCAAATTGGAAAATATTTGGAATGATGAATAATACTTAAAATTACTAAATAGTGGAGTGGAAATTAAAATTGGTAGATCAATTTTGAAGCATACTTTGATAGTAATGTTTTTCAAAAGCCTCAATTAATGTTTGTGTTCTTCATTCTCAGTAATTTCACTTGTAGTAATTAGAGATGCATTCAGATTTATATATGGAGAGCTTTACCACAATATTTGAATAATAAAAATGAGAGAAAATACACAACAGGAATTAGTTAAAGATATTATTACGTTTGGTCAATTAAAAATTTTGTAAAGTATTAATGTCAGCAGATAGGCTCATAATATACTGTTAATCAAATAACATTAAAAGTAATAGTAAAAATATCATTTTATAAAAGGTGTATGTGTAAGTAAAAATTATGGATGAAATTATGTGAAACAGTAGTTCCCTATGGGTGTGGGTGACACCAACTCAAAAAAAATAAAAGAGCCGGGCTTGGTGACTCAGCCTGTAATCCTGCGCCTTTGGGAGGCTGAGGTGAGTGGATTGCCTGAGCCCGCGGGTTCGAGACCCGCCTGGGCAGGCGAGACCTCGTCTCTACAATAAATCAAAAAATTAGCTGGGCGTGGTAGTGCACGCCTGTAGTTCCAGCTATTTGGAAGGCTGGGCGACAGAGTGAGGCTCCAACTCAAAAAAATAAAAAATAAAATAAATAAAAGGACACTGCTCTAAGTTTGAAATGCTTGTGGATATTGAAGTAGAGTTATTATTGAACAATTGTTGAATATATAGAAGACTGAAGATCAACTGAGCAGTTGAGTTGGGGTTATGTATTTGGGAGTCAGTAGTATATAATGATGGCATCTGAAGTTGTAAGTTGATCGTGCTTAACTTATTTTTATTTCATATTTTAAAATATATTCCAAATTCTCTTCAGTCAATATGTATTATTTCTTTTTTGAGTCAGAGTCTCACTCTTGTTACCCAGGCTGGAGTGCAGTAGCATGATCACAGCTCACTGTGACCTCAGCCTCCTGGGCTCAGGTGCTCCTTCCATCTCAGCCTCCTGACTAGCTGGAACTACAGGCACCTGCCCAGCTAATTTTTTTATTTTTTGTAGAGACAGGTTCTCACTATGTTGCCTAGGCTGGTCTTGAACTCCTGGCCTCAAGCGGTCCTACCTCCCAAAGTGCTGGGATTACAGACTTGAACCACCATGCCTGGGCATATCACTTTTAATTACAGAAAAAAGCTCTAATAAATATGAATTAAATAAAAGTTGAATGAAAATGTAGATGAGTTAGATTACCTATGTTTCACATGCCTATTTCCTCCCTCAGTCTCTGTCAGTAACTGTCCTCTATGTGAACACTCTTTTCTCATCAAAATTGTCTATTTTTTATACCTGAATATGCCAGGTGAAATACTAGTACTTTAACTTTGTTTATTACCTCCCTAGGATACCTTCTTTCAGTGTTTATCGTAAATCCTGCCCATTCTTAAGAGTGACACACACACTGTCTTTCTGCACCATGGTATACTGATTAACCACAGTTTCCTACTAAGCCAGGAAGTACAACTATGGTGGTCAACTAGACATTCCAGTTAGTCACCACGAACTGATCCTTTGGGCAGAGAGGATGCATCTGATTTGCTTTCTCTGGGCTCCCCATCAGCCTCTTTACACTCTGAAACTTTCCTTCAATCATCTTGCTCCATGGGGACCATCTTTTTCTCCTCACTTGTGTACCCATTATTGTATGTTTAGCACTTGCACACAGTGTTCATCTACATGTTAGCACTTTTAGTATACATATATTGTATCTTTAACCATGCCTACATTGAGAGAGAGTGTGTTAAAACAACTTTTTGTAACCTAACTGCATATAATAGCAACTTGTACCATGTGGGTATTCACTGTAAATATGTTAGTTCATGTTAAATTAGTAAATGTTAAAAAAATAATATTTCAGCCAGGCTTGGTGGCTCAGCCTGTAATCCCGCGCCTTTGGGAGGCTGAGGTGAGTGGATTGCCTGAGCCCATGAATTCGAGACCCGCCTGGGCAGGCGAGACCTCATCTCTACAATAAATCAAAAATTAGCTGGGCGTGGTAGCGCGCGCCTGTAGTTCCAGCTACTTGGAAGGCTGAGGCGGAAGGATCGCCGGAGCCCAGCAGGTCGAGGCTGCGGTGGCCGGGACCAGCCATTGCACTCCAGTCTGGGTGACAGAGTGAGACTCCAACTCAAAAAATAATAATAATAATAATAATAATAATATTTCCCCTGAACAATATTATCTGCTTTTCTACACTTTATAACTTCAGATGCCATCATTAGATACTACTGACTCCCAAATATGTAACTCCAACTCGGCTGCTCAGTTGATCTGCTGTCTTCTGTATTCCAACAATTGTTCAGTAATAACTCTACTTCAGTATTCACAAGCATTTCATACTTAGAGCAGTGTCTTTTTTTTGAGTTGTTGTCTCGTTTCCATCATCCAGGCTGGAGTGCAGTGGCACAATCACAGCTTACCACTGCCTTTTCCTCCTGGGCTCAGGTAGTCCTTCCACCTCAGCTGCCTGAGTAGCTGGAACAACAAGCATGTGCCACCATGCCCAGCTAATTTTTTGTAAAGATGAGACCTCACTATGCTGCCCAGGCTGGTCTCAAATTCCCAGGCTCATGCAATTCTCTTGCCTCACTCAGCCTTTCAGGGTTTTGGGACTACAGGCATGAGCCACCATGCTTGACCACCCTTGTACTTTTGAAGTAGTACTCTAACTCATCTGCCTGACTGGTTTCACCTCATTGTACACTCTCCTTTATCTTGCTATGAGTTTTAGACTAAGTTCACCCTCATAATTAAATCTTTCAGTGGGTTCCCATCATTTTCACAATGAGGTCTAATCTTTCTTGTTTAACTGATAGATCATTCACAATATAGCTTCTACTTCTGAGGTTTATTTTCCAAACACTTTCTAGCCATCTGTTCATTTCTTCTCCCTTCCAGACTTATACTTGAAAAAAAAAAAGATAAAAATGACTACTAAAAGTAATCATGCATGTGGACAAGAGTAAATGCTTAATCTCCTTTTCTGTACTTTTCACAGACTGGTAACTAGCAGTGTATGGCCCCATATCATTTTGTAGGTCACACACTGAATGGCACTGTCCTGTCAGCTCTCCCTGTCTCCCTGAATTTGTACTTGTTTCCTCTGACCAAAATGTCCAGGCTCCCTGCTAATTCATTCTTTAAGTCTTACCTCCTTTGAGAACTTTTCTTTGCCCTTCACAGTATTTTAGGTATTTTTTTTCTTTTCCTGTGCAGAAACTAAAGTAAGATAAGTTTTCCTTGGAGCATCAACATTCAGAGTAGGAGATTCAAGATTCTTTTTTTTTTTGAGTCAAAGTCTAGCTCTGTCGCCCAGGTTGGAGTGCAGTGGAACACTTAGGGCCACCGCAGCCTCAACCTGCTGGGCTCAGGCAGTCCTTCCTCCTCTGCCTTTCAGGAGCTGGAACTACAGGCGTGTGCCATCATGCCTGGCTAATTTTTTTTTTTTTTTCTGTAGAGACGAGGTCTCACCAAGTTGCCCAGGCTGTTCTCGAACCTGTGGACTCAGGCAATCCTCTTGCCTCTACCTCCCAAAGTACTGGAATTACAGGCGTGAGCCACTGCACCCAGCTTCAAGATTCTTCTAGCCAGGCTCAGTGGCTCAGCCTGTAATCCTGCGCCTTTGGGAGGCTGAGGTGAGTGGATTGCCTGAGCCTGCGGGTTCGAGACTCGCCTGGGCAGTGAGACCTCATCTCTACAATAAATCAAAAAATCAGCCGGGCGTGGTAGCACATGCCTGTAATTCCGGCTACTCGGAAGGCTGAGGCAGAAGGATTGCCGGAACCCAGCAGGCGAGGCTGCGTTGGCCGGGAGCGGCCACCGCACTCCAGTCTGGGCGACCGAGTGAGACTCCAACTCAAAAAAAAAAAAAAAAAAGATTCTTAAAAAATCAATTTTAGAGCCGGGCTCGGTGGCTCAGCCTGTAATCCTGTGCCTTTGGGAGGCTGAGGTGAGTGGATTACCTGAGCCCGCAGGTTCAAGACCCGCCTGGGCAACTTGGCGAGACCTCATCTCTACAATAAATCAAAAAATTAGCCGGGCGTGGTAGCACACACCTTTAGTTCCAGCTACGTGGAAGGCTGAGGTGGAAGGATCGACGGAACCCAGCAGGTCGAGGCTGCAGTGGCCTGCAGCGGCCACTGCACTTCAGTCTGGGCGACAGAGTGAGACTCCAGCTCAAAAAAAAATTATTTTTAATTAAAATTTTTTAAAAAATCAATTTTAGGCCAAGTATAGTAGCTCATGCTCATAATCCTCATGTTAGAGTAGCATATTATCTCCGTGTGTTACAGAATGATATACAATTATATAAGCATGTGCTTAACATATAATACTAGTTATATATGTGGCAGCATGATGATAAACCTCTAACTTGGTAGGTTTGCTTTGTGAATACGGGCATGTTGGAAATTTAAAAATCTTCATATCATTCTAGTGCTTTGGGAGACCAAGGCAGGAGAATCACCTGAGGTTAGGAATTCAAGAGCAACCTGGGCAACCCCATCTCTACAGAAAATAAAAATATTTAGCTGGTCATGGTGGCACAAACCTGTAGTCTCAGTTTCTTGGGAGGCTGAGGCACAGCCAGATTGCTTGAGGCTAGGAGTTCAAGGTTACGATGAGCTGTGATTATGCCACTGCACTCCAACCTGGGCAACAGAGAGAGACCCTGACTCTTTAAAAAAATGGATTTTTAAAGTGTGTGTGTGTGTGTGTGTGTGTGTGTGTGTGTGTGTGTGTGTGTGTGTGTGTGTGTGTGTGTGTGAGAGAGAGAGAGAGAGAGAGAGAGAGAAAGACTAAGTCTTTACTTAATCAAGTTTTTTCTTTCCTACTGAACACCCCTCAGTCTCTGTCCCTCCAGCAAGTCTAGTGGTTATACCAAGAAGTAGCAAATTTATATCATTTTGTAAAAATAAAATGCCATATTCATTGATTCCTTCTAGGATGGCCCCGGAAGTTGCAGCAGTGGAGAAAAACGGTGGCTACAACCAACTCTGTGATATCTGGGCAGTAGGAATAACAGCAATTGAACTTGGAGAACTTCAGCCACCTATGTTTGATCTGCATCCAATGAGGTGTTTTCGCTATTTCTATTTACAATTACATGGTTATTAATAAAGTCTTAAGGGAAAGTGAAATACTTACAAATCAGTGGATATAATTTGCTTATACACCCAAAACATAGAGGACAGCCTTTGGTTAAACATACAACCTCATGTTAGAGTAGCATATTATCTCTGTGTATTATAGAATGATATACAATTATATAGACATGTGCTTAAGATATAATTCCAGTTATATATATGTGGTAGCATGGTGATAAAACTCTAACTTGGTAGGCTTGCTTTGTGAATAAGGGCATGTTGGAAATTTAAAGATCTTCTCTAAAGCAAGGAGAAATTTTTCATAGGCTGTCTAAAATATAAACAATTTACTTTCCATATCCCCAATCGGTTTTCATCATTGCCTGTATATGTGGTAGTCTTGTATAAATTCATTATAGAATATTCAGTTTGACTGTTAGATGTAGCAATAAAAGTATTTTTATATTGTTCTTTAACTGGCACTTCTGTTTCAGGGCTCTCTTCTTAATGTCAAAAAGTAATTTTCAGCCTCCAAAACTAAAGGACAAAACAAAATGGTGAGTTAAAGCATACATGATTTTATAGAATTTTACAGTTGAAAGGGACACAGGTTCAGTTTGTTTAGCTTACAGATGATGAAACTGAAGCCCAAAAGGGCATTAAGCAGTTTGCCCAAAGTCACACAGCTAGTTTACTCGCAGAGCTATGGGAAGGATCTAGGTTTATTTTCTGGTTAGTGTTTCTTTATAATCAGTGTTCTCATAAAACTCATTTTCTTATCTTTTGGCAGCTTAAGTAAGAGATGTGGTGTCGAAAGGATTTTAAATGAATATATTAAGAATTTGAAGATGTATCTGTTTTTCTCTGTATTCCTTTACTTTCATTAATTCTATATTGATTTTCATAGAAAGTAATATGAAAAGGTTTCCAGATACTATGACACTTAAAATCAGTCGCAATTGATTTTTCCTCTGCCTTCCTTCCATAATACTCAAAAAGTGTATAACTTATTTTCATCCTAATCTCTATTTTCTCTTACGAAGTTAAGCAGTTTACCTATCATTATGGTTCATAAAGATGTCATCAATAGGATAGTAAACGTTGAAAATTATTTTTCTGGTAATATATTCCCATACATATTAAATATACGTTAATAAAAGAAGTTATGTAAATAAGTTTCCAAGTTCTTAAATTCTAGAATTCTTTGTCTAGATTACATGAATCTCTAGAGGGTCCAGGAGCTTCCCCCCACCAAATTCTGTATGTGTATCCAGTTTTCTGGGGAGAAAGTTCATAGCTTATTTCAGATTCTAAGAGGCCTCTCCCCCAAAAAAGTTGTAAACCACTGTTTTATGTTTCAGTATCCTGTCTAGGCATAGTTTTATTTAGGAGTCAGGCCATTCTGGGGATGCCAGGAATGAAGGGCAAATCACACTGTGGAAATAAAGGAATTTACAAGGGCTGGCCACAGTGGTTCATGCCTATAGTACCAGTACTTTGGAAGGCTGAGGTGGGAGAGTTGCTTGAGGTCAGGAGTTTGAGACTAGCCTTGGCAACTTAGTGAGACCCCATCTCTAAGAATCAAAAAATTAGCTGTAAGTGGTGTTGCACACCTGTAGTCCCAGCTACTTGGGAGGCTGAAAAGGGAGGATCCCTTGAGCCCAGGAGTTCAAGGCTGTAGTGAGCTATGATTATAGCCTTTGTATTGACACTGGTTTCTTCCTATTCTCTGCTGCCCTAAGTTTCTAGGCATTTGGAACTAAAGGGCTTTATGGCAAGAATGACTGATATTTATTCAGGATGAATGACTCTTAGCTATAAGTGCTGAATTCATAGTCAGATTCCAGAGCAGTTATTACTGTTGGAGAGCCTTTGCCAATCTCAGATACTGTCTGACTCTGTGTTGTCTCTTGTCACAAGCCACCAGATGTGATACAGTGATTTGATTTCTCTGCAGAGAATGCTCTTTGGTTATTGTCATTGCTGACCACTAAAGTTATTTCATTTCTTTCATTCTTGTTCAGTCTCTCCTTCAGTAGAACCTTGGCACTGGTGGAAACCCCTTTTTTGTCATTTATTAATAATTAAAATGTTATGCCTTTAATTTATGTCTTCTCCCTTTCCCCATTTCATCAATGCAGGTGGCAAGAAAACCCTTCTAGTAGCTATAATTATTCCCCCTTCTTTGTCCTCTTTTCTAAGAACTTTAATAGCCTCTTTAGGATTTAAATAATCTTTTATATGACCAATGCTACCCTCCATGCCATCTAACAATCGGTATGGTATAATATTTACATGCTGTGTAAATCAGGCAATGAGAAAAGGACATTTTGACTCCTAAGTGGTACCTAGAAAAGAAGTACGTAAACATATAAATGACACAGTCTGCCCATTTCTAGTTGTTGGTGTGATATTTAGTGGCTGCATATTACTGTTGTGTCACTTAATTACATTTTACTTAAGAGACAAAACTAACACTGATGTATCCAAGGAATGTACTGTACTTTGGATTCAGTTTTTGGCTTTATATAGAACTAAAAAGCCTAAGAAAAAAATTATGTGTTTTAGACTTTCTAACTACTCTTAAGTTAATTTTATTTAGTAACACCAAAAAACTAATAGTTGTGAAATATTTTTGTACGTCTCTTTTTATTTGAAGGTCATCAACATTCCATAATTTTGTCAAAATAGCACTAACCAAAAACCCCAAAAAAAGACCAACTGCTGAAAGACTTCTGACTGTAAGTCATTGAAATTACAGAGGGTTTTTATCTGTAGTCATGCAGTAATTAGACATATCACTAGAACAAAAGTATTTAAATTTTTAATTTAAAAACATCAGTAATCTCTTACAGCAGGGGTCAGCAAGCTTTCTATAAGGGACTAGGTGGTAAATCTTTTCAACTTTGTGGGCCATATAGTCTGTCACAACTACTGAGTTCTGCCATTGTAGCACAAAAGCAGCCATAGACAGTATAAAAAATGAGTCAAGTTTTAATACCCAATAAAATTTTATTTACAAAAAGAGGAATGGTGCCAGATTTTGCCTGTGGGCTGTAGTTTGCTGACCCCTGCCTTGGAGAAAACTCTTAAAAATGTTGGTGCCATCTAAATTAATTGCTTTTCACCGGGCTCGGTAGCTCAGCCTGTAATCCATGCCTTTGGGAGGCTGAGGTGAGTGGATTGCCTGAGCCCACGGGTTCGAGACCTGCCTGGGCAACTTGGTAAGACCTCATCTCTACAATAAATCAAAAATCAGCCGGGCATGGTAGCGCGTGCCTGTAGTTCCAGCTACTTGGAAGGCTGAGGCGGAAGGATCGCCGGAGCCCAGCAGGTCAAGGCTGCGGTGGCCAGGAGCAGCCACTGCACTCCAGTCTGGGTGACAGAGTGAGACTCCTACTCAAAAAAAAAAAAAATTAATTAATTAATTAATTGCTTTTCATGTAGATTTATAGGATGCTTTGTGTGTCTATGTGTGTATAAAATATTTGTATTTTTGAAAAAGTCTATGATTACAATAACCTAAGAAATCTTTATTCTAATGTCAGTATTTAATTATATGTCTTTGTGCATTAACCTAATTTTACAGAATTAAATATATGCAAATGTAAAATATACTTGCTTTTTTTCTTATAGCGACTATGGACCATATCACAGTTTTCATTTGCATTTCAGTATAGTGAATAATGAGTGTCATTGGTATAGCCAAAGTTTTAATTTTACAACTTAATATAGATTAGATAAGTTTATGTAAGGAAATCATTCATGTTCTAAATTTACCCTACAAATTATTCATGTTCTAAATTTACCCTAAAAGTTTTATCATATATAATATATAATTATGGATTCTCTGATTAGTATTTTTGCTGATATGTCCTCAGTTTATTTATGTCAGTAGATTCCTATATGCTTGTCTTTGCTGGTTACTGAATGAAAAACTGGAGACATTTTCTGTAAGCCAAGATGTATTGGCATACTCATGCAGTTTTATTTTGTTTTGTTTTTTACTTAGCATACTTTTGTTGGGCAGCCAGGTCTCTCTCGAGCCCTAGCAGTTGAATTGTTGGACAAGGTGAACAATCCAGACAACCATGCACATTACACTGAGGGAGATGATGATGACTTTGAGGTAGGAAGTGTCTGCAGTCTAATATTTGAAAACAAATGTTTCATATGACCTTAAATGTTTGCTTAAATGTTTATTTTCTGATTCACTCTTTCAACTTAGTTAAAACAGATTTAGCTACAGAGATTAACAGTGTAAACTTACTCTGTATATAATTACCAGTCGTTTTCCTTGTATCATAATATGTATAGTCTAGCCAGTTGATGCTTTCCTTAATCCTAGTTTTCTCCAGAACTAGGATTAATGATTAATACTGTCTTTTTTAATTTTCTTAATTTGATTTGTCTGAAATTTTTAAGAGGTGGCTAAGATTAAAATCAGATGTCGCCTTGCAGAAATCCAGAGGTGCTTTCCCTTCTCTCTAGAGCTCAGCTTCGTAGTGAGAGGTGGATCTTTCCACAGGGCAAATATGAAGGACATCTGTTTCCAAGGAAATAAAGGTCTTAAGAACATTGCTTTGGATTGAGAGAACAAGAGTTTAGCCACAGTGCTTGTGCATATTATTTTTCACAGAAGAGACTCCCTTAGACATCCCATTGGTCATTTTTGTAGTTTCTCAATTATGCAGATCATTAACAGAATACAAGTAATTTTAAAGAATTAAGTGGAAATACCATTGGAAAATTTTATCCTGTCCAATACTTCTTAAAAACTATTATTTCTTATATAATCACATGTAGGGCTGTTCATAACTATGCTTGCCCTCTCTGAAAATATTATAGAATTATTTTGAAATTATTATCTGTAACAATACAACTTGTCATCAGGAATGAAGGACTTCCTACTCCTTGGCAAGTACCTATTTATGTCTATATGTATAACAACTATATACATATATACATTTTTTAAGCCAATGTCTGTTTCCCTCTGTGTCTCTTCCTCTCCTTTTATGATTTCATTTTACTTCGGTGCTTTTCTGGATCTGTCCCTTCATTTTTTTAGTTTTTATTTCCTTTCTATCTCTGCCTTGATTGCTGGCAAGAATGTAAAACTAAAGTTTGTGTTATTCATTATTTATTAAAAGAAAGTTTCTATTTTGTGTTCTCTCTAAATTTTAAATTATTCCTTGTAAGTGTCATACTAACCATTAGTACTCACTGGGTACTCATTGTGTGCCAACTAAAAAGGCCAAATAATTTCTGTGTTAACTCATCTGATAGGCAACAGTCCTGTATAGTAGACACAATTTATATCCCTATTTTACAAATCAGGAAACAAAAGACACAAAATGGAAGTAATTTGTCCACAGTCATAAGGCTAATAAGTAATGCAACCAGGATGTAGATCCAGGCAAACTCCAGAGCTTACTCTGTTAGTTAATACATCATCATTTCTATGTATGTACTTAATAGAAATAATCATTTGACAGTTTTTATACACTAACCTTTGTTTCCTCATTAGCTGGTATATAGCACAATCCTATCATGTAGTAAATGCCCAATGAATATTTTATTGAGTATTAAATGAACTTTATGTGAAAATATTAAACAAACTAACCATACATAGATATTTTTTTCAGCTGGGCATGGTGGCTTACAGCGCCTGTAGTCCCAGCACTTTGGGAGGCAGAGGTGAGAGGATTGCCTGAGCCCGCAGGTTCATGACCAGCCTGGGCAACATGGTGAGACCGCATCTCTCAAAAAAAAAAAGATTTTTTTTCTACCTGAATTATTATTTGCAACTTAAATAAGATATTAATATTTTAAAGATTTTAGCATAATGGTAGAATTGGACATCACTTGATTCCCCAATTAGTCTTCCATTGGTTCTGAAATTAACCAAACACCTCTTCTATTTCTCACACCATTTTGCTGAATTTTCCAAATCCACTCTACTTTCTGAATCCTCTATTTTTGTTTAATGATATCACCATACTTTTCAGACCTTGAAATGCAAAACTGTGTGCCAGGCAGTTGGGGGCACAGTAGAGTATGAGACTACCACTACCCCTGCTTTCTCAAAGAAATTTTTCTGAGGAAATTCAGAAGTATCAACAAATAATTTACAAGTATGTTAACTGTTACAGAATGGGAAATACAGGGTGCTATGAGGCAAAATATAGGGAGAGAAAAGCCTCACTGTAGAAGAGACATTTAAACTGAAAACCTGCAGGGTAAATTAGAATTCGAGGAAGAGAGCATGTATAAGTAGTCTGAGCAGAGAAAATAATAGCATGTTGGAATGCCTGATGGTAAGAAAGAAGGAACTAAAGAAAAGTCAGTCTGGCTAGAGCAGCAAACAAGGAAGGCAGTAATGGAAGATAAATCTTCAGAGCTAGACACTGGCTGTCTCAAACTGTTAAGAATTTTAGACTTTGGTCTAAGAGATATAAAAAGCCATTAAATGGTAATAAGCAAATGACATAATCAAGATGTGCATTTTTAAAAAGATCTCAATGAATTCAGAATGGTTGACAGAAAACCTGTTGAAAGACTACTGAAGTTATCCAAAATGGAGATAATGGTAGTTTAAATTAGGGTGGTAGAACGAGGATGGAGAAAAGTAGATTTATTTAAGAATTATATGAGATAGTTCATGATTGTATGAAGAAATGAATGTGGGGGGGTTAAAAAAAAAGAGAATTACTGCCAGATTTTGACTTGAGCAGCTAGATAGATATAACCATTTACTGAGATAGATACATTAGGGTAAAAACAGGTTTAGGTAGAAAGGTGAGTTCAGTTTTATACTGAATAAGATGTTGCACAGGACTTCCAAATGGAGAAGTCTACTAAGGAGCTAGGTATGTGGTTGTGGCTTGGGGAGAAAAGTTTGGACTGAAAATACAGATTTGAGCTAGGTGTGGTGCCTAACACCTGTAATCCCAGCACTTTGGGGAGGATCGCTTGAGGCCAAGAGTTCTAGACTGCCCTGGGCAACATAAAAAATAAAAAAGAAAAGAAGGAAGGATGACAGATTTGAGAATTACTGGTTACAGATTAGTTGAGTAAATTTGATCACCCAAGGGAAGTATGCAGAATGAAAAGAGAGCCTGGGATTGAGCCCTGAAATGTCTCAAAATTTAAGGATCAAGTTGAAAGAGCAACTGACAAAGGAGATTGACTGGGAACAATGAAAGAAGAAAGGAGAGTTTTCCTAGAAATGAAGTTAAAGTAATCCTTGAATTTAGTGTTTGGTGACTTGTACAGGGCAATTTTTAGGTAGTAGAAGGGGAAGCGACATTGAATGATTTGAAAGATAAGAATAGTAATTCATTTATGAAATGAAGTTGTGAGGAGTGGGATAGAGCCGTAGCTAGAGGGGAATGATTTGGAAAGGGACTTACTGATTGTTTTTTTTGGGGGGAGGGTGCTTGAACAGGATTAAATGTATATGAATGTGATCCAGTAGATAGAAGATTCAGGAAGCAAGGTGGATAGGCAGAGTCCTTGAGAAAGAAGGGAGACGTGGGATTTAGAATATGAGGGGCTCAAATATGAGGGGCTCGGTCTTAGGTAATAGCACTTCTTGTGTTAGGGAGGAGAGAATGATGTAGCTGGTGATTTCTGTTTTCTCTGTGAAATAAGTGGCAAGATCATCAGAAAGTGTAAAGGAAAATTGGTAGGTTTAAAGAGTGTGGAGAAGTTGTGGATTAAATGACTAGAGAAGTGTTTGTTGGCAAATTTGAGGACTCCAATGAGATGAATTTTCAGTGTGTTCTGCACTACTGTAATTTTTGTCCAGCAATGTTTGATGCCCCAGATGTAAACACAAAAGTACCTAGTTGAGCTTATCCAGGATTAGCATTATGCTGTGCTAACATAGTGAAAGACAATAGGGTAAAGGGAAATTAGGGTTTTGACAGGAGTTTGCTTTAAATTAAGACTATCAGATATTAACTGCATATTGCAAAAAGTGAAGATACGCGCGACGCTGAAGAAGAGTGAGGAAGTAATGGATCAATGGACTAGATATTCACTGGCAACACTAAACAAGTGTAATGGAAGTGAGAAAGTAAACGCAAAGAATCAGAAATTCAGAGTACAGTGTAGTGTGAATTTGTGTATCAGAGCTGATGAAGGTCCAGGTGTGATCTTTGGAGTGGAGAGTACACTGAAGTATGTGAAAATGTCTTTAGAGATCAGGTCAGAAAACTTAAGTCCAGAACAGTGAATCCTCCTGGGGTTTTTTTGTTTGTTTGTTTTGTTTTTTTGTTTTTGAGTTGGAGTCTCACTCTGTCGCCCAGACTGGAGTGCAGTGGCCGCTCCCGGCCACCACAGCCTCCACTTGCTGTGCTCCGGCGATCCTTCCGCCTCAGCCTTCCGAGTAGCCGGAATTACAGGCGCGCGCTACCATGCCCAGCTAATCTTTTATTTATTGTAGAGATGCGGTCTCACCAAGTTGCCCAGGCGGGTCTCAAACCTGCGGGCTCAGGCAGTCCACTCACCTCGGCCTCCCAAGGCGCAGGATTACAGGCTGAGCCACTGAACCCGGCCCTCCTGGGTTTTGAAGTCCCATGATATGATGGTTGGTCTGGAAGTACAGAAAAAAACATGTGAGCCACTTTCAGAGCCACCCATGAATGAGAGCAAGTCATCAGAAGTTTGGTAGATAGAGGTTGAGCTGAAGGCCTATAACTGAAAAGAGCAGGAGCTTATGCAGGAGGGTGGAAGTAGTGAGCTTCTCTGTTGGCTTACTACCAAGTTCTTACTCAGTCTCCCTGTATCTGATATTTCTCCCCTCTGTACTCTCATTCATACTTATCAGATGACTCTTAAAGCTGCCACTTCCTTGCTGTAAAGTCTCCAAAAAATTGCTTTTGCCAAGAAAATAAAGTTGAGAGCCCCAGTCTGACATTCAGAGCCTTTGATGATCTGGTTCACCTCCGGTCTGTCTTTCCAGCTTTGACATCTCATCACCTAATCATTGCTGCATTTGCTGCAGCCAAATGCTAACCAACCCATTCCCTATAAACACTCCACAATTTCCTGTTCTTTCTTGCATCATTTTGTTCATATTCTTTCTGCTGTCTAGCATGCTTTTCTCACACTGCGGCACATCCAGTGCCTACTTGTATTTCAAGGCCCCAAATGAGATTTCAACTTTCATAAAGAACTATACCCCTTCAGGTCAAAGTCATTTCTCCCTCCTCTGGGCTTTAATAGTAATCCATTTATCTTCTTAATGAATGGCACTTCTCATTTTCTAATCTTGTAAGTATTTGTGTGTCTTATCTTCCTAGACTATACTCTCTTTGAGGAAAAGATTTGTGTCTTTCTTTGACTCCCTCAGTATTTTACACAATATAAACATGGAAGGAGTGAAAATACTTTTAAAGTGTTTTAGTGTTCATTGTATTTGTTTAGTGTTTATTCTATCATTTATTTATTGGTAGATAGTCACATTTGTCAATAAATAATCATTTAATTTAAAAGAGAAAGTTCGACCTTTTATGTTTATCATTGAAATTTTTACAAGTATGTATATTATGCTTATGTCCACAGCCCCATGCAATCATTCGTCATACCATTAGATCTACAAACAGGAATGCCAGAGCTGAACGGACAGCTTCAGAAATAAATTGTATGTGTTTGGTAAACATTTTCCATTGGTGGTTTTGGAGGGTTAAGCTGGGTGTTCTTGTATTTTTGTGTGTGTGTGTAATAATAAAATCTCAGGCTAATTAAGGATAGATACTTTAACATATCAGAATACTTCTAAAATAGGGGTTTCCTTCCTGATGTTGATGGAATTCCCTTGGTTTGTAATTTTTGAATAGTTTTCATTTTCTAATTATGGAGATAATCATGCCCATTGCTGAAAATTCACAAAAAGAAAAATATAGAAAATTAACATTGCACACAGTCACTTCACCCAAAGGCAGCCCATAGTTAATATTTACCAGATTTCTTTCACATTTTTCCTTTTTTTTTTTTTTTTTTTTTTTTTTGAGTTAGAGTCTCACTCTGTCGCCCAGACTAGAGTGCAGTGGCCACTCCTGGCCACCGCAGCCTCAACCTGCTGGGCTCTGGCGATCCTTCCGCCTCAGCCTTCCAAGTAGCTGGAATTACAGGCATGTGCTACCACGCCCGGCTGATTTTTTGATTTATTGTGGAGATGAGGTCTCGCTGCCCAGGCGGGTCTCGAACCTGCGGGCTCAGGCAATCCACTCACTTCCATATGTATTTTTTATGGCAGAATTTATACTGTACATAAAATTTCATTTAATAATATAAATACTTTCCATATATCAGCTTAGACTATTTTTGTTTCATTAGTTGATATATTATAGTCAGTTTCTTCTTATTGCATATTTGGGCTGGTTTCAGTTTTTTTAAGTCAGATTGACACAAAGGTGAGTCTTCTAAAACATATTTAAATGAGGGAATTGATTTTTTTCATTTAATAAATTAATCATTGTCAGATGAAAATTTTCTATCAATATTTGTCACTTTAACCACATTAATTTAGAACAACAGATTTGTAAAGACGTTTTAGACATTGACTTATTGGCTTAAATGCATACTTGTTCCAAGTAATTTAAAGTAGTTTACAGTAAAATAAGATATATAACTAGCAAAATACAAATAAAATTGTAAACCATAATAGGGAAAGATAATTTATTAAATAATTGGACTGATTAGAATTATTGCAGATGAGCATTAATTTATGTCTGATTTTTCTTGAACCCAAATATGTCTAGCTTTCTGGATACAGTTCTAGAAATCTAAGTCACAGAAGAGTTAGAATGTCTTTCTTGTATCAGTTGTTTCAGTCAGGCCTTTTCATAGTCAAGCCAGTAATTCAGGATTTAGTGTCACTGTTAGTGCCTAGATTGATGATATCTCCTTATGCTGTCATCTTATACAAGTGAGCTCTGGACCTCAAATACCAGACAGAAAAGTGGCAAAGTTGATATTCCATTATGAAGTTATATTCTTTATTTTATACAGCTGTATAGTATTTCATTAATGCAGTTTAGTTTATCTTTTCTTGTATAGCTTTTGGGTTTTGTGTCATATTTAGCGAGGTCTTCTTGATTCCAAAGTTACAAAATTTCCTAGTGTGTAGTGTATTTTTACAGTTTCATTTTTAAAAAATATTTGAATCTTAGGTATTAGGTATTGGTGGAAGGTATGACATATGGAGTCAACTTCTTTTTCTTTCTAGACGATTACCCATTTGTTTCAATACTGTTTATTAAAGGCTTAATATTTCTACTCATGGATTTGCTATGTCATCTGTATTATATACTAAATTGCCATACATATTTTAGGACTATTTCTGGATGTTTTATTCTGTTGCATGAATATGTCTATTTGTATACTAGTAGCATACTTTTGATTATTAAATCTTTATAGTTTCTATTTAAAACTGTAACAACTAATTACCCTCCTACTCCCTGCCCCTCCCCAGTATACATACATATATACCTTGTTGCTATTCTTTTTTATGACATTTGGCTATTGTATCTTTCCTACATAAACTGAAGAATAAGCTGTCTGGGCTCGGTAGCTCAACCAGTAATCCCATGCTTTGGGAGGCCAAGGTGAGTGGATTGCCTGAGGCTGTAGGTTCGAGACCCACCTGGGCAACTTGGCGAGACCTCAATCTCTACAATAAATCAAAAAATTAGCCGGGCGTGGTAGCATGCGCCTGTAGTTCCAGCTACTTGGAAGGCTGAGCGGAAGGATCGTCGGAGCCCAGCAGGTTGAGGCTGCGGTGGCTGGGAGCGTGCCACTGCACTCCAGTCTGGGCGACAGAGTGAGACTTCAACTCAAAAAATAAGTAAATAAATAAAAATTTTAAAATTTTAAAAAAAGAATAAGCTTATCTAAGAAAAAAATCCTTAAGTGTTTTTACTGATATCTCCTTTAACTTGTAGATTAACTTTGGGAGAGTTGACCATCTTTCTGATATCCAATCTTCTTAACCAAAATAGCCTTTTTCCAATATAAGTTCAAGATTTAGTTATTTCATGAGTGCCCAGAGTACTATTATCCTCATAGTGTGAGCTCTATGTATTGCAAATATAGGCAGAAAGTAATAGAGTAGAAGGTCATTTTATTTATAATTTGTCTTTAAATTTTCTCAAGTCTTCTCTTGTGTCTAGTAGGAGTGTTTTACAACTTTGCTTTTATTTGTTTAATAGACTTTGCACACACACCTAGTTAGTTCTGTTCTCTTGTTTCAGTTTTTTTTAATTGAGCTAGCAATTTACATATAGTAAAATGCCCAAATCTATTGCATAATGAGTTTTTAAATATATGTACACTCATGTAATTGCCACCCAGCTAAAAATATGAGTATAGAACATTATCAGAATTGCAGAAGGCTACCTCATGTGCCTTTACAATCAATACCCCTTTCATTCTATACTCCCCTGCCCTCCCTGTGCCCAGGCTAATCACTGTTCTGATCTTTGACACATAGACTAGTTTTTACTCAATCTTGATTGTCAGGTAAATGGGCTCATGCAGTATGCACCCTTTTGTGCCTGGTTTCTTTTGCTCAACATTATGTCTTTGTGTTGTTTGTATCATGTCCAGCAACAGTTCACTATGTTCATTGTAGTTTAATATTTAAGTGTATGATTATACCACAGTCAATTCATTCTTTTGTTGATGAGCATTTGATTTGTTTCTAGTTTTTGGCTATAATGTCTACTGTAAGCATTCTTACTATGGGTTTTTTACCTCAGTTTAAGACCACCAGTGACAAATGTGTAGTCCAGCAAAGTCAGGTTTCTTGCCTCCTTGCAATGAAGAACACACACAAGAAGAGCTGTTCAGCATCTCATCAAAGGAAAATAAGTATAGGATTTTGGAAAGGGTGCAGTTCAGGTGGAATTTAAGTGATTCAAAATTTTAAATTAAAGCAAAGAAAGGATATATATGAAAGGATGAACATCAGATCTATGCTGTAGAAGTAGACCTGGGGATTTGTTTCCCTTAGAAACTTGAAGTATTGTGTGTAGAAATGCCTTTATTTGGAGCTCTGCATCTGGGTTGGGAATTGAGTCTGTTTTTCTGTGTTAGTGACTTAGATCTTCCAGGCAAGAATGGAGATGATTCATTCTAAATATGATTTCATACAGCAAGACAACATACAGTCTATGATTTTTAAAGAGTGAGATTTCTCAGGAAGAAAGTAGTGTAACTCAGGGAGTCATTTATATGAGACTTTACATATGCAGAATATCTTTGGGAGAAACATTGTTTCTTGATGACTTTGCACCTGGATTTGTCTCTGTCCTTCCAGCTTGATGAATAGCAGGGCAAATGTCTTTACTCAGTCTGATCCAGATATGGGAGTATTCAATAAATTACCTAGTTTTTAAAATTTGTCATCTGACAAGTCAATTAGTAGAGAAGTCCAATTTCCTTGGAAACCAATTGATTACAAGATATTGGCATCAAACAATGATGGGAAATATTCACAAAAAGAGTGAATACAAGCCCAGCAGTCGGTTTAATTGTTTGATTTTAGCTGACTCTGAAATAATTTTCAGCCAGGCATTGGACTCATACTCCGTACTGACTAAGGCTGCTAAGAGCAATATTAAGACTAGGGACTCTTACAGGTATCATAATTCAGAGTTAACAAGCTTCTGTCAACAATCCAAAACCTTCAGTTGGCAAAGAGAGGGAAAAAAGTGTGGCTAAGAAAATAAAGTACTGTAGTAAAAATATAGTACTTTAGTAGAGTACTATATGCAGGTGAAAGTGAGACAGCCAGTGGCTCTAGTCACCTTGTTCCGGGGATCTTGCATGAATGTTCCACTTCGTGTAGTTACCAGCTTGGGCCAGCTGATAGGTTGGAAACTGTCTTCCTTTTGTAGTCATCTGCTACTGAAGAATTCCTTGTCACCTCTAACAGAGGTGTCCTCCTGGGCCAACCTTCCAGTAATTTAAGATTGGCATGTCTCTAGAATTGAGAGACATGATTATAGGGATTAACATGCTGTTTTACCATTGTATTAATAACAGTCCCTTGCAAGAGTCTGTTAATTAAGGTTAGAGGACATTTTTCCAGAAAACAGTCTCTGGATTTTAAATCTTGTAAAGTTTGGAAGCAGAGGAACTGCTTCTTGGACCTTTTTGAATAGAAAACCATGTGTACTATATGAGTTTCAGCAGTTAGCCTGTAATAATTGTAGTAACTTGAGTTGGGGGCAGTATGCCCAGATGTATAGGATGCTCAATTTATGATTTATTGAGAGAGTTAATGGGCTCCAGGGGAATTGATCTCACTGTCATTTAGGCGAAGGAAAAAACAAAAACACTTTTGAGGAGGTCTAAGAATTTCTGAAAAGTTTACCCAACTTCGTTTCAAAAATTCCATTTGTCCTTTTTATCTTACTTGAAGTCTAAGGGTAATAAAGACAAAGGGGCTTTGACTAAGATGTACAGATGCTCTCGGACTTGGGGTGGGATGGAAAATATAAGTCAAAAATGCATTTAACGTACCTGACCTACTAAACATCATAACTTAGTCCAGCCAGCTTAAACTTGCCCAAAATACTTACCATTATCATGGCTTACTGGGAACTGCAGCTTGCTGCTGCTGTCCAGCATCAGAAGCGTGTCATATGATATTAAAATATTTAAATTCAAAGTGCAGTTTCTACTGAATACAAATCACTTTTGAGCCATCTTAAAGTTGAAAAATCATAAGCTGAGCTATTGTAAGTCAGGAATCATCCGTATTTTTTTTTTCTTTTTTTTGAGTCAGAGCCTCACTCTGTCACCCAGGTTGGAGTGCAGTGGCGTGCTTGTGGCTACCGCAGCCTTGACCTGCTGGGCTCAGGCCATCCTTCTGTCTCTGCCTTCCAAGTAGTTGGAACCACAGGCACACGCCACCATGCCCAGCTAAGTTTTTGATTTATGGTAGAGATGAGGTTTCGCCAAGTTGCCTGGGCTGGTTTTGAACCCCTGGACTCAGGTAATCCTCTTGCCTCAGCCTCCCGAAGTGCTGGGATTACAGGTGTGAACTACCATGCCCGGACCATATTTTCTTACAGATGTCCTTAGTAACAGTTCTAGGGAAGTGACTTTTTTTTTCTCTAGAGAGGTAATTAGAGATTTCTCAGGTAAGAAGCACAAACTCAAGCAAAAAAAAATTTTTTTTGCTATTGCTATAGTTGAAGCTTTCTGACAAACTTTTCATCCCACAAATAGATATATAATTATCAAATAAAAGCCTTTGTTGAGAAAAAAATTATTGAAAAATTTTGTGACATGTAACATATCCATATGTCCCTCTACATCAGTATTTTTTAAGCTGCAGATTACAATCCATGATATTAACTCAAAATTTTTAAAACAAAATCTGAAGTACTACAGTGTGAAACTTTGGAGAGCTTTGTTTTATTTTTTAGCAATTTGTGATGTGTCTAGATGTAGTTTTCTTTGTGTTTGTTCTGTCTTGGATTCATTGTGCTTGTTAGATCTGTGAGCTGATGTTGTTAAATTAAATTTAGAAAAATATTTGGCCACCGTTTCTTTAAAATTTCTTCCCCAGTGTCTCTCCTCTGATTCTGGGACTACAGTTGTATGTTAGACCATTTATTGTTGTTTCACAGGACAATGAGTCTTTGTCCTCCCTCCCTGCCTCCCATATCCACACATAAGGTTGTTTTAATTCTCTGTACTTTAGTTCCATTTCTGTTGCCCTGACTTCAAGTTCACTAATCTTTTTTTCTATAGTGGTCAGTTTGCTGTTAATGTCATTCCATGAATTTTATTCCAGTCATGGTATCTTTTGGATCCAGACTTTCAGTCATGTATGTAATACACACACACACACACACACACACACAGTATATGCATATACTTTCTGTTTCTCTATTGAGATATTTCATCTACTCATTGTGTCCATCTTTTCTCTTAAATTCTTGAACATATTTATAATAGTTGTTTTAAAACCCTTGTCTGCTGATTTCAACATCTGTGTCATCTCTGGGTCTGTTTCTGTTAACTTTTTCTCAGCTAGTTATGGTTCCAATTTCTTGTGTTTTCTATTTAGACAATGTGATACAGTACCGAGCATCTGGATTTCATCCTTTTTCTTTAAAGAGTGTTGTCCTCTCTTTAAAGAGTTAAAGAAAGTAGACCTCCTAGGTCACCTTTATTCTTTCAAGGCTTGTTTCAGGTTTTGCTAGAGTTTTCAGCAAGACTTTTCCTCTGGCAGAAACCCAGATACCTTCCTGGTACTATGGGATTTCCAGAAGCTCAGAGTACTCAGTTAGCTGTTTTCTTACATACCTTTGTCTTGCTTTGCTCTTAGTATTCAGCCAAAGATTTAAGGAAACCCCTTTGCATATTTATGGAGTCCCTTCTTCATACGGCTTTCCATATTTCTGGTACTCTACCCTTCAAATTTCCACCACCTAAGCAGCCTCAAATTCCAATCTTTCTTTCCTCTACCCAGTGAAGCTATTAGTCTCTACTTGGGCTCCAGTTTCTTGTACCATATTTTGGGGCATGCACCCAGGCAAACATGGTAAATATGGATCTTACCACCATGTATTTTCCTTCTTTATTTTATTTTATTTTTTGAGTTGGAGTCTCACTCGGTCACCCAGACTGAAGTGCAGTGGCCGCTCCTGGCCACCGCAGCCTCGCCTGCTGGGCTCCAGCGATCATTCCGCCTCAGCCTTCCGAGTAGCTGGAATTACAGGCATGCGCTACCACGCCCGGCTGATTTTTTGATTTATTGTAGAGATGAGGTCTCGCTGCCCAGGCGGGTCTCGAACCCGCGGGCTCAGGCAATCCACTCACCTGGGCCTCCCAAAGGCGCGGGATTACAGGCTGAGCCACCGAGCCCGGCTTCCTTCTTTAATCACAGCCCCAATGTCTGTGGTCCATTGCCCCCAAACAGTTGCTTTCATTTGTATATATACACACACATAAATATTTGTGTTACATGTATGTAGTTGTTTAAAGCAGAAGTTTAATTCTTGGTACTCCCTTATGACCAGAACCTTAACATCTTTTGGAGAGTAATGAGGATATGTAATAGAAGTCCTCCTCACCCTTATATTTTCATGGACCAAAGGCACATTCAAAGGTACTATCAGGAATTTCTCTAAAAAAGAAAAAAAAGGAAGTTCAGTCTTACTACTCAGAATAAAAATTGGAGGCTTAGCATCCTGTGCTGTAAGTAATGGCTACAATACTTTTCAAGTATTAAGGAGGAATTTTTTTTTAAGGCTATCTTTTCTTACATGCTGAACAAAGCATCTTAGGTGTTTATCCTATTATAAAGAGGATATGACATATAAAGTTATGTCAATTTATTTTCCATCACTGATACCTAGTATATTGGGATGTAACATATTTCGCTATGTCTTTAATTCAAATTTATGAAACTCACTTTCTCTAGGAATGTTTTCAGGTTTTAAAATTTGCTATATATACATATAATATATATATAGTTTTTGTTAAAAAGTTATATTATTTTTATAGTTTTGCCTTTTTATAACACAGCTCTAGAACTGCTTGCCAGTATTTCTAGTTACCATAAAAACAAACTTTAGTTCCTCTCTGTCTCAGAAGAGTCATTTTTTATGAATTATTGTAGTAGTTCTTTACTTACTACTTTATCAGTGACCAAGGGCTTTCTATTTTAGATTATTTTTTAAAGTAAATAGTAGCTGGGCACGGTGACTCAAGCCTGTAATCCCAGCACTTTGGGAAGCCAAAGTGAGAGGATTGCCTGAGTTCAGGAGTTTGAGGCCAGCCTGGGCAACTTGATGAGACTTCATTTCTACAATAAATCAAAATATTAGCTGGGCATGGTGGCGTGTGCCTGTAGTTCCAGCTACGTGAAAGGCTGAGGTGGAGGGATCGCCTGAGCCCAGCAGATCAAGGCTACAGGGGCCATGAGCATGCCACTGCACTCCAGCCTGGGCTACAGAGTAAGCCTCCAACTCAAAAAAATAAATAAATAAGTAAAATAAATAGTATATTGTATGGGGTGTTTTCTAATCTTGTATTGTTTTTTAGAGATCTTGATTTTTAGAATAAGGACAACCGGATCCTATTTGAAAGTTGTTTTTTTTTTTTTTTTTTTTTTGAGTTAGAGTCTCACCCTGTCACCCAGACTGGAGTGTAGTGGCACACTCCCGGCCACCGCAGCCTCGACCTGCTGGGTTCTGGCAATCATTCCACCTCACCTTTCCAAGTAGCCAGAACTACAGGCGGGTACTACCATGCCTGGGTAATTTTTTTTTATTTATTGTAGAGACGCGGTCTCATCAAGTTGCCCGGGTGGGTCTCAAACCTGCAGGCTCAGGCAATCCACTCACCTCAGCCTCCCAAAGTGCTAGGATTACAGGCTGAGCCACCGAGCCAGGCCTGCTGAAAGTGCTTTTTAAATGTAATTTGTTTGCTGAGGTTGTATTTAGGAATTTTGCATCTCTATGATACAAGTATGAATGTTTAGAAAAAATGTTTTAGCCTTTTAGTCACATTCGATTTTAGAATTCTGTGTACTTTATGAATAAGTCATCCTTTTTCCTGTTTTAGAATATTTTATATAAAGTTACTCTTTGAACATTTAGAAAAATTCTGAGATCACTCTGGCCAGGCCAATAACATATACATTTAGCAAAATATGATATCACATTCCTGAACACCATTATAACATTTGACGAAAGTCATTTCTTCTTTTAGATAATTTATTGCTGATTTTTCTTAGTTCATCCCTGCCATGAAGCTGTAGCTTAATTTAGTCTGAAAACAGTCTTCAATTTTGAGAAAATCCTTAAGGGTTTTCCCTAGTCATTTACTTTTAATGATTTTTTAAAATGTCTTTTATTAAAAAAAAAAAAAGTCCTGTTTGATTTTCTGACTCCAACAAGAATTTAGAAACGCTGTTAGGAAAATTCTTGTTTGTTACTGCATTTTGGTAAGCATAAAAAAAGGGGTACTGATAGTTAAAAACAAATGAAGATAATAATAATAAGAGGTTTTTGTCATCTCTTCTTCCTCTCCCCCCACCCCACCCCATACACAAGCCTCTCATAATTCTGAGATTAACCCTTTAAGACACTGAGTTTATCAATACCTGTTACATATTTTGCAGTTGATAAATTACAATTTGAACCTCCTCTGAGAAAAGAAACAGAAGCACGGGATGAAATGGTAAGGATTGTGACTTAAAAAATTATTTTCACAATAAAATTTGAGAAAACTTTAAGTGTACTTTGATTAGAGAACAAAGTAATATACTCTTTTAAGCATTAATTTTGGTATTTTTCACATGTTAAAGTTAGAAATATAAAACACTGTTTCAGCCATTTGTTTGGACATACCTGAGTTTTTTGAAGGATTTACATGACACCATTAAATACATGAAATCGAGGACTCGGCTTTAAGCTTTCAGGACTTTTTTCTTGTCGATTTTATTAGGCATATACTAAATTCTACATTCTGTATTTCTTTACTATTTTTAAAGTATTTTATTTGTTAATATAGCTTCTTTTTTAACCATTGCTCTTATTTTGAAGTCTTATTACTTCTTTATCTAAAAGAAAAGAAGTAATAAGGCAAGAAGATATTTTTAGAATCGGCCTAGAAGTTTCCTTATTATCTACTTTATTTTTAAACTTTAGTAAAAGAGTAGTCTTTAGAGTTATTGTGTTCTCTTAATGGACCTCTTCATCCTTAATGTTTGGAAATCATGCACTTTATGTTGCTGTTTAACAAATCCTCAGTTTTCATGCTAATATCTAAATGTAGTGGCACCAATAAGTTAATGATAATTTAATAATGTGATATTTAGTTCTCAGTACTAATAGAGTAATGATGCAGATAATACAAAGTTTTTTTTTTGCTTTTGTTTTGGACTATACTAGCATGTTGGTAAAGAGGGGGCTCGTCACATTTGAAGCTATATATATGTATAGAATTTCTTAAGTTCAGATAATTGACCATGATCATTGATTTAAATATGTCAATCTAGCAAATCTAGCTGGTGATTAAAAAATTATTTGAATGCCAAGATGATTAATAATCATGACACTGTTGTGTTTTCTTGAATCAAATAAAATGGTTAATATCTGTTAGAAACTAACATTTTAAACTATAATTTTTATCTTCACAGGGAGTATCATCAGACCCTAACTTTTTATTACAGTGGAATCCTTTTGTTGATGGTGCGAACACTGGCAAGTAAGTTGTTTTCTAATTTAATAAATTTTTTTATAATCAATATTTTTTATTATGATATTGTGGGGTATAGTTAAGGGTTAGGTATACAAATATGCTTCGTTCAGGCACCCTTGTTGATAAGAGGTGTCTCCCCATCCCCAGACAGATATTTACTACTGTTAATCCCATCTCAAAAATCATCCATCATGACCAAGTAGGCTTAATACCTGGGATGCAAGGCTGGTTCAACATTCGTAAAACCATAAATGTAATTAAATACATCAACAGATGTCAAAACAAAAACCACATGATTATATCATTAGACGCAGAAAAAGCTTTTGATAAAATTCAGCACCCCTTCTTGATAAAAACCCTCAAACATCTAGGCATACGGGGAACATACCTCAAAATAGTAAAAGCCATCTACGAGAAACCCACAGCCAGCATACTCCTAAATGGACAAAAATTGGAACCATTTCCCCTGAAAACTGGAATGATTTAATAATTATAATTTAGTTGCTTACATAAAAATAGTCTTGGGCCGATTTATTCTAATCTTTTAATTTTCACTCTTTAAAAAGTTCCACTGGCTGGGCTTGGTGGCACAGCCTGTAATCCCAACCCTTTGGGAGGCTGAGACTAGCAGATTGCCTGAGCCTGCAGGTTTGAGACCAGCCCGGGCAATTTGGTGAGATCTTGTCTCTACAATAAATAGAAAATTAGCCAGGCATGGAGGCACTGCGCCTGTAGTTCCGGTTACTTGAGGCGGAAGGATTGCTGGAGCCCAGTAGGTCGATTCTGGAGTGGCCATGAGCATGCTACTGCACTCCACCCTGGGAAACAGAGTGAGACTCCAACTCAAAAAAAAAAAAAGTTGCACTATGCCATTTGTTAGTGTAAAACTTCTGACTTTTTTTTTGAGTTGGAGTCTCACTCTGTCACCTAGACTGGAGTGCAGTGGCCGCTCCCGACCACTGCAGCCCCGACCTGCTGGGCTCCGGCAATCTTTTCACCTCAGCCTTCCAAGTAGCTGGAACTACAGGCGCGCACTACTATGCCTGGCTAATTTTTTTGATTTATTGTAGAGATGAGGTCTCGCCAAGTTGCCCAGACAGGTCTCGAACCCTCAGGCTCAGGCAATCCACTCACCTCAGCCTCCCAAAGTGCTAGGATTACAGGTTGAGCCACCAAGCCCGGGGATTTTTTTTCTTAATCAGAATATACTACATGTAATAATATATTAAAAGATGAGTCGCACCTGGAGAAAAAAATACTATAGCCATGCATCTTTCCAGTGCAGTTGCTTCATATTCTAGACCTGTCTTCTCTCAACAATTGGCCAGGCGCAGTGACTCTTGCCTGTCATCCCAGCACTTTGGAAGGCTGAGGTGGGAGAATTGCTTGAACCCAGGATTGAGACCAGCCTGGGCAACACAGTGGGACCTCAACTCTACAAAAATAAAAAAATTCACCAGTCATGGTGGCATGTGCCTGTATTCCCAGCTACTCAAGAGGCTGAGGCGAAGGATCACCTGAGCCCAGGAAGTTGAGGCTGCCGTGAGCCCTGATTATCCCACTGCACTTTAGCCTGGGCTATAGAATGAGACCCCGACTTAAAAAACAAAAAGCAGTGAAGTTAGGGGCTGCCCTAGATAATTTTTTCTAACCTCTTTGTGCCTGCAGTTGCCTGGAGAGCTCTTTGGAAATACAAATTCCTGGATCCCCTTTTTAGGCTATGGACCTGAGGTTGGCAAAGGGGGACCTGAGGGCCAAAGCTGATCCATGTCTCTTTTTGTACAGCCCACAGACTAAGAAATAGCAATTATATTTATAAAAAGATCCTGGGTGATGCCAGTGTTGCAGATGTGAGGACCATACTTAGAGTAGCAAAGGGTTTAATGATAAAGTTGCTTGAATCTGTGGATTCCAACTCTAAAAATATGAATCCATTAGGAAATTTAATTAGTTGTTGTTACATATTAAATATAGCAAAGCATGACCATAAAGTAAAAAAGCCTTTGTATCCACTTTATAAAATCTATTTTATAGTCATACCAGTACAGTTTGAAAATATGTGCAAGGTCTTAGGTCCGCATCATGACCCATTTGTCTTTTTATTTTTTATTTTTTTTTAGTTAGGAAGCAGGATTTATTGAGAGGGAACCCAAGGGAATTGCCCAAGCTATTTGTCTTTTATAGCCTCTGTATATAAACTGATTTTAATACGTATTTTACGGTCTTTCTTTGTGTTCGATTATGTGTCATATATCACCATCTAAATTGCTTTTTTCTCTTTGTATTAGATCAACCGCAAAACGTGCAATACCACCTCCGCTACCTCCTAAGGTAAGCTACTTAAAGATTTTGAACTGTAAATACTCGTTTAAATTATAAACATAATTAAATTTTTAAAATAATTTTGAGTTCAAAATCACTTAAATATGTTTTAAAGGAATAGTTTTCTTCAAGAGGGGCATTTGAAGATATAAAATATATAGTAAATAATATTTCATGAGAAATGTGTTTGTTTTTGTTTATGTTTTTGTTTTTGAGTTGGAGTCTCACTCTGTCACTCAGACTGGAGTGCAGTGGCCGCTTCCGGCCACCGCAGCCTCGACCTGCTGGGCTCTGTCGATCCTTCTGCCTCAGCCTTCCAAGTAGCTGGAACTACAGGCGCGCACTACCACGACCGGCTAATTTTTGATTTATTGTAGAGATGAGGTCTCGCCAAGTTGCCCAGGCGGGTCTCGAACCCGCGGGCTCAGGCAATCTACTCACCTCAGCCTCCCAAAGTGCTGCGATTACAGGCTGAGCCACCGAGCCCAGCAGAAATGTGGTATTTTAAATAGCTATTAGGAAAAGGCAAAATAGGTTATTGCTCATTTGAGAAACTATTGACTACACAGAGGGATGGTAAAGAGTTCACTATTGATACTACATTTTGACATCTTAGTGGAGTCATGCTTCATTGCGTCATTTTCCTTGTTTGTTTCTAGTTATTATTTTGTGGATCGTTTATATAATATTCTAAAATTGTATCAGTTTGGAGTTATGGTTGATAAAAAAATCACATGAAGAATTCATAGTTGTGTTGGGACAGTAACTATTATTACTTACTTTGCTTACTTAGTTCAGTGAATGGAATAAAACAAAAAGTTTTTCCCCTCTCTCTAGAGTCTTTGATGCCTAATGATAACTAGTGTTTTCATCCAGAAAAAACTAGTGTTAAAGTACTTTTTTGTCTTTGTACCCACTAGCCAAGGATAAACAGCCACCCTGAAGACAACTTTCCAGATGAAGAAAAAGCATCAACCATAAAACGTTGCCCTGATTCAGAGAACAGAGCTCCCCAAGTTATCAGAAGACAGAGTAGCCCAAGTTGTGGTCCTGTAGCAGAAACTTCCTCTATTGGTATGGCTAGCAATATCAGCAGCCGTGGAGTGCATACAGCTAGATTCTGTGATCTGGGTAATAAATCAAAGTGAAAACTGAAAAGAAAGCCATTTTGTTCCTAAAGACTGTCCTTTTCTTAGTCCTATAGTTTAAAGCTTTGTAAAGATTCTTTAATTTCACATGGATGGGCTATAGATTCAGTTCACTTCAACCCTAATTTGATCCCTTATTAAATATTTAAAATAGAATATAGGAGGATGAATGGATGGTCCTGCTCTTCAGAATCCAAAGTTTATAGCAAAAGTTATACCCATATACATATAACATTAGGAAAGATAGCTTGTTTAAGTGTCTCCTAAAATAATTGTGTGTAATAGAAAACCAGAGATTTCTGAGGGACAAAGGATAGGCAATAGAAGAGTTGGGCTCCTGCAGGACTTAGGGGACTTGGTGAGTCTTCAGTTGGTGGAGCCAATGCTGACAGGCATTTTTAGAAAATAAGAATGAACAAATATACTGAAGCAGGAAAATTCAAATTGTGTTTTAAGTATATTTTGTTATGGTAGAAGTGTGAGGTTTTTTGTTTTTTTTTTTTTGAGTTGGAGTCTCACTCTGTCGCCCAGACTGGAGTGCAGTGGCTGCTCCCAGCCACCGCAGCCTCGACCTGCTGGGCTCCGACGATCCTTCCACTTCAGCCTTCCGAGAGCTGGAACAACAGGCGTGCGCTACCATGCCCGGCTAATTTTTGATTTATTGTAGAGATGAGGTCTCACCAAGTTGCCCAGGCGGGTCTCCAACCCGCGGGATCAGGCAATCCACTCACCTCAGCCTCCCAAAGTGCGGGATTACAGGCTGAGCCACTGAGCCCTGCTAGAAGTGTGAGTTTTTAAAGGAAGATAGAACTGAAAGGTAGACTGGAGTTCAATTATGAAAGGCTTTGCATGTCCACATCATTAGGGGAGATTTTGTTTATCCTCATAGTATGGAAAAACTATTATTTTCATGGATTGAGACCACGACTAATTATACAGTACAACCTGTACAGGATCTAGAGAAAGGCACCAAAGATACATTAATTCACCTTATTGTAGAGAATAGTTCCAGAAAAGGATCACCCAAGTGGGAGACAAGTAGTGGAGGGGAAAGGGAAATATTTTTTCAAAGAAAGTAATTATTTGTATCGTCATTCACCGTTTAACCATAATTCTCCTTAGGAAATGGTGATGGGATTTCAAAACTGATGAGTGAAAATACAGAAGGATCAGCACAAGCACCACAATTACCACGAAAAAAGGACAAGCGAGACTTCCCTGTAGGTATAAAAAGGCATTTAGCGGTTAGTTGTAACTAATACTGTATTTGTCAAATAAAGGACACAGTCACTTTAATTAAGGAGTTCAGATAACTGATTTTCCAAATGGCTAAAGTTTGTTTTGTTTTGTTTTGTTTAAGGCTTAGAGGTCTTACGGTATTAAAAAAATTTTTCTCCACAGAAACCAGCCATCAATGGCCTCCCACCCACCCCAAAAGTGCTGGTAAGGAATATTTTTATGTGAGCTATTTGCAATATTTTGTCTTTAGAAGCAATTGACTATCAAGTATCTTGAACTGCTGAAAATAAGGATATCAGAAAATTCAAAGATATTAGATGCATTTGGATATCCCATGGATCAAATCATGTCCCCCAATTTAAGTGAGTTAGAATTTATAGAGTATTCCACTTTTTATAAATACTGGCAGTTGAGTCCTCCAATTAGCCTACAAAGCTAAATTTAATTTTAATGTGTTCTCTTCATTATGTGCATTAAATATCTTTCTATCCCTGAAGCCATTTTTACATCAGACTATATATAATGAAAGGAACCAGGAAAACTTATGTTAAAGTTTTCTTTTTCTGGTCCTTCAATGGAACTTATCTATGAGGTGGTTCAGCCTATCATGTGAATGGGATACTTTATAAATTGTACTTTTTTATTCAACAAAATTTAATATATAATATAAATGTTAATCATTTTGTCTGTTATGATTATTATGACTATACTGTGATTATAATCACTATAATGTTACTGGGTAAAATTATCCATTGTTTCACATTAATAATTGTTAGTCCTAAAAATGTGGTATCTTGAGATTCCTAAGGCCGGGCTTGGTGGCTCAGCCTGTAATCCCAGCACTTTGGGAGACTGAGGCGAGTGGAATGCCTGAGCCTGCAAGTTTGAGACCAGCCCGGGCAACTTAGTGAGACCTTGTCTCTACAATAAAATTTAAAAATAGCCAGGCATGGTAGCGTGCATCTATAGTTTCGGTTTACTTGGAAGGCTGAGGTGGAACGATCGCTGGAGCCCAGAAGGTCGACGTGTGTGCCACTTCATCCCAGCCTGCGCAAAGGAGTGAAACTCCAACTCAAAAAAAAAAAAAAATACTAGACTATATCATTGATACGTAGATGTTTTGATAAATTTTATATTTTTTCCCTAAAATAGTGGATTACAAAAGAAAAGAATGAGTGAGACTCTCTTGATAGAAGGGGTTAAATTATGTCAACATATGAATTTTGTTTTGCACAAATGTATCAAATAAGAGTAAGTTTAGTATTTCATAATGATCTTAGCTATTTTTTAAGAATATGTAAAATTAATTAAACAAGTTAACATTTCTTTCTTTGTAAATAAGATGGGAGCGTGTTTTTCAAAAGTTTTTGATGGCTGCCCTTTGAAAATTAATTGCGCAACATCCTGGATACATCCTGATACAAAAGGTAAAATGTCTGAATTTTTTATATGTCTCCAATAAAATATTTATTATGGGAAAAGATCTCTCTGATCTTTTCTGAAGTCTACACTAACTGGTATAGGAACCTGTAACAACCTAAGTAGATTAATAAGGCTTTCGTTTAAAGGCATTAAAAGTTAAGAGTATATGCAAACCATTCTTGATTAAAGGAGAGTAAAGAGAGACATCACACTTGATTGCATTCTTAATTATTTGGAATTTCCTTTTACCATAAAAGGACAATACTAGGACAGTTTATAATCTCAATCAGTAAAGTTTATGGATTAGACAATAGGATTGTTTCTTTATTAATGTTCTGTGGTTATATAAGACTTTTTTTTAAAATGCACATGGAAATATTTAGATGTAAAGGGGCCTCAAACTCATAACTTAAGCAGTTCAGAAAACAAACCAAAAAAATATATGTATGGAGAGAACAAAGGATCAAGAAAAGGAATAAATGTTCAACATTTGTGGTATTTGTGTTAAGGGTGTTCAGGAATTATTTGCACTATTACAACTTTTCTGTAGGTCTGAAATGATAATTTATTTTTATAAATTTAGACTGTGTGTGTAGTGTATATATGTGTGTGTGTGTGTGTGTGTGTGTGTGTATTTTTTTTTTTTTTTTTTTTTAGTCAGAGTCTCACTCTGTCACCTAGGCTGGAGTACAGTGGCATGCTCATGGCTACGGCAGCTTTGACCTGCTGGGCTCAGGCGATCCTTCTGCCTCAGTCTTCCAAGTGGCTGGAACCACAGGCACATGCTGTCGCTCTTGACTAGTTTTTTGATTTATTGTAGAAACGAGGTCTTGCCAAGTTGCCCAGGCTGGTCTCGAATCCCTGGGCTTAGACAATCCTCTCGCCTCGGCCTCCCAAAGTGCTGGGATTACAGTTGTGAGCTACTGCGCCTGGCCTTTTAAAGTGAGGAAACACAATGTATAAAGACAAAAATTTGGAATTAAATGAATCTAAGTTTGAATTCCTGCTCTGTCGTTACCACGTGACTTTGAAAACAGACTTAACACCTTGAATTTTCAGTGTGATAATTTGTAACATGAATACTCCTAATGCCTTGTTACAAGGAAGGAAGAGCCTACTGTAGTATCTGGCAATTAGCAAACAGGTTAGGCCAGGAGAGGGTTTCAGGAAATGTTTGTTTCCGCCTCAACACAGTAATAAAGACAGGTTATAATGATCTGCCTTAAATGCCACTATTTTCTAATAGTATAACAGAGAAAAATATTTTTGACAGGGAATGGATTTGGCTTTGTTTGTAACTTTTTATTTGGTGTAACTTCAAACTTACAGAAAAATTACAGAAATAACACAAGAAATTCCTATATATACAGAATCAGCAGTTGTTTCTCTTGTGCATTTATTTTTACCATTTTCTATCTATATATACATTTTTTTATATATGAGAATAAGTTGGAGACCTCATACTCATCTCCTCTATACTTCATTATGTATTTCTATCTATAAATACTATGTATGTTTATATTTTATACTTCAGTTTCTTAGAAACAGGATTTATCTCTTACATAACCACAGTACAATTATAAATATCAGGAAATTTATCACTGATGTACAGTTTATTAAATCAACGTCCATATTTATATTTTAATTGTCCCAATAAAATTATTTATAGTTTCCATCCCGTTGTTACTTTTCCTGTCCAACATCTAATTCAAGATCCCCTGTTGCATGTAGCCACTGTGTCTCTTTAGTCTCCTTTAGTTTAGAACAGTTCCTCTACCTTCCTGGTCTTACCATTTGTGAGGGCCACTTATTTGTAGACCGTCCTTTAATTTGGGTGTATCTGATGAGTCCTCATTTTGAGGTCAGGTTATACATTTTTGCTGGGAATAAAACAAATGATACTGTACTCTTCTAAGTGTATCATGTCAAGAAGCACATAATATCAGCTTGTCCAAATATCAGTGATGTAAACATTAGTTAATTGGCTAAGGTAGTTTTCACTGTCAAGTTATTATTTTTCCCTTTCTAATTTATAAATTAAGATGAAGATGCATTGAGACTATGTTTATAAATGTCCTCTTGCTCATCAGACTTTCACCCACTAGCTTTAGCATCTACTGGCAAAATTCACTGACATCCTTAGATAGTTTCCTTTCTTTCCCTTCTGTTGTTTTATGTATTTATATCTGTTTAAACTTATGAATTTCTATTTTATTCAGTGAAATATGATCTGTTATTTAATATGATCTATTATTTATTTTCACACTTAAATTATCCCAGAATTTTTGTGGAGTGGAAGCTTGGAGCTCCTATGTTTAAAATGTCCTCATCATTTTTTTAGCACCTCCTTACTTTCTGACACTGCAAAATTTCTAGGGTCATCTACTTTCTTTGCCCCAGAATTGGAATCAGTCTTTTTCCAAGAAACCCTGGTTCTTTTTAGTGGAAAGTAGTGCTTAGAAACCAAGATCTGTATACTAGGTATTCTCATTGTTTCTGGTGTGTCATAGTTTATAGTTTATATTTAATTTATAGTTTTCTTGTCTAAAAGAATATTTGAAGTATCTTATAAAAATGTATAATAAAAAAAACTTCAAAAATGAAAACTATGACTGGGTATGGAGGCTCATACCTGTAATGCCAGCACTTTGGGAGGCCAAGGCAGAAACTTGAGGCCAGGAGTTCAAGATCAGCCTGGGAAACATTAGTGAGACTCTGTATAAAAAAATAAATTAACTGGGCATTGTCGCGCATGTCTTTAGTCCTAGCTACTTGGGAGGCTGAGGCAGAAGGATTGCTTGAGCCTAGGAAGTTGAGGCTATAATAAGCCATGATTATGCCACTGTACTCCAGCCTGGGCAACAGTGAGATCTTGTCTTAAAAAAGGAGGGAAGGATGAGAGAAAGGCAGTTTTGTTGAATGGAAGGATTATATAGTAAGATCAAATCAGAGTAAATCTAACATAGAATATATCTACTTTTAAAAAATAAGAAAGGAATTCAGGAAAGGAAAGGGGTAAAGTAGGTGGCATAAATTTTAGAAATTAATTTTACTTTGGATGGATATGTGGCTAACTCTTACTGACATTATAATATAAATTAATTATTTTAGTCAATGATTTCAGAAAATGACAGTGAGTTCTGGTAATTTCTCAATTATTATAGATCAGTACATTATTTTTGGAACTGAAGATGGTATTTACACACTGAATCTCAATGAGCTACATGAGGCAACGATGGAACAGGTAATGAATTTTAACTCAAGAAATACATTTGGACAGATTGAATAAAAGAAGTATCTTAACTTTAAATCATTTTGCATTGGCCCCAGTATTAATATTTATGAATTAAATACTTAAAGGACTGAAATTGTAACCTTTACATGTTCATGTGGAATGATTTTTCCTAAGGTTCTGGTAATTAGCTAAAAGATAGAAAATATTTGTTTCTGTACTATTTTAGAATGTTGAAATTTGGAAACTTTAAGGTTAAAAGAATGACAATTAGAGGATTTTAATTATCTTTCTTTTCCTTTAGTTATTTCCACGGAAGTGTACTTGGCTATATGTTATCAATAATACTTTAATGTCATTATCAGGTACGTATGTGATGAAAAATAAACCATAGACAAGAAGAAAAATGCAATCTTAGTGGACACTATGTTTAGATGTTACTTTATTTCTAGGTAACTGTAAACTAGCATACTAACTTTGGGACTTGTAGATTTTTCTGCCCACTTAGAATGGGAAGATGTTTTGGTAAGGAGTTCTATCTTCAGTTAGGGCAGCACTTCTCAAATCCACCCTGCACACGGGCAGCAGAGCACCGTGATTGTCACCTGTGGCTATTTCTCCCACTCAGTGTCCTCCACCACTGTGCCACTGCTTCCTTCGGTTGGAAATTACTGCTTGAAGGGAAAGAAGCAGAGGAATAAGCTGCTTTCCTTTTCTGTGATCTTGAACAAGTCACTTACTTTCTCGGCCTCCGTTTTGTTTGTTTGTTTGTTTGTTTGTTTGTTTGAGTTGGAGTCTCACTCTGTCACCCAGACTGGAGTGCAGTGGCCGTTCTCGGCCACCGCAGCCTTGACCTGCTGGGCTCTGGCAATCCTTCTGCCTCAGCCTTCCGAATAGCTGGAACTACAGGCGCGTGCTACCATGCCCGGCTAGTTTTTATTTATGATAGAGACAAGGTCTCGCCAATTTGCCCAGGCGGGTCTCGAACCCGCAGGCTCAGGCAATCCACTCACCTCAGCCTCCCAAAGCACGGGATTACAGGCTGAGCCACCAAGCCCGGCTGGCCTCCGTTTTTTAATCGTAAAATGAGGGTGCTGGGGTAACAATATTACAAGGTTAAGTGAGGTGATATCCCAAGTGCTTAGTCAAGTGTGGAGTCTCTTTCAGGTGTTTGCTAGTGAAATTCATGTTGTCCTAGACACCTGTTAACTATCTTGGATGATTTTCCTTTAAGTTTTCTAAACCAGAAGACCAGAGTAACATACTCTAATTTTGTTTTTTGTTTTTCTTTTTTGGTTATTATTGGAATTGAGTGAGTGAGTTACCTACCTACCAAAAAATATTTTCTTACATTTTAGATTTAAATGGCTACTAGAAGCTTACTGATTGCTTTCATTCTGATAGTAGAGTACAAGATAGTTAATTCTTCTCCAGTAGAGCTTCTTCAGGAAGCTGTATATTTGAGCTAATGACACGGAGACTGAACATATTATTTGATAGTGCATAAATGACTTCCAAAAACTGATGTCCTCTTTTATTTTAATTAGACTTCTCCCAAACCTTTTTTGCTTTTGTTTAGCAAAATATTAATATATTACTGTTAAGAAAATAAAGCTAATTCTATTTGAGCTAACAATTCCAAATTGTAAGCATATAAAATTACTTCTCTCTAACTCTCTTTTTGCTTTTATCTCTACTCATACTTGGCTTTGGAAATTAACTTAAAAATTGCACAGTGTACATCTTATATATTTATAAAATAACAATACAGTATTAGGCACAACATTTCTGTTCTGAGAAACTACAGAGAATTTTGTTAAGGAAAAAACTATATATTTGTACACACATACATGTTTTCTAATAATAAGATAAATATTGTTTTGTGGTGTTATAATCATATCATGTGTAATGAGGCATCAGAAGATGTTTATTATATTCTCCGCTTGCTTAACACAGCTGTGTTAAATGGAGTTGTGGAATTATAGCACTATTAGCCTTTTATTATGGCTCATAATATTGGTTTGCTTTATTCTTTTTAGTATTTCAATCTATTATACTTAAGACTTCATTCATAATCAGTTTTAATCCAAGTTAATTTGACAAATTATTGATAAATAGTGTCCCAAATAAATAATGATAATACACCTTTATAGAATTTTACATGTTGTATTAAAATAATGAGTGATGCATAATTGCATTATAACATAAGGTTTTGTGTACCGGTGTTTAACAATTTATTCTTCTATGCTAGGATCATTAAGGTTTACTCTGCCAAGACCACTGATTAGTCACAGTATACCTAATTTGTGTCTTATAAAACAAAATTATCTGTTTACTTAAGTCATTTTACCTATTCTGTCTTTCAAAATTAACTGAGTTTTTTATGTGTTTTTTCTCTTTTGGTTGGCTTTTTGAACATTATTGGACTCCTTATTTTAGAAGGTAATTATGTTTTATTTTTCTTGAAAATTATATTTCTCTGTTTTAATGATTGTAATAAAAGTAACTGTTTTTCTTTTATAGGAAAAACCTTTCAACTCTACTCTCATAATCTTATTGCTCTGTTTGAACAAGCTAGAAAACCAGGATTAGCTGCCCATATTCAAACTCACAGGTTTCCAGACCGCATACTACCAAGGTATGAAATATCATTTTGATTCTACTAAGACTGAGGGGAATTGTATTTATTTTTTAAATAACCAGTATATTTCTTGCCCAGTAAAAAACTTCCTCTGGCTTGATTTTCACAAGTAGTTTACACTAAAGTGTATGTCATCTAGAAAAACTCAGTGTTTTCTAAACCTGACCTTGGGAATCATCTGTGGAAATTTATAATACAGATGTCCTATAAAATCAAATAGTCTAGAGTCAGGTTTTAAGACAATTTTTTTAAAGCTGCTTTCTGTTTGATTCTGATGCATCTGATTTACAAATCACTATGTGGCAATCCGTGCAGTTGAGTGCATTTATATTGTCTTATGTTTTCAGAAAGTTCGCTTTAACAACAAAAATTCCTGATACAAAAGGCTGTCATAAATGTTGCATAGGTGAGTAAATGCTATTTCTCAAACTGCATGGTTAGAACTTTTAACATCTTTAAAATTATCAAGGCACAGTGAATATTTGTATACGTAACCTTGAATTGTACCCCATATCATTAAAATAAAAAAATTTAAAAGTTAAAAAAAAAATTATCAAGGAGTCTTATAGATTCAAATTGGAAGGAAGGTAGGTTTTGTATCTGTTTTTAGTAAGTACTTAAGGTACCATGGAAGCACAATAATGTATAGAGAGACATGGCATAGAGATGCTTAGAGATATTATTTTCCTTAGTGTTTTCTCAAAGCATAGTATTCCTAGAGTTTTTAACCAGAGTTCCTGAGACTATATCTCTGCTAATAGTCTAGTTTTCATTTATTTAACATTTACCATCTACCAGTTACTGCTAGTACTTTATGAATATTATTACTGGAGTTTAGTTAACTATGAAGTTAGAGAGAATAGTTCACACAAGACCATCCTCACTTCTGAAACCAACTGCAAGTTAGGGGATTCCCCAAACTACCTTCAGATTCAAATATTCTCTAGAGTCTAGGAAAAGTACCAAGTGCAGAGCTTCTGTTGTCCTCTCCCTATGAGTAAATGGATAGCATTACTTTTCTGGCATTGGTGTCTGGCATTGCTAGCCACGAAGCTTATTTGAGCCTCAGTGTCCAGAATTTTTATTGAGGCTTTATCATGAAGGCATAATTGATTGCCCACATTGCTGATCTTAGCATGCAGCCCCTCTGGAGATCAGCTGATACTCCGTGATCCTAAGCCCCCACCCTATATCTCGTTGACCTTTCTGACAGGACCAGCCCTCACCCTAAGACTATCCAGACTATCTTAATCTTTAGCTCCCTTCCTAAAGCATATTGTTACACTATCCAGTGACCCAAGGTCCCCAAGGCAAAGACACTTCTGTCAAACATGACATTTCAAAGGCTGGTAGATTATCTTCCAGAATCGGGAGGCTAGAAGTCAGATCTCTTTTGGGACAAGATTAAATTCTTAACTGCTTAATCTGCAAACAACTCCATTATATCACTAGTAAAAGAACCTGGAATCAGATTCAGGTTCAATGACTTCAGATCTTGGGATCGTAACTTCTTCTTTATCCTTTTGTTTGATCAATGAGCTTACACACTGATCTTCATGCTACATTAAAGTTTTTCTGCATAGTTCATACTCTAGAACAAAAATGTTTAGCCACAGATATGCTACAAATATAAGCACATCTTTCATGATCATTTTTCTAGGGAGAATCTTATCCATATCTGTTAATGGATTCCCCAGATCTATGATTGAGAAAAGGTCTAGAAGCTCACAATCTAAGATATAAAATACTTTAGAGCTTAATGCAAACAACTACTCTTATAACAAATATATTATTATTGATGGGAGTCAAATTGGGAAGAAGGAAAGACAGATCAATATGAATGTTTGTAGATTTGAGTCAAGTTGCATCAGGATGAACTAATTATGTTTAACTTAAGTAGATATCTGTAAACTACTATACCAAAAGTGAGACCATGCATTTCAGTTGCCCCTGAGACCTTGTCAGGACTCACTCTTTTAGTCTGCTTACTAATAAAAAGCAAATTTTTAAGGTTGTATACTAGGTTAGGTGTTTTAGTGCTTAATGTATTGTTTTTATAAAAAGTGACTCAGCCTGTAATCCCTCGTGCCTTTGGGAGGCTGAGGTGAGTGAATTGCCTGAGCCCGCGGGTTCGAGACCCACCTGGGCAGGCAAGACCTCATCTCTACAATAAATCAAAAAATTAGCCAGGCATGGTAGCGCGCGCCTGTAGTTCTAGCTACGTGGAAGGCTGAGGCGGAAGGATCGCCAGAGTCCAGCAGGTCGAGGCTGCAGTGGCCGGGAGCAACCACTGCACTCCAGTCTGGGCGACAGAGTGAGACTCCAACTCAAAAAAAAAAAAAAAAAAGCTTCTATGTTGAAGAACCTAGTATATTAAGGGTACTTAGAAGTAAATGTATGTTATTTTACATAAGTGAAAATAAAAGGGTAATAAGCATCAAAAAAGAATACTTTTCTTTACTTCTACCCACTCTTGTCATCCTAGTTAACAGTTAAAATAATTTTTCTTAGCCAGGCTCGGTGGCTCAGCCTGTAATCCCGCGCCTTTGGGAGGCTGAGGTGAGTGGATTGCCTGAGCCTGCGGGTTCAAGACCCGCCTGGGCAGGCAAGACCTCATCTCTACAATAAATCAAAAAATCAGCCGGGCGTGCTAGCGCATGCCTATAATTCTGGCTACTTGGAAGGCTGAGGTGGAAGGATCGCCGGAGCCCAGCAGGTCGAGGCTGTGGTGGCCAGGAGCGGCCACTGCACTCCAGTCTGGGCGACAGAGTAAGACTCCAACTCAAAAAAAATAATAATAATAATTTTTCTTTATCAGCTAAGCAACCACTTCAAATAGTTTCTTCTTGTATTCGTATTTTTCTCCCTTTACAAAGAAAGTTAAGTTAGCTTTTAAGAAAGTATAGTTGTTACTGTTAGCTGAACTATTTTTGTTTCATATAAAGATACTCAGTGTTGGGTTGTTTTTGCTGTTGTTTCTTTCCAGTCAGAAACCCTTACACAGGCCATAAGTACCTCTGTGGCGCTTTGCAGTCTGGAATTGTTTTACTTCAGTGGTATGAGCCAATGCAGAAGTTCATGTTGATAAAGGTATTTGTCACTTGGTTTACATTTTCCTTCTTTAGAAAACACCAGGCCAGGCTCAGTGGCTCAGCCTGTAATCCCAGCACTTTGGGAGGTCGAGGCGAGTGAATTGCCTAAGTCCTTGGGTTTGAGACCCAACTGGGCAACTTGGCGAGACCTCATCTTTACAATAAATCAAAAATTAGCTGTGTGTGGTAGTGCACGCCTGTAGTTCCTGCTACTTGGAAGGCTGAGGTAGAAGGATCGCCAGAGCCCAGCAGGTCGAGGCTGCAGTGGCCGGGAGCATGCCACTGCACTCCGGGCTGGGTGACAGAGTGAGACTCCAACTCAAAAAGAAAAAGAAAACACCAGCATATAACTGAAGCTAAAATTATATGACCCCATTGTTACTATCTAGGGTCAGAACATTCATAGTTTTTTATTTGATTTAGGGATTTTTGTGTCCTTAAGATATACTCTTTAACTGATGTTATTTAATAAGCTTCTAGAACCATCAGCCATAAAGATTAATATGGCCAGTTCTCTTAAACACATTTTAAAGAACATTCATCCTCACTACCATCTTAGATGTAGTCATTTTTAGAATTAAATAAATGAAGAAAATGAAAATCTTTCTGTTGGTTTTATTCATCAGCAGTATGAGTGGGGACATTGTTTCTAAATTGTGGTCTGTTTGGTTTTTTTGCAGCACTTTGATTTTCCTTTGCCAAGTCCTTTGAATGTTTTTGAAATGCTGGTGATACCAGAACAGGAATACCCTATGGTCTGTGTAGCTATCAGCAAAGGCACTGAATCTAACCAGGTCGTTCAGTTTGAGACAATCAATTTGAACTCTGCATCTTCTTGGTTTACAGAAATTGGTGCAGGTAAGCGTTTTTCCTATGTACAAATATTGATGCACTTAAGTTCAACCAGCCCGATGGGCTCTTTTAAATAAATTTTCAAAACACAGCTTACCAAGTAAGTGCAGAGAATCGTATATGTATAGTCTGTGATCTCTCTTTGTGAGAGATAGTTTGATACAAATTATTTTACCAAGGAAAATTGTAATGATTCTTGGCATTGAAAGGTCTTAGTTATTACCAGGTAATCTTTGGACTTGCAAGATAATTATATTTTCCATGATACTCTTAAAATTGTATCAACTTCTCAAGCAAAGTGAGTTCACTGGAGATCTGAAAAGATTGGGAAGTTTATTCTCAAACCTTAAAGGAGGCTGAGGTGAGTGGATTGCCTGAGCCCACGGGTTCGAGACCCACCTGGGCAACTTGGCGAGACCTCATCTCTACAATAAATCAAAAGTTAGCCGGGCACCTCTGTAGTTCCAGCTACTTGGAAGGCTGAGGCGGAAGGATCACCGGAGCCCAGCAGGTCGAGGCTGCGGTGGCCTGAAGCGGCCACTGCTCTCCAGTCTGGGTGACAGAGTGAGACTCCAACTCAAAAAAAAGAAAACAAGTAATTCAAGAATTCATTATTTGAATCTGCATATGTGAAATGGGGACAGAGAGTTATTTTTGCCAGCTTCCTGTTTGTTGTGCTAGTGTTTTATTTGATCACTTGTAATATAGGTATATTAGGCCATTTTTACATATGAAGTCAAGCTTCAGTTATAGCCATTTCATTACTGACCACTTTTATATTCTTTACCATCTTGTGAAGAAGTCTGTTATTATGTAGTATGTTTGATGCTTCTTATTAAATGTCCTTTGGCTTTTGATCATGTATAGACTAAATTATGACATCTCATTATAATGTAGAACCTGCACTAATAACACTTTCAGAATAAGAATCACTGTGAACCAATGGTGCCCTAGTAAATGTTTAACAACAGGCTCTTGGGGTACAACCATTTGTTACTCCATAATTACACCAACCATGGCCAATTTCAAACTACCAACCTGATGTCTTGCGGCTCACAAAACTCCAGAAAATGTAACAACCCAGTACAAACCAGCGCCAGCATGCACTGGAATGTGAGCATTCTTTTACGGACCAGTCAAACCATGTACCATCCTCCCCCTCACCGACACACACACACCCTGCCTTTTTAAATTTATTGTTTAATGCTTTTGGTTAGTTGGATGCATGCCCTCCTGCTATAGCTAACAGAAAGGTGCAAATGGCATTGCTTTAAAATCATGAGATGTAAGCTATCCAAATAGAAATATATATTTGTTATGTCATTACTGCTCAAAGGAATGGTTATAGATCAACTTATTTAAAAATCATTTTTGGCTCAGCCTGTAATCCCAGAACTTTGGGAGGCCGAGGCAAGAGGATTGCCTGAACCCACCGGGTTCGAGACCCGCCTGGGCAATTTGGCGAGACCTCATGTCTACAATAAAACAAGTAGTTTCAGCTACTTGGAAGGCTAAGGTGGAAGGATCGCCGAAGCCCAGCAGGTCGAGGCTGCGGTGGCCATGAACGTGCCACTGCACTCCAGCCTTGGCAACAAAGAGTGAGACTCCAACTCAAAAGAAAACAAAACAAAACAAAAAAACTATTTTTGGCTAATAGCCCAACCTTCTTTACTGGTTAGTGTAGTATATAAAGCAGGTCATTTCACAGTTATCTCATGTTGTAGCCTTTTTCTTTTGGATGATATGTTAGAAGGTTATATTGTTTTAGTCTAGACATTCAGTGAGTCCTCTTTTTTAGCTTGAGTTTGGGAAGTTTTTTTTAAGGTTTTGTTGTTGTTTGTTTTTAATGCCTGAGTTGTATTATTCTGCCCACTTTTAACATAGCCTTGGCTAAAATTAAAGCAGACCCCAAATTACTTCCTGGGGAAGTCCAGGACTCTTCTTGAGAGTAATCATTCAAGACACCCTCAAGCAGAGATGAGGCAGTCTTTCTAGTCCAGCACTTGGTCCTCGTTAGGTTTCTCTATTTTTCACAAGTGATGTTGTAACCCAGCTCCCAGCTGAGTTCCTTGTCTCCTGTTGTAATGTTAAAATGAGCTTCTATTCCAAGATTCTTTTAGTCTTAGTCTGATTTATTAATGCAGCATACTTACTCTGAGGATAGTGCTTAGCATATATACGGTTAGCACTCAGTAAATATTTGTTGAATGAGTGCATGAACATAAATTGGCTAAGAAAAACTATTTCTGGAGCATTGCCTAAACAGTCTGTTGGTTTTGTAGATCTGGTTTCTTAACCATTATGGGCTTTGGAAGACCCACAGATACCCCCAAAATATTATATAAAAATTTGTGTTTATGCTTGAGTGTGCAGTTTTTAAGGGAGAAGATCCATAGACTTCTCAAAGATGTAGTTAATAGTGGCTAAATAATCTAATATCTTTTCTTAGATTCAGCTAGAACATTTGAGCAATCTGGATGCTTAAAATGAATGTCTTACCCAAAAAAAGTTTTTAAAAGTGTTATCACATCTATCAGCAGATGTTAGAAACAGCTTTTTAAATATCAGCTGAGGCCGGGCTCGGTGGCTCAGCCTGTAATCCCGCGCCTTTGGGAGGCTGATGTGAGTGGATTGCCTGAGCCTGCGGGTTTGAGACCCGCCTGGGCAGTGAGACCTCATCTCTACAGTAAATCAAAAAATCAGCCGGGCGTGGTAGCACATGCCTGTAATTCCGGCTACTGGGAAGGCTGAGGCAGAAGGATCGCCGGAGCCCAGCAGGCGAGGCTGCGGTGGCCGGGAGCGGCCACTGCACTCCAGTCTGGGCCACCGAATGAGATTCTAACTCAAAAAATAAAAATAAATAAATAAATAAATATCAGCTGAGTAATGAGAGTTACATCCTGCAAAAATGATTGTTGACAGTATTGTTCATTATGTTTCTCAGTATCCTCATTATAAAAGAACTCCCACCCACCTATAAACACATGCCAATACCAGGAAAATTTCTCTCTCATAGTTTTATTAATCCTTGTGCTTTTTAAAATTGCTAGCTTATTTTTATTTTAATGATGCTGTGATTCGCCTAACTGATCTTGTTTCCATCTCTGTGGGTTATATAAAACGCAGAGCAAAATCTCACCATTCTATTGCACGCTCCTTACTCCCCTCCCCATGTTCACCCTTTGCTTCATTTTATTTTTGTGACTCACCTTTCTAGAACTGGCTGAGATATTAAATAAATGCAATATTGAGGTATTTTCAGCTTAGCCAGCCATCCTTAGGATCTGTGTTGAAATTGACTTACATGCATTTTTTGAAAGATAACATGTTACAAAATATAAATTCTGTGTTAAATTTCAAAGACCAGTTTTCAGTTGCAGCAAAAGTTAGAATTTGTGTTTATTTTTTAAGCTCTAGTTTTTAAAAGTATATCATATAACTGTAACCTTGTTTTTTCCCCCCTTAAGGCAGCCAACAGTTAGATTCCATTCACGTAACACAGTTGGAGAGAGATACCGTTTTAGTGTGTTTAGACAGTAAGTAGTTTTTTTAAGTTTATTTTAGTAACTACTTGATAAAATAATCCTTTTAACAGAATATATTCTATTAAACTATAATTCAGTATTTTCACTTTTCTATCTAAATGGCTTAGTTTTATTGGAGAAAAACCTAAATCAGCTACAGATACTGTAATTAATTGATCTGTCAGAACTATCCTCTGTGACTTTTTAAAAAAATGTTAGAAGCATTATATTAGAATTGTTTGTTATAACCTTGGAGTAAAATTCCTATAAAACTATTCTATCCCAGACCTCATTCTAATTAAGGAAAAATAGAATATTATACTAATATATAGTCACTTATAGTCTTATTACATATACTTTTGGAGTTATGTCATGGTGTGATTCTAACATACTTATGTATTTGACATCTTCAGCTACTAATTATGATTCTTTTGATGCAAGGAGAGTTTTTATTGATAGAAGTGTGTTGTATGTGAGCATTAGAGAGGCAGAAAAAAACTTGAGGAACAGGCATTATTTTGATTTTTGCAAATAAAGCACTCTGGTTCTTAAGACCCACCTTATTTTTATGCAATGACTTCTACAGAGTGTGGCATTCACCCAGATTTGGGGTTATATTTGAAACTTGGTAATGTTTGCTGTTGTCAGTCCATTGCATTTTTTTTTAATTGCTGGCCCTGTCCGTACGTATTCAGGAGAAATCATTGTCCTACTATGATTTTGCCTGTTTTTCTGTCTACATTTCTGATTTGCTGAAGGGTTCCCTACTAAATTTACCTTATAGAATCATAAAGATCCTCTTACAGATGAATAAACCAAAACTTACAGTGTTTCATTCACAATCATAATTTTGTTAGGAGCTTTTGGTTATCTGAATACTGATAGGATTTGAGTGTTATTTGGTCATCCTTAAGTGAATTTGATAAATTTTTTAATCTAAATAAACAGAAAGGTCAATACTGATTAACCAAATAATCAGATAACCAGAATTTACTTTAACAAAGCTGAACCTTTAGTTAAATCCTTAAATGTCTTCTGAGTCATCAAAGGAAAATAAGTCTTGCTTATTTTTCATTTCAGTGATTTATATATTTTATTGCAATTATAAAAAAAACCAGGCATAGTGGTTTAGGCCTATAATCTGGTGCTTTGGGAGGCCAAGGTGGGATAAACACTTGAGGCCAGGAGTCCGAGACAATATAGTGAGACTCCATCTCTATAAAGAATTTAAAAAACTAAGCTGGTGTGGTACACACCTAGGTGACAGAGCAAGACTCTGTTTCTAAAAAAATGTTTTTTAATTGATTAACTAGGCCCTCCATTTCCCAGTTAATCAAGGTGAATAGAAAATCATCCTTGAGATTTTTTTTTTTCAAGGAGGAGAAGACTTCATTTGTTGTCAGATATACAATATAAGTCAAGTTTAGTAGACAACAATAGAGATAGGTATATCATCTCAAATCACAGTAACAGGCAGATAAGAGAGCAATGCCAAGAAGAGGAGTCTTCCAACTCCAATTTTTACCAGCTAAGATGGTGAAATTAAGAAACAAATGAACTAAAGGGAACTAGAATTATTTATGTATGTTCCCCATCCTAGAGTTTAGTACCCTTGAGGGTACTCTTTCTTGCCACATGTGCCTTTGCAGAATAGAACTCATATAGTAAGTTACTAGTTACTGTAAATTAATTATTTGTTGTATAAATTGTAATGGAAAAAAAGTCAATGCTAAACATTTGGACACCAAAGTAGCTACTTTTTTTTTTTTTCCTTGAGTTGGAGTCTCACTCTGTCACCCAGACTGGAGTGCAGTGGCCGCTCCCGGCTACTGCAGCCTCGACCTGCTGGGCTCCGGCGATCCTTCCGCCTCAGCCTTCCGAGTAGCCAGAATTACAGGCGCACGCTACCACATCCGGCTCATTTTTGATTTATTGTAGAGATGAGGTCTCGTCAAGTTGCCCAGGCGGGTCTCGAACCCACGGTCTCAGGCAATCCACTCACCTCAGCCTCCCAAAGGCGCAGGATTACAGGCTGAGCCACCGAGCCCGGCTAAAGTAGCTACTTTTTTTTTTTTTTTGAGTTGGAGTCTCACTCTGTCACCCAGATTGGAGTGCAGTGGCCGCTCCCGGCCACCGCAGCCTCGACCTGCTGGGCTCCAGCGATCCTTCCACCTCAGCCTTCCAAGTAGCTGGAACTACAGGTGCACGCTACCACACCCGTCTAATTTTTGATTGATTGTAGAGATGAGGTCTCGCTGCCCAGGAGGGTCTCGAACCCGCGGGCTCAGGCAATCCACTCACCTCACCCTCCCAAAGGCACAGGATTACAGGCTGAGCCACCTAGCCCGGCTAAGTAGCTACTTTTAAAGAAGAAAAGTGCCAGCCGGGCTTGGTGGCTCAGCCTGTAATCCCATGCCTTTGGGAGGTTCAGGTGAGTGGATTGCCTGAGCCCGTGGGTTCGAGGCCCACCTGGGCAACTTGATGAGACCTCATCTCTACAATAAATCAAAAATTAGCCGTGTGTGGTAGCACGCGCCTATAATTCCGGCTACTCGGAAGGCTGAGGCGGAAGGATAGCCGGAGCCCAGCAGGTCGAGGCTGCGGTGGCCGGGAGCGGCCACTGCATTCCAGTCTGGGTGACAGAGTGAGACTCCAACTCAAAAAAGAAAAAAAAAAAAAGAAAAGTGCCTTTTAAAAAATGAGAATGTTAATATTCAATATATACTGTATAAAAAAGAAAATAATAGCAGAATTTACCAGTAGAAGCACTCTTAGAGTATATCTTTCAAAACACATTAATGATGATTTTTTTAACATTCAGCATGCTTGAATCAAGATAGGTGAACTTTATTAATATTGTTTGATATCCATGTAAAACCCATATATATCAGGTTATGTTTATTTTAGCCAATTTGCATTTTCAGTCTTGACTTGTTTTTTTATTTTTTTAAAGAATTTGTAAAAATTGTAAATCTACAAGGAAAACTAAAATCGAGTAAGAAATTGGCCTCTGAGCTGAGTTTTGATTTCCGCGTTGAATCTGTAGGTAAGTCTCCTTTTTTCCATTAATAGATTTGACATACTTGTGGGGTTTTTTAATTATTATTATTCATTCTGTACTTAGAGTTGGCTAGACCAACACTATCTCATAGAAGTCTCTGTGAAAAGAGAAATGTGCTCTATGTGTGCTCTTCAGTAGCCACTAAAAACATATGACTCTTGAGCACCTGACACATGACTAGTGCTATATTTTAACTTTAATTTTTTAAAATTTTAATTAGTTTAAATTTTAATGTAAATAGCCACATGTGTCTAATTGCTACCATATTGGACAGTGCAGATTCTGATCATAATACATCTTTTATTTCCTGAATATTTAAAACTTGTCATTATTTTTAAAATTTCTGTTCATTATTCCCTTTGCCTGCATCAAGTGAATTATACTTCTCTCAGTTCTTTCCAAATCATGAAGGTATTTGTATGATGTGATAACGATGTTAGATATACTATAATTCTTTGCATTGTAAGATTCTGGTTGGTGTGTGTTGATATAATTGCTTTTGGGTCTATTTATATATAAATAGCTAGTTGCCCACACGACTTGTAAAATAGTATGCCATTTTAATTTGTTTCCTTGTTAATTAGTGTTATACTCTGTGATACTCATTGGTTTTATGATTAAAAAATTATTACAGTTTACCATTGTTTGCATGCTCTTTGTGTGTGTGTGTGTGTGTGTGTGTGTGTGTGTGTGTGTGTGTGTGTGTGTGTTGGAGTCTCACTGTGTCTATCGCCCAGGCTAGAGTGCAATGGCACATTCATGGCTACCGTAGTCTCGACCTACTGAGCTCAGGCAATCCTTCCGCCTCAGCCTTCCAAATAGCTGGAACTTCAGGCACGCGCTACCACACCCAGCTAATTTTTTGATTTATTGTAGAGACGAGGTCTCACCACATTGGCCAGGCTGGCCTCGAACTCGTGGGCTCAGGTAGTCCTCTCACCTCAGCCTCCCAAAGTGCTGGGATTATAGGCTTGAGCCCCTGCACCAGGCCTGCATGCTCATTGATTGCATATATGTCAGTGTTTTCCCCAGGAGTGTTAGAACTTGTGAAAAAAAACATTATGGGTGAAAACATTTTGAACAACTCATGATATGATTCTACCATCAATCAAAGAAAGGCATTATTTGGGCCATTAAAAATATATGTGTTTTACAATTCAGTATGTATACTTTTACAAACATGTGTTTCACTATTTTTAAAGTTTATTTTCTTTATTTATTTTTTTAAATTTTAATATTAGTTTCTCAACTGGAGTTTTGCCCTATCACAAAATATGTGTGTACCTCTGTGTAGCATCTTACATAAAAATATTTTGCTAGCCGGGCTCGGTGGCTCAGCCTATAATCTCGCGCTTTGGGAGGCTGAGTTAAGTGAATCGCCTGAGCCCACGGGTTCGAGACCCGCCTGGGCAATTTGGTGAGACCTCATCTCTACAATAAATAAAATTTTTAAAAAATTAGCCGGGCGTGGTAGCACGAGACTGTAGGTCCAGCTACTCAGAAGGCTGAGGCGGAAGGATCGCCGGAGCCCAGCAGGTCGAGGCTGCGGTGGCCGGGAGCGGCCACTGCACTCCAGTCTGGGCGACAGAGTGAGACTCCAACTCAAAAAAATATATATATATTTTGCTTATGGTTGGGAAATGTAATTTATTAAAGCAAAAATACTAAACTTTCTGCAACTGCCAGGACAAAAGAAATTTTGGAAACTAGTTTGTCCGTTACTCCTCTGTGTACTGGCTATCACATGCTAGCTTTTAAGATTTAATATTTTTGAGAGAGATCCTGACATAAATCCTTAGTTCCTTTTTCGTTTTCATTGAAGCACACTAGTACCTCAACTTTTTCAGATGTGCCAAATTAGCTAGTTAATTTTTATGGTTACACAAAAATGTGTTCCTCCTAGGCTGCCATTTTATATTGCCACTAAACTTTGGGTAATCACAAGGATCCTCCTGATTAAAAGAGTTCCCTTTTAGAACGGGCTCGGTGGCTCAGCCTATAATCCCAGCACTTTGGGATTGCCTGAGCCCGCGGGTTTGAGACCCGCGGCGTCTCAAATTACCTGGCGTGGTAGTGCGTGCCTGTAGTTCTGGCTACTTGGAAGGCTGAGGCGGAAGGATCGCCAGAGCCCTGCAGGTCGAGGCTGTGGTGGCTGGGAGCATGCCACTGCACTCCAGTCTAGGCAACGGAGTGAGACTCCAACTCAAAAAATAAATAAATAAATAAAAGAGTTCCTTTTTTTATTTATCATAATTAGTAAAATACATGAGTTTTGTCATTGTCAAATACTTTTATTTTTATTGAACTAAATTATGTACCCAGAATGTTTTTATATTAACTTTTTACAAAAAGTAAATATTGTAATAAGAAATGTAAGTAATTTTCAATAATTCCATCACCTTTGTTTATATTTTTCTAAGTCTACAGGAGGTGCCAAAAAAATGTATATACATTTTAAGTATGACGTTTGCTTAAAGGATAATATTAATCAAATGAATGCTAGCATCAACATGCTACAGGCAGATCAAATAAAATGACAGATGCACAGATGAGCAAATGTCATGCTACTCGTTGCTACCATAATTTATCTTTGAAAAGTAATGCGTAGATAACGCTCTTAAAATGTGTATACATTTTTTGATGCCCCCTGTATTTAATTATCTCTAATACTTAAATTATAATAGTTGGCTAAATACTAAGAATTTTATATCAGAATTGACTCACAGATCCTAAATAGTCAATGTGTTTATACAATTGCAAAATTGTATAATCTTATTATACAATTTTGGATTGTGGGGCAGTTTTAATTTTTAAAATTAATTTTGTAAAAGGGAAACTGTAAACATGAAAGATATTTGTTTAATACCTACTTCTGAATATATTGCAATACTTAAATAATAATTCATTTTTATCCAATTATATGTTTTATGATTTTATTCTTTTAAGACAAAGGATACAGTGTATGACAGAGAAATTAATATGCCAATATCCAGCTTATCAGAATTTAGCCCATATTTAAATGGTTGCCTGTTGTATATATCTTTATAGACTTGCATAGTTTTGCCTCAGTAAATTACTTTAACGTAGGCATGCCTTGGTCACAAAAATGTTGAGAAATAATGGTCTGGACAGTGGAATTTTACAGTAGGCAATTGAATTTTACAGTAGGCAATTGAATAGATTTATATTATCATTTATTAAATACAGGGAAATGTATAGTGAAATGCTCTGTGTTTTATTTTAATTTCAGTTCTCCCTTATCTTTTTTAGTTTGTCTTCAAGACAGTGTATTGGCTTTCTGGAAACATGGGATGCAAGGTAAAAGCTTTAAGTCAGATGAGGTAAGTTTTCTCAAATTATAGCCCCTGACTCCCACTAACGATTTTAAATGTTGAAACATTCATTTTATGCATTTATTCTGTGAACCTACATTACTGTGTTTAGTTGCTTTAATCGTACAATAGCACGCTCACAGCCACCGCAGCATTGACCTGCTGGGCTCAGGCGATCCTTCCGCCTCAGCCTTCAAAATAGCTGGAACTACAGGCACGTGCTACCATGTCTAGCTAATTTTTTTTTTTAGTTGGAGTCTTACTCTGTTGCCCAGACTGGAGTGCAGTGGCCACTCCCAGCCACCGCAGCCTAGACTGCTGGGCTCCGGCAATCCTTCCGCCTCAGCCTTCCAAGTAGCTGGAACTACAGGCGCGCGCTACCACGCCCAGCTGATTTTTGATTGATTGTAGAGATGAGGTCTCACCAAGTTGCCCAGGTGGGTCTCGAACCCACAGGCTCAGGCAATCCACTCACCTCAGCCTCCCAAGGCACGGGATTACAGATTGAGTTATTGTAGAGACGAGGTCTTACCACATTGGCCAGGCTGGTCTCGAACCCGTGGGCTCAGGCAGTCCTCTTGCCTCAGCCTCCCAAGTGCTAGGATTATAGGCTTGAGCCAATAACTGAAACTCATATTAAAATTTTAAAAAATAAATAAAGAATATGAACTTTCAAAATAGTGAAAAGCATGTTTGTAAAAGTATACATATTGAATTGTAAAACACATATATTTTTAATTACCCAAATAATGCCTTTCTTTGATTAATGATAGAATGATATCATGAATTGTTCAAAATGTTTTCACCTATAATTTTTTTTTCATAAGTTCTAACACTCCTGGGGAGAATACTGACATATATGCAATCAATGAGCATGCAGGCCAGGTGGCTCAAGAGCTAGTATTTTCCTTTCAACTGTGTTCACTTTTGATTGTATTTCAAAATTCTCAGTGACTACAAGGAATTGCAAAATATAAGTTTACACAATTTCATTCACTACTCGTAACTTGTAAATATGATTGCTAAGCTTACAAAACTCTGAATTTAATAGGAATTTTTCATAATTTATAAATATGTAGCTCCTTTTTTAATGTTATGTTTTAAAATCTAAGTTAATATATGCTGGATCACAAAACTAAGGGAAAAAATCTAAGAAAATTGACTTATTAACTATTAAGTACGTTCATGACTTGTTCAAGACACTTACTGCAAATAATATCAAACTCTTACATTACACCTATTATGTTCCAGGCATTTTGCAAATCTAGCTCATGTAGAAGGCTGAATATAATCAAGTGAAGATAGATACTATTCATATTCCCATTCTTACAGACACAGAGTGGTTAAGTACTTGCCCAGAGCTACATAACTTGTTAAGTGGCAGAGCCTGGATTTGAAAGGTCTCTATAAATCACATCTAACTGTGATAATTAGGGTACATTTCATATAGGAGATGATATTTAGGCTTCCAACTGGAGGAGTGTATCCTAATAGTTAAGTTGATGCTAACAGAGACATATCTCATTTACATGAATACCTATGTGATTCTTCTATTCCATGGCCTCATTAATTTGTAACCTTTCTTAAAGCTCAAAGCCTTTATTTGAATTTACTTTTAGTGTTATCCATCTTCTTATTTATATATAAATGAATATCCCTACCTCTTATATGAATGCAGAACTAGAATGCTTCTGAAAGAAAATGATGTAAGTTTGAATATATCAATTTATCTGGTTACTGATCCATGTCACTAAATATCACCAGGTTCCTGCCCTTGATAAAAACTACAGTCCTACTTACTATCATTAGGTTAATTGTTCTTAAATACTGTTTTCATTGTGTCACTCCTATGGTTAGAAGTCCATTAGAAAAGCCAGGCATGGTAACTCATGCCTGTAATTCCAGCACTTTGAGAGGCCAAGGTAGGAGAATCACTTGATTCCCGAAGTTCAAAATGAGCCTTGGCAACATAGTAAGACCTTGTCTCTACAAAAAAATTTAAAAAACTAACTGGGCATTGATGGTGGGTGCCTGTAGTCCCAACTGCTTAGGAGGCAGAGGTAGGAGGATCACTTGAGCCCAGGAGATGGAGGCTGCAGTGAGCTATGATTGTGCCACTATACTTTAGCCTGGGCGACAGAATGAGACCCTAACTTAGAAAGGGAAATTCACAAAAAATACTTGTTTCTCACCATATAAAGATATAAAATATGAATTTCTAAATGCCTATTTTTAATTCATCTTGATTACCTCTTTCTTTCCACATATGTTCTCATCCTTTGACTCGGGCCTAGCTGAAGTCTTAACCTCTCTCCTAAGGTTATATTCAGTCACCCCAGTCCACAATGATTGGAATGTCTCTTAACTTAATAGCCTGAAAATCAACTCCACCTAGTGTCACACCTAATTTACTTTCTGATTCAAGTTTATTAATTCTATTTTCTCAGGTACACTGCAAACTGATTGATACCAAACCGTTTTGGTTTTTTTTTTACTAATTTTATATCCACTTTATCTTAGTTTGGCTTCCTCTAAGAATAGACCCTGAGACAAGAACTCAGGTGCAGGTAGTTTACTTGAGACTGGACTCCAGAAAACAAGTGATGGAATGAGGAGGAGAGAGCAAAACCCAATAGAGAGCACACTCATAAACTGGTACCCACAGTGGACAGCCAGGGCATAATCCCGGAGGGACCAAAGAGGAATGGGGTAGAATGCCCATCAGAATTGACTCATTTGTAGGTGAGGAGGCCGGAGCATTTGCAAGAGGGACCCAAAAAGAAACTAATTTATTTATTTAAAAATCATGTATTTATTCTTACATGCTTAAACTTCAGTTACCTTCAAAGTGCTCTTCATTTGATGGAATACTTTTATCAAGAAGCTTTTTCTACTGCTCAAAACAGTTTTTTTGTTTGTTTGTTTTTTAAGTTTGAGTCACTCTGTCACCCAGGCTCAAGTGCAGTGGCATGCTGCTCACGGCCTCTGCAGCCTAGACCTACTGGGTCAGACGATTCTTCCGCCTCAGCCTTCCAAGTAGCTGGCACTACAGGTGCACACCATCACACCCAGCTTTTATTTTTTAATTTATTGTAGAGACAAGGTCTTACCATGTTGCTCAGGCTGGTCTCGAACCCCTGAGCTCAGGCAATCCTCTCGCCTCCGCCTCCCAAAGTACTGGGATTACAGGCGTGAGCCACTGTGACTGGCTTCAAAACAGTTTTTAAACTCATCAATTTTGATGCCTTTTAATGCTTCTGCCGTTTTTTGTTTCACCTCTTCCACACTGGCAGAATATTTCCCTTAAGGACTTTTTTCATTCGGGAAAACAAAAAAAGTCCCTTGGGGCAAGATCAGGTGAATAGGGAGGGTATGGGGTACGAGGATCATGCCCTTTTGGGCTCAGAACTGCTAAACACTCAGTGCTGTGTGGGCAGGTGTACTTGTAAATCACCCATCATAAAATGGGCAAATGTGTTAAAAGAGCCTTCCCAAAGAATTCACTGATGCCAAACACAGCCTCTCACAACAATGCTAGCTGGTACCCTGATGCCAGTGGGTTCCTAAAACACTTACCTATTAGGGGAAACCATAAATAATTGCAGGTTTTTTGGGGGTTCCCCACATATGTACCACTACTCCATGCTGGTTAAGGTCGGCCCCAGGGGTGTAAACCTGCATACTTTGGGATAGAATCTGTGCACGGCTGAGCACCTTCTTTAGCTTTGAGGAAGACAGCGCAGAATACACCATAGGATACACTAACGTGAGCCACTGATGCCTGAGCCTGCTGACTACAGCTGTGCTGAAATCAGATGGGCCATGAGGTGCCCCTAAAGCACCTGCACTGCGATTTTTTTTTTATTTATTGAAGAGATGGGTTTTTCCTGTGTTGCCCAGGCTGAAGTACAGTGGTGCAATATAATAGCCCACTGTAACCTCATACTTCTGGACTCAAGGGATCCTCCCACCTCAACCTCCCAAGCAGCTACAACTACAGGCCTGGCTAATTTTTTACAATTCTGTTGTGGAGACAAGGTCTCACTTGTTGCCCAGGCCGATCTTGAACTCCTGGCCTCAAGCAGTCCTCCCACCTCAGCTTCCCCAGGTCTCGGTCCTGCAAACATGTTTTCAAGTCTTGGGTCTCCTGGTTATGTGGCCTTGGACAAGCTACTTAACCTCTCTGAGTCTTAGTTTCTTCTTCAATAATATGGGAGTTACACTGCATGTCACCAAGAGCCCTTTTAAGGAGAGTGCCTGACATATTAGATGATTTCTTAAATGTTTGTTCATTTTTTCTAACAGGCAGTCAAAAAAATTATTTATTATATTTGAGGAATTTTATTTTGAGGAATGGAGTCTATCAAAAATGAGTCATTCTGTTTAATAATTGCTCTATCTAGATTAATTGTAATTATTATTAAGCAGCATGAGGAGTAAGATGTTACTGATAGGTATTTTCTTTCACAGGTTACCCAGGAGATTTCAGACGAAACACGAGTTTTCCGCTTGTTAGGATCAGACAGGTAACAATTGGATTTTATTAATTTAACTACCAAAGGAGTTCAAAGATTGTACTCTTAATTATTCTATCAGCCCATAATTGTGTTTCAGACAAAACTCTTAGAAGTTCATTGGCTTAGAGAAATTTCTATATTGAGAGCATGAATAATATTGTAATAAATCAATTAAGCAATTTTTTTTTGTCAATGTGGGATCAGGATTCTAGAGACAGTTATATTCAACCAAGACAAAATGTGTTAATATAGATGTTTATGTCCCTAGCACCATGACAGATATTTCGGGGCCCTTGCTTTCATTTCTTCCTAGTGTGCTGTCTTCTGTTAACTGCTTTGAATATGCGCCTCCTCATATTTGCTTTTATGTCAAAAAATGTTTGACTCCGTTTCTGTGGTCATTAAGTTAGAAGGAGTGATGTGGTCTCTTCATGATCAAAATCAAAGACAAGTTCCAAAACTGTGTCATCTCATGGAAAACATGTAGTAGCTTTTGTTCTCCATAGTTTATCATCTATCTCTATCAATAATAAAATGCCTGTCCTTTCTGTTTTTCCATCAAGTTGTTACTGACTCTACAGGAACAGCAAAACTGACCACAGTATTAGTCCTGAGACAAGAATTGCCCTATGGAAGGAAGGGGAAATGAAGTCATAACTCCATAAGAATTTTGAAGAGAGTTTTATAAGGAGAATAGGAATTTTGGGGGGAAATGATGATTCTATTAGCGAATAGAAAGTGTAAACCCGCAAAACATAGCAACTTAGTAACTAGTCCAGGAAGAAAAAGAGAGTCTGAGAGTCACCTGGTAAATGGTCTGGGATGAGAATCGGAGGTGCCTTGCTTCTGCAGGAAGGGAGGGCACAGAAGAATGTGGCTCCTCGGGTGCCAGGAACACAGGGATGAGATGAGGAGGGCTGGCTGGTGAGGGGGGCAGGTCCAACTCCTAGCTCCCTTCGCTCCTGAGTCCTCACCCCCACTCGCCCCTCCACTCCCCGTCTGTATGGTCTCTCCCCTCTCCGTCACTGTTTCCTTTAGACCTTGGTTTTGTTCTGCTTATCTTCTACTTGGCATTGCCTTGTTTTTAAGATACATATCTTAACCAAAGGTTTTGTCTTTACTGTAAAAGTGATTAACAATCATTTTGCCGTTTAAATAGAGACATTTGTGTCTGGGAAAAAAACCTAAGTATGTCAAAATATTAATAGTGGTTAATTCTGGACAATTGGATTATAGATACTTTTCTTTTCCCCTTCTATTTTTCTGTAATGCATAATATAAAGTACATATTACTGTTTTATTGTTTTCATTACAAAAGCAATAACATGCTAATTGTAGACAATTCATACACTAGAAAATATAAAGTGTATGTGCATTTTTTTCTCCCATTCCCTCTGTAGACTTTTTTCTCTGGGTGGATTTTTTGTTTTTTTTCCTTCAAATTCCTCTTCTGCACAGTTAAAATGTTGTGGTATAGCACTTGGTTGATTTTTTTTTTTTCCTATCAGCCTTTTGATTGGACTCTTTCTTTACTTTTGTTCTAGAGACTAGGGAGAGGGATCCCATTCCATACTTTTTAAAACCACTTATTTTCAGATATCATGACAGTTTGGAGGAGTATCTCTTAGAGTCCCATTTTATTCTCAGCCCTTCTCCTATCCTCTTCCTGTTAGTATGAATTCCTAAAGTAGTATTATGCCTTTTATTGGCATACATGAGTAAACAAATTTATTTTTAATTGGAATAAGATACTATCCCAAAATGTCTTCAGTATCTTATATTCATCAATTCATATTAAGTTGTTTTTAAGCAGTAAAATATAAAGCTAAATTTGACTGTGTATTTGTGATCTTTACATAATCTTAAGAGAATATGAACAATGATATTGTTTCCTAGTTCAGTATATGAAGCATGATATCTGTCTTTACTCTTGATTTAATTGCAGGGTTGTCGTTCTAGAAAGTAGGCCAACAGAAAATCCTACGGCACACAGCAATCTCTACATCTTGGCTGGACATGAAAATAGTTACTAAGCAACGGAAGCTGATCCCAAATGGCAGGAAAATGAATCTACTCTATTGAAAGCAAAAGTATTTTAAGGAACTTCAGTACAAACTGCACTATGGATTGTATCTCAAATGATCTGTACTTTAGGTAGAATTCACTATTTTCCGTAGCTGGAAACAGCTCGTCTATCTTTTGCCACTGTGTGGTGGTTATATCAAGTTTGCTTAATAAAAGCTGTGAGACAAATAGTCATCTAGTTCCAGGAAACACAGTCTTTTTAAAAAAAAAATAATGTTTGTAACAAGGGTGCCATGGAATTTTTAGATAACTCGTGATGATCTTAGGAGAGATAAATTTGTGACCGCTTTGTCATTTTATACGTCTTATTCCTTCTTAATGAACATAATTTGCTATAAAGAATTATCAACAAGCCTTTCACTTTTATATTGGCCATTCTGTATGTTTTTGTGAAATAGAATATTTAATCCTTATTTATTAATCTCTTGCTGGAGTGGGGTAAGGTGGGTTGCAGAGCAGCTTAAATGTTTCTAGAATGTATAAAGTTGTGTTTACCCTCTAAGAGTAGTACTTTGAGTGAGAGTTCAACACATACATGCAATTTTGTTTAACAAAAATATTTTATAATACAGTTTCTTGTGGAATTACCTTAAAAGGGAGTTTCATGTTTTCAACTATATGTAGTTGTAAGGGATATGTAGATGATATTGATAATGGTTGAAATATTCTTAGAAAACGTGCGCATGTCTGGGAGTGACTACCATGTGTATGTATTCTTGACAAGCAGTGTAATATACCTGTGATTTTTTTTTTTTTACATTAGGGATAATGTATAAGAAATTAATCTTCATATATATTATTAGCCCTGATGTAGGGGGAAAGTATTTAACTGCCCGTGATATGTATTTTACTTGTACTATGTCAGAGGGGAAACTATAAAATAATTACACATGTAATCTTGGGTATTTCACTTCACTTATGTAGGTATTCATTTTGAGTTAGGCCTAAGAAGAAAAAATTCCTTAAATGAATTGAACTCCTGATGGAATAAATAAATATTGTAAAAGCCAGTGTTCTAAAAATAAGAAAAGATAGGGTCATTTTTGAGTCTGCTTTTCTCTTGCTAATGCTATTGTTAGTATTCTGAATTAAAGTAATGCATTGGTACTGATGTCTTAATGTATAAATTTATTGAGAACAGTTAGCATTGAGATGATGAACAAGGGATTAGCAATAGCAAACTATAGAATTATTCTGACTAATTACTTGAGGGGAAAACAGCATACAGTGAGTCTCCTGCATATGAACCTTAAAGTTCCAAGCTTTCTAAGATGTGAATGTGTGTTCGCATGTCCAGTCACGTAACTTAGTTCACGTGTCTGGTATACAGTGTTACCTGCATGCATCCTCTACAAGTGGTTATGTTTTTTTGTACTTTACAGTACTGTATGGAGTGCAGTAGCACAGTTTCTTTATTTCAGCCCAAGATGTACAGAAACAAGCGTAAAAGGCGTGGACATGTGGCGGGTACTGAGTAGTCAATTGGATTAGTTGGGTACCCAGGCTAATTTTTTTGGACTTGCGGACAAATTGGACTTAAACGTGCTGTTGGAACTGTAGGGGACTTACTGTAACTGTCCCATTCAATATTTAGTAGTTCTGTAAAATAAGTATTATCACCATCATTTTTCAGATAAGGAAATAAGGGTGGAGCAAGGTCAAGAGGCCTACCAATTCACGCCGCAAGATAGTGGTTGAGCCAGACCATGAGTCATTTGACTCTGTTCTTGTCACTCTGCAATATGCAGACAATAAAATGTTACACAAATAAAATATAAATTTATTTTTTCTTTAAAACTGTACATATGATTTCAATAAGTGTATGGCTGTTCACTTTGCACATGATAATAGGGCCTCTAGACGGAAGAATCCTGGATACAGGATGGAGCATTTACATGATGGACACAAAGTCCAGCATCCTCCTTTTCTCACTGAATGCTGGCGGCCAGATCTTCACCATCCTAACAGAATATTGGAAGAATCCTCTATGTGAAATCTGGCCAATGCAAGTGAAAAGAACAAATTAAGGTCTTGATGTCAGAGATATCCTGACTAAACTGCCCAGCTAGATAACACTACAGTAAAAATCATAGTTAGCATGGCCATACCCCACACATCATGTCCAGAGCTTGTCCAGTCCTTTAGTCCTGTGCTATTAATAATGAGCAAACAAGCTGGGCATGGTGGCTCACACTTGTGATCTCAGCGCTTTGGGAGGTGGAGGCAGGAGGATTCCTTGAGCCTAGAAGTTGAAGACCAGCCTAGGCAACAGAATGAGACCTTGTCTCTAAAAAAAAAAAAACCCAAAAAATTAGCCAGGCATGCTGGCACGTGCTTGTAGTCCCAGCTACTCGGGAGGCTGAGGCAGAAGGATTGCCTAAGCTTAGATATCGAGGCTGTAGTGAACCATGATCATGCCACTGCACTCTAGTCTAGGCGACAGAGTGAGACCCTGACTGGGGGAAAAAAAAATGTAAACAACCAAATCTGAGGAAAGCCTCACATGAAAAAAGAGAATAAAGCACTTAAAGGAAACAGACTATGCAGGGTAAGAAAAAAATACCTTAGAAAGACTTGCAACCAGGAGTCAGGGCAGGAGACTTAAAAAGTTGGCGGGTGCCGGGCTCGGTGGCACCTATAATCCCGCGCCTTTGGGAGGCTGAGGTGAGTGGATTGCCTGAGCCTGCGGGTTCAAGACCTGCCTGGGCAGCGAGACCTCAACTCTACAATAAATCAAAAAATCAGCCGGGCGTGGTAGCGCGCGTCTGTAATTCCAGCTACTCGGAAGGCTGAGGCAGAAGGATTGCCGCAGCCCAGCGGGTTGAGGTTGCGGTGGCCGGGAGCAGCCACTGCACTCCAGTCTGGGCGACAGAGTGAGACTCCAACTCAAAAAAAAAAAAAAGTTGGCGAGACCTCATCTCTACAATAAGTCAAAAATTAGCTGGGCATGGTAGCGCACGCCTGTAGTTCCAGCTACTTGGAAGGCTGAGGTGGAAGGATCGCTGGAGCCCAGAAGGTTGAGGCTGGCCAGAAGCGAGCCCAGAAGTGGCCACTGCACTCCACTTGGCGACAGAGTGAGACTCTAACTCAGAAAAAAAAAAAGTTGCTTTCAAAAAACAAAAAGAAGGCCAAGCATCATGGCTCATGCTTATAATCACAGCACTTTCAGAGACTGAGATGGGAGAATAGCTTGAGTCCAGGAGTTCGAGACCAGTCTAGGCAACATAGCAAGACTTCATCTCTATAAAAAAAAAATCAAAAAAATCAGCCAGGCATGGTGACACGCACCTGTAGTCCCAGCCACTTAGGTGGCTGAGGCAAGAGACCCTCTTGAGCACAGGATTTTGAGGTAGGGTGAGCTGTGATCATGTCACTGCACTCTGACCTGGGCAACAGAGTGAGACCCTGACTCAAAAAGCAGAACTAAGCAAAAAGAGCTCTTCGAAAATAATATGATAGCATGACTGAGTAATTCAATTAGGAGGTTTAGTATATAAAGTTGGTGAAATTTTTCAGAAAGTAAAGAGGTGAAAATATCGAAGAAAGAAAAGTTAAGAATGTTAACAGCCCAGGAGGCTCAATATTCAATTTCTCCAAGTTCCAAACCAAAGAAGAAATCAATAGAGTATTTCAGTAAATTTCCCCAGTACTGAAGAACATTAGATTCTAGACTGAAAAAGCACAGAGGATGAAAAAAACATACTAAAGCACATTAAGAAATTTCAAGGACGCTGGGGTCAAAGAGAAGATAGGCTATTTCCAGAGGAAAAGAGCAGTTCAGATACCAAGGAATAAGAATCAGAATAATTTCAAGTGTCCGCAGACCCAGCTCCTTCAAACTTTTTGTTTTTATTTCATTTTATTTTATTTTACAGAATGATAAACGGCTTTGTCACATGAGCTCGGGAAAAGGACTTGCTTGCCTTTCCGGGCCTTGATTCTCCTCAGGCCGAATGCCAGCTCCGGGCCTCCTAGCACACAGCCACCTGCTCGGCCACACTGGCCAGGTCTCGATGCCATGCAGGCAAGAAGTTGGCCCTGCTGGAGCTGCTCCGCCAGAAGACTGCTGATTTGGGCATTCTTTTTCCTTCCATCATATTCGGAATTTTGGGGGATCGTTCTTTGTTTCAAATCTCTTCCTCCTCAGGAGTCAGCTCGGCCCCCTTCTTGCGACCCAGGGGCGGCGCACAGCGGGGCTCACCCCAGTGTCGGTATGGTGTGCTGCCGTGAGCACACTGCAGTTCTTCGCTAGGGTTTGATGCGGACCGGCTCGTTGTTGGAAGCATCGTCGACAGCGTGGATGATCCTTGTTTCGCGAGGACAACACTCAGAGCCCCAGGAAAGGCTGCCCACCTCCAGCCTCAGGGCTCGCGTCTCTGGTTACCGCCCGCACTCGACCGTGTGGATGCGGCGGGCCGATCTCGGTGTTGGCAGCCCGGCGTCCCGGCTCATACTTGCGCTTCTTGCGGTAGGGCTTTCTCTTGCCCCCAGTCTTGCGGCGCTTGTGCCAGTCGTCCCGGGAGATGCCCATCGCTCGGCGCTGGTTGGAAAGGGATTTTTTTTTATTTATTTATTTTTGAGTTGGTTTTTTTTTTTTAATTTTTTTTTTTGAGTCGGAGTCTCACTCTGTCGCCCAGCCTGGAGTGCAGTGGCCACTCCCGGCCACCGCAGCCTCGACCTGCTGGGCTCCGGCCATCCTCCCGCCTCAGCCTTCCAAGGAGCCGGAACTACAGGCGCGCGCTACCACGTCCGGCTGATTTTTTGGTTTATTGTAGAGATGAGGTCACGCTGCCCAGGCGGGTCTCGAACCCGCGGGCTCAGGCAATCCACTCACCTCAGCCTCCCAAAGGCGCGGGATTGCAGGCTGAGCCGCCGAGCCCGGCTTCCTTCAAACTTTTAAAAGAAATTTACAACCTAAAATTCTGTATCCAATTGAACATAATGTAAAGGTTAAATGAAGACACTTTGAGTCATACAAGATATCAAATAAGCCAGGCGGGGTAGCTCACACCTGTAATCCCAGCACTTTGGGAGGTGGAGGCAAGAGGGTGGCCTGAGCCCACAGGTTCGAGACCAGCCTGGGCAACTTGGCGAGACCTCGTCTCTGCAGTAAAAAATTAGCCAGGCATGGTGGCTCATGCCTGTGGTTCCAGCCACTTGGAAGGCTGAGGCAGAAGGATTGCCTGTGTACGGCAGGTCAAGGCTTTAGTGGCCTTGAGTGTGCTACTGTACTCCAGCCTGGACCACAGAGTGAGACTTCGACCAAAAAAAAAAAAAAAAAAAAGACATCAAATAATTTCCCACCCCTATATCCTTTCTCAAGAAGGAAGTCCTTCCTAAAAATAAGGGCATAAAGCAAGCAAAATGAAGTCACAGGATACAGAAAATGGGATTTAACACAGAAGAGAGTTGAAGGAAATGCCCAGATAATGGTGATGGAATACCCAAGGATGACTACTACACAAGACATAGTGAATATATTGAAGCCTATCCGAAGATCCTGGCAATACTTCTTCAGAAAGATTAATAAAGTACCGGATGCATCCCAGTATCTTAAGAGTTAGGCAATCAGCAGAGTGAGGCTAAAAGAGGTTCTTCCTAAAACAAAGCCTGACCCAGGGTTCAATCAGTGAGGCTATTAATTCCACGCAAAAACTTACCAAAAGAGCCCAAAACCTGCTAATTATTAACTCCAGGAAAGCAAGTTATGCAGAAAAGAAAAAGTAAATTATGGCCAGTGTTTGAATGGCATGGTAATGTCAACAATAAATATTAGTCTAATCAAATTATGACGTAATGATATTGGGAGAGGACATGGTATTGTGGAGGTTATAAAAGTTATCAAATCCACATCTCACAGTGGGAAGTCAGTGAATAACACCTTAAAGTTAAAAATCAGCCGGGCTCGGTGGCTCAGCCTGTAATCCCGCACCTTTGGGAGGCTGAGGTGAGTGGATTGCCTGAGCCCGCGGGTTCGAGACCCGCCTGGGCAGCGAGACCTCATCTCTACAATAAATCAAAAAATCAGCCGGGCGTGGTAGCGCATGCCTGTAATTCCGGCTACTCGGAAGGCTGAGGCGGAAGGATCGCCGGAGCCCAGCGGGTCGAGGCTGCGGTGGCCGGGAGCGGCCACTGCACTCCAGTCTGGGTGACAGAGTGAGACTCCAACTCAAAAAAAAAAAAAAAAAAAAAAAATTGGGCAATTAGCCGGGCTTGGTAGTGCGCACCTGTAGTTCCAGCTACTTGAAGGGCTGAGGCGGAAGGATCGCCGGAGCCCAGCAGGTTGAGGCTGGGGTGGCCGTGAGTGTGCCACTGCACTCCAGGCTGGGCAACAGAGTGAGACTCCAACTCAAAAATAATTAAAATGGGCAAAAGACCTGGATGGACATTTCTCAAACCATACAAATGGCCAGCAGGTATATGAAAAAACGCTCAACGTTGCTAATCATTAGGGAAATACAAATTAAAACCGCAATGAGATATCACTTCACACCTGTCAGAAAGGCTAGTACCAAAAGATAAAAGATAAAGAGTCATCAGGGAAATACAAATTAAAACCACATTAAGATAATCACCTCACACTGTCAAAAAAGATGAAAGATAACAAGTGCTGGAGAAGAATCCTTTCACAGTGTTGGTGGAAGTGTAAAGGAAAACATTATGGAGCCTTCTCAAAAAAATTAAAAATAGAACTACCATATGATCTAGCAATCCCACTACAGAGTATATATAGTCAAAAGGAAATGAAATCAGTATGTCAAAGAGATATCTGCACTCCCGTGTTCACTGTGGCACAATTCACAGCAATCAAGATGTGGAATCAACCCAAGTGTCCATCAGTGGATGAACAGGATAAAGAATATGTGATATATATGCAATGGAATAGCAGCCTTAAAGAAGGAAAGAAATCCTGTCATTTGTGACGTGTATAAAACTGGGAGACATTATGCTAAATGAAATAAGCCAGGTGGCCGGGTGCAGTGGCTCATGCTTGTCATCCCAGCACTTTGGGAGGCTGAGGTGAGTGGATCACCTGAGCCCGCGGGTTCCAGACCCGCCTGGGCAACATGGAGAGACCTCGTCTCTACAATAAATCAAAAAGTTAGCTGGGTGTGGTGGCGCACACCTGTAGTTCCAACTGCTGGGAAGGCTGAGGTGGAAGGCTCGCCTGAGCCCAGCAGGTTGAGGCTGCGGTGGTGGCGAGCAGCGTGCCTCTGCACTCCAGCCTGGGTGACAGACTCTGACTCCAAAGAAAAGAAAGCCAGGCACAGACACATACCGCATGACGATTTCATGACAGATGCTCATATGAAATCTAAAATAGAGGAACTCAGTATCCGCACATCAACTGATAGGTAAATGTGGCATATACACGCTATGGAATACTATTCGTCCATCAAAAAGAATGAAATTGTGTTTTTTGCAGCAACTTGGATGGAGTTGGAGAACGTCCTCCTAAACAAGCTGCCTGTTCTCACGCCTGGGAGCTCGCCAAAGGATGTGGCGGGGCATGAAGGGGGATGAAGGGGGCTCGGAAGGGGGATGGAGGAGAGACCCAAAAAAACCACCTTTTGGGTACAATGTACACAGGTGGGGGGTACTCTTAAAATCCAGACCCAAAACTGTGTGGATCCCCCAAAGCGACTGAAATTTTTTTAAAAAGAGAACTCATAGAGGTAGAGGGTAGAATGGTGGTTCTTAAGGCCTGAGGAAGTCTTGAGGGGGCAGTCACAGTGAGGATGGGCAGATACACTTCAGTTGGGAGCCTGTTTTTTTTTAAGTCAGTGGCCTACTGTTACACAGGCTGGAGTGTAGTGACACAATCATGACTCACTGCAACCTCAAACTCCTGGACTGAAGGGATCCACCGTCCTCAGCCTCCCGATGTAGCTGGGCCTACAGGTGTGTGCCACCACACACTGCTAATTTTTGGATTTTATGTAGTGATGAGGACCTGCTCTATTGCCCAGGCTGCTCTCAAACTCCTGGGCTCCAGCAATCCTCCCGCTTCAGGTTCTCCAAAGTGCTGGAATTACAGGTGTGAACCATCATGCCTGGCCAGGCTGGAGTGCAGTGACACACTCACAGCCACCCCAGTGTCAACCTGCTGGGCTCCAGCGATCTTTCTGCCTCAGCCTTCCAAGTAGCAGGAACTATAAGCGCGCACTACAATGTCTGGCTAATTTTTATTTTACTTTATTTTATTTTATTTTATTGTAGAGATGAGGTCTCACCAAGTTGCCCAGGCTGGTCTCAAACCCATGGGCTCAGACAATCCACTCGCCTCCCAAAGTGCTGGGATTACAGTCACCAAGTCTGGCCTTTTTTTTTTTTTTTAATCAAAAATAGTATTGGATGGGTGAGGTGGCTCACATCTATAATGCCAGCATTTTGGGAGGCTGAGGTAAGAGGATTGCCTGAGCCCACAGGTTTGAGACCAGCCTGGGCAACTTGTCAAGACCTCATCTCCACAATAAATCAAAAAATTAGCCAGACGTGGTGGTGCGTGCCTGTAATTCCAGCTACTTGGAAGGCTGAGGCAGAAGGATGGCAGGAACCCAGCAGGTTGACGCTGGGATGGCCGTGAGTGTGCCACTGCACTCCAGCCTGGGTGACGGAGTGAGACTGTGACTCAAAAAAACCTCCAAAAAACCAAAATAGTATTTAATGGCATGAAGATAATCTGCTAAAAGAAGGAAAAGTTAGGCTGGGCTCGGTGGCTCAGCCTGTAATCCCAGCGCTTTGAGGCCGAGGTGAGTGGATTGCCTGAGCCCGTGGGTTCGAGACCCGCCTGGACAACTTGGCGAGACCTCATCTCTATATAAATCAAAAGTTAGCCGGGCGTGGTAGCGCACGCCTGTAGTTCCAGCTACTTGGAAGGCTGAGGCGGAAGGATCGCCGGAGCCCAGCAGGTCGAGGTTGCAGTGGCCGCTCCCGGCCACTGCACTCCATTCTGGGTAACAGAGTGAAACCCCAACTCAAAAATTAAAAAATACAAAAATTTTAAAGCCAGGCTCGGTGGCTCAGCCTGTAATCCCGCGCCTTTGGGAGGCCGAGATGAGTGGATTGCCTGAGCCCGCGGGTTCGAGACCCGTCTGGGCAGCGAGACCTCATCGCTACAATAAATCAAAAGTTAGCCGGGCGTGGTAGCGCACGCCTGTAATTCCAGCTACTCGAAGGCTGAGGCGGAAGGATCGCCGGAGCCCAGCAGGTCGAGGCTGCGGTGGCCGGGAGCGGCCACTGCACTCCAGTCTGGGCGACTGAGTGAGACTCCAACTCAAAAACAAAACAAACAAACAAATATATTTTAAAAATTTTTAAAAGAAGGAAAAGTTTTTTAAGGAGGGAGAAGAGATGGGGGAAGGGCATGCTTTTGTTGGTAACAACTTTTATGGGATAATTTGACTTTTTTTTTTTAGTTGGAGTCTCACTCTGTCGCCCAGACTGGAGTGCAGTGGCCGCTGCCGGCCACCGCAGCCTCGACCTGCTGGGCTCCGGCGATCCTTCCGCCTCAGCCTTCCCAGTAGCCGGAATTACAGGCGCGCGCTACCACGCCCGGCTAGTTTTTTATTTACTGTAGAGATGAGGTCTCGCCAAGTTGCCCAGTCTCGAACCCGCGGGCTCAGGCAATCCACTCACCTCAGCCTCCCAAAGGCGCGGGATTACAGGCTGAGCCACAGAGCCCGGCTAGATAATGAAATCTTAAAAGAATACCATTTACAATATTGAAGCCTATCAAATGCTTAACAATGAATAAGGTGAAGGATGTAAGATCTCTATACTGAAAACTGCAAAACATTACTGAAAAAAAGGAGACTGAAATAAATAGATCATACCCTATTGATGAATGAGAAGCTTTGGTATTGCGAAGATGTCAATCTGTGTGGTCTAAGCAGATACTTTTTGAAAATTGACAGATTGATTCTAAACTTATATACAGTGCAAAGGGCCAGGAATAGTCAAGGCAGTCTCGAAGAAGAAAAACAAACCTGAGAGGTTTTTTGGGTTTTTTTAAGCTAGAGTTTCACTCTGTTGGCCAGACTGGAGTGCAGTGGCACACTCACAGACACTGCAGCCTCCACCTGCAGGGCTCAGGCAATCCTTCCACCTCAGCCTTCCAAGAAGCTGGAACTACAGGCATGCGTCACCACACCCAGCTAATTTTCTGATTTATTGTGGAGACAAGGTCTCACCATGCTGCCCAGGCTGGTCTCAAACCCATGAGCTCAGGCAATCCTCTTGCCTCAGCCTCCCAAAGTGCTGGGATGACAGGTGTGAGCCACCATGTTTGGCTAAGAGTCTTAAATTACCAGATTTCAAGTGTTACTATAAAGCTACTGTAGCAGTCAAGATAGCATGAGCACAGAAATAGACAAATCAATGAAGTACAATCAAGAGTCCAGAAACAGACCCACACTTAGCCACTTTATGTATCACTAGGATACACTGCAATGGAGTGAAGAAAAAAGAGTCTTTTAGCCAGGCGCAGTGGCTCATGCCTGTAATCCCAGCACTTTAGGAGACTTGAGACTGGAGGATTACTTGAGGCCAAGAGTTCAAGACCAACATAGCAAGACCTAATTTTAAAAAAAAATTAGTAGACCAGGCTCAAAGGCTCAGCCTGTAATACCAGCACTTTGGGAGGCCGAGGCGAGTGAATCGCCCAGCCCGCTGGTTCAAAACCAGCCCAGGCAGCTGGGCAAGACCTCGTCTCTACAATAAAAAAAAAGTAGCTAGGTGTGGTAGTGTGCACCTGTAGTTCTGGCTACTTGGAAGGCTGAGGTGGAAGGATCACCTGAGCCCAGCGGGCCGATGCTGGGGTGGCTGTGAGCATGCCACTGCACTCCAGCCTGGGCGATGGAGTGAGGCTCTAATTCAAGAAAAAAAAATTAGCTGGGAATGGTGGCATGTACCCGTAGTCCTAGCTACTAGAGAAGCTGAGACAGCAGGATCACTTGAACCCAGGAGTCTGAGATTACAGTGAGCTATGATTGTGCCACTGTACTCTAGCCTGGGCAACAGAGCAAGACCCTGTCTCTAAAAAAAATTTTTTTGAGATAGCCCTTTCAGTAAATTATATTGAAAATGTATTAAAAAACAACAATGGAAAAATGTATTTTAACTGCTACCTCATACATTACACAATAACAGATGGATTGCAAATAATCTCAAATATAAGACCATAGCGCTTATTAAAGCAAACATAATATCTTTATGAAGATGAGCTCTGCAAAGATTTCTTGAACAGAACATTAAGCTTTGACTATAAAAGAAAAAGTTGGCCATGTGTGGTGGCTCACACCTGTAATCCCAGCACTTTGGGAGCCTGAGGCGTGAAGACTGCTTGAGTCCAGAAGTTCAAGACCAGCCTAGGCAATATAGCAAGACCTCGTCTCTACAAAAAAATCCAAAACTTAGCTGGGTGCATGCCTGTAGTCTCAGCTGCTTGGGAGGCTGGGGCGGAAGGATCGCCTGAGCCCAGGAGGTCAACGCTACAGTGAACTGCGATCATGCCACTGCACTCCAGCCTGGGTGACAGAGTGAGACCCTGACTCAGAGAGACAGAGAGAGAGAAAGTTGATAAAATAGACTTCATTAAAAATTAATGATCCCAGCCGGGCTCAGTGGCTCAGCCTGTAATCCCGCGCCTTTGGGAGACTGAGGTGAGGGGATTGCCTGAGCCTGCGGGTTCGAGACCCGCCTGGGCAACTTGGCGAGACCCTCATCTCTACAATAAACCAAAAAATCTGCCGGGCGTGGTGGCGCATGCCTGTAATTCCGGCTACTCGGAAGGCTGAGGCGGAAGGATCGCCGGAGCCCAGTAGGTCGAGGCTGCGGTGGCCGGGAGCGGCCGCTGCACTCCAGTCTGGGCGACAGAGTGAGACTCCAACTCAGAAAAAAATAAAAATTAAAATTAATGATCCTCACAGAACAAAACAATACTGCATGTTCTCGCTTGTAAGCGGGAGCTGAGCACTGGGCATACACGGCATGAAGATGGACACAACAAACACGAGGGACTACGAAAGAGGGGAGGGAGCGAGGGGGGAAAGACTGAAAAACCACCCGTCACTCAGCACCTAGGGGCAGGCTCAACGGACGCCTAAACCTCCCCATCACACGCTGTGTCTGTGTCGCAGAGCTGCACACAAACGCTTTGAATTTAAGACTTTAATTGTTTTAAATTATTTTAAACTTAAATTAAAATTACTTTAAATAATAATTAAATTTAATTAAATTAATAATTAAAATTATTAAAATTATTTTAAATTTAAATTACTTTAAATTATTTTAAAAATAAAAAATTCTCTACTCATCTAAGGCGCCTTTACAAATATGAAAAGACAAGTTGCAGGATGGCAAAGGAGACTTGTATTACATGTATCCACAGAAGATCTACCCAAAAGATACAAAGATCTATAAATCGGGCATGGTGGCTCACGCCTATAATCCCAGCACTTTGGGAGGCCGAGGTGAGAGGATTGCCTGAGCCCAAGGATTTGAGACCAGCCTGGGCAACTTAGTGAGACCTCATCTCTGCAATAAATCAAGAAAAATTAGCCAGGCTTGATGGCACATGCCTTTAGTTCCAGTTACTTGGAAGGCTGAGGAGGAAGTATTGCTTGAGCCCAGCAGGTCGAGGCTGCGGTGGCCATGAGCATGCCACTACACTCCAGCCTGGGAGACAGAATGAGACTCTGACTCAAAAAAACAAAAACAAAAACAAAAAACCCTATAAGTCAATAAGAAAAAACAGACAATTCAATAGAAAAATAGGCAAAATGTCTTGAACAGGCACTCCACACCAGGTGACATCCAAGTAGTCAATAAATACATGAAAATAGAAGCCGGGCTTGGTGGCTCAGCCTGTAATCCCACGCCTCAGGAGGCTGAGGTAAGTGGATTGCCTGAGCCCACGGGTTCAAGACCCACCTGGGCAACTTGGCGAGACCTCATCTCTACAATAAATCAAAAATTAGCCGGACATTGTAGTGCACACCTGTGGTTCCGGCTACTCAGAAGGCTGAGGCGGAAGGATCACCGGAGCCCAGCGGGTCAAAGCTGCGGTGGCCGGGAGCGGCCACTGCACTCCAGTATGGGTGACAGAGTGAGACTCCACCTAAAAAAAAAAAAAAAAAGAAAGGAAATAGAGTCACTGATTATCAGAGAAATACTCCCTTCAAATTGACGCGGGCTAGTGAAAAACCAGAATTCCTATAGAGATATAAACCACCACTTGGTGAAGCTCAACAAAACAAAACCACTCACCACAGTGTGGGTGAAATGGCTCCTTAAATCAGATGATATTCAACCATACATCCCTTCCTCAGTAATTTCGCTAAGTGTAAGGTTCAGGATGCTATAAATGTGACATTTAATTTGGAGCCTATGACTTCATCCTGGTCATGTTTCTCAAAGCTAAGTCTTCCTGGATTAGTGACTTTGCTGTGATTATCTTGCAATGACTAAAAGATACGAGAGAATGCAGAGATTTATGTTGGTCATTGAGCACCTGCCAGCCATCTGACTGTCAATGTTCTATGTAAAGCCCTGACTCTGTGTCAAGTATTCGAGTCTATAATTACTTCTCAGTTTGTGGTTTCTGAAAACCCACAGTGGATAACAATGTCCATCTAAATCCCTTACAGCCCAGTTCCAGAATCTCCTCTGGGATTTCACAACCTCTGGTGCCTCATCTGTTAAAGTTCCTATTGGACCAGGCACAGTGGTGGCTCAAGGCTGTAATCCTAGCACTTTGGGAGGCCCAGATGAGAGAACTGCCTGAGCCCAGGGGTTAGAGACCAGCCTGGGCCACTTGGCAAGACCTCATCTCTCCAATAAATCAAACATTTAGCCAGGCGTGGTGGCATGTCCCTGTAGTTTCAGCCACTTGGAAGACGGAGGTGGAAGGAAGGATTGCCTGAGCCCAGCAGGTGGAGGCTGCGGTGGCCAGGCACATGCCACTTCACTCCAGCCTGGGCGATAGAGTGAGACGCAACAAAATAAATAAATAAAGTTCCTATTGCCTATATAACAGGTAGTTATTTCTTTTCTCTCTCTCTCTCTCTTTTTTTTTTTTTAAATCAGAGTCTCACTTTGTCGCCCAGGCTGGAGAGCAGTGGCACACTCACGGCCACCCCAGTGTCAACCTGCTGGCCTCAGGCGATCCTTCTGCCTCAGCCTTTCAAGTGGCTGGAACTACAGGTGAGTGCTACCACCCTGACTAATTTTTTGATTTTTATTGTAGAGATGAAGTCTCACCACGTTGCCCAGGCTGGTCTCGAACCCGCGGGCTCAGGCAATACTCTCTCCTTAGTCTCCCAAAGTACTGGGATTACAGGCTTGAGCCACTGTGCCTGGCCTCTTTTCTCTCTTAAGAATAAAGAGCAGTGAGAGTTATATTTGTATCTCCAGTATCTAGACGCTCCTGACACATAGTATCAGGAACTGTGTGTTGAGTAATTATTTGTAGTATCGAACTGTAACAGAATGAACATTATGAGTCAGTAATGGAGTGACTCATTCATGGCTGTGAGTCTAAGAAAATTTTTCTTTGACTGTTAGAGTCTGTCTTCTGTAAAACACAGATGAATTGCAAATACCTGCCTGTTTTCTGGAAATGAGGACAGCAGTGTAAGTAGATTATTTAAATATAGTGAGCCTAGATATATTGACCAGGGTCTAGACAACAAAGCAGAAACCTCACTAGGTACGTTAACAAAGGGGAGCTAGTAGAGGGAATTGTTACACAACTGGAGGACTGAAAGAGCAAAAATAGGATGCTAAGAAAATGTGGATGACAACTGTACGAAGCAGTTACCACCAATAGGGTTGGAGGAACAACACGGTAAAGATTAGAGTTACTAGAATCTGGGGCACCCACAATATTGGTGCTGTGGCCTCTGAGGAGGACCTCCTGCATGGCTGCCACCAGGAGACAGGAGCTTGGAGGAAGGGTCTCAAGAAGTCAGGGCTCGGTCAGACACTGAGGAGCGAGACCCACGTGGCCGCTGCTGCTGTCTGTGAAGGGTTACCATACGCTGGTTCTGGCAGAGCAGAAAGAAGCTGAAGCCAGAAGAAACCTCCACAGTTAGCAAACAAGAAACAAAAAGGAAGCTTCTCTTCCCCTACAAATCCATTCTCCTTCTATTGTCTGCAGATGGTGAGGCTCAACTGGAATTGATTCTGGAAGTACAGTTTGCAGACCTCCAGCCCCAGCACAACAGAACGGAATATAGACAGGTTAATTTGGAGCTGAGAGACATTAAACGGATACATAATATTCATAGAGGCAAGGTTTGACCCAGATGGTTACAAAGTGATCACTTTAAGGTCACCCAAAGAAGGACTAACTTGGCCGGGCTCGGGGGCTCAGCCTGTAATCCCAGCACTTTGGGAGGCCGAGGCGAGTGAATCGCCTGAGCCCGCTGGTTCAAGACCAGACCGGGCAACGTGGTGAGACCTCGTCACTACAAAAAAAAAAAAAAAAAAGAAGGACTAACTTCCCACCTAAAATAGTGTAAGTGACAAGAATATTACATATCAAATTATATCTCTGTCACTTCCTTTTAACAACTTAATTTCTAATATCTGTAAATTTGAAATTTTAAAGCACTAAATGGAAGCATAATTGCTTTACATCCATTTCACTATGGTCCTATTTCTAACCTGCTTTTTAGGAAGAGGAAATAAGGGAAGACTTATGATATTTATTAGCAACTAGTGCCAGATTCTCAGCAGATTACTTTTTCTTTGTATTTCCACATCAATCTCTATACCACTTTTTTTTTTTTTTTTTTTTTTGCAGTCGGAGTCTCACTCTGTCACCCAGGCTGGACTATAGTGGCACACTGACAGCTACCGCAACCTCAACTTGCTGGGTTCAGGCAATCCTTCCACTTCAGCCTTCCAAGTAGCTGGAACTACAGGCAGATGTCACCATGCCTGGCTAATTTTTTGATTTATGGTAGAGACGAGGTTGCGCCAAGTTGCCCAGACTGGTCTTGAACCCCTGGGCTCAGGCAATCCTCTCGCCTCTGCCTCCCAACGTGCTGGGGTTACAGATGTGAGCCACCGCACCCAGCCAATCTCTATACTTCTGTTACCACTAAGTTTTAGCAAGAGCTAAATATTGAGACAGAAAATTTCAGGATCTGGTGAAGCAAATAAATTAATATTCTTGACATATTTCTTAAAATTAATAGGATGAGCTGGGCTCGGTGGCTCAGCCTGTAATCCTGCACCTTTGGGAGGCTGTGGTGAGTGGATTGCCTGAGCCCACGGGTTCGAGACCTGCCTGGGCAGCAAGACCTCATCGCTACAATAAATAAAAAAATCAGCCAGGCGTGGTAGCACATGCCTGTAATTCCGGCTACTTGGAAGGCTAAGGCAGAAGGATCGCTGGAGCCCAGCAGATGAGGCTGCAGTGGCCGGGAGCGGCTACTGCACTCCAGTCTGGGCGACAGAGTGAGACTCCAACTCAAAAAAATTAAATTAAATTAAATTAATAAGATGTTATCTAACCAATTGTGATTAGCCAAAACACAATTACTCAGTATTCAACTTTTTCATCGTGGTTTCATAAAAACAACTGGTAGCCTTAAACTGCTTTCAGTCTTTAAAATGCACGTGGGGGCCTGTGTGGTGGCTCAAGCCTATAATCCCAGCACTTTGGGAGGCTGAGGTGAGAGGATTGCCTGAGCCCACAGGTTTGAGATCAGCCTGGGCAATTTGGCGAGGCCTCATCCCTACAATAAATCAAGAAAAATTAGCCCGGTGTGATGGACCATGCCTGTAGTTCCTGCTACTTGGAAGGCTGAGGCAGAAGGATCACCTGAGCCCTGCAGGTCAAGCTGTAGTGGCTGAGTGGGCTACTGCACCTCAGCCTGGGTGACAGAGTGAGACTCCAGCTCAATAACATAAAATAAAATAAATGTACACGGGTTCTAACTTTTCACAAATAGCATATCCCTCTTAGAGCATTCCAACATTCAGCATAATTTAGCACATTCCTATCAACCACCAACTACTGGCCAGGCAATGTACCAGAGACTTTGAGGATACAAAAATGAGTAAAATGAGGGCAGTGCTGTCATGAGCACAAAGTCTAATTTGAGATGGACACAGGCAGAATGTCTCTAATACCAGACAGACTAGCCGCATGGTGAAGAGAGATCGAGTCCTGCTGTGGAATCTGGTGGGACTTTTTAGTACGAGTTGGCATTTGAACTGGATCTTCAAGATGATTCCACTTTTCTAATCCAGGTAAATTGGAAAATGCTTTGCCAATGTCATCTAAGCAGGCTTAATAATATCAAGCATACTATGAAGTTCACATTTATTCAAAACTAATTTTTTTCTTTCCAACTTGAAACAGTGTGTGTGTATGTGTGTGAAATGTATATATACGCCACTCTCCTTTATCAGACTGTCTCAACTTGATCCTGAAATAGCAATGGTGAGGCCCAGGCACGGTGGCTCAATCCTGTAATCCCAGCACTTTGGAAGGCCGAGGTGAGAGGATTACCTGAACCCAGGGGTTCGAGACCAGCCTGGGCAACTTGATGAGATCTCCTCTCTACAATAAATCAAGAAACATTAGCTGGGTGTGGTGGCGCATGCCTGTAGTTCCTGCTACTTGGAAGGCTGAAGCAGAAGGATCACCTGAGACCTGTAGATTGAGGCTTCGGTGGTCATGAGCGTGCCGCTGCACTCCACCCTGGGCGACAGAGTGAGACTCTGACTCAAAAAAAAAAAAGAAATAGTAATGGTGAGAACGAGATCACAGAAAACTTGAGGAAATACGTTTTTAAAATTGTTGCCCTTTCTATAGGTAACTCTCCAAAATGTAAATAATTTTTTAAAAATCTAGTACTCTGCTTTGAACTCGCTTCTATTAAAACTAATCCCACTGTATTCTAATTAGTTGTATTTCTGTCTTCCCATCTGGAATTAATGCCTGAGAACAAGGACCATGTGCTAATTCAACTTTGTACCTACTGTATGTTACAAGAAGTAGTTATTCAAAAATTAATTAATTTCCACTTACTATCATTACAATTGACAAAGCATCTTTTTTCCAGGAATGCATACATTTTTTAATTTTTTTGAGTTGAGCCAGGCTCGGTGGCTCAGCCTGTAATCCTGTGCCTTTGGGAGGCTGAGGTGAGTGGATGGCCTGAGCCCGCGGGTTTGAGACCTGCCTGGGCAGGCGAGACCTCATCTCTACAATAAAAAATCAAAAAAATCAGCTGGGCGTGGTGGCACGTGCCTGTAGTTCCGGCTACTCGGAAGGCTGAGGCGGAAGGATCGCCAGAGCCCAGCAGGTCGAGGCTGAGGTGGCCGGAAGTGGCCACTGCACTCCAGTCTGGGTGATAGTGAGACTCCAACTCAAAAAAAAAAAAAAATTTTTTTTTGAGTTGGAGTCTCCCTCTGTCGCCCAGACTGGAGTGCGGTGGTCGCTCCCAGCCACCACAGCCTCGACCTGTTGGGCTCTGGCGATCCTTCCGCCTCAGCCTTCCGAGTAGCCGGAACTACAGGCACGTGCCACCACGCCCAGCTGATTTTTTGATTTATTGTAGAGATGAGGTCTTGCCATGTTGCCCAGGCTGGTCGTGAACCCGTGGGCTTAGGCAATTCTCTCACCTCGGCCTCCCAAAGGGCTGGGATTACAGGCTTGAGCCACCGCGCCTGGTTCGACAATATTCTCTTTTTTTTTTTTTTTTTGAGTTGGAGTCTCACTCTGTTGCCCAGACTGGAGTGCAGTGGCCGCTCCCGGCCACTGCAGCCTCGACCTGCTGGGCTCCGGCGATCCTTCCGCCTCAGCCTTCCGAGTAGCCGGAATTACAGGCGCGCGCTACCACGTCCGGCTGATTTTTTGATTCATTGTAGAGATGAGGTCTCGCTGCCCAGGCGGGTCTCGAACCCGCGGGCTCAGGCAATCCACTCACCTCAGCCTCCCAAAGGCGCGGGATTACAGGCTGAGCCACCGAGCCCGGCTTGACAATATTCTTTTAGATTATCTGTCATACTTAGAAAAATGAAGCGATAACACTTATGGTAAATCAAAGATAAGAGTAAAGTAGATTACAAAATGAAAGAAAATTATGCCTTCGTTAGCAGTGTGAGTGTAGGTTTATCTTGTCCATCTCAGGAGAGAATTTCAAGATGCTTAAGTAATCCACAAATCTTAATTTCTCTGCCACTTATTGTACTAATGTTTTCACTGAGTTCCTTCTTAGCCAAAACACGGCATGGTACTAGAAAGAGCACACACTGCCCCCCATCATGCTGTCCCGGCACCGCATGGGCTGCAATGGCGTCCCTTCTTTCGTTTACATTCCCTCAAAGGCTCAGGGCATTCCTGCTTCCTCCCTCTTGCTTCACAGCAAAACCTGCTCTCGAGAGCTGCCATTGATAGCCACGTGACCCCACAGGGCTGGATGGGATTGAGTAGCGTCCACTCCTTTTAGCAGAGGAGAAAGACCAAGAGAGGTCATCCAATTGTTCAGGACTCTACAGTCAGTTATAAGGAGATAGGATTTGAACAGATCTCCTGTTTCAAGGGAGTGCTCTTTCCAGCATGTGATGTGGTGTTGTATTAAAATGTAACTTATAGCCTAAGGCAATCATCCTTTTTAAAAATTAGATATTTGCATTTCTAAAGATCAGAACTTAAGCTGAAATAACAACATGGAACGTCATGTTAGATAGAACATTAGGGGTCATAGAGCTTTTTTTTTTTTGAGTCAGAGTCTCACTCTGTTGCCCAGGCTGGAGTGCAGTGGCACGCTCACGGCTACTGTGTCCTTGAACTGCTGGGCTCAGGCGATCCTTCTGCCTCAGCCTTCCAAGTAGCTGGAACTACAGGTGCCCACCACCACTCCCGGCTAGATAGAGTTCTTCTGAGTTTCCAAAAATCATATCATACAGCTGCCTAACACTCTCAGCCTCACATCCCAACAGAAAGCAACACTCACATTTTGTTGAGAAAAAGGAGAAAGACAGCATTATTGGCACCTGCTCTGTGCCAGGCACTGTGTTCAACGTGTTAGATATTTTCTTTGAGGGGTATCATTTCATCTTCAGAACATGTCCATGAGATAGCTATATCTATGTTGAAAATAGAGTGGAAAAATACAGCAGATTATTTTCTTTTTAAGATGAGAAAACATAGTTTATTTAGAAAGTAAATTAAAGAGAGAAAGAGGAGATTCACCTCCCCAAGGTAGGAGAGGGGGCCAAAGCTTCAGAAAACATGGCCTGGCCATAGTTCAAAGAGCACATGGTGACACCGTAGCTCAGCACAGCAATGGCGGTGATGGCCTGGCAATGGCCAGCAGATTATTTTCTTTTTTTTTTTTTTTTTTTTGAGTTGGAGTCTCACTCTGTCACCCAGACTGGAGTGCAGTGGCTGCTCCCGGCCACCGCAGCCTCGACCTGCTGGGCTCCAGCAATCCTCCCGTTCAGCCTTCTGAAGAGTAGCCAGAACTACAGGCATGTGCTACCACGCCCAGCTTATTTTTTTTTATTTATTTATTGTAGAGATGAGTTCTCACCAAGTTGCCCAGGTGGGTCTCGAACCCGCGGGCTCAGGCAATCCACTCACGTCAGCCTCCCAAGGCGCGGGATTACAGGCTGAGCCACCGAGCCCGGCTAAGCAGATTATTTTCACGCCTTGTGCGTCTCTCTGAAATCCCTTCCTATGTCAGAGTCCTTTCCCACATGGCGACGCGGGTGTCTCCAAGACAGAAACTCAAACTCGCTTTTCCAACACCTGGGCAGCAAGGGTGCAGGCTCTCCCAGCCACACTTACTCACCCGAGCCTCCACCAGACAGAGAGCCGCGTGAATGAGCAGGTGCTGTCCTGAACCACTTCATCTGGCTTGAATGGGAGAGAGGGCCTGGCCTTCAGGGACGGGCATGGTGCAGAGTCTTGTGCAGTGTCCTGCATTAGCAGCGTTCTCTCCCGGCTGGCCACGGCCACGGTGGCACTGAGGCCTCTAAAGCAGTCCCGCAGAGGGGTTTTGCTATTGTTTCTGGCTGTGTGGGCTCCAGGTCTGCCTCTCTGATCCGTCTGGAATTTCCACAAGCTATTTAACATCCACTAATAAATTCCTCTCTGCTTAAACAAGCTGAAGTGACGTGTGTGGTTGGCAACTAAAAGATCCCAAACCGCAAATCAAAACCACAACGAGAGACCACCTCACACGCATTAGAATGGCTACTACCAAAACCAACAGAGAACAACAATTGCTCATGAAGATGTGAAGAAATTGGAACCCAAGTCGGGCTTGGTAACTCAGCCTGTAATCCGGCGCCTTTGGGAGGTTGAGGTGAGTGGATTGCCTGAGCCCGCGGGTTCGAGACCCGCCTGGGCAACTTGGTGAGACCTCATCTCTACAATAAATCAAAAATCAGCCGGGTGTGGTAGCGCGTGTCTGTAATTCCAGCTACTTGGAAGGCTGAGGTGGAAGGATCGCCGGAGCCCAGCAGGTCGAGGCTGTGGTGGCCGGGAGCGGCCACTGCACTCCAGTCTGGGCGACAGAGTGAGACTCCAACTCAAAAAAAAAAACAAAACCGAAATTGGAACGCTTGTATACACTCTTGGTGGGAATATAAATGGTGCAACTGCTATGGAAAATGGTAGCAGTTTCTTAAAAAATTAAAAATAGGCCAGGTGCGGTGGTTCAAGCCTATAATCCCAGCACTTTGGGAAGGTGAAGCAAAAGGATTTCCTGAGCTCAGGGGTTCAAGACCAGCCTGAGCAACATGGTGAGACCTTGTCTCTACAGTAGTTCTAGCTACTTAGAAGGCTGGGGTGGAAGGATTGCCTGAGCCCAGTAAGTCGAGGCTGCAGTGGCCGTGAGCATGTCACTGTACTCCAGCCTGGGTGTCAGAGATTCTGACTCAAAAAAAAATTTAAAACAACAACAACAAACAAACAGGGTCTCAAAGACATATTTGTACACCTGTGTTCATAGCAGCATTAATCAAAATAGCCAAAAGAGGAAAACCACATAAATGACCATTGAGAAATGAATGGATAAACAAAATGTGGTATTGACATACAACGGAATATTATGCAACCTCCAAAAGAAAGGACATTCTGACATGCTACATGTGTATGCCTGGGATGAACATGGTTGAAACTTCAGAACACTATGCTAAGTAAAAGAAACCCGTCACAAAAGAACAAATGCTGTATGATTCCACTTATAGAGGTACTCTCAGACTGTAATCCAATCCCAGCACTTTAGGAGGCCAAGGTGAGTAGATTGCCTGAGTAGGTGGGTTCAAAACCAGCCTGGGCAACTTGGTGAGACCTCATCTCTATAAAAAATCAAAAATTAGCCAGGCATGGTAGTGCGCGCCTGTTGGGAGCCAACATCTATAGCTACATGGCTGAGGCCTGTAAAGGCCCATCTGGAAGATCGCCTCTGACATAGGATATAAGTTATACCTATAATATTGGCGTGTGATTGGTGACCAGTGTGCATACGTGGCAGTAAAGCCTGATGGAAAGCTGCTCAGCAGAATTATCTTATATGATTCTAAGTTGTATTTCTTTCTAGATATTTTTCAAACTTCTATTTTCTTGGTAGACTGGTGAGTCAACTCTTAAGCAGTTTCCCCTAGAGCTAAGATTAGAGACTAAATTACCATCATAGTCTTATTGCCCTGTTCCTGGCCAGGCAGAAACGATTGCTTTTGTCCCGTTACAGGCTATGCATTTCCTTGTCTTTGTTTTGTTAAATACCGAAAACTGTCTGCAGCCCAAAGCCATTAACTTGGTGACTATGCCTTTGTTTCATACCAAACTCTGTCTGCCTCTGTTTACCTCAGCCTGAGGCCATGTGGCCATGCATTTCCTTACTCAGGAGTGTGAAAGCTACTATATGATTTCTAGAGTAGACTTGTTAGGATAAAATATAATTTATACACTTATAGTTATGTTTTAGAGGATATTTGAGTAAATTTATGCTTGCTGTTTTGTTTCTTTTGGCTACATTATTTAAATATAATAGTTACTATACGATTTATAAAAGAATTAATAGGATATAGCATAGTATTAAAGGTCAATCATTACAAAAATTAAAGTTTAGACATAGGAAATTCATTTAAGTCATGGTAAGGTTTTATAATTTAAGAATAAGTTTTAATTGTTATAGAATTACAGGACACTACATTCCATAATAGATTAATAGAATAACTGAGTCAATTAAGTAAACTTACAGATTATAGTATAGTGTTAAATTGATAATATTAATTGTTAAAAATATTAGGAGTCAGTAAACTTGGATTTAACTTAGAAAAGTTTTTGTATTAATCAGGGTCTGGAACAAAGAGTATAATGTGAATGATTTATTAAACATTGTGGAGAACACTTTGAACAATCTGTATTAAAATTGTATACCTGTGAATTTAATGTAAGTTTTGTGAAACACGTCATGTATCATGGAAGTGTAATTGTTTGCTTGGAACTTGCACTTCTCGTGATGCGTAATTTGCATAGGAATGTGTACGCCCCCAGCCAGTGATTGTCACACTGCTGGAGGGTATAGAAAATGGTATATAAGTTGGAAGGAGTTCAAATAAAATTTGGCTTCAGTCCTGATCAGACTGTTCCCAGAAGAATGGCCTCAGAGTCATTTTCTTCTCTCCGTCTTGATCTACCGAAGCGTTCTAACCTTACCCTCATATAAGTCGGGGCTGGCAGAGACCCCGACATGCGCCTATAGCTCTGGCTACTTGGAAAGCTGGGGTGGAAAGATTGCCAGAGACCAGCAGGTCGATGCTGTAGTGGCCGTGAGTGGGCCGCTGCACTCTAGCCTGGGCAAGGTAGTGAGATTCCAACTAAAAAAAAAAAAAAAAGAGGAGGTACTTAGAGTAGTCAAATTCACAAAGACAAAAAATAGAATGCTGACTGGCTGTCAGGGCTAGGGATTGGGCAATAGGGAGTTTTTCTTTCATGGGTATGGAGTTTTAGTTTTGCAAAGTGATAAGAGATCAGGAAATGGATGATGGCGATGACTGTACAACAATGTAAAAGCATTTAATGGCACTGAACTAAACACTTTAAAATGGTTAGGAAGGTCAGTTTCGTGTGTATTTACCACAGTTTTTTTTTTCTTTTTTTTCTGAGTTGGAGTCTCTATCCATCGCCCAGGCTGGAGTGCAGCGCCACCATTCCCGGCCCACAATTTTTTTTTAAAGGTTGCCACTAGCTGTGTGTAGTTGCTAACCCCTGTAGTCCCAGCACTTTGGGGAAGTGGAGGCAAGAGGATTGTCTGAGCCCAGCAGGTAGAGGCTGCGGTGCTGTGAGCATGCCATTGCACTCCAGCCTGGGCAACAGAGTGAGACTCTGACTAAAAAAAATAAAAATAAAAAAAGTTTGACAGTACCAAGTGATTGCAAGAATGTGAAAGCTACCAGAACTCTCATGTATGCTGACAGGAATACAAAGTGATACAGCCACTTTGAAAAACCCTATGGAAGTAACTTAGAAATTTAAATGTCTTAAGACTTAGGATTTTTTTTAAAGAAAGTTAAACATTTATTTACCATACAATCCAGCCATTCCAAGTCTTTAATTAAAAAAAAACTTTAAAGAATCAGCTGGGCATGGTGACTCCCAGCACTTTGGGAGGCAGAGGTGAGAGGACTGCCTGGGTCCAGGGGTTCGAGATCAGCCTGGGCAACTTGGTGAGACTTGTCTCTACAATAAATTTAAAAAAAAAAAATTAGGCATGATGGCGCATGCCTGTAGTTCCAGCTACTTGGAAGGCTGCAGTGGCCATGAGTGTGACACTGCACTCCAGCCTAGGCAACAGAGAGAGACTCTAAACCCCAGACCAATATACAGAGTAAATTTCCTGGTTTCATACATTCAAAAAGAGTAGAATCCAGATATAAACCCAGTTCTGATGAGCTCCTGGGCTCTCACTCTCTTGTCTCAGATGCTTCCTCTTATCTAGAGATCACCCTGCAAGCCCCAGCAAAATGTGGTGCCAGAGGGTCGCTATGGTGGTGGGAAGCAGTGGGTTCTTCAAACAGAAACCCTGGGAGTGACGATGAAGACTCTGAATGACTGAAAAAAAGATATTTCCCCTCAACTGGCAAGCCTTACATGAATCCATAAATTGACATGTTTTCGGTAAAGTATGCACTACCTTTTAGTAGTGAATAAAACTCCCGCCTAATAAACAGGGATTATTACTGTCATGATGATAATAATAATAAAAGCTAATGTGGGTCCAGCACACAATTGATCCTCACAGTCCTTCTAAGTGGTAGCTCATTTCTGCGTTGCAGACGCTACAAATGAAATGTGAAGAGGTTAAGTAACCTGCCCAAGTTCTCACAGTTAGTTAATAGCAGAGCTGGATTTAAGCCCAGTCTGGCTCCAGAGTTCGTGCTTTTACTGGGAAAATTAGGTCAGATGACACTGTAGAGGAATAAATATGTTGTTGTCTAAGGTGAAGGATTTTTTCCCATTATTTTGGAAGAATATTGTTGAAATGCTTATATTCTTAAAAGGACCTACAAGCGGATTCATTTTTGATGTCTCACGATGAATATCTCACAACTGATATTTGACAAGGAGCCATGCCTGTGAAAGCTATTTACAAGAACAGGACTTTCACATGTGGTCGTAATTATCATCTTCTCTCAGTCCTGGGCATGCTTGCAGCTTAAAGATGATCTTATGACCCTATTTGGATCTTTTCTTTTTTCTTTGAGCATGCTTACAGCCACCTCAGCCTTGACCTGCTGGGTTCAGGTGATCCTTCCCTCAGCCTTCCAAGTAGCTGGAACCACAGGTGTGCACCACCACGCCCGGCTAACTTGTCTTGATTTATTCTAGAGACGAGGTCTCGCCAAGTTGCCCAAGTTGTCCAGTTGGACCCCTGGACTCAGGTAATCCTCTTGACTCCACCTCCCAAAGTGCTGGGATCAGGCATGAGCCACTGCATCCAGCTGGATATTTTCTTTTATTTTTAAAGATTTATTTTTTTGAGTCGGAGTTTCACTTTGTTGCTCAGGCAGGAGTGTAGGGGCATACTTTCAGCTTACTGCAGCCACGACCTCCTGGGCACTGGCGATCCTTCTGCCTCAGCCTCCCAAGTAACTGAGACTATAGGCACACACCATCAACCAGGCTTATTTAGATCTTTTCGATTAATTTATATCTAAAAATTCAATTGTTGACACAGAAAATGTACCTTGGATGCTAGAAGTTTCTATTTATACAACCAGGTATTTAGACACCAAAGAATAAAAAGCATCACAGATGTTTTTGGTGTGGGTGGGTGGGGAGGGGGGTGATAGGGTTTAAAGCACTAACTCCATTTAAGAAGTAGATGCATTTCTTGGGAAAAAAATCATCTTGAAATTCACACGGAATCTCAAGGAGCCCTAAACAGCTAAAACAATCTAAAAAAATAACAAATTTGGAGGTTTCACAATTCCTAATTTCACAACATACTACCAAACAACAGTAATTAATAAGGTGTGGCTCTGGCATAAAGTTAGATACAAGGGGGGACCCAAAAAATAGAATTATCTTTTGGAGGGGGGCCCCTTGTAATTCAAGCTTCCCCAGCTAGGTAAGTGTTCTAGGAACTCACCAGCATCAGTGTACTAGCTAACATTGTTGTGAGAGGCTGTGTTTGGCTTCGGTTAATTTTTTTGTTTTGTTTTGTTTTGGAGAGTCTGTCAACGAATTTGCCCATTTCATGATGGGTGACTTATAAGTGCACCTGCCTGCATGGTGCTGTTTGGCAGTTTTTGACCGAAAACACCATAATCCCCATGCTCCACCCTCCCTATTCACCTGATCTTACACCAAACAACTTTTTTTGTTTCCTCAGATGAAAAAGTCCTCAAAGGGAAACATATAACCAATGTGGAAGAGGTGAAACAAAAAACAGCAGAAGCACTAAAAGGCATCAAAACTGGAGTTCAAGCCAGGCTCGGTGGCTCAGCCTGTAATCCCACGCTTTGGGAGGCCGAGGTGAGTGAATTGCCTGAACCCGTGGGTTCGAGACCTGCCTGGGCAAGTTGGCGAGACCTCATCTCTACAATAAATCAAAAAAATTAGCTGGGCGTGGTAGCATGCGCCTGTAGTTCCAGCTACGCGGAAAGCTGAGGCGGAAGGATCGCCGGAGCCCAGCAGGTCGAGGCTGCAGTGGCCGGGAGCGGCCACTGCACTCCAGTCTGGGTGACAGAGTGAGACTCCAACTCAAAAACAACAACAACAACAACAACAACAACAAAACGAGTTCAGGCTGAGCACAGTGGCTCACATCTATAACCCCAGCTTTTTTGGGAGGTGGAGGTGAGAGGATTGCCTGAGCCCAGGGTTCAAGACCAGCCAGGCCAACTTGGCAAGACCTCATTTCTACAGTAAATTTTTTTAAATCTTCAAAATTAAAAACTTAGTAAAGCAAAGTAATAATAATTAGCCGGGCATGGTGGCACATCCTGTAGTTCCAACTACTTGGAAGGCTGCAGAGGAAGGATTGCCTGAGCCCAGCAGGTTGAGGCTGCCATGGCTGTAAGCGTGCCACTGAACTCCAGCCTGGGTGACAGAGTGAGACTCTGACTCAAAAAAAAAAAAAAAAAAGAAAGAAAAGGAAAAGACAAATCAAAACCACAATGAGACCTCATATCCATCAGGATGACCACTATTGCGAGAACAGAAAATGACAAGTATTAATTAAGTTGCAAAGTCAGAAACCTTGTGCATTCTTGGTGGGAATGAAAATGGCATAGCTACTGTGGAAAACAGTAAGGTAATTCCTTAAAAAATGAAAAGCAGACTGGCCATATAATCCAACAATTCTACTTCTGAGAATATATCCAGAAGAATCCAAAACCACATTTTTTTTTAATAGAGATGGGGGTCTCACTATGTTGCTCAGGCTGGTCTTGAACTCCTGGGCTCAAGCAGTCCTCTCATTCAGCCTCCCAAAGTGCTGGGATTACAGGTGTAAGCCACCACACTTGGCCAGAACCATATCTTGAAGAGATATTTGCACACCCATATTCATAGCAGCATTATTCATAAGGATAAGAAGTGGATGCAACTCAAATGTCCATCCACAGATGAATGGATGAAGTAATGTGGTCAGACACACAATAGAAAATTATGCAGCCTTAAAAAAGGACATTCCGTCATGTGTTACCACGTAAGAGTAACCTCAAAGACATTATGCCAGGCTACACAAACCAGTTTCAAAAGGACAAATGCTACATGATTTTATTCATATGAAGTATCTAAAGTAATCAAAATTGTAAAAACAGAATATAAAATTCGCCCAGGCTAGAGTGCAATGGCACACTCCCAGCCACTGCAGCCTCAACCAGGCAGGTTCAGACAATCCTCCCATCTCAGCCTTCCAAGTAGCTGGAACTACAGGCACACGCCACCATGCCCAGCAAATTTTTTGATTTAGGGTAGAGATGAGGTCTCGCCAAGTTGCCCAGGCTGGTCTCAAACTCCTCGGCTCAGGCAATCCTCCCGCCTCGGCCTCCCAAAGCACTGGGATTACAGGCACTCTGAGCCACTGTGTCTGGTCTATTATTTCTATTTTTTATTTTTATTGAGTCAGAATCTCACTCTGTTGCCCAGTCTAGAGTGCAGTGGCATGCTCATGGCCACCACAGCCTCGACCTTCTGGGTTTAGGTGATCCTTTCGCCTCAGCCTTCCAAGTAACTGGAAATACAAGTGCGTGCCACCATGTCCGGCTAATTTTTTTTATTTACTGTAGAGATGAGGCCTCGCTAAGTTGCCCAGGCTGGTCTCAAACCCATGGGCTCCGGCAATCTTCTCACCTCTGCCTCCGCCTCCCCGCCTCCCAAAGTGCTGGGATTAGAAGCATGAGCCACTGCACCCAGCCATATTTCTACTTTAATGCTAGGTTGTTTTTGGTTTCTTTTGAATTGGAGTCTCACTCTGTCACCCAGGCTGGAGGGCAGTTGCACGCTCCTGGCCACCGCAGCCTCAACCTGTTGGGCTCAGGAGATCCTTCCACCTCAGCCTTTCAAGTAGCCGGAACTACAGGTGTTTGCTACCAGGCCCGGCTAATTTTTTGATTTATCGTAGAGATGCGGTCTCACTAAGTTGCCCAGGCTGGTCTTGAACCCGCAGGGCTCAGGCAATCCTTTTAGCTCAGCCTCCCAAAGTGCTGGGATTATAGGCATGAGCCACTGTGCCTGGCCAATGCTGGGTTTTCTATTTCTTTAGCCATGTAATTAGAACTCCCTGATTTGAAGCCACAGTAGGGTGCAATGGGGTGAAGAGAGTACAACTCGGAATTGAAGCCCAGTTTGTGTGTTGCCACAAATTTGCTTTTTTCTTTTTTTTTGAGTTGGAGTCTCACTCTGTCGCCCAGACTGGAGTGCAGTGGCCGCTCCCGGCCACCGCAGCCTCGACCTGCTGGGCTCCGGCGATCCTTCCGCCTCAGCCTTCCGAGTAGCCGGAATTACAGGCGTGCGCTACCATACCCGGCTGATTTTTGATTTATTGTAGAGATGAGGTCTCACTGCCCGGGCAGGTCTCAAACCCGCGGGCTCAGGCAATCCACTCACCTCAGCCTCCCCAAAGGCGCGGGATTACAGGCTGAGCCACCGAGCCCGGCTGAAATGTTTTTCAAAACAAAATGTACCATGTAAACACCGGCCCTCCAAGTCCTCCTCTCCAGTTTCCTCCATGGAAGAACTTCCTGGCTAGGAGGCAGAACTTGATCTGCACGAGGACACAGTGTTTGATCTTGAGAAGTCACATCTTGGTCTCCAGCGCCCAGCATGGTAGCTGACACGTGGCAGATCTCGGGAAGAGTCTGCTTTCCAAACTGCTGTTTCTGTCACAGCTTGAAGCTGAAATTCTGAAAGTAACTCATGTTCCTTCTACTTATTCAGTCTCATACATTTACTTTTTGAAAGACTGTTCCCTAGAATATAATGATTCTAAAGTCAGAATGGTGCAGAAATGTACACAGATGGCTTGATGATTACGTCTGGTTAGCAACCAATAGTCCAAAGTGGCGAACAGACGTGTACCTTGAGGTTTTGAGACATTTCTGAAGAAGGATGGTATTTGCTGACTCACCCACGGGTAGCCAGGGCTAGCCACATAAACCTTTCCAGGTCTTAGAGTTAATATTGCTGAGCTCTCGCGGCATGTGGGTTGGTTGACAAAAGTATCTGGTGGTTCTTTTAAAACCTGGAAATGCAAAAAAGTATTGAGGTTGTTAAACTTTTTAGAAGAAAAAGTACTTTAAAAGCATTGGCTTGCCATATACAAAGCACAATAAATAATTAAAGGAAAAAAATACACACCAAATAATGTTATGTTGATTAAGGGATTCCAACATTTTATTTTATTGTTGGCCGGACCCACATGTAAAGTCAGAGGTAATAGGCTCTTTTGAAGTTGGAATTGATTTCCCAACATTTACATTGATTCAGTGGCCTTCCCTGTCTCTAAAAGAGAGAGCAAGTGAGTTCCATGCCTGGCTCAATAATAATACTAACTGTTTTAGCGGGGGCGGGTCAAGAACGGGGCTGACGCCAGGCTTCTCTTTGGGTTGTTGTGTATCAGGACTGGACCAGCAGCTCTGTCTCAGTTCCAGCTCTCTAGGGCATCTGAGGACAGAGGACCTTTCTCAAGGCATTCTAAGTTGTTCTAACTCCATTCACCATGACCAGGGCACAGGCTTTGGAAACAGATGGAGCAGGGTGGCTCATCTACACCGGTCAATCTCAGAGCCTCAGCTGCTTCTTTTATAAAATCGGTCAGTTAAAATGGGCCATTATAAAATGGTCCCGTCCAGGGCGAGGCACGGTGGCTGATGCCTATAATCCCAGTACTTTGGGAGGTCGAGGTGAGAGGATTGCCTGAGCCCAGTGGTTCGAGACCAGACTGGCAACTTGGTGAGACCTCGTCACTACAATAAATCAAAAAATTAGCCAGGCATGGTAGTGCGTGCCTATAGTTCCAGCTACTTGACTGAGGTGAAAAGATCCCCTGAGCCCAGCAGGCCGAGGCTGCAGTGGCAGTGAGCATGCCACTGCATTCCAGCCTGGGTGACAGAGTGAAACTCCAACTCAAAATAATAATAATTAGCCAGGCTCGGTGGCTCAGCCTGTGATCCCGTGCCTTTGGGAGGCTGAGGTGAGTGGATTGCCTGAGCCCGCGGGTTCAAGACCCACCTGGGCAGTGAGATCTCATCTCTACAGTAAATCAAAAAATCAGCCGGGCGTGGTAGTTCCAGCTACTTGGAAGGCTGAGGCGGAAGGATCGCCGGAGCCCAGCAGGTCGAGGCTGCGGTGGCCGGGAGTGGCCACTGCACTCCAGTCTGAGCGACAGAGTGAGACTCCAACTCAAAAAAAAAAAATAATAATAATAATAATTCCAGCCAGTAAACAAATCCATGTAGGATCGTGTACTGATTAGAGGCAATGTGGATAGTGAGTCTGAAACGTGTGTCCTAAAGTAGTTATAAGCTGTTATCTGTATGTGCCCTGGAAAGAATTTCCTTTCCAAATCTACTTAAAGCAAAGAAAGTAAATTCAAGTAGTTCCTCAAACTGCCAAATAATGTCATTTTAAGAAGACAGTGACTCAACTCTCATTTCCTTACGGGAAACATTTTAAAGAAAAAGTGCTCCAAGCATTGCCCCAGGCTCAGCTCTCAGAGAAGGTGTCTCTGTTCGGTCCAGCCTCACAGAGCTTCCTTCTCCTGAGTTTTGGAGCCACACACAGATACAACTGAGCTACCATGAGAAGGAAGCAGAATGACAAGACCCGTCTTCCCGGCCGCTTTTAAAGAAAGGAGAGGGCTCCATGGTGCATCATAAGTACTCTGGGCCAGTTCTCAATGCTCTATACATTCACTTAAAAATCCTGACATCCACCCCAATACATTAGGTAGTATTAACAAGATGGTTAAGAGAAAAGGTTCTCCAGTCCAATGCCTGCATCCAAGATCGACTTCACAACTCACTTGCTTTGTGTCCCCAGGCAAGTTACTTTTCCTCTGCGACTCAGTGAGAGTCAGGATTATATTAGTGCCTATCTCTTGGGGGAGTGTGAGGCTCACGTGTAAAATATTCTTGGCAAAATACCTGCCACGAAGTAAGCACTCATTCAATGATATTGTTACTGTACAGAAAATCGTAATTCTCTTGCATGGGATCAAACACCAGTAAGAAGGCAGAAATCCTGTCTTCTGACTTCAAATCCCAGGCTCCTTCTGTTACCATATGATTCTCTACTTAATGTTTATTATTTCCTGGCTGGGCGCGGTGGCTCAGGCCTGTAATCCCAGCACTTTGGGAGGCAGAGGCGAGAGGATTGCCTGAGGATTGCCTGAGCCCATGGGTTCAAGACTAGCCTGGGAAACATGGTGAGACCTCATCACTACAGTAATTAGCTGGGCATGGAGGCATAAGCCTGTAGTTCCAGCTACTTGGAAGGCTGAGGCGGAAGGATTGCCAGAGCCCAGAAGGTGGAGGCTGCAGTTTCTGTGAGCGTGCCACTGCACTCCAGCCTGGGCAACGGTGAGACTCCAACAAAAAAAAAAGTTTATTATTTCCTTATATAAGTAAAATGCCACAGTGCTGCTTATGCTGTTCCAGGCACACTGAAATATTCTTGCTAATTATACTGCAAAAAAAAATCAACCTAAATGGAAAACAATGTTTTTTCACTGTTTTTTGCACATGCTTGAGAAAAAAGACCCCACATGTCAGACTGTTTCTCAGCTTCCCCAAGCTATATTCTTTTTTTTTTTTTTTGAGTTGGAGCCTCACTCCGTCGTCCAGACTGGAGTGCAGTGGCCGCTCCCGGCCACCGCAGCCTCGACCTGCTGGGCTCTGGCGATCCCTCCGCCTCAGCCTTCCGAGTAGCTGGAACTACAGGCGTGCACTACCACACCCGGCTGATTTTTTGATTTATTGTAGAGATGAGGTCTTGCCAAGTTGCCCAGGCGGGTCTCAAACCCGTGGACTCAGGCAATCCACTCACCTCAGCCTCCCAAAGCACTGGGATTACAGGCTGAGCCACCAAGCCCGGTTCCCAGAGCTATATTCTTCCCAGGACTTTATACTTCCTTGATATCAAAACCAGTCTCAGACCTGCCAACGGAACGGGAAGGACCGTGTATTTGACAGGATCTTCTCTCTTGTGTGCTAAATGGGGACATCAACTGTTTTTCTCCCTTTCAAAGTTGTTCTCTAATAATTTGCCTCAAATTCCTCCAAACAAAACAACTTGCAGCTGCAAGTCACTCCAGCTTTCTGGTTCACTGCCTACTTGGGCATAAACAGCTGGTGCACTGGCTCCTACTTTAACTACCGCCAGGCTTGGCACAGCTCCAGGCTCCTTGGGTACTGAACCTTCCGGGGACCATAAAGTTAATTTTCCAGACTAACTTGATTTCACCTGGTATGAACTTTAGGCAAGGTAACTCTGGGGAAGTTGACACTGACTTTCTCACTTCGTTTCAAAAAATATACATACATATATATTTACGGGGGGCAGGGGAGAGAGAGCACGCTAGTGTGCATGCGTGTACCAGGGTCTCACTTTGTGACCCAGGCTGGAGTACAGTGGCATGATTACGGCTCACCACAGTTTCAACCTCCTGCCTAGGCCTCACAATTAGCTGGGACTATATGCACACCATCATGCCCTGCTAATTTTTTGTTTTTTTGTAGAGACAAGGTTTCTCTATGTTGTTTAGGCTAGTCTCAAACTTTTGGGTTCAAGCAATCTTCCCGCCTCAACCTACCAAAGTGCTGGGATTACAGGTGTGAGCCAGCATGCCCAGCCCCCCCGCCCCCCAAAAAATTCTGGGCCAGAAAACAAAACAAAGGATTTCAAAGAATTTGTCACACAAGTGAGTTCTCTGAAAATAAAGAAATTAAACTAGAAATCAATAACAGAGAGATATCTTTAAAAATTCCTAAGTAGTTGAAAATTAACACACTTCAAAATAACCCATGGGTCAAATAGGAAGTCACAAAGAAATAAGAAAATATTTTGAACTGAGTGAAAATAAAAATACAACATAGCAAGATTTCTGTGATGCATTTAAAGTGGTGCTCAAGCCGGGCTCGGTGGCTCAGCCTGTAATCCCGCGCCTTTGGGAGGCTGAGGTGAGTGGATTGCCTGAGCCCGCAGGTTCGAGACCCGCCTGGGCAGCGAGACCTCATCTCTACAATAAATCAAAAAATCAGCCGGACGTGGTAGCGCATGCCTGTAATTCCGGCTACTTGGAAGGCTGAGGCGGAAGGATCGCCGGAGCCCAGCAGGTTGAGGCTCGACGGTGGCCGGGAGCGGCCACTGCATTCCAGTCTGGGCGACAGAGTGAGACTCCGACTCAAAAAAAAAAAAAAATAAATAAAAATAAAGTGGTGCTCAGAGAAAACATTATGGCATTAAAGGCTTATATTAGAAAATAAGAAAGATCTGGCCAAGCACAGTGGTTCATGCCTGTAATTCTAGTAGTTTGAGAGGCCAAAATGAGAGGATTTCTGGAGTCCAGTAGTTTGAGAACAGCATGGGCATCATAGTAAGACCTCATCTCTACAGAAAAGTATGTTGGTGTGGTGGCACACACCTGTAGTCCCAACTACTCAGGAGGCTGAGGAAGGAAGAGCCCTTGAGCCCAGGATTTGGAGGCCATGGTGAGCAGTGATTGTGCCACTGCACTTCAGCCTCAGTCTGGGTGACAGAGCGAGACCTCAATTAAAAAAAAAATCTAAAATTAATTATCTAAACCTCTGTCTTTTTTTTTTTTTTGAGTTGAAGTCTCACTCTGTCTCCCAGACTGGAGTGCAGTGGCCGCTCCCAGCCACTGCAGTCTCAACCGGCCATCCTTCCGCCTCAGCCGTCCAAGTAGCTGGAACTAAGGTGCCCGGCTCATTTTGATTTATTGTAGAGATGAGGTCTCGCCAAGTTGCCCAGGCAGGTCTCGAACCCGGGCTCAGGCAATCCCCTCACCTCAGCCTCCCAAAGGCGCGGGATTACAGGCTGAGCGACTGAGCCCGGCAAGCAATATATTAAAATGATAGAACATCATTTAAAAATCGGGTTTATACCAAGAATGAAAAGTTGGTTCAGCATCTTAAAAATCAACGTAATTCACTATATCAACAGATAGTTGAATATAGATATAGATAAGTGAATACTGAATATAGATAAGAAAAATCAAAAACTAATCTAGTAGCCCTTGCCTGTAACCTCAGCTACCTGGGAGGCTGAGGAGGCAAGAGCCCAGAGGTTGGAGGCTGCCATGAGCTATGATTGTGCCACGCACTCCAGCCTGGGTGACAGAGAGAAGAAAAGGAGAGAGGGAAGAAAGGATGGATGGATGGATGGATGGAAGGAAGGAAGGAAGGAAAAAAAGATGCGATCACATGGTCATCTCAATAGATGAAGAAAAGCTTTTGACAAAATTCAACATCCATTCATAGTTTTTATAAAAACCAAAACACATCTAAGCAGACTAGGAATTAAAGTGAACTTTCTCAACCTCATCAAAGCCCACTGAGTTAGTTATGTATTGCTGCATACCAAATTACTCCAAAACATAACCCCAAACATTTATTATCTCAGTTTCCAGAGGCCAGGATCCAGGCTCAGCAGGGTGCCTCTAGTTTAAGGTCTCTCGTGAGGTTGAACTTACTGTGGCAGCTGGGACTGCGGCTTCCTCTGAAAACTCACTGGAATTGAGGTGTTGGAGAGGAGGCGAGCCACCACCCTCAAAGGGTTACATATTATATGATTCCATTTATAGGACATTCTGGAAAAGGCAAAACTACAGGGACAGAAACCATCAGTGGTTGCATTTGCAAACAACTTCTGGGAGGTGCACGGACCGCCTCTAGGCCACTGGTCCACCCTCCCCAGCTCCAGGCGCTTCCTGATCCCCCCAGCATTACGTTCAGTGGCATGCTGCTTGGCACGGGCCTGGTTCCTGTTTCATAGACCTTGTGTCAGTTTTCTCTTCTCGGGTGCAGCTTCCAGGGCAAGCACCCACGTGAGTGTGTGGAATGGGGTGGCCACTGAAGTCTTGGAGGCAGTTCCCTGGTGCAGGCTGCCTCATTTCATGACTCCTGGGTCCCTCAACTTCCCACCCTTGAGCTCAGACTTGAGCAGTAGGATGAGTCCGTTGGGAGAAGCATGGGGAGAAGGAGCCTAAAACAGGGGAAGGTCTGGAAACATCCACCTTTCCTATCCGAGGACCCGACCGGAAGCTCCCGCCGGGGGAGAGGAGGACTTGACTTGGACAGTGGCAGCCATTAGACCATCCTCTTTTTTTTCTTTCTCCCTCCCATTCATTCACTGAGGCTGCAGCACTGACCAGGACAGACACCAGAGCTACCTTCAAGGCCTCTATGGGCCAGCAGAGTCTACAAGGGCATAACCACAGTGACACAGGGACCGCTAAAGTCCGTCCATATAGCCACAGGCCCTAGAGAAGGGCATGGCAAGGGTTCAAGAGTTCCTGCACATTCCTGAGCACAGTCCTGAGCGTCCCCTTGTCTTCTATGCACTCCAATAAGTAGCTTCAGGGTATCCTTGACTTCCCCGCCGACTAGGCCCAAAACCCCTGTTGACTCCCTTTCTTTTCTTTTTTTTTTTTTTTTTTTGAGTTCACTCGGTGCCCTGACTGGAGTGCAGTGGCCGCTTCGGCCACCGGCCTCGACCTGCTGGGCTCCGGCGATCCTTCCGCCTCCGCCTTCCAAGTAGCCGGAATTACAGGCGCGCTTCCACGCCCGGCTGATTTTTTGATTTATTGTAGAGATGAGGTCTCGCTGCCCAGGCAGGTCTCGAACCCGCGGGCTCAGGCAATCCCCTCACCTCAGCCTCCCAAAGGCGCGGGATTACAGGCTGAGCCACCGAGCCCGGCTGACTCCCTTTCTTAATAGGCATCGGTTTGAACAAAGTAGTATCAATGTCATCGTAAGTCTTGTGATTTGCATCGAAGTACTCGTAAGTCTTGTGATTTGCATCGAAGTACTCGTAAGTCTTGTGATTTGCATAGCTTTTGCAATGCATGATGTCTTAGGCCTGGCAAACTTCCTTTACTCTAAATGTCACTACCTAAATGTAAAACGAGGCTGTCACTTAACCTCTCTACCACGCTTTGCTGGTCACGTGGCTAACGTCTAGGTAAGACACCTCTGGACTACAAAAGTGGACTGCGAGGTCTGAAGGGGGGAGGGGAGCAGAACCATTTTAGAAAGACCTGGAGTCCGGCTCTGCTCCCCGCATTCGAATTCGGAAAGAAACGTCTTTCTACCCATCTCCTGCCCCTTCGATTTGTGGGATCGACGGAGGGCAGCCCAGAGCTCGGCCCATCCCCACGGGGTTATCGGGCGGCGGTTTCCAGGGTCTGCAGCCGGCTGGGGGCGGTTCCCGCGCGGGGGTCTCCCCAGCAGACGCCGGGTGCCGCGACCGGGTGGCGGCGCAGGCCTCGCGGGGCTGCCCTGCCGGCACGCGCAGGCCCCGCGCCCGCCGGCGGCACCCGGAGCCCCGCCGCCCCGGGGCGCCCGCCCGGCCCCCTCCCGCGGCCAGGCGGGGCGGGTGGGGAGCCGGGCGCTGCGGCCCCGCCCACGCCGGCCCGGGGCGGGCGCCGGTTCCCACGGGGATCGCGGGCCGAGTCCGAGGAGCCCGGCCCGGCGAGAGGCGGCGAGCGAGGCGGGCGCAGGGCCGGTCCCGGCCGCCGCGGCGCGTGAGTCCCGCGCGCGGAGGGAGGCTCGGCCGGGTCTCCACGTGGCGCCCCTGGAGGCGGCGCGGCGCGAGCGGCAGCGCCGGGAGGGGCGGGGCCGCGAGCGTCGCGGGGGGAGGGGCGGGAGGTCAGGGGGCGGGGCGGCCTCGCTCCCCGGATCCCGGGCCAGCGCCCCCGAGCGGGCGGAGGGCGCAGGGCCGCGCCGCCGCCCCGCGAGCGCCCGGAGGTGTCTTCCGGCCGCGGGGGACTGAGCCCCGAAACGGGAACCCGGGAAGGCCTCCGTCGTCCGGGTTCCGCAGCCAGCTCGTGTGTCTTAGATCGGCTGAGCGATTCGGCGGAAAAGGGAGCTTCTCTGACCCCGCCGCGCGTTTCGGGATGCCGGTTGCTTTTGAACTTGCACGGCGCTCAGCCGGCGATTAAAACCGGGCTCCCCGAGGCGGCGATCCCCGATCGCGCGGCCACTGCGAGGGGGCGCGTCGCTGGAGAGGGGGCATTCCCGACTCCTCCCCGTGGGCCGCTGTTCCGTCCTAGGCACTGGACGCAGACGCGTCGTGGGGCGGGGCTCCGGTGCGGGCCGTCGGTGCCAGGCTTTCCTAAGCGACGTTCTCAAACCATGCCAAGATCTGTTTTAAGAAGACGGACTGCTCTGTGATGGAGAAGTATGAGAAAATCGGAAAAATTGGAGAAGGATCCTATGGAGTTGTTTTCAAATGCAGAAACAGGGACACAGGTCAGATTGTGGCCATCAAGAGGTTTCTGGACTCAGAAGACGACCCTGTCATAAAGAAAATTGCCCTTCGGGAAATCCGCATGCTCAAGGTAATTGATTCGCTTTGTTTGTTTGTTTGTTCGTGCTTTTCTTTTTTCTGGAAACCGGGTCTCCCTCTGTCACTCAAGCTGGAGCACAGTGGTGTGATCCTAGCTCACTGCAGCCTCGAACTCCGGGGCTCCTGCCTCGGCCTCCTGAGTAGCTGGGATTACAAGTGCAAGCCACCATGCCCAGCTCCACTATTTCTTTAAAACGAAATTTTAGAGATTGAAAAACTGAGTTATGTTATGCTAAATGAATACCTTGAGATGTGTTTACATACTACTTCATGGCCTTTTGACTTTAGTGACACAAATGGCACAAGTCACTAAATATATAATTAACTAGGCAGCAGAGACATAAATGCCAGGTAAGGTGGTATTCACTTTCAGAGATGTGGGATATTTTATTTTCTTCTCAATAGCTTATCTCCCATATCAGCCGAAGACCTGGATTTTCAAGAGCCATCACATTTGGATAGTATAGGAACTTGAAACAAGTCAATTTTGCTCATAACGTTGATTTCCAAACTTCTAGGCTATTTACTATTGGCCTTCTCATTGTGGTGTGTGTGTGTGTGTGTGTGTGTGTGTGTGTGTGTCTAAATTTTAGACAGGGTCTTGCTCTATTACCCAAGTTGGAGTGCCATGGTGATATCAGGCAGGTACCACCTCACCTCACAGAGGTTCTCAATTTGTTGCCCAGGCTGGTCTTGAACTCTGACCTCAAGCAATCTTCCTACCTTGACCCCCAAAGTACTGGGATTACAGGCATTAGCCACTGCACCCAGCCAACATTCTCAGTCTACTAAGAGAATTCATCATTCACCTGTTTTCAAACTGCTGGGAAACTGACAGGTGCTCATTACGCCTACATGTATCTACTGCTGAGAAGCAGAAAGTCCTGTCTCTAAAAGAAGAATTCTTAAAAAAGTGAAATGGCCACTTTTTAATATCAGAGGAGTAAAAGCTGGTTATGACAAGCTAGAAGTGGTTTTCCCCTCATAGGAAGGCTTCTTGTCTGAACTTTTGTAAAAACGAAATCCAAATCCCAACGCAGAATGTGGCATGTAATGAAGACAATGAGATTCGCTCTGTTGCAGGTGTGGTCTCTCATCTGACGCGTATCACTAACTGTATGCTGAGGGAGGAACAACGGAGTAAAAAGAGGAGAGTGAGATTTTCCAGGGGATTTTCTCTTTCTCTTTTTATTTTTTTGAGTTGGGATCTCTCTGTTGCCCAAGCTGGAGTGCAACAGCATGCTTACGGCCACCCCAGCGTTGACCTACTGGGCTCAGGCGATCTTTCCGCCTCAGCCTTCCAAGTAGCTGGAACTACAGGCATGCACTATTATACCTTGGCTGACTTTTGATTTATTGGTCTCGCCAAGTTGCCCAGGCTGGTCTCGAGCCCATGGGCTCAGGCAATCCTCTTGCCTTGGCCTCCCAAAGCGCTGGGATCATAGACATGAGCCACCGCGCCCAGCTGGGATTTTTCTCTTAATATCACTTCTCCGTTTTCTCCAGGCCTCTCGAAAAACCCTTTCCTCATGGGTCAAGTGTGTGAGGGTCGCTTCCAGAGGAGTCTAAATGGGAAGTAGCAGACTTGGAATAAATGAACACCCGTGGATAGCAGGAACACTTCTGTCTCTGGGTTTGGGATGTTCTCAACCAGCAGGGTGTTATCTATTGGGGGCAGACACTCCTAAAGCCCCCAGTGGAGTGCCTCCCTGGGAAGGAGTGAGCCTAGCAGTATTTGATCCTCCCACTGCCTGGTCTGCTCTGCCCTTGCCCTGACCCCTCCCACCACAGGGAGAGATTATGCCATTTCTCTTGGGCTGATGGACATTTTCACTTTCTCTCGCTTTCCCTAGGGCAGAAGGTGATCATTGCATTTCAGAGGGTTCACTGACTCCAAAAGAATCTGTTTCTAGCAGAAAGAGATTCTTTTTCTGATTCTGAAGGTCACCGGTGAATGTCCCTCGCAAACCTCTCAATACACCCCCTTATCAATACCATGTTTACAAGTATCACTACTCGAATTGAGTTCCTCCGGGATGGGGATCTTGCCTCTGTATCTCTGTATCCGCAGCACACACTAGTTGGCACATCCAGGTCTCCCAAAAAGTTATTGTTGGATTAGAAAGAAAATACTAACAAAAGAAGCTCTTAGGAAAGGTGGGTGTTGGCAATAAATTAAGAATTCAGACATGTTCTCTTACATAGATATTGACATGTAAAGGACAGAGTTGTGTGTACAGGAGCCCGTTATCAAAGCATGCAATACCCACTCTCCAAATCAAGTGCACAGATGTAGACGTCCTTGATCTGTATGCAATAGGGGGCCTGGATTATTTGTAGTCTATCCCTTCAAGCCCTAACTTTTCAGAACGCATAATAGGTACTTCATAAATATTTGCTGAATAAGTGAATTGAGGGCATGTTAAATGAAGTTATATTTTCTCTGTTTACTTATTCAGTAAATACTTGGAGAGCTCCAATTGTGCCTAAAAGAATGTTTATGACCAGCCCGGAAAACATGGTGAGACCTCGTCTCTACAATAAATCAAAAATTAGCGGGGAATGGTGGCACGTTCCTGTAGTTCCAGCTACTTGGAAGGCTGAGGAAGCCTGAGCCCAGCAGGTCGAGGCTGTGGTAGCTGTGAGCGTGCCACCGCACTCTAGCCTGGGCAATAGAGTGAGACTCCAACTCAACAAAAAAGAGAGTGTTTATGCAAAGTTATCGATGTCAGTGCCTGGCAAGAACTCTCTAGATACTTGCTGAATGATGAAAATAAAGTTTGAAGTGAAAGTGAACATAAAGGCATGTTTGAACTGAACGTTGAAATGTTGAGGGAGGCACAGAATGAGAGAGAAGGCATTCAGGGCAGACAGGAACAGGTGCATAACTAGAAAGCACAGTCTATTGAGGGAACACAAGTAATAATTCCAAAGTCTTGGCCAAGAAGCCTGGTGGGTGCTAACAGGCCTGGAAGAGAAGGAGGGAGGAAGCCAAGATCCAATAGGAGGGGTGTGAATGTTTCCTGGAATATGGGTCTAGGAATAGCTAGCACACAGCCAATCTTGGTTCCAGGTAGCCAAGGGGGTTTAGAGTCTGACTCCAGGGGTCATGTTGTAGCTTTTGAGAAGAGAAAATTGGTGAGGTCTAGGCAAGTGCTTTAAGGCCTTGACAAGCTAGAATTCAAGGCAGCACTCCAGTGCCCATGAGAAAGCGGAATATGAAACTGTGAGCACAATTAGGTGAGCCCAGGAGGTTCGGAGAGTTCCTGGGCTTTTCCTTGACACCCCCCTCATGGAGCTGGGGCTTTTCATGACCCCTCCTAAGGTGAGGAAAAACTCAGGAACTAGAAGGACTGAAGCTGAAGGTGCCTCAAGGATCTTAGACAAGGTAAGTGAGGACTGGCAGGGGTGATCCCCAGATTGCCCCCTTCAGAGTAAGGAAAGAAAGAAAGGTAGGTTGAAGCCAGACATGGGAGGCCTTGAATGCTAAACTAAGGAGTTGGACTTTCTTCTAAAAAGGAGGAAAGTGAGGCAAGATTTTTTTAAATTAGAAAGTTGTCCATTGTAGACTTTTGGATTTCACAAGTATAATTTTTTTAAAATATATTTTTTACAGATTAAGAGAAGATTGTCAACATTTTTATTTTTTGAGTTGGAGTCTCTCTCTCGCCCAGACTGGAGTGCAGTGGCCGCTCCCGGCCACCGCAGCCTCGACCTGCTGGGCTCCAGCGATCCTTCCGCCTCAGCCTTCCAAGTAGCTGGAACTACAGGCATGCGCCATCACACCCAGCTAGTTTTTTGATTTATTGTAGAGATGAGGTCCCGCCAAGTTGCCCAGGCTGGTCTTGAACCCGTGGGCTCAGGCAGTCCTCCCACCTCAGCCTCCCAAAGTGCTGGGATTATAGGCGTGAGCCACCACGCCCAGCCTTGTCAACATTTTAAAAAATCAACAACCAGCTGGGCACAGTGGCTCACGCCTGTAATCCCAGCGCTTTGGGAGGCCAAGGTGAGAGGATTGCCTGAGCTCAGGGGCTCGAGACTAGCCTGGGCAACATGGGAGACCTCACTTCTACAACAAATAAAAATAGTAGCTGAGCATGGTGGCGTGCGCCTATAGTTTTAGCTACTTGGAATGCTGAGGTGGAAGGATCACCTGAACCCAGCGGGTCAAGACTGCAGTGACTATGAGTGTGCCACTGCACTCCAGCACGGGAGACAGAGTGAGACTTCCACTCAAAAACAAAACAAAACAAAAACAACTACCAGCCACAATCACCATCACTTTCTAAAAGAAAAAACGTCTTATTAAAATGAAAAACTAGCTGGGCACGGTGACTCATGCCTATAATCCCAGCACTTTGGGAGGCCAAGGTGAGAGGATTACCTGAGCCCATAGGTTTGAGACCAGCAAACCTGTGGCAGGTTTGAAGCAGGATCGTTGCTTTCAGCTTAAGTATTACAGTAAAATTTTATTACTGTCACTAGAATGACACTTAATTTGTCTTTAGAGTTTAAGCAGATTTATTTTAAACTAGAGCAATTGTTTATTGTTTAAAAACCTAATTATATATTCAAAATTAAAACATTAAAGAATTGACTATAGTAAGACCTCTTTGTGAACAGTGAATCATATAAGTTCAGAAAGCAATTTATCCGTACAAATTCTGAATTTTTCTCATAAAAAGGGGTCACACAGGTCAGGCAAGTGGCTCATGCCTGTAATCCCAGCACTTTGGGAGCTGAGGCAGGAGGATCACTGGAAGCCAGGAGTTTGAGACCAACCTGGGCAACATAGTGAAACCCTATTTCTACAGACAAAATTTAAAAATTAGGCAGGCGTGTTGGTACACACCTGCAGTCCAAGCTACTCAGTAGGCTGGGGTGGGATCCCTTGAGCCCAGGACTTCGAGGCTGCAGTGAGCCTTGATGACAGAATGAAACCTTGTCTCTAAAAAAAAATTTGTTTAAAAAAAATTTTTTTTTTTTTTGAGTTGGAGTCTCACTCTGTCGCCCAGACTGGAGTGTAGTGGCACGCTCACAGCTGCCCCAGCATCAACCTGCTGGGCTCCGGTGATTCTTCTGCCTCAATCTTCCAAGTAGCCGAAACTTTAGGCGCATGCTACCGCGCCCGGCTAATTTTTGATTTATTGTAGAGATGAGGTCTCACCAAGTTGCCCAGGCGAGTCTCCAACCCGTGGGCTCAGGCAATCCACTCATCTCGGCCTCCCAAAGTGCTGGGGTTACAGGCTGAGCCACCGAGCCTGACCCAAACTCACTTTCTATTGTGAAAAAAAGATGAGAATTCAGTCTTTTCAGCCAGGGTTTTTGATGCGACACCTGTGCGTGAGATCGTTATTAAATTTAGCAAGTGTTTATAGGACTCTTGCCATGTACCAGGCACTGTTGTAGGTCCCTGTCTACATGAACGTGCATCTCAGTAGAGAGACACCGGCAGTAAACAAATAATTATATGTCAAGTAGTGAAAAATAAAGCAAGATAAGGGAATAGCGGGTGATTGGGGGGTTTTTATATCAGGAGGTTAGGAGGAGCCTTTCTGATGAATGACATTTGTAAAGAGACCAGAAGGAACCGTGGAATGAACAGCCAGGTGCAGTGGCTCACGCCTGTAGTCCCAGCACTTTGGGAGGTGGAGGCGAGAGGATTGCCTGAGCTCAGGGGTTCAAGACCAGCCTGGGCAACTTGGCGAGACCTCATCTCTACAATAAATCAAAAAATTAGCCGGGCATGGATGGTGGCGCACACCTGTGGTTCCATCTACTTGGAAGGCTGAGGTGGAAAAATCACCTGAGCCCAGCAGGTTGGGGCTGCGGTGACTGTGAACGTACCACTGCACTCCAGCCTGGGCAACAGAGTGAGACTCCAACTCAAAAGAAAAAAGAAAGAAACCTGGAATGACTGACACAGTTATCTAAGGGAACAGCCTTCCAGTCAGAGGTCACAGTAAGCCCAAAGGCCCCAAGGCAGGATTGAGTGCTGTGTTCTTGGCGTGTTCTGCTGTGTGTCAGGAGGAGCAAAGGTCAGTGTGTCTGGAGCAGAGTAAGTAAGGGTGAGGACCATAGAACAGGAGGTTAGAGCAGTAAGTGGGTCAGACATGAGGACTGTGTGGGACACGGTGGGGTCTGTGGATTTCACTCTGAATGCGATAGGGGCCATCAGTGGACTTTGAGCAGATGCGAGCCTTGTGTGCCTTATGTGCTAGGACTCCTCAAGATGCCAGTTGCTGTTGCTTCACAAGTAGGAAAGTCGGTTAGGAGACTTTGGAATAACCCACGTGTGAGGTGATGGGATTTTTGTTTGTTTGTTTGTTTTTGAGTCACTCTGTCACCCACGCTGGAGTGCAGTAGCATGATCACAGCTCACCACAGCATTCACCTCCTAGGCTCAGGCAATCCTCCAGCCTCAGCCTCCCGAGTAGCTGGGACTACAGGTGCATGCCACCACACATAGCTAAATTTTATTTTTATTTTTTGTAGAGATGAGTCTTGCTATATTGCCTAGACTGGTCTTGAACTCCTGGGCTCAAGTGATTCTCCTGCCTTGGCTTCCCAAAGTGCTGCGATTATAGGCATGAGCCACCATGCCCTGCCAGATGATGGGATTTGGCTCTGGGTGGTAGTGGTGGAGGTGTCAGAGGCTAGATTTATTCTGAAATAAGAGCACATGGAGCCTGATGGTGGGCTGAGGAATTAAGAACAACTTTAAGGTTTTTGACCTGAGTAACTGGAAGGATGAAGAGTTCATTCACTGCAATAGAGAGGCCCAGATATGATCTTGGGGGAAAGGAAGTCAAGAGATCTGTTGTGGATAGGCTAAGTTTGAGATGTGAAGTCACCATGTGGGCAGTTGAATACACAAGTCTGGCATTCCAGGTTGGAGATATAGAGTTGGGAGTCATAAGCATATCAGTGGTATTTAAGGCCATGAGACTGGGTGATGTCACCATGGGGGTGGCAAGACAGATATCAAAGATATGGAACTCTGGCAAACCCAACATTTGGGGGTCAAGAAGATGAGGAGGAACCAGAAAGGGAGGCAAGAAGGGGCCATCTGTAAAGGAGGAAAATACAGAGAACAACATTCCTAAAAGCTCAGTGAAGAAAATGGAGGAAAACATTTGCTGGAATTGTGACCTTGAGTTACTCTCCTGAACCATGACCAAACATATTTGTAATAGTGCACATACAAATTCATGGACCGTCTAGGAGATTAGCCTACCTCTTATTTTATGTGGAATGTTGCTCGATTCTCTACATACGCTCTCCTTAATCTTCATGTAACAGGACCCACAGCTGGCTTCAAGCTGTGGGTCTCCCAGGGTACCTGACATCTCCTGATTTGCATATGACACGGGAACCCTACAGGAAAGAATTCAGCCCTTTCCATAACTCAGGTTTAAACTTATTAAAGATCTGTTGGGTGGGAGGTGGGGTGGTCATGGCAGAAACCAGGTTACAGAGAGGAACAAGGTCTGTGAAAGAAAATCACCTTACATCAAGAAGTCAGGCATGATGGACGGATGAATCGCAGGCCTTGTCGTGGAAAGTGGGCAGTGATTTTTCATAAAGCAGGTGGATGCACTTGAATCCAACCCAGCCCCTGGAGAATAGCTGTGTGTCCAGCGAGGAAGGGCTGTGCGGTTCAAAACAAGTGCAAATCAGCCAACTCAGAGTGACTGTATTACCAAGGTCCCAAGTTTCTGTGCTGGTGAACATCTCTCTGCAAAATGAAAATGGTAGCACTGTTGGAAGAGGAAGGAAAGAATTTCAGCCACCAGTGGCAGAAAGAGTAGATGCTCCTAGAGGAGTTGGAGGTCAAGGACAAGATAGTGACGCTCTGGGGTGTGCAGGCAGACCTTTCCCCTGTGGCTGACGGAACATGGACATTAGAAAAGATCAGACAGACCGGGCTTGGTGGCTCAGCCTGTAATGCCGCGCCTTTGGGAGGCCGAGGTGAGTGGATTGCCTGAGCCCGCGGGTTCGAGACCCGCCTGGGCAAGCGAGACCTCATCTCTACAATAAATCAAAAAATTAGCCAGGCATGGTAGCGCCCACATGTAGTTCCAGCTACTTGGAAGGCTGAGGCGGAAGGATCGCTGGAGCCCTGCAAGTCGAGGCTGCGGTGGCCGGGAATGGCTGCTGCACTCCAGTCTGGGCGACAGAGTGAGACTCCAACTCAAAAAAAAAAAAAAAGATCAGACCCGCATCAGTGAGGGGCTGAAAGGAGTAGCTAGATACTGTCAGTGATAACTCTCCCTCCAGAAGACAAGAAAAACAAGAGACAAGGAAAAGGAAGTGTACTGCCACGTGGCAGGTAGGGGCTGGTGACCTAGTAGATTTGGGCAAACTGCCAAGGATCGTTTTCTATTCTGCACAGATGACACTCATCACAACCGTAGAAGGTGACTATTGTTATCCCATTTTACAGGCGGATTCAGGATGGTTAATGATCTGCTGAAGCCTCCCGGCCAGCAAGCTGGAATGCAGACATAGTCCGCTCTGTCCCCAAGTCCAGGCCCTGCCTCTCGGCCACGTCAGAACCATCATGTTACACCTCACCATACTCTGAAGTCTCCTAGTGACTGGTCTTCAGTTTCTTCTGCCTTTTCTCCAGTGGGGCCTTAGCTGTGAGACTTGTAGCCTCCATGGAAGTCTGAGTGCAGATTCTTGTGGGAATAGCAATTCTTTCCGAGTCTCATTTCCTGACCCTGTAGATTATTTTACTGTTTTGTTTTTTATTTCTGAGTCGGTGTCTCACTCTTTCACCCCGGCTGAAGTGCAGGGGCATGGTCATGATGCTCATGGCAACCTCGACCTCCTGGACTCGGGCAGTCCTTCCCCCTCAGCCTCCCGAGTAGCTGGGACTACAGGCACGTGCCACCACACCCAGCTAATTTTTGTATCATTTTTTCTAGAGATGAGGTCTCACTATGTTACCCAGGCTGATCTTGAACTCCTGGGCTCAAGCAATCCCCCTGCCTCGGCCTCCCAAAGTGCTGGGATTACAGGTGTGAGCCACCACACCTGGCCCGCATAGATTATTTCAGAAGGCAAAAGTTAGGGTTTGCCACCAACAAAGATGAGAATAAGCATGGGGGGAAATGTCCCTTTGAAACTTTGTTACAGACATCACAATATAGTGCATACGTTTTTATGAGAACAATATTGCCTCCAAGTTGATGAAAGGTGGATCTGGGGGAAGTGAGGAGTGGCAAATAAACTTTTTATTTTATTTTTATTTATTTATTTATTTTTTGAGTTGGAGTCTCGCTCTGTTGCCCAGACTGGAGTGCAGTGGCCGCTCCCGGCCACCGCAGCCTTGATCTGCTGGGCTCCGGCGATCTTTCCGCCTCAGCCTTCCAAGTAGCTGGAACTACAGGCGTGTGCTACAATGCCAGGCTAATTTTTTGATTTGTTGTACAGATGAGGTCTTGCCAAGTTGCCCAGGCGGGTCTCGAACCCGCGGGCTCAGGCAATCCACTCACCTCAGCCTCAGGCTGAGGCACCAAGCCCGGCTAAAAAACCTTTTATTGTATAAAGCATAGATATATGGTGCATATACAGATATACACTTGTGGTATTAAAATTTCATCTGTAAGCAAAAACAGGAAAATGTGTAAAAAAAGACTTTAGGGGGACAGAAATAAAAAAAGGTACGTGGAACATGGGCATGGGAGACTGTTGGGTGTGTAATATGTGCCAGAAATCTGCTCTCCTTTGATTGTAATTAATCATGGGTAGTAGCAACCTGAAGAATGGTCAGAGCATTTGCTTTTATCCTGCTGTCTCCCCATTTCCAGTCAGCTTCCAGTCGGGACAGGGGCTGCTGTCGGGGACTTTGGTTTCTGATCCTGCTCAAAGTTGTCAGTTGACCTTGAGCAAGCTCTGATGCCTCTTGGAAGCTAGCCCACCTCATCTCCATGATTTATGTCCTGTTTAGCATTGCTTCGCTGACTTTTTGCTGAGGAGGGCAGAGTGCTCTTGGGCCAAACACCTGACAGCGGTCAGGCGACTTCAAGGATGGAAGGGCGAGGAGGTTGAGGGTCAAAAGGAGAAGGCGCATAGGAGAGAGAAAAGCACTGGTAGAAAGACGGAAGGGCGGACCTTAAACATAGTTTCAGGAACCGGAGGCTCTGGAGGCAAAGCACCTGACCTGATCCCTGCCCAGAGACCCGAGACCTTCAAATAGCTGACTAAAACTACCTCTGGGCAAATTACCATCCTGGTAACAGGTACAAGCTGTAAGAAGTAGGACTGTCAGCCAGGCTCGGTGGCTCAGGCTGTAATTCCAGCACTTTGGGAGGCCGAGGGAAGTGGATTGTCTGAGCCTGCGGGTTTGAGACCAGCCCGGGCAACTTGGTGAGGCCTCATCTCTACAATAAATTCCAAAATAGTGGAAGGCTGAGGAGGAAGGCTCGTCGGAGCACAGCAGATTGACGCTGGGGTGGCTGTGAGTGTGCCACTGCAATTCAGCCTGGACAACACAGTGAGACTCCAACTCAAATAAATAAAGGCTTCTGCTTCCCAAATATTAGTTGAGGGGAAGAAAGCTCTTTTTAAAAATTATTTCTTATTTTATTTGAGGTGGGGTCTTGCTCTGTCTTCCAGGCTGAAGTGCAGTGGTGTGATCCCAGCCCACTATAGCCTGGAACTCCTGGGCTCAAGTGATCCTCCTACCTCCACCTCCCAAGTAGCTGGGACTACAGATGCGTACCACCCATGCCCAGCTATTTTTTGTGTGTGTATGTGTCGAGTCTCACTCTGTCGCCCAGGCTGGAGTACAGTGGCACACTCACAGCCACCTCAGCCTCGACCTGCTGGGTTCAGGTGATCCTTCTGTCTCAGCCTTCCAAGTAGCTGGAACTACAGGCATGTGTCACCACACCCGGCTAATTTAAAAAAAATTTTTGTAGACACAAAGTCTCGCCATGTTGTCCAGGCTGGTCTTGAACTCCTGGGCTTGAGCAAACCTCTCACATCAGCCTCCCAAAGTGCTGGGATTACAGTCTTGAGCTACCACACCTGGCCAAAGATTTTGGTTTTTTCTTTGTTTTGTTTTTGAGTTGGAGTCTCACTCTGTTGCCAGGCTGGAGTGCAGTGGCACACTCAAGGCCACTCCAGTGTTGACCTGCTGGGCTCCAGTGATTCTTCCTCCTCAGCCCTCCAAGTAGCTGGAACCACAGGCGGGTGCCACCATGCTCAGCTAATTTTATTTTTTTTTATTGTAGAGATGAACTCTCACCATATTGCCCAGGCTGGCCTTGAATACCTGGACTCAGGCAATCCTCTAGCCTCTACCTCCCAAAGTGCTGGGATGACAGGTGTGAGCCACTGCATCTCCACTGAGGTTTTTACTGAGTTGGGAAACATTCCTTCAACTAATATTTGGGAAGCAGAAGCCTTTATTTATTTGAGTTGGAGTCTCACTATGTTGTTCAGGCTGAATTGCAGTGGCGCACTCTCGGCCACCCCAGCGTCAACCTGCTGGGCTCTGACGAGCCTTCCGCCTCAGTCTTCCAAGTATCTGGAACTACAGGCACACACTACCACACCCAGCTACTTTTTGATTTATTGTAGAGGTGAGGTCTCACCAAGTTGCCCGGATGGGTCTCAAACCCCTGGGCTCAGGCAATCCACTCACCTCGGCCTCCAAAAGTGCCAGGATTACAGGCTGAGTCACTGAGCCCAGCCAAGCTTTTTAGTATCACTGTGGATTCATGAATTTTTTTACCCATCATGTTCCACACCATCATTGTCATTATTCTTTTTGATTCTGAAACTCATGCATTTGGCCACTTGAGGCTTCTTCCATTCAGCTTGTGTCCTATGTCCATTATTCTTTGAGCACTTATCTACATTTTACAAAATGTCCCAGGCTTGTCCTGCCCCAGCCCTGGAATCAACCATTTCTCCAGGGACTCCTCCGTCTTCCTTATAGTGAGAATGAAATCTCCTGACAAATTTCCTGACTTTAAAATGTTGACAAATAATTTAAAAAATTTTAAACACCATTCAGTCCAAATAAAACACATCTGCAGATAATGTTTGGCTTACAGGCTGCCAGTTTTGGGCCTTTGGATTCTACAGCTTCCATTCTATATAGATATTCTCTTTGGGGACTGGCAGAGATCTGGCTTGTTGATGTTCATTACTGATGTGCAGATAGATGTTGGGAGTTTATGTAAACTGGCTGTCCAGAGCCTGGAAGTCAAAACAAAGCATTCCCTTGCTCACAGTGATAGAAACCAAACAAATCCCCTTATCATCCTCCTCCCTATTTGTTCAACAAGTGGAGACCTGTTTAATTTTATTTTTACAAGATAATGTACTAACTGCAAATAGTAACAGACTGTGTTGTTTGTTTATTAGAAGATTTTTTGGCTTAGCTCATGATGTGTTTATATAGAAAGATTATATCCTTGCTGTGTAGTAAACTCCTAAGTGATAAAGCTGCCACACAAATGCTTTAAGAGCAAAAGAAACAGAAATCAACAAGCTGACTTGTTACGCTCTTAGAGACCCCTAGTTGTAAAGAGATTAAGCACAAACCATCGTCTGTCAGTGTCCTTATGCTCCTACACACATCCTGCTACATACCTTAGACTCTAGAAAATAAAATAATCACAGAGCAGGAGGAGGCAGAAGAAGTGATTTTGTAAATCACATTGATAGGCCAGGCGCCGTGGCTCATACCTGTAGTTCCAGCACTTTGGGAGGCTGAGGCCGGAGGATTTTATGAGCCCAGGAGTTCCAGACCAGCCTAGGTGACATAGCAAGACCTTATCTCTACAAAAATAAAAATAAAAATTAACCGGGCGTGGTGGTGCGTGCCTGTAGTCCCAGTTACTCCAGAGGCTGAAAAGGAAGGATTACCTGAGCCTAGGAGGTTGAGACTGCAGTAAGCCACGATTGTGCCTCTGTACTCCAGTCTGAGCAACAGTGTGAGCCATTGACTCAAAAAATTAAATAAATAAACCACATTGATAAAAACCTAATTATGTTATCACTTTTTTTGCGCTTAAATTATTTTTATTTCCAATCAGTTAAATTTCTAGGTAGATAACTTATATAACACATAGTTACTATAAAGCAACCAAACTATACCAGAAGGTAATAATTTTTTTTTTTTTGAGTTGGAGTCTCACTCCGTTGCCCAGACTGGAGTGCAGCCGCTGCTCCCGGCCACCGCAGCCTCGCCTGCTGGGCTTCTGCGATCCTTCCGCCTCAGTCTTCTGAGTAGCCGGAATTACAGGCACGCACTACCACGCCCGACTAATTTATTATTATTATTATTTATTTGTTATAGAGATGAGGTCTTGCCAATTTGCTTGGGCTGCTCTCGAACCCGTGGGCTCAGGCAATCCACTCACCTTGGCCTCCCAAAGTACTGGGATTACAGGCTGAGCCACTGAACCCGGCCAGAAGGTAGTAATTTTTATATGAAATGAACGGAAAAGTTTTTAAAGGGGCTAGGCTTGTATCTTTCACTTTAAATGCTTTTTAATGCTTTAATTCACTTTTTTGTTTGGCAGGACTGATGTTTTAGCCCACAAATTTCCTTTCAACAAGCATATTTTCTTGCTAATGATTAACTTTCTCTATTGCTCATTAACTTTAAAAGCCCCCTAGTAAAAATACTGTTGGGTAAAAATCACCTGGGTGAAAATCTTTGAACTCAATCTATCTTTTTGTTGGAAAAATGAAAGGTGAAGAATTTCTTAACCCACTGACGCTCTCAACCACACATAAAATGCAAACAAGTAATTGACTTTATAACTAGCAGCATGGCATTGCATTAATTTTTGGCTCTGTCAGTGTTGCTTTCATTTTGATCACAATTGTACTGTTGCTTTCATAGTAATTTTCACATACTTTATATTCATCCATAGAAACAGATCAGGCATCCATATACACATCGCTGTCCTGTGCTGAATCTTGAGAGGAATCCTGAAGAAATCTCGGCCCACGTCTCTGAACAGGGGACCCGCCTGGCACATTCTGTTCCCTCTGTGAGGTTTCTAGCAAACCTAAAATAAACTACAGGTCCCCAACTCTCCAACCAGTGACTCCAACTTTTTCTTTTCTTTTCTTTCTTTCCTTCTTTCTTTCTCTCTCTCTCTCTCTCCCCCTCCCTCTCCCTCCCTCCCTCCTCTCTTCTTTCTTTCTTTCTTTCTTCTTTCTTTCTTTCTTTTGAGTCTGGAGTCTCACTCTGTCACTCAGGCTGGAGTGCAGGAGCACGCTCCGGGCCACTGCAGCCTTGAACTGCTGGGCTCAGGCAATCCTTCCGCCTCAGCCTTCCAAGTAGCTGGAACTGCAGGCGTGCGTCACCGCATCCGGCTTATGTTTTTGATTTATTGTAGAGACAAGGTCTCACCGTGTGACTCAGGCTGGTCTTGAACCCCTGAGCTCAGGCCATCCTCTCACCTCCACCTCCCAAAGTGCTGGGATTACAGGTGAGAGCCACTGCCCTCGGCAACTCCAGCTTTCTCAATCCTCCCCTACTCCATATGGTCACATCTTTTTCTTCTTTAACCATCCCAGTGACTGCCTTGAGGTTCTTGGCATGGAGAAAATGAGGGTTCAGGGCAGCTTCCCTTTATCGGAAGACAGTGATGCAGAAGAGCCCTTGGCAGCACTGGGAAGGGTGAGGAATATTGCAGTCTAGGCTGGAGATAGTGGTAGTCATCTACATTTTCATAATGAAAATAGCTGTTTCCCCCCAAAGCTGATCTATTAACGAACTCTGTTACACTAACTTCAAAATATTGATCCTGGCTTTACAATGTAATGAAGGGACATAGGCAAATCCTTTTAAACCATGTGTATGACAAAGTAATATGTGTTTATATAAAAAAAAACCTTGAAGTTACAGAATAATGTAATGTGAAAAGAAAGTCTACCTCGACACTTCACTTTCCATTCTCATTTCCCCCAAACAACCACAGTTTCTTATGGTTGAAGGACTCTTCCAGTAAAATCTGTTTGTGTACGAGGACATATATTACCTGCTTAAAGACTGATATAAATGTAATTACATTGTATATACTGTTCTGTTCCTTTTTTATGCTTAGCAATAGCTCTTGGACATCTTTTCAAGTCAACATAAATAGATATGCCTCAATCTTTTTATTTTTAAAAATTTTTAATTATTATTTTATTTTAAAGATGTGGGATACAATTCAGGATTAGCTACATAAGAGGTCAACACACAGGTGAAGTTTGACCTCCCATTGGGCCTCACCTCACCTGGTTTAGGATCAGATACCCCACCTCTCCTGGCAGCGTCCTGCTACTGCCAATCCCTTTCTTGTAATATTATGATCAATGTTCAGGGTCCACTCATAAGTGAGAATGTGTGGTACTCAGTTCTTTGTTTCTGTGATAGATCACTGTGTAATAGACTCTAAACCCATCCAAGTTGCTGTGTAGTCCATAATATTGTCCTTCTTTATGACTGTGTAATATTCCATTGTGTATATAGATCACATTTTTTTCTGAGGGGCAGCATGATTGGTTCCATATTTTTGCTATTGTGAATAGTGCTGCAATAAACATGCATGTGCAGGTATCTTTTTCAGGTAGATATGTCCCCAGAAGGGGGATTGTTGAGTCATATGTAAGGTCGAGTTTTAGATCTTTTAGGAATCGCCACACTGTTTTCCACAGAGGTTGTACTGATTAATTTATACTCCCACTGACTGTGTAGAAGCGTTCCCTTTTCTCCACATCCTTTCTAGCATCGGTTGTTTTTTGAGTTATTAATGAATGTCTCAGTCTTTTTAAGAGTGGCACTATATTTCATTATTTGAGTGTACTATAAAGTCAAATGGTTAATTTAATTAATTACCTGTTATTGGACATTCAAGTTTTCCCAGTGGCCAATCTTGAACGCATAAAGCTTTGCACATTTGAGAGGATATTGGGGATAGGAAGCATGACTTCCGCAAGCGGATCACCAGGAGTAATGATGAGAGAAATCTAACCCTACTTCCATTGCTAATTCCAAGACCCACAGATCCTAGCTACAGAAGATACAGCACCGTGTCCATGTGATGGCTGCTGACTCAATGCACATACCCTGGAAGGGCTGTGGTGAAGACAACTTCCATCATTCTGTTAGGCTGGCTTGTGAGGTGTAGGTGACGTAGGTGTGGGTGATGAGGCATATAGGAACCCATGGGTCCCGTGGCCACATGCTGATTATCCTGCCTCCTTTACTGTAAAACGGGCCCCTTGGTCTGACACTGTACAGGCTTCCCTTCCGGTAAAGCAGGCAACTCTAAGCCCTTGCACTGTGGCACAAGCAGGAAAGTCGAAAACGCTTCTCTAGAGACAGGATCTATTCCAATAAGGACGAATTGTTACCTATCTACATTGCAGCTGCTCTCCCGAAAGGACAGCTCACATCAGGGGCTCAGCATCCATGTCTTCTGCTGGCAGGATGGGGACTTTGCAGCAGCCTTGGCTTGACCCGTCTTGGAGAGAGGGAGCCAGTCTGTTGGCCATGCATAACCACCACGCCTGCAGCTGTGACCCCTCTGTTTACGGGTCATTTGGTCAATTCTACAAGCACTAGGATGGCCAAGCATGGAGCAAGCTGACAGCCCCAGAAAGACACTCTTTCTCCCTGGTGGGTCAGTGCCTCCTCTGCAGTAGCTGCTCTCCGGGGAGCATTCAGATGAGACCCCAGGGCTTCTCAAGCTCTGTGCCCACAAGCACAATGTAGGCCTTTCCTCCAAATAATCTTCCAATCTTGCTTCCTCCAGACTCTTAACCAACTACGCAAGCTATTTGCCATTGCCCACAGTCCAGGCATATCTCAGGTCGTTTCTTTCTCCATACAAAGTGAACTGTCAAGTGCACTGCTTAGGCAGGGTGTGGTGTCTCACACCTGCAATTCTGGCACTTTGGGAGGCGGAGGCAGGAGGATTGCTTGAGTCCAGGAGTTTGAGACCAGCCTGGGCAATATAATGAGACCCATCTCTACTAAAAAATTTGCCAACTGGGTGTGGTAGCTCACGCCTGTAATCCCAGTACTTTGGGAGGTGAAGACATGAGGATTACCTAAATCCATGGGTTTGAGACCAACCTGGGCAACATGGTGAGACATCATCTCTACAATCAATCAATGAATAAAATTAGCCAGGTGTGGTCGTGCATGCCTCTGGTTCCAGCTACTTGGAAGACTGAAGCGGAAGAATCGCCAGAGCCCAGCAGGTCGACACTGGGGTGGTCGTGAGTGTTTTAAAGCTGCGCCCAGCTTGTCCTTTACTTTAAAGAAGTTGTCTCAAGCCGGGCGTGGTGGCTCAGGTCTGTAATCCCAGCACTTTGGGAGGAGGAGGCGAGAGGATTGCCTGAGTCCAGTGGTTTGAGACTAGCCTGGGAAACTTGGCGAGACCTTGTCTCTACAATAAGTCCAAAAATTAGTAGTAGTTTTTTTGGTACTGGTAATGGTAGTGCCTGTAGTTCCAGCTACTTGGAAGGCTGAGGCGGAAGGATTGCCTGAGCCCACCAAGTTGAGACTACAGTGGCTATGAGCATGCCCCTGCACTCCAACCTGTGCGTCAGAGTGAGACTCCAACTCACAGGAAAAAAAAAGAAAAAAGAGGATGTCTCAGCAAGCGCCAGGCCAATGGACTCCCAGAGCATCACCTGTATGCCATTCCTCAGGGAGTTTTCTCCCACCTTCTGGTACAGATGTGTCTATAAGATCAGACATCCAAGGTACTTGCCATTTCTGCTCACCAGAAGGTCGTATTAGCATAAAGTCATCAATTCAGTAGAGCAGCAGGGTAGCCTGTGGAATGTCAAGACAATAAAAATCCCTGCGAACTATATTGTTACAGAGAACAGGAGAGTTAACCTAGGCCTGAGGTAGGACAGTGAGTGTGAACTGCTGTCCATCCCACAAAAGGTGAACTGCTTTTCATTCTACTTATAGATTGGGTTTGGAAAGAACATGTTCACCAGATTGATAGTTGCGCGTCAAGTGCAGGAGATTGTATATATCCGTATTGCCTATCCATACTGTACTCTTTTGGAAGGAAGTGACTACGCACAGCTCACACTTACAGAGTGGGTAGTTAGCCTCCCCTCCTTGAAGGTGGAGTATTTGCATAGATTATTGGAATTCTTCTACGTGGGAGAGTTTATATTCACTCCCCTTTATTTATTTATTCAATCAATCATTTCCTTGTATCAGTATGGGCTTGTGTGACATGTCTCCATCCTTTCTTATTTTCTGGCACTACCAGATATTCCAGGCTCATCTTGTACATTCCCTGCCCTAACTCTAGGGTCAGCTATTTCTCCAAGGATCCCCAGTTCCTTTGTTAGAGAATAGTATTAGAAAACAATCACTAGCTGGGTGTAGTGGCTCACACCTATAATCCCAGCACTTTGGGAGGCTGAGGCAAGAGGATTGCCTGAACCCACGGGTTTGAGACCAGCCTGGGCAACATGGTGATACCTTGACTCCACAATAAATTTTTTTTTAAATCCAAAAGTGCTGGGATTACCGTGCCCAGCTTACCCATCTTTAACATGCTTGCTCACCTGTTGGGAAAAAAGCAGAATTATATTATTGTTCTCATTTTACTTTCTCTTACTACCAGTGAAATTGTCTTATTTCATATGTCTCTTTATCATTTATATTTTCTCTTCTGTGTATTACCTATTAATATATTTTGCCCATTTTCCCACTGGGTTATCTTTTTCTTAGCAATACATAAATAAGACTTTGTTATATTAAGAATATGACTATTTGTTGTAACTTTTTTTTTTTTTTTTTTTTTGAGTTGGAGTCTCACTCTGTCGCCCAGACTGGAGTGCAGTGGCCGCTCCCGGCCACCGCAGCCTCGACCTGCTGGGCTCCGGCGATCCTTCCACCTCAGCCTTCCAAGTAGCCGGAATTACAGGCATGCACTACCACGCCCGGCTGATTTTTTGATTTATTGTAGAGATGAGGTCTCGCTGCCCAGGCAGGTCTCGAACCCGCGGGCTCAGGCAATCCACTCACCTCCGCCTCCCAAAGGCACGGGATTACAGGCTGAGCCACCGAGCCCGGCCCTTTGTTGTAACTTTAACAAATATTTTCCAGTCAATTATTTGTCTTTTCACATTGTTTGTAGTGTTTTTGTTGTTGTTGTTGGGATTTTTTTGCGTAGGCGTCTCACTCTGTCACCCAGGCCACCACAGCCTCGACCTGCTGGGTTCATGCAATCCTTCCACCTCAGCCTTCCAAGTAGCTGGAGCTACAAGAGTGTGCCACCACATCCAACTCATTTTCTTAATTTGTTGTAGAGAGGAGGTCTTACCAAGTTGCCAGGGCTCAGGCAACATCTCGCCTCTGACTCCCAAAGTGCTGGGATTACAGGCATTACCGCCCGGCTTTTTTTTTTTTTTTTAAATCAAACCAACATTATTTTTTATTGTGGTAAGATAGATAGGGCCGGGTTCGGTGGTTCAGCCTGTAATCCCATGCCTTTGGGAGGCCGAGGTAAATGGATTGCCTGAGCCCGCGGGTTCAAGACCCGCCTGGACAACTTGGCAAGACCGCATCTCTACAATAAATCAAAAATTAGCCGGGCATGGTAGTGCGTGCCTGTAGCTCCACCTACTCGGAAGGCTGAGGTGGAAGGATCGCCAGAGCCCAGCAGGTCGAGGCTGTGGTGGCCGGGAGCGGCCGCTGCCCTCCAGCCTGGGCAACAGAGGGAGACTCCAACTCAAAAAAATAAAATAAAAAAATAAAAAAGATAGATAGATAACATAAAAATTTCCGCTTTAACGTTTTAAGTGAACAGTTCAGTGGCATTAAGTACATTCACTTTGTTGTGCAACCATCACCTCTCCAGAGCTTTTTTCTTTTTTCTTTTGAGTAGTAGTCTCACTCTGTGCCGAGGCTGGAGTGCATTGGCACGCTCACGGCCACCACAGCCTTGACCTGCTGGGTTCAGGTGATCCTTCCACCTCTGCCTTCCAAGTAGCTGGAACCACAGGCATACGCCACCACGCGTGGCTAATTTTTTTTTTAGTTGTAGAGATGAGGTCTCGCCATGTTGCCCTGAGCTCAGGCAGTCCTCTTGCCTCCATCGACCAAAGTGCTGGGGTTACAGAGAGCCACTGTGCCCAGCTCCAGAACTTTTTTCATCTTCCCATTATTTATTTTTATGTAGCCAAACTTACCTAACTTGTCTTTTTTCTTCTACATCTCCCGTATTGTTTTTTTTAGGATATTCTCTCTCATCATAAGGTCATACAAAGACTATTTTTCCCTACTATTTAAATGTTTTATATTTTATATTAAAATCTTCAACATATCTGAAATTTATACTCATATATGTAATGATGAAATGTGGTTCTAATGTTTCTAATTTTCCTAATAGGTAGCCAGTTCTTCTAGAACCATTATCAAAAAAAGCATTTTTAAAAATGATATCAAAATGCCACTTTTGTTGTATGTTAATTTTCCTTACATACTTCAAGTCTAATTCTTGACTCTGTGCTGTTTCTGTTTGTTCGTTTCTGTATCAATAGGCCGCTGTTCTGATGATCATGATATAACCATTAAGGGTGGCTTATTGAAAGTCTAGTAAAGCCCTCACTGATGTTTCTCCTTGGAAATCAAAAACGAGGAATTTTGGAAAATTCATAAATATATGGAAATTAAACAAAATGCTCTTGAACAACCAGTTGGTCAATGAAGAAAGTAAAAGGGAAGTTTAAAAATATCTTGAGACATATTAAAATGGAAACACAATACACTGAAACTTAGTGATATAGCAAAAGCTGTTTTTAGAGGATAATTTATAACAATAAATATCCATATCAGAAAAGAAGAAAGATATCAAATAAACAACATCACTCCTCATGGAACTATAAAAAAGAGCAAACTACACCCAAGGGTAGCAGAAGGAAGGAAAAACTAAAGATCAGAGCAGAAATAAGTGAAATAGAGACTAGAGAAACAGTACAAAAAATCAGCAAGACTAACGAATGTTTTATAAAAGATTAAATTGACATGGCTTTAACTAGAGTAACTAAGAAAAAGAGAAAGAAGACTAAAAAATAAAAAGAAAAAAAGAAATTGAAGGCATTACAACTGATACCACAGAAATACAAAGGATCATTAAGAGACAACTGTGAATAATGATATGCCAACAAATTGAATAACCTAAAAAAGTAGATAAATACATTCCTTGACACATACAAACCTCCAAAACAAAATGATGAAGTAGAAAATCTGAACAGATCAATAATGAGTAAGGAGAGTGAATCGGTAATAAAAAATCTCCTGTGAAAGAAAAGCCAAGAATCTGCTGGCTTCACTGCTGCATTCTGCCACGCGTTTAAAGAACTAAGCCGGTGCAGTGTCTCAGCCTATAATCCCAGCACTTTGGGAGGCTAAGGCAAGAGGATTGCCTGAGCCCAGGGGTTCGAGACCACCCTGGGCAACTTAGCAAGACCTCATCTCTACAATAATTAAAAAAAAATTAGCTGGGCGTGGTGTTATGCACTTGTAGTTCCAGCTACTTGGAAGGCTGAGGCAGAAGGATTGCCTGAGCCCAGTAGGTCAAGGCTGCGGTGGCCGTAAGACTCTGACTCAATAAATAAATAAATAAATAAAGAAGAACTAATACCAATCCTTCTCAAGCTCTTCCAGAAAATCAAAGAGGAGGAAATAATTCTTTTTGGAGGACACCATTACCCTGATACCAAAACCAGATAAGAATACTACAAGAAAAGATTATAAGCCAATGTCCTTGCTAAATATAGATGGAAAAATCCTCAACAAACTACTAGCAAAATCGATTCCACAATGTTAGAGAAATTAGTTTACTTAGCAACATAATGTGAAACATCAACATTCAAAATACAGAGGGAAAATAAAAGGAAGATCAAAATAAAATAGCAGCAACAAAGGCACAAACTTTGTACATGAGAAACTAAATCTTAGTCTGACCAGGCCCACGTGTCTCAGTAGAATATAACTGAAGGACGGTGATAATGGCCCGGCAGGGACCACTGAGACCTCAAGACTATGCCAACACAAAACAGAATGTTGAGGGATAAGATCAAATCCGAGGCTTAGCCTTCACATACTCATGAATAGAAAGAAATTGGCCGGGCTTGGTGGCTCACCCTGTAATCCAGCACTCAGGCCAAGGCGAGTGAATTGCCTGAGCCCGCGGGTTCGAGATCAGCCGGGCAACTTGGCGAGACCTCGTCTCTACAATAAATTTAAAAAATTAGCCAGTCATGGTAGCATGCTCCTGTAGCTCCGGCTACTTGGAAGACTGAGGCGGAAGGATCGCCAGAGCCCAGCGAATCAACACTGGGGTGGCCGTGATTGTTCCACGGCACTCCAGCCTGGGTGACAGAGTGAGAATCCAACTCAAAAATAAATAAATAGGAAGAAATTATTATTAAATGAACTGCTACATCTTTGTGGTATATGTGGTAATTCAGTCTGTTCTGTTAAAATTACTTGTAAACTGGACTCGGTGGCTCAGCCTGTAATCCCAGCACTTTGGGAGGCTGAGGTGAGTGGATTGCCTGAGCCCGCGGGTTTGAGACCCGCCTGGGCAACTTGGCGAGACCTCATCTCTACAATAAATCAAAAAATCAGCCAGGCGTGCTAGCACACACCCGTAGTTCCGGCTACTCGGAAGGCTGAACGGAAGGATCGCCAGAGCCCAGCAGGTCGAGGCTGTGGTGGCCGGGAGCGGCCACTGCACTCTAGTCTGGGCGACAGAGTGAGACTCCAACTCAAAACAAAAAAAAAATTACTCGTACATGTCATAATTATGTTGAGTAAGACTGTAAACAGTCCACCCATCACGTTTCGTTCTTCTCATCTTATTCCTTTGTGTGTCCCCAGAGGAGTTCAATCAGTATTGAAGTAGCACCATCCAAACCCTCGTGAATGCAAGCATGCACAATATTGGAGCTATGATGACAACCTTTAAGCTGCTGATTGCAAATCAGTTTCAGAACCGAAGGAGTCTCTTTGAGTTCTACCCCAGAGGTCAGTGGGGTCAATAGAGAGGATGAGTAAGGTGATTTGAGATGCTAAATCCATACAATCTGGCTCCTGGTCTCACCACTGCCCTGATACCACTTCCTAGTAGGTCACCTGCCCCTGACCCAGGGAAGCCTGCTGTGCCTCTCAGCCTCTCTCAGCCCTCTGCCCACTTGACCTTTCCTTTTTTTTTTTTTTTGAGTTGGAATCTCACACTGTCGCCCAGGCTGGAGTGCAGTGACACTCTCATGGCCACCGCAGCCTGGACCTGCTGGGCTCAGGCGATCCTTCTGCTTCAGCCTTCCAAGTAATTGGAACCACAGGCGTGCACCACCATGCCCGGCTAATTTATTGGTCCGTTGTAGAGATGAGGTCTTGCCCATTTGCCCAGGCTGGTTGCGAACTCCTGGACTCAAGCAATCCTCTCACCTTAGCCTCCCAAGTGCTGGAATTATAGACGTGAACCACTGCACCCAGCTATGTGGCATTCTTTTTTTTTTTTTGAGTTGGAGTGTCACTCTGTCACCCAGGCTGGAGTGCAGTGGCACGCTCACAGCCACCGCAGCCCTGACCTACTGGGCTCAGGTGATCCTGTCGCCTCAGCCTTCCAAGTAGCTGGAACTACAGGCACGTGCCACCACGCTTGGCTAATTTTTTGATGTATTGTAGAGATGAGGTCTCACCAAGTTGCCCAGGCTGGTCTCGAAACCGTGGGCTTAGGCGATCCTCTTACTTCGGCCTCCCAAAGTGCTGGGATGATAGGCGTGAGCCATGGCGCACGGCAATGTGGCATTCTTGGCAGCCTCCTCTCCCTCATCCCTCGTCCCCAGTCCATCACATCCTGACTGTTCTGAGAACAAAATATCTCTCAAGATAATGCCTTCCTCTTCATCTCCCCTGCCTCTGCTCTGGTCTGAGCCACCGTCATCTCTCAGCTGTCAACCGGCTCTTCTCTGGCCTCCTCTTAGCCATTTTTGCCTCGTCCAACCCATTCTGTAGCCTGCTACCACAGTGAACCTTTAAGAACATCTTGCTAAAATTCCATCCAGTGGTTTCCCGTTGCACTTAGGATAAAGTGTGGATTGCTTCTCATGGCCCCTGAGGCCCTGAGCACCTGCCTTCTGACTGGCTGGCCTTGGTTCCATGAGCTCAACCAGCAAGCCACGCTGTCTTTCAGTTCCTTAAGTGGCCTAAGTTCCTTCCTGGCCCAGGGCCCGTCATTCTGCCGGGAAAGTTGCCATCTATCCTTCACCATCCCCCCTGCCCTTGGTCTGGTCAGATCTTACGCTCCAGGACTCAGCTCAAAGTCACTTCCTCATGGCCAGTTTCTCTAAGGCAGCCCAAGTCTACAGAGAGCTTCTGCCGCTTCTTTGTTGAATGCCTCAGTCCTCTGTCTCATTCACCAGTGTGTTTCTAGTGCCCCAGACAGTGCCTGATATGAGTAAGCACTCTGTAGATATTTGCTGAATATATGAACCCAGCCAGGACAGGCCAGATATCTGCTGCTCTGAAGTATTTTTAGGTCACCTGGAATCCTGGCAGCCTAGTGAGAGTTAATCATTTATTTATGATTTAATATTTTTAGCTGCTAAGTAGGATTTAGTCTTAGTGATCATCTTTCTTTCTTTCTTTTTTAGTCAGAGTCTCACGCTGTTGCCCAGGCTGGAGTGCAGTGGCACACTCACAACCACTGCAGCCACGACCTACTGGGCTCAGGCGATCCTTCCATCTCAGCCTTCCAAGTAGCTGGAACTACAGGCCCGAACCACCACACTTGGCTAATTTTTTTTATTTATTGTAGAAACTAAATCTCGCCAAGTTGCCTGGGCTGGTCTTAAACTCCTGGACTCAGGCAATCCTCTCGCCTCAGCCTCCCAGAGTGCTGGGATTACAGGCTTGAGCCACCGCGCCCGGCCAGTGATCATCTTTCTAGATTTAAATTATTCTGAAAATAGGTTGAGAGGTAAGTTATTAGCTAATTGCAATTAAATGAAAGTGGTCTCATGGAGGAGGTTAGGAAAGACAAGGAAAGACATGCAACACCCTCTTGTGTTGCTGGAGACATTGCAAGTCCTCAAGGGAAGCAGTTTGACAATACAGATTGCAAGCCTTAAATTGTGTATATGCTCCTTAAAGCTGCCCATGATATAGTAAAGAAAAGTGTTTTCAGGTTGCGCTCAGTGGCTCAGCCTGTCATCCCAGCACTTTCAGAGGCAAACACGAGGGAATTGCCTGAACCCGAGGGTTCGAGACCATCCCTGGCAACGTGGCGAGACCTCGTCTCTACAATAAATCAAAAAATGAGCCGGGCATAGTAGTGCGTGCCTGTAGTTCTGGCTCCTTGGAAGGCTGAGGCGGAAGGATCGCCGGAGCCCGGTACGTCGATACTGGGGTGGCCGTGAGTGTGCCACTGCACTCCAGCCTGGGTGACAGTGAGACTCCAACTAAAAATAAAGAAGAAAGAAACTAAATTTAACCAAAAGGTAACAATATCCATAGTTAACCTTCATAGAGAGGTTGATATTTACCTGACAGTGCTGAACCTACTTTGTATGCAATTGTTACCACAGCCCTGAGCTGCCTACTCTTACAGATGGAAAACTGAGACTCATTCACAGTTAACTAGCTAATAAGTGGTTCCCCAAAACCTTATTTATAAAAACCAGAAATTAGAAAGAGCCTGCATGCAATTTGAATAGAATGTTGTGTAGTTATTAGAATCTAGGTTTTCAAAAAGTGTGTCGTAACACAGCAAGGTGAGTGTAATACGACCCTTACTGGTCCCATTCAGACCAGTGGATGCTGCTGTGACAATGCCCTTCACCTGCTACAGCAGTAGCCCTTGCTTGGGTTCCAAGGTCACAGCTCTTTTAGTGCACACTGTCTGTGTCAGCGTGGGGCAGAGGAGACTGGGCAGAGAAAGTGACATCTGGAGTTGGGGGGAATGCTTCAGAGATAGTGAACAAGTCCCGAAATGAGAAGAAGTGCAAGCCTTCTAGGAAGTGAGAGTTCAGTGTGTCGGGGAGGAGGTTAAAGTGATGAGGCTGGAGAAATAAGCAGAGGCCAGATGGAGAGGCCCTCCGGGTCTAATCTTGGGGCAGCAGTGTTCTGTGGTGATCACGGCAGATTTGGTTGTAACAAGCTGGAGACACCAGCCTTGGCATCCAGAGGTCAGGGGACTTGTTTGGCTAAGAGTGATGCATTTCTACTTTTGCTAAGAAAAGTTAACTGGCAGTGACTAATGCCTGTCATTCCAGCACTTCGGGAGGCGGAGGTGAGAGGATTGCCTGAGCCCAGGGATTCGAGACCAGCCTGGGCAACTTGGTAAGAGACCTTGTCTCTACAATAAATCAGAAAATTTAGCCTGGCATGGTGGCACATGCCTGTGGTTCCAGCTGCTTGGAAAGCTGAGGCAGAAGGATCACCTGAGCCCAGAATATTGAGGCTGCGGTGGTCGTGAGTGTGCCACTATACTCTAGCCTAAGAGTCAGAGTGAGATTCAGACTCAAAAAAACACAAAAAAACAAAAAAACACAGTGGTCAGTTCTAGCCTATTCTATGTCTGGAAAACATTCAGACTAAGAGTTTCCAGGGTTGGTAACAAACACGTGGTGTTTTATTGGAGTGCTCTGTGTTCCAAGATTCAGAGAAGACCAATGGGCTGCTATGGTTTGAATGATGGTGTCCCCTCCAAGATTCATGTTGAAACTTAAATTCCAATGCAACAGCATTTAGAGGTGTGGCCTTTGGGAGGTGGTAAAGTCATAAGGACTCTGCCCTTATGAATGTGATTAGCATCCTTCGAAAAGGGCTTGAGGTTAAAGGGAGTGGTCTCTTGCCCTTCTGCCTTTTGCCATGTAAGGACACGCAAAAAGGCACCATCGTGCAGGCAGAGAGTTGCACTCACCAGACACCAGGGCCAGTACCTTAATCTTGGACTTCCTAGTCTGCAGAACTGTAAGAAATAAATTTCTGTTCTTTATGAATTATCTAATCTAAGGATTTTTGTTTTGTTTTTAGTCAGATTCTCACCCTGTCGCCCAGGCTAGAGTACAGTGGCATGCTCATGGCCACCGCAGCCTTGACCTACTGGGCTCATGTGATCCTTCCACCTCAGCCTTCCAAGTAGCTGGAACCACAGGCAGGCGCCATCACGCCTGGCTGATTTTTTTTATTTATTGTAGAGACAAAGTCTCACCAAGTTGCCCAGGCTGGTCCCAAACCCCTGGGTTCAGTCAATCCTCTCACCTCAGCCTCCCAAAGTGCTGGGATTACAGGATTGAGCCACTGTGCTCAGTCTGATATTTTGTTATAGCAGCACACACAGACTAAGACATGGGCATTAGCGTATCTTGAATGTTTTATACTTTGTTCACCAAGTATAGTATCTGGAGCAGGAATTTCACATGTTGAAAATACAGACGGATTTTAAAGAAAATGAGAAAAGAATCATTTTCTTTAGTCTCTCCTTTGCGAGTTGCTTTTATTCTCTCTGCCCACACAAATGTGCTACGGCCTGCAGTTCAAGAACTTTGATCTTCCTCCTTCCACTTTTGATCACTTGTGGAGTACCTACTGTCTGCGATTAATACCGCTAGCGACACATTGAATCACCTGGAGAATTTGGGGAGAAACAAAACAAAACAAAACAAAACAAATGCCTGGCCCCATCCTACAACCAAAAGAATTGAAAGTAGAGTCTTGGGGACATATCTTTACATGCATGTCCACAGAATTGTTCATAATAGCCAAAGGGTGGAAGTAACCCCAGTAGCCATAGAATAGCAGATGAATGGATTAGCACAATGTAGTCAAAGTTTTTGCCAAGGCCTGGAGGGAGGAGAGAATGGGGGGTTATTGAGTAATGGGCACAGAGTTTCGGTCTTACAAGTGAAAAGACTTCTGAAGATGGATGGTGGTGATGGTTGCACAACAATATGAATGTATTAAATACCGCTGAACTGTACACTTAGAAATGATTCACATGGTAAATGTTATGTCATGTGTGTTTTGCCACAATTTTTAAAAGTTGGGGGAAAATAATATGAAGGCAATACTCGATTGTAAAATTATTATGGAAAATTATCCAGTGACATTAGCAAAGAATATCTGGAAAAGTGGAGCAATGTGCCAGCTGTTAAAATCGTACAACAGGCTGAGCACAGTGGCTTAAGCCTGTAATCCCAGCACTTTGGGAGGCTGAAGTGAGAGGATTGCCTAGGCCCACAGGTTTGAGACCAGCCTGGGCAGCTTGGCGAGACCTTGTCTCTACCATAAATCCAAAAATTAGCTGGGACTGGGCTTGGTGGCTCAACCTGTAATCCCAGCACTTTGAGAGACCGAGACGAGTGGATTGCCTGAGCCCATGGGTTCGATACCCGCCTGGGCAACTTGGCAAGACCTCGTCTCTACAATAAATAAAAAATTAGCTGGGCATGTTAGTGCACGCCTGTAGTTCCCGCTACTCAGAAGGCTGAGGCGGAAGGACCGCTGGAGCCCAGCAGATCAAAGCTGCGGTGGCCGGGAGGGTGACACTGCACTCCAGTCTGGAGTGAGACTCCAACTCAAAAAAGAAAGAAAAATCGGCACTGCAGAAGTGGAATCGGTGATTGATATATATCCCTGTGACTTTTTTTGGTCTTCCTTTGTATTAGTCTTCGCTTTCTTCAGAAAAAAGAGACCAGTGCCTAGGTGTAGTGTTCCTGATAGGACTATGTCCAGAAGGGGCCAGGAAGCTAAGTAGATATGTTTCTGCCAAGCTAAGATTGACTCTGGGCTTTTTTTTTTTCCTCTAGACACACATTTTCAGGCATGTCCCATTGGAGAGCCTTCTTTGTTTATCTGTTTCGAAATGCTCCATCTGCCTAGGAAACATGATTTGCTCACACGTTAACAAATAAGTGTGGAATGCCTGATATGCACAAGGCCCACTGCTAGATGTTCAACTACAGAATTTTGAATAAACAGGAGAACACCGCCTCTGATGCCAGGGTTCCTATAGTCTGTTGACATACATGTATCTATCAATTTTTTTTTTTTTTGAGTCAGAGTCTCACTCCGTCGCCCAGGCTGGAGGGCAGTGGCACACTCACGGCCACCACCACCTCGACCTGCTGGGTTCCGGTGATCCTTCTGCCTCAGCCTTCTAAGTAGCTGGAACTATAGGCCGCACTACCACGCCTGGTTTATTTTTTTTTTATCTACTGTAGAGATGAGGTCTCACCAAGTTGCCCAGGCTGGTCCCGAACCTGCCGTCTCAGGCAATCCACTTGCCTCGACTTCCCAAAGGATCCCAAAGGCGAGAGGATTGCCTGAGCCACTGCGCCCGACCTGAATGTATCTACTGAAACCATATGCATCTATTGATACCAGAGGACATTTTCCTTTTTAGTTGGAGTCTCACTCTGTTGCCCAGGCTAGAGTGCAGTGGCACAATCATGGCTCACTGTGGCCTTGACCTCTTGGGCTCAGTCAGTCCTTCAACCTCTGCCTCTAGAATAGCTGGGACTACAAGCACCTGCCACCATGCCCAGCTAATTTTTAAATTTTTTGTAGAGATGAGATCTCGCTATGTTGTCTAGGCTGGTCTTGAACTCCTGGCCTCAAGCAGTCCTCTCCTCACCTCGGCCTCCGAGTGCTAAGATTATAGGCATGAGCCACCATGCCTGACCTTAATAACAAAGACATTAAACAATTAACTAAACAATACCAAGTCAAGATTACAAGTGAATTGCATAGTAATTCTGAAAGACCTCTACTCTAGCAGGGCTTTTAGACATACAAGGCACTGAACCCAGTTTGAGGAGATCGGGGGCCCTCCTTGGGAAAGGACACTTGACCTGAGCCTTGAAAGCTGTTTGTATCAGCGTCTGCTCTCCCTTTCCATTCTCCCTTCTTTTCTAGCCTCCTCGTGCCTCCATTTGCCTTCATTAGTCCCCCAGATTGTAATCACTCTTCACTTACAAGATACTGACAAATAGCTTGTAAAGAGAGGTAAGATAATACTGTTCACAGCCTCCTTCAATCCAAGACATGAAACTCCTAGAGGACAAACAGGTTTCTTTTTATTGGGTCAAAATGAGAGAAAGCTGTCTTTCACAACTCACATTTAACACCTTGCTTTTTGTGTTTTCAGCAACTCAAGCATCCCAACCTTGTCAACCTCTTGGAAGTCTTCAGGAAAAAACGGAGGCTTCACCTGGTGTTTGAATATTGTGATCACACCGTTCTCCATGAGTTGGACAGATACCAAAGGGGGTGAGTGATCCATCCCTTATAATCAAAACGAAACAAAACACACCGGGATTGGTGAGAAGAAAGTAGCAGTGACTCTTTTTATTTTTATTTTTTATTTTTTTTGAGTTGGAGTCTTACTCTGTGATGCCCAGACTGGAGTGCAGTGGCATGCTCCCGGCCACTGCAGCCTCACCCTGCTGGGCTCCGGCGATCCTTCCGCCTCAGCTTTCCAAGTAGCCGGAACTACGGGCACGCGCTACCACGCCTGGCTAATTTTTTTTTATTATTTATTGTAGAGTTGAGGTCTCATCATAAACTGGGCTTATCTCGAACTGCGGGCTCAGGCAACCCCATTCACCTCGGCCTCCCAAAGTGCTGGGATTACAGGCTGAGCCACCAAGCCTGCAATGACTCTTTTTAAGACTAGGCAACAAACCTGGGCAACTTAGTGAGACCTCATCTGTACAAAAAATAAAAAAAATTAGACAGGTATAATGGCATATGCCTATTGTCCCAGCTACTCTGGAGGCTGAGGTAAAAGGATTGCCTGAGCCCAGGAGGTCAAGTCTGCAGTGAGCCATGTTTGTGCCACTGCACTCTAGCCTGGGCAACAGAGTAAGACCCTGACTCGAAAAAAAGAAAAGAAAAGGAAGGATGCTTGATATTTCATGCCCAACTAGGGAAGCATGAGGGCTTGGATATTGAAAGAAAGAGGCCATTGGGTGCGGTGGCTCAAGCCTGTAATCCCAGCACTTAGGGAGGACGAGGTGAGATTACCTGAGCCCATGGGTTCGAGACCAGCTTGGGCAACATGGTGAGGCCTCATCTTTACAATAAAAGAAAAAAATTAGCCGGGCATGGTAGCACGCGCCTATAGTTCCGGTTACTTGGAAGGCTGAGGTGGAGGGATCGCTAGAGCCCAGCAGTTTGATGCTGGGGTGGGTGGCTGTAAGTGTTCTACTGCACTCCAGTCTGGGTGACGGAGTAAGACTCCAACTCAAAAAAAAAAAAAAAAAAAAGAAAGAAAGAAAGCAATAGGCCAAAGGCAATGGCTAATAGGGAGTGTAAGGCTAAAAGAAACATGGTATTTCGCTGGGCATGGTGACTCAGGCCTGTAATTCCAGCACTTTGGGAGGGGAGGCAAGAGGACTGCCTGAGCCCAGGGATATAAATCCAAAAATTAACTGGGCGTGGTGGTCCGCGCCTGTAGTTCCAGCTGCAGAAGGATTGCCTGAGCCTAGCAAGTTCTAGACTGTGGTGGCCGTGGTGCGCCACTGCACTCCAGCTTGGGCGACTCAAACAAATAAAAATTAAAAACAGAGTATTTCATCTGTGGCAATCTGAGTGTCTAGAATGCTGTATTCATCCAGAGTTTTTGGTTTCAAGCGACAAAAACCCAACTGAAGAAAGGAGTGTGTTGTGGCTCTACCTGGGAAGAATTGTGGGAAGCCGAGGTGAGGCGATTGCCTGAGCCCTCAGATTTGAGACCAGCCTGGGCAACTTGACAAGACCTCATCTCTACCATAAAAAAAAAAAAAAATTAGCCAGGCATGGTAGCACACTCCTGCTGTTTCTGCTACTTGGAAGGCTGAGACTGGAGGATTGCCTGAGCCCAGCAGGTCAACACTGGGGTGGCCATGAGCCTGCCACTGCACTCCAGCCTTGATGACAGAGTGAGACTCCAACTTGGGGGGGGAATGACTAGTTTAGGAGTTTTCTCCTCATTTCTCTGACCATCTGTAAGTACAGCTAGATGCAATACTTCATCGCTTCTTTCCTGCATAGATTTTACTACCTCCAGCTCTTTCCCTGATGCTAATATAGTTTGTTCAAAGAGCATCTCTTGGATAGAGGGTGTTACCACAAGTCTTCAGTTTCTGACAATGAAATTCCAGAACTTTTACCTCTCTTTCTTTAAGGTTAAAAGTGATATGTTGTTTGTAAAAATTTTTCAGGCAACACTGAAACATATAGAAATTGGGTTTTTTACTACACATATATCTTTAAATAGGTTGTACTCTTCATAGAGTTTTGTGTTTATTTTTATCTTATTTATTTATTTTAGTGATAGGATCTCCCTATGTTGATCAGGCTGGACTTGAATTCCTGGGTTCAAATGATCCCCTGCCTCAGCTTCCCAAGTAGCTTGAACTTCAGGAGCATGCCCTAGCATCAGCTGCATTTTTTTTTTTTTTTGAGTTAGAGCCTCACCCTGTCACCCAGACTGGAGTGCAATGGCATGCTCACAGCCACCCTAGCGTCGAACTGCTGGGCTCAGGTGATCCTTCCACCTCAGCCTTCCAAGTAGCCAGAACTATAGGTGCGTGCTACTGCACCCGGCTAATTTTCTATTTATTGTAGAGATGGGGTCTCCCCAAGTTGCCCAGGCTGGTTTCGAACCCGCAGGCTCAGGCAATCCGCTCACCTCGGCCTCCCAAAGTGCTAATATGACAGGCTGAGCCATCAAGCCTGGCTGCAGCTGCATTTTTTAAATGTACCCTTGAGCTTCCTCCCTATCTATGCATAGCTACCTTTATATTTTTTAAATGGCTGTATAGAATTCTATTGTATGAATATACTGTGATTTCTTTATTTAATCCCCTTTTGATTATTTCCAGTTTTTTCTCGATTACTAACAATGCAACAGTGAACAGCCCTATGGGTAAATATTTATTTAGGATAAATTACTAGTACAATTTTTATAAGAGCTTGGCCAACCCCCCACCCCCTCCCCACCTTTGTTGTAGCCTTATGTAGAAATGAAGTCTTAATGATTGTTGTCTGATGATCAGTGTCATAAATATCAGTCAAGGAGCAGAGGAAATGATGACTTCTCTATTGAGAATGCTAGAAAGAGATACATGCTATTTCTTCATCATGTCTCTCTTATCATATGTCTGGAGAATTTTTTTTTTTTGTTTTTTTGAGTTGGAGTCTCACTCTGTTGCTCAGGCTTGAGTGCAGTGGCACTCTCAGGGCCACTGCAGCCTCAGTCTACTATGTTCAGGCGATCTTTCTGCCTCAGCCTTCCACGTAGCTGGAACTACAGGCATGCACCACCATGCCTGGCTAATTTATTGAAAGTATTCCAGGCAATTGAGAAAGATGGAAATTTCCCCAAATCATTTTATGAAGCTAACATTACACTGATACCCAAACTGGATAAAGATTCAACAAAGAAAGAGAACTACAGGCCAATATCCCTTATGAATAGATGCAAAAATCCTCAACAAAATTCTAACAAATTGGATCCAAAAACACATCCACCAGCCGGGCTCGGTGTCTCAGCCTGTAATCCCGCGCCTTTGGGAGGCCGAGGTGAGTGGATTGCCTGAGCCCGCGGGTTCGAGACCCACCTGGGCAACTTGGTGAGACCTCATCTCTACAATAAATCAAAATTAGCCGGGTGTGGTAGCGTGCGCCTGTAGTTCCAGCTACTCAGAAGGCTGAGGCTGAAGGATCGCCGGAGCCCAGCAGGTCAACACTGGGGTGGCCAGGAGCGGCCACTGCACTCCAGTCTGGGGGACAGAATGAGACTCCAACTCAAACAAAACAAAACAAAACAAAAAAAAACAACAAAACAAAACAAAAATCCACCATGACCAAGGCTTCATCCCCAGGATGCAAGGCTGTTTCAGCATTCGCAAGACCATAAATGTCATTAAATACATCAACAGATGTAAAAACAAGAACCACATGATTATCTCATTAGATGCAGAAAAAGCTTTTGATAAAATCCAGCATCCCTTCTTGATTAAAAACCCTTAAACACATAGGTATAGAAGGAACATACCTCAAAATAGTAAGCGCCATCTATGATAAACCCACAGCTAACATATTGCTAAATGGACAGAAACTAAAAACATTTCCCCTGAAACCTGGAACAAGACAAGGCTGCCCACTCTCACTCCTCTTGTTCATTATTGTGTTGGAAGTCCTAGCCCAGGCAATTAGACAAGAGAAGGAAATCAGGGGTATCCAAATAGGAAAAGAGAGAGTCAAGTTATTCCTCTTTGCTGATAATATGATGCCATACCTTGAAAATCCAAGAGAATCTGTCAAAAACCTGCTGACACTGATAAAGGACTTTGGCAAAGTCTCAGGGTACAAAATAAATGTGCAAAAGTCCGTTGCATTCCTATATACCAACAACAAGCAGGCAGAAACCCCCCAAAAAAGCACAATCCCATTCACAATAGCCACCAAAAAAATGAAATATTTCGGCATCTTCCTAACCAGAGAAGTGAAAGACCTTTACAATGAGAATTACAAAACACTGCTCAAAGAAATTCAAGAAGACACAAACAAATGGAAAAATATACCATGCTCATGGATAGGAAGAATCAACATTGTTAAGATGTCCATCCTAACAAAGGCAATCTACAAATTCAACGCAATACCCATTAAGTTACCAACATCATTCTTCTCAGATCTGGGAACAACAATACAGAAATTCATATGGAAACATAAACGACCACGAATATCCAAAACAATCCTTAGCAAGAGAAACAAAGCAGGAGGTATCACACTTCCAGACTTCAAACTACTATAAAGCTACATTAATCAAAGCAACCTGGTATTGGTATAAAAACAGGCACATAGACCAATGGAACAGGACAGAGATTCCAGAAGCAAAGTCTCAATTCCTCAACCAACTCATCTTTGACAAAGCCTCCAACAACAACTACTGGGGAAGGAAAACCTATTCAGTAAATGGTGCTGAGAAAACTGTCTGACCACATGTGGAAGACTGAAACAGGACCCCATACACAAAAATTAACTCTAAATGGATCAAAGACCTAAATGTAAAACCTCAAACTATAAGAATCTTAGAAAACGCAGGAGACACCCTATGGAAATTGGAACTGGAAACCAATTCCTACTCAGAACCCTAAAGGCCAATACCTTAAGAAATAAGATCAATAAGTGGGACCTCATCAAATTAATGAGCTTCTGCAAAGCAAAAGAAACCATCAAAAGAGCAGGGAGACAGCCCGCAGAATGGGAAAAAATATTTGCCAACTGTATATCTGACAAAGGCCTAACATCTAGGATCTACAAGGAACTCAAATGCGCCAGAAGGAAAAAAACAAACAGTCCCATTAAAAGGTGGGCAAAAGACATGAATAGACACTTCTCAGAAGAAGATATACGGGCAGCCAACAGACACATGAAAATGTGCTCAGCCTCACTCATCATCAGAGAAATGCAAATCAAAACCACATTGAGATACCACCTAACCCCTGTAAGAATGGCCAACGTTAATAAAACAAACAACAGATGTTGGCAAGGATGTGGAGAAAAAGGAATGCTCCTGCACTGCTGGTGGGAATGCAAACTTGTCCAACCTCTCTGGAAAACAGTCTGGAGATTTCTGAAAGAACTAGAAATTGACCTTCCATATGACCCAGTAATTCCCCTATTGGGAATATACCCAAAGGAACTCAAATTATTCTACAAAGAAGATACCTGCACACGTATGTTTATTGCAGCTCTAGTCATAATAGCAAAAACATGGAACCAACCATGTTGCCCATCAAAGCTGGATTGGATTAAAAAAAATGTGGTACATATATATAATGGAATATTATGCAGCCATAAAGAACAACAAATATATGGACTTTGCAGCAACCTGGATGGATTTGGAGTCGATCACACTCAGTGATTTATCACAGAAACAAAGAACGGAGTTCCATATGCTCTCACTTATAAGAGGAACTTGAACAATTATAATGCTTTAAGAAAGAGATTGAAGTCGGGCTCGGTGGCTCAGCCTGTAATCCCGCGCTTTGGGAGGCTGAGGTGAGTGGATTGCCTGAGCCCGCGGGTTCGAGACCCGCCTGAGCAGGGAGACCTCATCTCTACAATAAATAAAAAATCAGCCGGGCGTGATAGCGCATGCCTGTAATTCCGCTACTCGGAAGGCTGAGGGGGAAAAGAGCACCGGAGCCCAGCAGGTCGAGGCTGCGGTGGCCGGAAGCGGCCACTGCACTCCAATCTGGGCGACAGAGTGAGACTCCAACTCAAAAAAAAAAAAAAAAAGAAAGAGATTGAGCTGGGCTCGGTGGCTCAGCCTGTAATCCCACCCCTTTGGGAGGCAGAGGTGAGTGGATTGCCTGAGCCTGCGAGTTCGAGACCCACCTGGGCAGCGAGACCTCATCTCTACAATAAATAAAAAAAAAAATCAGCCGGGCGTGGTAGTGCATGCCTGTAATTCCGGCTACTGGGAAGGCTGAGGCAGAAGGATCGCCGGAGCCCAGCAGGTCGAGGCTGCGGTGGCCGGGAGCGGCCCCTGCACTCCAGTCTGGGCGACAGAGTGAGACTCCAACTAAAAAAAAAAAAAAAAAAAAAGAAAGCGATTGGCAGTAATGGGAAACTGTCTGTGGGGGGTGGGGTGGGATTGGCATTGAGGGCAACTGCTAGGAGAGAGAGGGCATACCTCATTAACAGGGATACATGCATGATCAATGTTTGTATACCTAACCCTGAATTGTATCCCACATCTTCACAATTAAAAAAAAATTGTTGTAGAGATGAGGTCTGGCAATCCTCTCACCTCTGTCTCCCAAAGTGCTAGGATGACAGGCATGAGCCACTGCACCTGGCTCACATGTTTTATCTCACGATAAATCCCTCTTAATATGGAGATGGATGAATTAAGCTATATTAGCTTATGTAATAATAATAACCAGTCAAATTGCCTCTCACCATTCTGGTTGTAACTTGACTTTCTTTATGGAATGTCCTACTACAAAGAAATTATGAGGTATACTCAAAATTTGAACATGGGTGAATAAGTTGACACTCTGGTTTTGTATGTCAGACTCATTAATTTGTTTAATGTTCACCTGCCCCTTTGAAATGGATAGTGTCTTGGTGTGCTGACAAAATGAAGTGTCTGTGTCTGCAAGCCTGGAGACCATGGTAAGAGCAGCCAGCCTGCTTTTCCAAACAAAGCACCACATTCTCTTTGTTCTGTGATGAGATGGCTGTTTTTTTTCCCCTCAATTCTATCTTTCACTTAATATTCTTTTCACTTAAAATTTTCCATATATGTTGCAATATGATCTTTGGATCTATTATTAATGACTCTATTATATTAAATTACATTATGTCTAACCATTCTTCTGTTGCTGAATATTGAGGTTGTTTTCAGTGTTTAGTCTGATCAATGATTCTGTTATTGAAATTTTTCTACAAATAAATTATTTCCTCTTTTGTACTTTTCCTTTAGAAGTTTTCAAAATGGTACTCTTGAGTTGTACATTTTGCCAAAATTAACCAATTTACCTCCCCATTAATGTTATGGATTTATATATTTTTCTTATAGTCATTCTACCTGGAGTCTATTATTAAAATATTTGCTAACCGGGCTCGGTGGCTCAGCCTGTAATCCCCCGCCTTTGGGAGGCTGAGGTGAGTGGATTGCCTGAGCCTGCGGGTTCGAGACCCGCCTGGGCAGCAAGACCTCATCTCTACAATAAATCAAAAAATCAGCCGGGTGTGGTAGCGCATGCCTGTAATTCCGGCTACTTGGAAGGCTGAGGCGGAAGGATCACCGGAGCCCAGCAGGTCGAGGCTGCGGTGGCCGGAAGCGGCACTGCACTCCAGTCTGGGTGACAGAGTGAGACTCCAACTCAAAAAAAATAAATAAATAAAATAAAATAAAATAAAATAAAATATTTGCTGTGTGAATTCTATCAAACATATAAGGGAAAAATAGCAGCAATCTTACCCGAACTCTTTCAAAAAATACAGAAAGAAAGAATACTTCCCAAATCATTTATGAGCCACTATACAAAACCAAGCAAGGATACCTTGGTGAGTCAGGTGCATTGGCTCACGCCTGAAATACCAGCACTTCAGAAGGTGGAAGCGAGAGGATTGCCTGAGCCCAGGGGTTTGAGACCAGTCTGGGCAACTTGGTGAGAACTTATCTCTACAAATAAATCAAAAAAATTAGCCGGGCATGGTAGCACACCTATAGTTCCAGCTATTTGGAAGGCTGAGGAGGAAGGATCTCCTGAGCACAGCAGATCAAGGCTGTGGTAGCCATGATCCTGTTACTGCACTCCAGCCTGGGCGACAGAGTGAGACTGACTCAAAAAAGGGAAATGACAGATGACTATCCCTCATGAACTTAGGTGAAAAATTCTTATTCAGTATAATGTAATATACTTTATAATGTAACATTAAAAAGAGTGGTATACTGCTATTCTTGATATACGAATGTTTAGACATCTCAGCCTTTCTATTATGACAGATGAGGGTCTAGCTCTCTCTCTCTTTTTTTTTGAGTTGGAGTCTCACTCTGTTACCCAGACTGGAGTGCAGTGGCCACTCCCGGCCACCACAGCCTCGACCTGCTGGGCTCCGGCAATCCTTCCACTTCAGCCTTCCGAGTATCCAGAATTACGTGCGCACCACCACGCCCAGCTAATTTTTTATTTATTGTAGAGATGAGGTCTCACCAAGTTGCCCAGGCGGGTCTTGAACCCGCAGGCTCAGGCAATCCACTCACCTCAGCCTCCCAAGGCGCGGGATTGCAGGCTGAGCCACTCAGCCCAGCTTCATGTTTAAAAAGTATTCCAAGCCGGGCTCGGTGGCTCAGCCTGTAATCCCGCACCTTTGGGAGGCTGAGGTGAGTGGATTGCCTGAGCCCGTGGGTTCGAGACCCGCCTGGGCAGCGAGACCTCATCTCTACAATAAATCAAAAAATCAGCTGGGCGTGGTAGTGCATTCCTGTAATTCCGGCTACTCGGAAGGCTGAGGCGGAAGGATCGCCGGAGCCCAGCAGGTCGAGGCTGCGGTGGCCGGGAGCGGCCACTGCACTCCAGTCTGGGTGACAGAGTGAGACTCCAACTCAAAAAAAAAAAAAAAAAAGGTATTCCATCCACACACTTGATTAATAATTTGTTTGAGTATAGGTTTGTTTGTTTGAGGTTGAAAACAATATTTCTGAGCCAGGCACAGTGACTCAAGCCTGTAATCCCAATGCTTTGGGAGGCCAAGGTGGGAGGATTGCTTGAGGCCAGGAGTTTGAGATCAGTCTGGGCAACATAGCGAGACCCCATCTCTAAGAGCATAAGAAATAAATTTCATATGTGGTGGCACGTGCCTATAGTCCCAGGCTACTCAGGAGGCTGAGGCAGGAAGATCCCTGGAGCTCAGAAGTTTGAGGTTACAGTGAGCTGTGATCATGCCACTGTACTCTGGTCACAGAGAGAGACATTGTCTCTAAATAATGATAATAATAATGATGATGATGATAATCCAAAGTTTTGAAGGCATTGTTTTAGTGCTTTCTGTTTTCTAGAGCTAAAATATTTGATGCCATTCTATTTTCTGCTCCTTTATAAAGTCTTATTTCTTTTTATTTCCAGAAGCTTGTAGAATCATCTCTTTTTTCTCAGCACTTTGGATTATGAAAATCATGAGAATGGCCAGGCACGTTAGCTCACAGCTATAATCCCAGCACTTTGGGAGGCCAAGGTGAGAGGATTGCCTGAGCTCACAGGTTCGAGACCAGCCTGGGCAACTTGGCGAGACCTCATCTCTACAATAAAGCAAAAATTTAGCTGGGTGTGGTGGCATGTGCCTGTAGTTCCAGCTACCTGGAAGGCTGAGGCGGAAGGATCACCTGAGCCCAGCAGGTTGAGGCTGCTGTGGCTGTGAGCGTGACACTGCACTCCAGCCTGGGCGACAGAGTGAGACTCCAACTCAAAAAAAAAAGAAAGAAAGAAAGAAAGAAACTCATGGGTGGGCCTTGATCCATTATGCTGGCATTTGGTGAGCTTCAATACTTCTGACCTCCTCTTTATCTGTATTCAGTCTTTAATTGGCTTAAATACCATCAATATGCTTATGCTTCTCAAATGTGTACGTCCAGCCTGACTCTCCTCAGTTGAGAACTGCCCACTCAGAGCCTTCCAATAAGCATTACAAATTATCCTCCCACACTGGCTCCTCCCCCAGTGTTCTCAGTAAAAAGGTACCACCATGTACCCGTTACCCAGGCTAAAAACCTTAACATCATTCCTTTATTTCTTTTTCTCTCACTTCCAATCCCTCAGAAAATCCTGGAGGCTCTGTTTTCAAAATACAGCTAACTAGTTCAACCTCTATGGAAAATAGTGTGACAATTCTTAAAATAATAGAAATTGACCTTCCATACGATCTAGCATTCCCCCTTCTGGGAAAATACCCAGAGGAACTTAAATCTCTCTACAAAAAGGATACCTGCACATGCATGTTTATTACAGCACTATTTGCAATAGCAAAAACATGGAACCAACCACGCTGCCCACCGAAACTGGACTGGATAAAACAAAATGTGGTAAATGTACACCATGGAATATTACACAGCCATAAAGGACGAACATATGGACTTCCCAACAACTTGGATGGATTCGAGTCAATCATACTCAGTCATTTATCACAGAAACAAAGCATGTTCTCACTTATAAGTGGACCCTGAACATTTACCATAATACTGTAAGAAAGGAATTGACAGTGGCCGGAAGCTGCCAGGGGAAGGGGGTACATGACATTAGTAAGGGTGCCTGATCTCAAACCAGGTGAAGTGGGGACCAAAGGGAGGCCCAACCCTTACCTGTACGATGCCCACTTGTATACCTAATCCTGACTTGTGCCCCCCTCTTAAAATAAAATAAATGTTAAAAGATAAAATACAGTTCAAATCTGGCCACTTCTCACCACCTTAACCAATACTTCAGATGTTTCCTTAACCAGAGAAGCTTTCTGGATCACCCTGCATAAGATATTCCATTTTTCTTCCATTCTATGTTTGTAACTCCCTTCTTTACAAAGAAAACCTCACAATGTTGCAGCTAAAAGTGATCTTAGAGTCTGAGATCCCTGCATCCCACAGAAGAAACTGAGTAATGAAGTGAAGTGAGTAGTCAACTCAGCTACTCAAGATAATACTCAGTAGTTTGTACAGAGCTTTTACTTTTGAGAATTATATAATAATATACCCAGCATTAGATAATGTGCTATTGTAATTTCCTCTTGTATGTTCATTTTGTATAATTTCTTTTGGGAAATGTTTATGAGGACTAAAGTTGCCTGGCACTGATAACCTCGTTAATAATTACTTTATTGGATAAGCAAAATATATTCCGTTTTTTTTTCTGGACAAAAAGTGGAGGCTAGCCGGGCTCGGTGGCTCAGCCTGTCATCCCGCGCCTTTGGGAGGCTGAGGTGAGCGGATTGCCTGAGCCCGCGGGTTCGAGACCCGCCTGGGCAGCGAGACCTCATCTCTACAATAAACCAAAAAACCAGCCGGGCGTGGTAGCGCGCGCCTGTAATTCTGGCTACTGGGAAGGCTGAGGCGGAAGGATCGCCGGAGCCCAGCAGGTCGAGGCTGCGGTGGCCGGGAGCGGCCGCCGCACTCCAGTCTGGGCGACAGAGTGAGACTCCAACTCAAAAAAAAAAAGTGGAGGCTGCTGGGCATGGTGGCTCATACCTGCAGTCCCAGCACTTTGGGAAGCAGAGGCAAGAGGATTGCCTGAGCTCACAGGTTTGAGACCAGGCTGGGCAACATGGTGAGACCATGTCTCTACAATAAATAAAAAAATAGCCAGGTGTGGTGGTGCACATCTGTGGTTCCAGCTATTTGGAAGGCTGAAGCAGAAGGATCGCCTGAACTCAGCAGGTTGAGGCTGCCGTGGCCAAGAGCATGACACTGCACTCCAACCTGGGTGACAGTAAGACTCCGACTCAAAAAAACAAAACCAAAACCATGGAAGCTACTTGGGAGGCTGAGGCAGGAGGATTACTTGGCCCAGGTGTTTGAGACCAGCCTGGGCAACATAGTGAGACTCTGTCTTTACAAAAAAAAGTTAAAAACATTAGCTGGGCATGGTGGCACATGCCTGTAGTCCTAGCTACTTGGGAGGTAGAGGTGGGAGGGTGTCTTGAGCCCAGCAGGCTGAGGTTATAGTGAGCTACGATCAAACCACTGCACTCCAACCTGGGCAACAGAGCAAAACCCCGCCCCCCCCAACCATAAAAATAAAAGAAAAGGCTGGAAAAAAGTGTTCCCCTGAATGTCTCCATCTAAGTTGTATTTTCTAAGCGTTCCTTTCTGAACAGGTGAGTTTTTCTGGCATCTGTGCCCATATGCCACTAGAACAAGGAAGACAATTTACAGAAAAGCTACCTCAAGCCCTGGGACACGGTCACGGTCCAGCAGTGTCCCAGCTATTCTTCCTGGAAGTGGCCGCTTCATTTCCGCAACGTGATCCCCTTCTGTTCAAACATCCTCTGATCTGCTTGAAAGGATTTCCTGAGCATCTGGTCTGTGACAATGGTGGCCCCGTAACTTTGCTTTTTATGGCGACTTTTTGTAGTCACCTTAACACATCTATTCAAGAGTTTCCTCCCTGGTTTACTTATTAGTTTTGGCTGAGGACCACAATGACACTATTTAAATGTTTGATTCATAAAAACTAAGTTTGTCTGATGGGTGGGAGTCTCAGAAAACAAATACCCTTTCTCTGTAGTCCGTTTCACTGGTGGCTTCATATTTTTAAAAAATGCTTCTAGATGAGGTGCCCTTTTCTAATTTGCAAGGAGGACCTGCGGTTATATAAGCTTCGAGTCGAGGAAGAAGTGCTGAGAAGTGGCACAGAGTTTAGCTGCTGTGATGGAGGAGAGGGCAGAAAGGTGTGAGCAGGTGCAGCTAGTGGCCAGAGAGGAGCAATGTGGGGACAAAAACAGGATGCCTCTTGCTTTTAATGACTGTTAACTTCTGTTACATTGTTTGCAAGGTAAATCTCTTCCCTATCCTCTAAAATTTTCATTACAGGCCAGGCTTGGTGGCTCACGCCTGTAATCCCAGAACTTTGGGAGGTCGAGGCAGGAGGCTTGCTTGAGCCCAGGTGTTCAAGAGCAGCCTAGGCAATATAGCAAGACCTCATCTCTACAAAAAAAAAAAAAATCAAAAAATTAACCGGACGTGGTGGTGCACACCTGTAGTCCCAGCTACTCAGGAGGCTGAGACAGAAGGATCAAGGCTGTGGTGAACCATGATTGTGTCACTGCACACTCTAGCCTGAGTGACAGAGTGAGACCCTAGCTCAACAACAACAGCAAAAAGTCTTTGTTACCTGAAAAATAAAAACAAAAACCAAACAGCAGTGCTGCCTAGGGAGTCTGAAGAAACCATGTGCCTGCACATAGAACAGAAATCCTGCTTCCAGGCCTCTGTTCAGAGCAACTTGACAAAGTCAACAGCATCTTTTGTGCTGAATATTAACTCACTTTTAATTTAAAAAAATTTTTTTTTGAGTCGGAGTATCACTGTCACTTAGGCTAGAGTGCAGTGGCACACTCACAGCCACCGCAGCCTGGACCTGCTAGGCTCAGACAATCCTTCCACCTCAGTCTTTTAAGTTGTTGAAACTATGGGTGCGTGCCACCACCCCCGGCTAATTCTTTGATTTACTGTAGAGATGATGTCTCGCCAAGTTGCCCAGGCTGGTCTCGAACCCCTGGGCTCAAGCAATTATCTCGCCTCTGCCTCCCAAAATGCTGGAATTACAGGCGTGAGCCACCATGCCCGGCAACTAACTTTACATTAGTTAGAAATGGAACTCAAATGACTGGATAGCTTCCCCATGGTGTCACAGATGTTTGAGATAGGTGGTCGTAAATACTTGTTGAAGCACCTGTGGGCTTCCATGTCCTCCCTATAGAAGTAGGGGTCTCCATTTTGGTTCACCCACTGTCCTTAGAATTCGCGGTGTGCTGGTCATGTGGGATGACGTGTGGAATGACTGCTCGATGAGTTAGACGACTATGTGCCACCTCGGATCTTTTGCTCCGGAAGCCTATCTTGGTTTACCTTTTCTTTTCTCGAGCTGAATTCCATGGCCACACTAAAGAATGTGTTTGTGCTGCTTCTTTCTTTTTATTAGGGTACCAGAACATCTCGTGAAGAGCATAACTTGGCAGACACTGCAAGCTGTAAATTTTTGCCATAAACACAATGTAAGTCTCATGATCTTCTTTGAAAAATGAGAAGGCTGCCCTTCAGCTGAGGTGGAGCCTTGTCCAAAGCTTATGTCATACTTTTGTGGGTATAACTTTTCACCCGAGTCTTTATAAGTCTGGTTGGGGTAAGAAGCGGCTAAAAAGGCCAACCTAGCTATTCCTACTTGCTCAGGTTATATAAAACATGCATTTTCATGATTTTAAGAAACTAGTTATATGTGTGTCTGTGTATTTGTCATCAGTATTTCTAATACCGATTAGGAGCTACTCGCATTTAAAATAGAATCTCGTAGCATCTGTATTGGCCTGGTACACCCCAAAGGCTCTGAAACTGGGAGGGGGAGCCCCAGGTGACTCTTGTCTGTTTAGTTGCGGTATGTCAGTTGCAGTCAGTGGAGTTCCAAGCCCAATGCTCAAGTGCCAGTGTGCTTTGGTGACATTTGAGTGCCGAGTCTGGACCCAGGCAGCCCAGCGGAAGTCTTGGACACTCCTGGCCACGGCTGGGCTGGTGGGAGGCACAGTAGACTATTGCCAGGTGATGAGACTTCACAGATGCTGGGAAGCCTGCCGTTCCCTCCAGGATGGCACTCCCCACTCCACTGCCAGATCCCAGCGTTGGCGCTTCATTTTGGCCACGAGTGCAATTTGACTACAATATTTTACCTTATGACTGCCAGGGTCAACTTAGGTGGTAGGGCTAAATCTCCTTCCTTGTGCTGGTCTTGTGCTGGCCCGAATGATTTTTCCTGAAGCTGCATTCCCAGAAGAAGGAAATCTGAGAGTGCTAGCACTTCTCCCAACTGAGCCTCCACTTAGCTGAAGGCCATCCTTGTCAAAACGTACCCCAGGGCCAGTGGACCTCCATATCCCAGGTTACTGTGAGCAAGGGTTAGCACTTTCCGGAGAGCAGGTTTTAGGGTAGGGCAGAGAGGGAGACTGCCCAAAGTTCCTATTAGGAGAAGATCTTAGCTGCTAAGGACATAGAGTGCATACCACAGTTCCCTGGAGAGCCCCAGAGGCTCTGCTTGGCCCCATGTGCCGATGGGGGAGGGTGCAAAAACTTGTAAGGAATTCCCAGAACAGATTGGGAGTACGTTCTTGCTTACAAGTACTTCTGACCATATGTCATCATGATATTCAGGGGTGGTCCCATTTATAGCAATATGTGAAGCCAGCAATAAAAGAATAGACATCTCAAGAGCTCTTAATTGCCAAGAACCAGATAGATTGTCGTAAAATAACTCAAAAATTGCCTGCCCCCAAATTTTCCAGAATAATAAGTACCCATGGGGAGACAGGCTGATCTCTCACCCTGAAGGTCCGTTGGAGTGAGAATTGGCTAGACCCAAGAAGAACCTAGGTCTTCTCTTCAGAGTCTTGAAAGTCAAGAGTAGGCCCAGGGCTTCAGGCTGCAGGCCAAAGAGGATCTCTCTGGTTGCAGAAGGATCCAACATTCCCCTCCTGAGAGCAAACACTTGCGAAAAGAAGACTATTAGTAACCCTGAGCAATATTGCAGCCCATCTGTTGTTGTTTTTGATGCAGTTGTTAATTAGGTTGTGGATGTGTTCTTTGCCAGTGAAATTGTCATTTAATAAGAAAATTGCCAGGCGCAATGACTCACGCCTGTAATCCCAGCACTTTGGGAGGCCAAGGTGAGAGAACTGCCTGAACCCGCGAGTTTGAGACCAGCCTGGGCAACTTGGTGAGACCTCATCTCTACAATAAGTCAAAAATTAGCCGGGCATGGTGGCGTGCGCCTGTAGTTCCAACTACTTGGAAGGCTGAGGCTGAAGGATCACCTGAGCCCAGCAGGTTGAAGCTGCAGTGGCTGTGAGCATGCCACTGCACTCCAGCCTGGGCGACAGAGTGAGACTCCAACTCAAAAAAAGAAAAAAAGAAAATCGTGAAGATTCTCAAATGTTCTTGTAATATCACACTGTGAAAGAATGTTGGCCGTGGTCTGGAAACCACAGGTGATCTGAGTCTAAAGTATGGCACGGGGCCCACATCCCAAGGGGGTGGCTGCAGCCCTACGAGCACTTGTGTGTGGGACAGAGCTGACACCTAGCGACTGTCCCTGGAGGTGAGGACTGCTGCCCACTCTTGTTTATCTTGTCAGGATGAATGTCAGAGCTGGAAGGGAGATCTCTTGCAAGCTTGTGGTCACCGCCCATCTCTTCCCAGGCTTATCTCAGCAGGCCCACGGCTCGTCCTGTTTACAAGGCCGACTGTGTTCTGTTCTCAGTTAAACAACTGAATTGTGAATTCTGCTTAGGCACCAACTTGCAGCTCTCACAGCTGTGATGCAGCCTCACCTGGGGCCTTTTAACATTTTCCCTTTCACCTAGAGTTGTCAGATTAAAAACAGGATTCTCAGTTATATTTGAATTTCAGATAAACAAGCATAACTTTTTAGTGTAAGTAATATATTCCAAATGCCACATGGGACATACTTATACTAAAAAAAAAAGTTGTTTACCTGAAATTCAAATTTAACTGTGTATCTTGTGTTTTGTTTTGTTTTGTTTTGTTTTGTTTGAGTCAGAGTCTCAATCTGACGCCAGGTGAGATTGAGTGCAGTAGCACACTCACAGCCACTGCAGCCTTGACCTTCTGGGCTCAGGTGATCCTTCTGCCTCAGCCTTCCAAGTAGTTAGAACTACAGGTGCATGCCACCACTCCCGGCTACATTTTAAAAATTTATTGTAGAGATGAGGCCTCCCCAGGTTGCCCAGGCTGCTCTCGAATCCCTGAGCACAGGCAATCTTCTCATCTCTGCCTCCCAAAGTGCTGGGATTACAGGTGTGAGCCACTGTGCCCGGCTGTATTTCCCTTTTCTTTTCTTTTTTTTTTGAGTTGAAAGTCTCACTCTGTTGCCCAGACTGGAGTGCACTCCCGGCCACCGCAGCCTCGACCTGCTGGGCTCTGGCGATCCTTCCGCTCAGCCTTCCAAATAGCTGGAACTACAGGCGCGCGCTACCAACCACGCCCGGCTAATTTTTGATTTATTGTAGAGATGAGGTCTTGCCAAGTTGCCCAGGCAGGTCTCGAACCCGTGGGCTCAGGCAATCCACTCACCTCGGCCTCCCAAAGTGCTGGGATTACAGGCTGAGCCACCAAGCCTGGCAGTATTTTTATTTTCTAAGACTGACTACTCTACTTCCATTTTTCCTTTTTGGTCCTTTGAGGCCTTTTAGAAATGTGAACTGATTCACTATCATAGAAATGATATTAGATTTGTTTTAGACTGCTCTTTGCTGTGATCCAACAGTCCAGTGACCGATTTAAGTGATTTCTCCAATATTTGCTAGATATTCATGTTTTACTTATTCCATATGTACAGTTCATCATCCATAATCATCTATTGTTGTTTTGATTTTTGTAACTAGTGTATACACAGAGATGTGAAGCCAGAAAATATCCTCATCACAAAACATTCAGTGATTAAGCTTTGTGACTTTGGATTTGCTCGACTTTTAAGTGAGTATTATTGCTTTCTTTAGTTAAGTGTAAAAGATGGAAACATTCTTTTTTTCCTTATTCTAGAGTTGTGGGGTACGAGTGAGGGTTTGCTACATAAGTAGGCTGCATGCAGGTGAAGTTTGGGCTTCTAGCTCGCCCTCCCCTTGGTGGTGGACCAGGTACCCATTGTATTGTCACGTACCCTACACTCCCTTCCCTCTCTCCACTAGCAGTGCCCGGCAACTGCTGATCTCGCCCTTGTGCTAATGTGGCTAATGGAAAAGTTCTTGATATGATAAAGGATCTAAATGCTATGGAAGTGTACAAGTTAGTTCTTGTATATTTAAGGCATAAGCTTGTGACTTGCTACTTGCATATATATTTAAACTCACTGAAGATGTGTAGACACATACAGTGGTTTAAATATATATGCTACATGTAAATTCTACCACAGTAAAGTGGTTATTGAAAAGTATGTGAGGCCAGGCGTGGTGGTTCAAGCCTATAATTCCAGCACTTTGGGAGGCTGAGGCAAGAAGATTGCCTGAGCCCAGGAGTTTGAGACCAGCCTGGGCAACTTGGTAAAACCTTATCTCTATGGTATATCAAAAAATTAGCCGGGTGTGGTAGTATGCGCCTGTAGTTCCAGCTATTTGGAAGGCTGAGGCGGAAGGATCTCCAGAGCCCAGCAGATCGATGCTGGGGAGGCCGTGAGTGTGCCACTGCACTCCAGCCTGGGTGATGGAGTGAGACTCTGACTCAAAAAAAAAAATTATATTCCAAGTGATTTGAATGTGCAACCAGCATTGAGAGCCAGTGACTTAGAAACAGCTCAAGATTGGACACAGGCTTGATTTCTGAGGTCTTCCCATCCCAGTTTGGATTCCAATCTTCCTTTGCTTTTTCTGTTTGCCATGTTTCATCATTGGCCAGCTGGACCGAGTGACTACTACACAGACTATGTGGCTACTAGGTGGTATCGTTCCCCTGAGCTGTTGGTGGGGGACACGCAGTACGGCCCCCCAGTAGATGTTTGGGCAATTGGCTGTGTCTTTGCTGAGCTGCTATCAGGAGTGCCTCTATGGCCAGGACAATCAGATGTGGATCAGCTCTCTCTGATCAGGAAAACCTTGGGTAAGTGGTGTTTTTGTCCTGCCCTTCGTGAAACTAAGTAGTTTTACCTATGTTAGTGCAAGGCAGAGCCAAGTTTCCAGTCTCATGTAATACTCTTTAGGGATTTGGATGTCCTTAACTACAGTCTGCCTGACTAGTGTGGATTATTCAGACTCTGGAGGAAGATTCTCAACCTTCTAACCCTCTAGGGCATTAGTTAATAAAGGGGAATTCTCAAAGCCTCATTTAAACGACTCCATTAAAGGAGTTCAAATTTGTTTTAATAAAAATAATTAACAATTATTGAGTACTTATTAATTGTCCAAAATATACAAGGTTCTCTCTTTAGCAAAGTTTGGATCAAGTTAAACCCTTATAATGATCATACCAACAATAAAAATTCACATTTCTATGAGGGGACAGCAGTTTGCAGAATGCACACATAGTTTATTTCATTACTATCATACGGTAATTAATTTGGATGTCCTTAACTCCAGCCTGCCAGACTGATTTGGATTATTCAGACTCTATAGAGGAGGATTTTCAACTTCTCTGTGTCAGGAAGAAAGGCTCGTTCTTCTTCTTTTTTTTTGAGTTGGAGTCTCACTGTCACCTAGACTGGAATGCAGTGGTATGCTCCCAGCTACCGCAGCCTCAACCTGCTGGGCTCAGGTGATCCTTCCACCTCAGCCTTCCAAGTAGCTGGAACTACAGGCATGCACCACTGTGCCTGGCTAATTTTTTTATTTATTGTAGAGATGAGGTCTTGCCAAGTTACCCAGGCTGGTCTCGAACCTGTGGGCTCAGGCAATCCTCTCACCTTGGCCTCCCAAAGTGCTGGGATTATAGGCGTGAATCACCATGCTGGCCCAGAGGTAAACTTCTAAGACATATCAGTAAAATTAGACAATTTGATACCCTAGGGTAGGAACTGTAGCCCAGTCCAATGGCAACATGTCTAGACCCCTGAGAGGGAGATTTCTGTTTTCCACTCAACTCTGGGAAGTGGGCCTGGGTGTACCCCAGGAGAACCCTTCTGAGTATCTCCTTATATCCTGTGAACAAAATCCCTTTTCAAGTGTTATGTCCCTAGAATTTTACATGAGGTAGTTTTAGCTGATTTGGCTGAAATGTGGGTAGCATGAGCTTCCCATAGTTTCCGGAATATAAAAATGCTTTTTTTTAGCCTGGCATGGTAATACGGACCTGTAGTTCCAGCTACTTGGAATGTTGAGGCGGAAGGATCGCCAGAGCCCAGCAGGTTGAGGCTGCGTTGGCTGTGAGCGTGCCACTGCACTCCAGCCTGGGCAAACAGTGTGAGACTCCAACTCAAAAATAAAAAATAGCAGTGACTCACGCCTATAATCTCAGCACTTTGGGAGGCTGAAGTGAGAGGATTGCCTGAGCCCACGGGTTTGAGACCAGCCTGGGAAACATGGTAAGACCTCATCTCTACAATAAATCAAAAAATTAGTCGTTGTGGTGGTGCGCGTCTGTAGTTCCAGCTACTTGGAAGGATCTCCTGAGCCCAGCAGGTCGAGGCTCCGGTGGCCATGAGCGTGGCACTGTACTACAGCCTGGGTGACAGAGTGAGACTCCAACTCAAAAATAAATAAACAAATAAACAAATAAAAAACAAACAAACAAATAAATGAATGAAATAAAAATGCTTTTTTGGTTTCATTGATTCATATAAGTGCTTCTTGAGTGAAATGGCATTTCCAAGTGATCACTTACTGGTGAAACAAGAAAAGATGATTCCAATTTGAAAGCATATTCCTTTTAGTTAGATAAACTTCCATGACTTGTTCCCGGCCTCCCTTCCTTCCTTCTCTCCTTCCCTTCCTCAAATATTTATTGAAGCCAGACACGGTGGCTCACGCCTGTAATCCCAGCACTTTGGGAGGTGGAGGCGAGATGACTGCCTGAGTCCAGGGGTTCAAGACCAGCCCATGCAACTTGGTGAGACCTAGTTTCTACAATAAATCAAAAAATTAGCTGGGTGTGTTGGTGCGTGCCTGTGGTTCCAGCTACTTGGAGGGCTGAGGCGGAAGGATCACCTGAGCCCAGCAGGTTGAGGCTGCGGTGACCATGAGTGTGCTAGTGTACTCCAGCCTGGGCAACAGAGTGAGACTCCGACTCAAAAAGAAAAATTTATTAAGAGCTGGCTGTGTGTCAGGCACTATTATAAGTGCTAGGCCAATGCACTGTTCTCTCGATCCATCAGCATTCTGTTAATACAATTTTGATTTGTCGTTGTTGCCCTCTTGCTACTTTTTAAAAAGGCATTGTTTTACTTATGTGTGTGCTTCTGAATTGTTTGCTTTGTATGACTCAAATACACTGTGAGCTCTGTGGACGAGACCCTTGCAGCCTTCTGTTTCTGTGGCTTGCCTCCTCTGTGCCAACAGAGTGTGTGCACTGTTGACTGTAGGGATCAACACAGGCTGCTGAATGGCTGAACTATTGGTTGCCTGAATGGCTCGCCCTCTGATTGCAAGAGAACGCCGCAGCCTTCACAGGTATAGGCACAGCATCCACGGAAGAAAACCACAGATCAGTGCTTGCTAACCAATTTTACCTTCTTCTTTCTTCTTGTCCAAAGGGGACCTCATTCCTAGGCACCAGCAAGTATTTAGCACGAATCAGTACTTCAGTGGCGTAAAAATTCCAGACTCTGAAGATACGGTGAGTGATCATGTTTTGGAGAGAGCTCTGTGGGTCAGGCCAGTTAGGTTCGGTAGTTACTCAGCTGCCCGAGCCCCATGACTCATCCTGCAATGGAAGGTCAGTCTTAGAGTGAAATAGAAAACTGGAACAAATTGGCTGGCAAGTGCTGATTTGGATGCCGTTGAGAACAGAATATAGCCAGCCTGTTGTTCAGGTGTGCAGAGCTGCCTGCCTGAATCACCCTGCCCTTTATCATTTTCAGCAGTTGAACCTGGGTGACTGAGAGCCTGTCACCTTTTAGACATTGGCCCATCCAGGAAAAGTTAACTACGTTTCCCCCAACATGATCCAAATTCCCTGCTCTACTGAGCCTTCACTCCGCAGACCAGGGAGAACAGTCATGAACATGCTTGGCGCCCCACTCTGATGCCTGCCCTCTATGGCCAATGTGGGAACAACACCCTTTTTTAAAAAAACTGAAAAATTGTAGATGCTCATACCCGTCACCCACTTTCAGCAATTTATTCCACTGAAACCATTAACCAAGAGCATAAAGGTGTGGCATTACCTAATAGAAATCACTTCCTTTAGTGTCCCATCAGTAGGGGATTAATTAAATAAGTATGGTACATCTTTCCAAGAGAAACACCACATAGTAAAAATAATTAGATTTGCATGTATTCACCTGAAAAGAAAGGCCAGCACCTATTGTTAAATGAAAAAAAAGTTATATAGAACAGTATACACTTGACAAAATTATAATATCTATTTACTATATGTGCAGTTCATATGTATACATATATTTATGTATAAACACAAACAAATATGACAACATCTGAAAAACATGCAAAGCTTTTTACATTTATGAAATAAATGCTACAAGGACATGTACCAAAATATTAACAGGGGGTATCTCTTTGTGGTGGGATTTGGGGGTGACTTTTAAAATGATTTTTAAAATATTTTTTAATGTCTGCTAATGAACCTATACTGTAATCGAAAACATTTCAGAGCATAACTAAGGTTTGTGAAATCCTAAGCTTCTACTGCCTGAGGAAGGTACTTTCAAGTTGAAACGAACCCTCTGGTTGCTCACAGTTTCCAGAAAAGTGCCATTTGTCCCTACCGCTTCTGTCTCTTCCCTCAACCTCTTGGCTTGTCCCCCTGTGAAAGCTTCCGCCTCCCCGACAACGCCTCCCTCTCCTGCAACACTAGCATTATGGAAAGAGAGGCAAGAATGACGCCTGGCATGTGGGAGGCGACCCTTCTGGCTCCCTTGTGACCTGGACGCTCCCAGTTCCGCACTAAATATCCCTTAGCGACTTCCTGTTCATTTGTCTCCTGGTGAAGCCTCAGAAACAACCCAGCTTTCACAAATGTAAAAAGCTTCCCCTGGTTTTTCCAGAGGTTGTCTTGCAGGAGATTTCCTGTTGACAGAAACACAGGAAGAAGCATTGCGCTGGCTGGACATCTGTGCCCCAGTCCCTCTGCCTGTTGTAACCCTGACGGAGGGAGGGAGCCTGCTCGCAGATGGGGCTGGGAAACTGGCTCTGCAGGCAAGATGGGCCCCACATATCATAGGCAACCCGCTGGCTCCATCCCAGGCATTGTTGCTGAGACAGCAGGGCTCTGTGTTAGCTATGGCACGCCAATTCCCAGCGGCACTCAGATTCAGCGCACAGAGAAATATGTAAGCTATGGGGCGTGGGGGAGAGAGGATGCTACTCTCAAGAGCTGAAGCAAACCCCAAGGAACATAGGGCACTCCCCAACAGAGGCTCTGCTCTCTCACTCTCGTCGGTGGTTTGTATGTGCACAATCCAGGATTGGTTCTTCAGGGCTGGTTCTCTGTCCAAAACAACGCTGTGCTTTGAAGCTTGGCCACAGCCTGGGCCTGTGTTTCATTAGATGAGCCTGGCCAGTCACTCCAGCCGCCAGCTCACACTCTCCACACACAAAGCGCTACAGCCATTTATTTTGCTCAGCTTCCCTCCTCAATGAGCCTTTGTCGGGGAATGTCTCTTCAGCTGGCCTGTCTGCCTGATTTTGTCTGCATTCCTCCCTTTTACAGTGTTATTCCTGATGTGCTCCAGCTTGTGACTGGAACAGAAGCGCCTTATATGGCCAAAGGCAGATTGATGAATGCCCCTTGAGAGACTCTTTAAACAGTAGGCCCATAAGGGAAATGGCAGGCTCTTGTGGGAGGAGACAGCAGAGTTTATTGCAGAAAACTGAGAAGCATCTGTTCACCTGGACAGGGCAACAAAATCCATTTTGAGACTCCCTTTATATAAATGTCAATAAAAAATTGAAGACTCAGTGACCACAGCAAGCAAGCATAGCATGCAGCTTACCCATTGAAAGGGTCTCCTGGAGTATAGTGGTGTGATCACAGTCCACTGCAGGCTTGGACACCTGGAATTAGAGGTGTGAGCCACTGCTACTGGCCTAAAAGCGGTCTTTGCAGGTAGTTTGGATCCTTAGCCTGGAGGAGCCTACTGAAGATTATTGCCCGTACAGGTCTTCAGCTCCAGTCCTCCTCCCATCACAGCCTCCCAAAAGTGCTGGAATTTACAGGCATGAGCCACACAGCCCAGCCTCATTCAGCTTTAATAAATTTGTACAAGTAAATAAATAAATAAATAAATGCAAAATTGGGGCTTTTTATACTGCCAATATGAATGCCAAAAATTGTTCTCTGGGAAGGCAAGCTAATATCAACTGAGGCAGAAAAAATGAAATAATAATTGCTCAGCAAGTGAGTTTTTTTTTTCTTCCTTTCATTAGTATTCACTTATAATTTGCTACCTGCATGGGCAGCAATGCAGGAAGGAAAGGGAGTGGTTAGGAAGTAAATTTAGAAAAGCAGTTTGGAGGTGGGGAGAGAAGGAACTGGGAAACAGGCAAAGGGAGGTTGTTTCAGGTGGGAGGTGGGAAACAGGCAAAGGGCGGAGGCTGCCAGGAAGGTGCCAGGAAGATGCTTCTATGCAAAAGAAATTGCGGTCATCATTACATGCTGTCAATGAAAAACCCCTTTTCTTTTCAACAGGAGCCACTTGAATTGAAATTTCCAACGTCTCTTATCCCGCCCTGGGGCTCTTAAAGGTAAACTCAAGGCTTCCAACAGACTGGGGAGCACACAGCAGTTGACCTCACTGGGGAATCTGAATCCCTTATGTCAGTCCATGAAATGGAAAGTGTTCCTTTTAGGATGCTTCTATATAGATCACATTCTATTACAGTGAAAAAAACATCTGTAAGTATTTCTCACTTCAAATAAACCTAACATGTTTGAAATCTAAATTTACACAAAATAGAAATTTCAAGGGGGTGGGTGGTGTTTGTTTTATAATAGAAGCTTTTTCTTCAAAAAATGCTTAGCTGTAAGATCTTTTTAAATAGCCAGCTCCCTAGTACATTTGAAGTACATTTTGATTTTAAAACTTGATTTACATATACATTTTTAGAAATATAGCTCTTATGTAAAATGAGATATGGTACCAATTAAATTATTTGCAAGTTACAATGTCCCACACAATTCAAAAATTATTTAATACATTTATTGATGCCTTCTTTTTTTTTTTGAGTTGGAGCCTCACTCTGTCGCCCAGGCTGAAGTGCAGTGGCATGCTCGACCTGAAGGTGATCCTTCAACCTCAGCCTTCCAAGTAGCTGGAACCACAGGCATGCACTGCCATGCCCGGCTGATTTTTTGATTTATCGTAGAGATGAGGTGTTGCCAAGTTGCCCAGGCGGATCTCGAAGCCGCGGGCTTAGGCAATTCACTCACCTCAGCCTCCCAAAGCGCGGGATTACAGGCTGAGCCACCAAGCCCGGCTACTGATGCGTTTATAACCAAAAAAAATTGAGACAGTTTCTCGGGGTATGTAGTTGTGAGATTTAATCTTTCTAAGTACGAGCACCATGGCCCACTTAAAGGGAAAAAAAAGGTTAAAAATGATGTAATATAAAGGCATGTCTATTATGCCTCTCCTTACACACAAACTCATATATTCTTGTAATGCATAGACTATTTTTGGAAGGATATAACAAAAAAAGAGTAGCTGACTTTAAAAGGGAGAATGGAAGGCCTGGAGTGGCAGAGACGTTGCTGTATACTGCATGAGTCTTACTTGTATCAATGTAAATTTTTTTTTTTGAGTTGAAGTCTCATTCTGTCGCCCAGAATGGAGTGCAGTGGAACACTCCCGGCCACCGCAGCTTCACCCTGCTGGGCTCTGGCGATCCTTCTGCCTCAGCCTTCCAAGTGGCCAGAACTACAGGCGTACGCTACCACGCCTGGCTAATTTTTGATTTATTGTAGAGAGACTTCTCACCAAGTTGCCCAAGGAGGTCTCGAACCCACAGGCTCAGACAATTCACTTGCCTTGGCCTCCTAAAATGCTGGGATTACAGGCTGAGCCACCGAGCCCAGCCATAAATATTATTCTTAAAGTAAAGGCCAGGCGCAGTGGCTCGTGCCTGTAATCCCAGCACTTTGGGGAGCTGAGGTAAGAGGATTGCCTGAACCTAGGGGTTTGTTACCAGCCTGGGCAACTTGGTGAGACCTGGTCGCTACAATAAATCAAAAAAATTAGCCGGGCATGGTGGCACATGCCTGTAGTTCCAGCTACTTGGAAGACTGAGGCAGAAAGATCACCTGAGGCTGCAGTGGCCATGAGTGTGCACTGTACTCCAGCCTGGGCAACAAGAGTGAGACTCCAACTCAACTAAATAAATAAATACACTAGTTTTTACAAAGTACTTGTAAGGGACCAAACAGGCTCAATGGATAGTTGACCACTGAGGTAAACTAATGTTATATCCTGCTCTCTCAGGGCACAGCACCAACTGCTTCAAGAACAGCATGGCGAAAACAATCTTGTTACTACTTCTAGAAACTCTTTCTTTCTTTTATGAGTACTCATTTAGGAATGAAGGAACTAAAATCATGACTGATATGTTTTCCCTACCTTTTTTTCCCTTTTTATTCTCAACTGAAAAGTTTAGTCTTTCAAGGAAAAAAATGACATTAATTAATACAATTTTAAAGAAGTGAGTAGAAGGAATATTCTGTTCTCTTAGGGCTGCCTCCACATGGACCCTGCTGAGAGACTGACATGTGAACAGCTGTTGCAACACCCGTACTTTGACAGCATCAGAGAAATGGGAGATTTGCCAAAAGAACATGACAAAGCAACAAGGAAGAACCCAAGACCAAGCCGAAAGCACCTGCCTGAGGTAAAGATGGTGCACTGCTTTACATAAACATCCAAGGCTACCATTTTTAATGATCTCATCCTTGCCACCTGGTACAGAGAGTCCGAATCTAGACTCCAGAGTGGCAGTTGTGGTGTGTGGTCCCAGCACCCTCATTCCAGCACTAGGAGACAAGTCACATGACCTATCAACCAGGGCCCCAGCACCATCTGCCTCCTGAGACCCCCCACGCCCTGAATGTGAAAGGTGCCCTTGCCCTGCTGTTTCCTGTCACCACACAGGGGCCCGGCGTTCTGGCAGGCGTGGGTACGAGTCTCAGCTGGGTACATACGTGTGACTAAGTATCTCGTCATAAACCAAAAGCTGTACAAATTTAGGTCGAACCTGTGGAACCACAGCTGCTCCTGGTCACCTCTGGATCTGCCCCCCCCCTTTTTTTGAGTTGGAGTCTCACTCTGTCGCCCAGGCTGGAGGCCAGTGGCTGCTCCTGGCCACCGCATCCTCGACCTGCTGGGCTCTGGCGATCCTTCCGCCTCAGCCTTCCGAGTAGCCGGAATTACAGGCATGCACTACCACGCCCAGCTGATTTTTTGATTTATTGTAGAGATGAGGTCTTGCTGCCCAGGCGGGTCTTGAACCCGTGGGCTCAGGCGATCCACTCACCTCATCCTCCCAAAGGCGCGGGATTACAGGCTGAACCACTGAGGCTGGCTGGATCTGCCCCTTAAACTATGGATTATCCTGCCTTAGTCATTCCCTTCACAGCCTCCACTGCCCAGCACTCTCAGTGGTACCTGAGTAGTGACGTGAGGTATGGAGCAGGGGAAAGGGTGGAGAGTCCATGGGGAACAGGCACAGCACAGGCTCCAGGACCCTCAGGTAGACCAAAGTTGCAAAATTAAGAATGTTTGACTTTTGCCGGGTGCAGCGGCTCACGCCTGTCATCCCAACACTTTGGGAGGTGGAGATAAGAGGCTTGCCCGAACCCGCATGCTCGAGACCAGCCTGGGCAACATGGTGAGGCCTCGTGTCTACCATAAATAAAAAAATTAACTGGACATAGTAGTACATGCCTGTAGTTCCAGCTACTTGGAAGGTTGTGGAAGGATCGTGGAGCCCAGCAGGTCAACCCTGGGGTGGCTGTGGATGTGCCACTGCACTCCAGCCTGGGCAATGGAGTGAGATCTAACTCAAAAAAACCCTACATATTTATTGTATTGTACTATTTGGTCTTGAGTATCTAAAAAGGGAGTTTTGTTTTTCAGTACTTTAAATCAAACAGTTGAATTCTTCAGGACTTCAAAGCAGTACACCAAACAGTGGGGCTTCCCTATTCTTTCAAGTAGAAATATTTCCACCAAGACCCTTTGCTCTTGAACAACAAAGTAATAGTGAGATTAGGGGTAACTCTGGGGCAGGGGTTGGCGAGCCTATTTCTGACCTGTTTTGCTACCCAGTTCATATATGATAGAGAATAAAAGTCAAACTTTTTTTTTTTTTTTTTTGAGTCGGAGTCTCCCTCTGTCGCCCAGACTGGAGTGCAGTGGCCGCTCCCGGCCACCGCAGCCTCGACCTGCTGGGCTCCGGCGATCCTTCCGCCTCAGCCTTCCGAGTAGCCGGAATGACAGGCGCGCGCTACCACGCCTAGCTGATTTTTTGATTTATTGTAGAGATGAGGTCTCGCTGCCCAGGCGGGTCTCGAACCCTCAGGCTCAGGCAATCCACTCACCTCAGCCTCCCAAAGGCGCAGGATGACAGGCTGAGCCACCGAGCCTGGACAAACTTTTTTCTTTTTCTTTTTTTTTTTTTGAGTTGGAGTCTCATTGCATCGCCCAGGCTGGAGTTCAGTGGCACACTCACAGCCACCTCAGCGTCGACCTGCTGGGCTCTGGTGATCCTCTGCATCAGTCTTCCAAGGAACTACAGGCATGCACCACCATGACCAGCAGGTTTTTTAATTTATTGTAGATAAATCCTCTCGCCTCGGCCTCCCAGTGCTGGGATTACAGGCTTGAGCCACCGTGCCCAGCCAATATGTTTTTCTTACTTTCATTTGACATTGACAATAAATTCAAACATTTTCTGGAAGCTGGAAAGAAGCAGTTTTGCTTTTTTTTTGGAGATGAAGTCTTCCTATGTTGCCCAGATGGGTCTCCTGGATTCAAGCAATCCTCCTGCCTAAGCCTCCCTAATAGCTGTGACTACAGGCACATGCGCTGCCATACCCAACTTGCCTTTTTCATTAAGATAATAAGTGGGCAAACTGCCTAAGTGCTCCGGACATTAGTTTTCCCTGCTGTAAGACAAGGCATTGGCTTAAATTATCCCGAAGGTCCCAGCAAGTTCTCAACTCCTGTAAATATAGGCCTTTTTCCCCCAACAATGTTAACACGTAGATATTCCTTTCTTGTATTCTCTAAATATTTTTTAATGTGCATGTTTTTACTTTTTAATGAAAATTAAATCTTTCAAAGAAAAAGCAGAGACCAAACATTTTGTCCTCTCTTCGGTCTTGGATTCCGTTCAAGAAAAGTATTTCTGTACTGGAAAATTTACATAATTATCACTTTTGCGACAAAGTCTAAATAATGAAAAGAATCCATGGCACCATTTGGAGCCTAATTCTGTATTTTGTATTTTCAACTGCAGTACCTACCTCAGCTAACTAGCAGCAGCATCCTTCCGGCTTTGGATAGTAAGAAGTATTACTATAATACCAAGAAACTGAACTACCGTTTTCCAAACATTTAAAGAGCTAGAAGATTGATGATTTTTAAAAAAGGAATTGATCAATAATTTGAAGAAAATATAACTTATACATTTGACCAAAAGAAATGACAATGTTGAAAACACACCAGGAAAAAAACCTAAAACTAGTGACTGGGAGGCCACCTGGTAAGATAGGAAGGGAAATTCCAGATCTAGTCTTCCAGGTTTGATGATGGCGTCCAGAAAAGAATGGAAAAACCTGTTTGGAGTTTCACTTGTTTTTGTTTATGTAAGAGTCGATCTCACAGAACATAAACTCTATCTACTACTCTTTCTTTTGGCAAAATTAGATGATGTCAAAAAGATTGATGCTTCAGTTGTACTATATACTACACATGACAAATGTATTTCATAGTGTCCATAAGCATTTCCTTGGATCTCTGTTACGTTGAGTCCTAGCTCCTCCCTCTCAGATTGTCTCATATTTAACTCAAAAAAAAAAAAAGTAGTTTAAAATCCCATTTCCTTCTTGCTCCATTTCTTGATTTTTATATTTTGGAACATTTTGAGGGGGAACATTGAGGTTCAAAATACTTAAAATCATATGCATTATCATAAAGACTTTGTAATTTATATGCTTATACATTTAATTGTTTTTATATTTCTTACCTATACTTTTGTTTTTACCTTCCGTAAAGGATGCACCTTAGTCACTTTTGCAGGCAGGATGGATTGGTTACATTGTCCATATTTGTTCACCCAAGTTCTCTTGCAGACTTGGCAGCTGAGCAAGCTGGTCAAGGGGTACATAGAACAAGAACGACAGGCTTTGCAGGAACTGAGCCTGTCGGCCTCTCTCCAGTCCAGTCTCAGACTTGAAGCCAGATCCACAGGCAGACCCACATACAGTTTTAAAAGAAATTGCTTGTGAGCTTTTACTTGAGTCATGAAAGACAACATTAGGTCGTCAACTGAGTTTTCCCTGAAACATCTTTTACACTGTATTATATGTGTATGTGCAAACACACATGCATGCAGATATACTTACACACCCGTGTGTCTATATAAATATACATATATACTATCCTACCAACTAATATTTGAATCAGAAAGTAGTCCAAAATGGTATTATTGAGGACTCCTAGCTTTGTATAATGAGACTTTAAATGATGACATGTAATTAGCTTTGACTTGGCCTACTGCTCCTAATCAAGAGCATTTTCATCCTTGTCCCCATATCACACGAGGGTCACGTGAAGCCTGATATCTATCCCTTATAGCTCAGCACTGTTTTCTAGTGGTTCTCAGCCATGGTCTTCAAAGTTGTATTTTACTTTATCTTCAAAACATGTCTGCTGCACTCTCACTTTTTTTTCCGTGTTAGTTTTCTTCATGACAGCTTTTGACCCCATTCACTTACTGCTAAGGAATTTACTAGATTCTGGCATCTGTTCAATAATTTTGACTGCCCCAGGCAGTTTAATGCCTTTGGCTTCCTAATCTATGTAGCTTCATGCATACACCTGATTGTGGGTTAAATATTAGTCCCAGTATTGTTCAATTCCTGTTAGGCAGCCTTGATTCACATGACAAGGAAGGACATCCAACTTCTGTGAGTAGTTAACTTTTTTTTTCTTTTCCCTTATCCCAAGAAAATGCACTTGACGAGGCAAATGACTATAACTGCCTAATTCATCCAGTAGTTTTACAGAAAACTCAGTAGAAAAGTGGTTCTGGACTAAATCATGGTAAATCAGTTGTCTCACCACACAGTAATGAAACAAACCTGAGAAGACTCCTTTTTCTCTAATGAGTCCTATGAAATTTATGCTTATGTTTATTTTAAACATATCTGTAATCCTTCAGCATTAAATCACAACTGTATCATGAGACTGTTTTACATCCTTGTTTTTTGAAAAATACGATTTTCTGATTTTTTTAAATGACAGTGGTAATTATGTTAGTGAATAGTTTATCATTTAAACTATGTGCATTTGTATAAGCTGATTTCTGAACACAACTAAAATTCATTTTTCTACCTGAAAGGTGCATCATGGAAAGTTTATTTTCGGTCACGTTTATATTCAGCAGCTTAATGTTCAAAACAAACGTAACAGAAATCCACAAACAAGTTGGCATAAAGCAGTATAGAACCAGGGCAGGTAAAAATAAAGACCCTGTTTTATCTATTTTTGACATGCTTCATTACTCCTTTCTATATATAAATTGACTTTTGTCCATTGTTTATATTTCTCTCTGATGTCCTTTAAGCTCATAGGAGGTAGCAGCCAAGAAATATGAGAGAAGAAAAATGAGTTTCTAATTGACACATTAAAATTTTCTGTTTAAAGCAATTTTTTAATTTAAGAAAAACCAAAGTGTGACCTGCTGGTCTTGACGACTGTTTCCTGTATTCTATTGCAGTCAGCAAAACTGTCTGAATTCAGCCAAATATCTATGGCCAGTTTTATTAAAACATTAGCTTAAGCTTACAAAATAGACAAATTAACCAGAACTGTTCAATCTGCAAAACGATGTATGCTATCAAGAATACAGGAATGCAGGATCATGGGAAATGCTTGCAAATCTTGGGAAGCAATATGAAATGAATGTCTCAACAACCATTGCTACTTTGCATAATTGGCTCCATCTCTGGATCTGTAATTTTGCTTCCAATTTTTCATAATTGTGCATTTGTAGTAATATACTTCACAAACTTTAACGTTAAAGTAAGATGTAAATTACTGTCATGATACAATAAAGGTATCTGAGTTGCAGGTTAAATCACCTTAAAGAACTCTAGATATCTACATCAAGATGTCTATATAGATTTCTATATTAAATGAGGAATACATTTATTGAAATGCGGCTAGTTTGCATTTTTCATAAAATGAATTCATGCACATAAATTCTCACTTCCAGTTTAGTAACTTTAGTGAGTGATGTCTGAATATTTATTTTTAACATATGATGGATTCTCCACTTCTAAGATGTCGTGATATGGCATCCTTATGATTCTTCTAATGATTATATTTGTTGTTGTTGTTTAGGATCAACAATTTCAAATGATCCTTATTAGTGAAGTAAGACACTTATTATTTTACTTCAACTGTAATTTTAGTTCCAGAGATGGCAGTGCTGTCTTAAAGGCTTGGACAAGATTTTCTTTTTCTTTCACTCCAGGAAGATCACTTAACAGCAAATATTTGAGGTTTCTGCAAACAGAGAAAGAAAAAAGTCACTTCAACTTGGTCATTAAAATTAAAAATAAACTCAATTTACTGACTTAAAGAAAATTCACACAGAATGTGTCTATATCACTCTACACCTTCAAAATGACCCTTGGAGCAGTAGTCTTTTTTTTTTTTTTTTTTTTTTTTGAGTTGGGAGTCTCACTGTCACCCAGACTGGAGTGCAGTGGCATGCTCCCAGCCACCGCAGCCTTGACCTGCTGGGCTCAGGCGATTCTTCTGCCTCAGCCTTCCAAATAGCTGGAACTATAGGCACGCCCTACCATGCCCAGCTAATTTTTTGATTTATTATAGAGACGAGGTCTCACCATGTCAGCCCAGGCTGGTCTCGAACCCACGGGCTCAGGAAATCCTCTCACCTCGGCCTCCCAAAGTGTTGGGAGAAACAGTAGTCTTAAGGTACTATTTTAAATGAAATTCATGCTAGGAACTAAGATAGACTTTGGAAATTATACTTGTTTTTGTTTTATTTTTTGAGCTGAAGTCTTACTCCATCTCCCAGGCTGGAGTGCAGTGGCATGCTCGTGGCCACCCCAGCGTTGACCTGCTGGGCTCAGGCGATCCTTCCGCTTCAGTCTTCCAAGTAGCCGGAACTACAGGCATGTACTACACACCCGGCTAATTTTTTGATTTATTGTAGAGACGAGGTCTCACCATGTTGCCCAGGCTGGTCTCGAACCTGTGGGCTCAGGCAGTTCTCTCGCCTTGGTCTCCAAAGTGCAGGATTACAGGCCACTGCACCCGTTCTATACTTGTTTTTATTTTTTATTTTATTTTTTATTTTATTTTTTTTTGAGTTGGGGTCTCACTCTATTGCCCAGGTGCACTACCACGCCTGGCTAATTTTTTTGATTTATTGTAGAGATGAGGTCTGGCAAAATTGCCCAGGTGGGTCTCAAACCCGTGGGCTCAGGCAATTCACCCGAGCCCGGCCTATACTTGTTTTTAATGACATCAACATTTCTAGCTGCATGTTTCTAAATACATATATATGTATTATATGTATACATATATGTATTATATATAATATATATGTATTATATATGTAATATATATATAATATATATGTATTACATGGATGTATACATATATATGTAACCGATGGATGTATTACATATATAAAATACATATATGTATTATATATGTATATATGTGTATATATATGTATATGTATATATATGTATTATATATTATATATATGACGAGAGAGAGAGAGATAGAGACAGAGATCCTTTGCACGAATATAAATCTTATCCCAAAAAGGGGAAAAAAATTGGGAAAGTTCTTAAGGGTCCTCAAGTTTCTATTAGAAGATGAGGTTTTGCAACAACAGATCCTGGCGAGGATGTGGAGAAAAAGGAACACTTCTACACTGCTGGTAAGAATGCAAACTAGTGCAACCTCTGGAAGACAGTGTGGCGATTTCTGAAAGAACTAAAAATTGACTCTCCATATGACCCAGTAATTCCCCTATTGGGAATATACCTGGAGGAACTCAAATCATCTACAAAAAAGATACCTGCACACGTTTGTTGCAGCTCTATTCACAACAGCAAAAACATGGAACCAACCATGCTGAAACTGAACTGGATTTTTAAAAATGTAGTACATATACACAATGGAATATTATGCAGCCATAAAGAAGCCACAAACATGGGCTTTGCAGCAACTTGGGTGGATTTGGAGTCGATCATACTCAGTGATCAATGACAGAAACAAAGTACAGAGTACCATATGTTTTCACTCATAAGCGGACCTTGAACAATTATCATAATACGATAAGAAAGGGATTGGCAGTAGCGGGAAACTGTCAGGGCAGGGGGGTGGGATTGGCAGTTGAGGGAAACTGCTAGGGGAGGGAGGGGCACACCTCATCAACAAGGGTACCTGCGTAATCAACGTTTGTATACCTAACCCTGAATTGTACCCCACATCATTTAAATAAAATTAATAAATAAAATAAAAAGAAGATGAGGTTTTGGAGTCTCAACTCATGTAAGAGAAACCACCCTTTGGTCCTAATGTTTAAAACTTCTCAAACGTCCTATGATACTGAGGATTTGGGCAGTCCATTGTATTTTAAGCAGAATGACATGAACTACATTCACAATTTGAATGATGGGCTCTCTAAAATAGGGATTTGATTAAACAAACTTACATTCTTTCTTCATCATTCTGATAAGACTTAGAATTCTGCCACTTTAGAATTAAACATTCCTGGCCATTCAAGAACATTACCTGTTCTTGCATTTGGGATTGGCATGCATCTGGCTGGTGGTGGAAGGGGGTGTAGAGCAGTGTTTCTAACCGATGGATGCATGGTTTTGAAATATACTACAGTATCAGGGGTGTTCTAGGCACTAGAGACAAAAGGGGAGCATTTTAAGGTTTTTTTTTCTCCTCAAGAAATGTAATTAGAGTGAAATGCTCATAGGTATATGCCAAATGTCATGAGAATATCAAACACATGAGAGAAAATGCTTTTTTAAAAAAGAGAGGCCGGGCTCGGTGGCTCAGCCTGTAATCCCAGCACTTTGGGAGGCTGAGGTGAGTGTATTGCCTGAGCCTGCAGGTTCGAGACCTGCCTGGGCAACTTGACGAGACCTCATCTCTACAATAAATCAAAAATTAGTCGGGTGTGGTAGCGCATGCCTGTAGTTCTAACTACTTGGAAGGCTGAGGCGGAAGGATTGCTGGAGCCCAGCAGGTCGAGGCTGTGGTGGCTGGGAGCGGCCACTGCACTCCAGTCTGAGTGACAGAGTGAGACTCCAACTCAAAAAAAGATAAAAAATAAAAAAAAAAGAAAGCATAACAGCTAACACTTATTGAGGACTTACTGTGGCAAGTACCATGCTAGGTGCTTAATGTGGATTTAATTTTTTAAAACACGCCCCCTAAAAAAATGCAATGAAACCTTACTATATTAAGACTGATGACTGTGACTGGATGTGGTGGCTCAAGCCTGTAACACCAACATTTTGGAGGTCAAGGTGGGAGGATCACTTGAAGCTAGGAGTGTGAGACCAGCCTGAGCACAGTGAGACCCCTCTTTACCAAAAATTAAAAAAAAAAAAAAATTAGCTGGACATAGTGGCTCATTCCTGTAGTCCCAGATACTCAGGCAGCTGAGGTGGTAGGACCACTTGAGTCCAGGAAATCAAGGCTGCAGAGAGCCATGATCATGCCACTGCACTCCAGCCTGGACAACAGTGAGACCCTGACTCAAAAAAAAAAAAAAAAAAAGATTGATAATTTTAACTGTTTTAAAATATTATAGATGAAAGCGTGGACATTTTAAAAACTTATCTTTTTCAGAACTAAAGACATTCCAACTGATTTTAAATTTTGACTATTCACCTTAACATCATTTCAAGTTCCCACTTTGGCTTTGACCACCTACCTTAAATGACGCAAAGCTATGATGCCTTTGTCTGTGACATTCCCACAGGAAATTATTTCCATTTCCAATATGCTTTTTTGTAAGTTTTCAAGTTGACCAAGTCTCTGCAAACACTCATCTTCGATATAATGACACTTGCATAGCCTTATTTTCTCAACGTGTTTTAGGCCCTCTGAGGGGGGAAAAATACCGTTTAAGAATCCAATTTACCATTAAGATAACAAACTGTCCTGGTTTCCCCAGGTCTGTCCTGATTTTAGGTCTGATAGTCCTATGTCCTGGGATACCCTAGTTCCATGAAAACCCAGAGGATTGCTCAACTTAACCATACCAGGTATTCACTATGCAGGTTGTGTGGATGGGTGAGGCCATACTGCAGTCAGATGCCCATGTGCTGGGGGAAAGAAACACCCACAGAAGCAGAAGTTGGGCAGATATCACCATTCCTGCATGATTGAGGGTTTCTCAATGACAGAAGTTTGACAAAGATAGTTTGAAAACAAGGCCCTGGATTTTAAGTCAATAAACTACAGAATAAAGACATATAGGAACAAGCTTAGTGAGAGGAGGAAGGAAAGAAAGTCTCTCTAACCTCTATTTACTGTGAAAATAAATATCAAACTCAGAAAGAAACAAACTTGGTTGTACTGAAATGGGCAAAAAGGACACACCTATGACTATAATAGTGAACCAACTGCAACAGAATGGTCACCACAAATCACCTGTATTTCTCGTAAGGAAAATAACAGGGTAGTTACCCATGTGATCAAATCCAATGTTCATGATACAAGAGTCAGTGGCATCAATTGCTTGAATCTTGTATTTGTCCAGAGGGCCTGTGGGAAGGTGATTGTAGTCCTTCTGCCATTTCTCCTGACCATGGTAGCGTACCATGGCCCCACAGCGCAGCAGCCACTCAGACGTCGCCCTGTCAGGGCCAACCTCCCTGATGCGTTCATAATCCACTCTATTGGCAAGAAAAAAAAGCAGTTCGCTTTTACAATAATCACTAGGTTCTTAATTATATTCACTGACATAAATATAGAATGGCAACACATTTTCATTTCAAATGACTGAGGGGAGATATGTGTATTAGTGAGATCCATGCCAAATATATATATATTATATTATATATATAGTAGTTCTACCTGCTCTTTTTTAGTTTTTTGTTTCCAAGTGAAATCTGTCAAGGTGTGGGTATAGGGTGTGTGTGTGTGTATTTTTGTTTGTTTGTTTTATTTTGTTTTGAGTTGGAGTCTCCCTTTGTCACCCAGGCTGGAGTGCAGTGGCATGCTCATGGCCCCCGCAGCCTTGGCCTGCTGGGCTCAGGTGATCCTTCCGCCTCAGCCTTCCAAGTAGCTGGAACTACAGGCATGCGCCACTGCACCTAGCTAATTTTTAAAAATTTACTATAGAAATGAGGTCTCACCATGTTGTCTGGGCTGGTCTTGAATTCGTGGGCTCAGGAAATCCTATTGCCTCTGCCTCCCAAAGTGATGGGATTACAGGTGTGAGCCACTGTGCCAGCATATTATTTTTACATGAGTTTACCAACCAGACATGAATCTTCACTGATTCACATGTAGCACAGTGCTTGACACCAGAGATATATTAAATGACCAGACTAGGTGTGGTGACTCAGACTGGTAATCCCAGTACTTTGGGAGGCAAAGGCAGGAGGACTGCTTGACCAGAAGTTCAAGACCACCCTAGGCAACATAGTGAGACCTTGTCTATACAAAAAAATAAAAAACTTAGTCCGGCATGGTGGCACAGCATATCTGTAGTTCCAGCTATATGGAGGCTGAGGTGGAAGGATCGCCTGAGCCCAGGAGATAAAGGCTGCAGTGAGTCATGATTGTGTTACTGCACTCCAGCCAGAGGGACGGAATGAGACCCTGACTGAATAAACAAACAAGCAAAGATTAAAAGCAAAATAGAAATAATTTTGAACCCATGTTCAAATTAATCTCATTAAGTGATATTTATTAACTTCTACATATGCTTTCTGTCTAGCTAGTGATCATAATGTTATAGGAAGCAATGAGAAGGCTAGCTAGTTCCATCAGTTTCAAGGATTTCTTTTTCTTGTTGTTTTTCCATCAACTAGCATTTATTGAACACCAATTAGGAAGCCAGATCTTTTAAGAGTTTTATTTTTTCAGCCTGTAATCCCAGCACTTTGGGAGGCCAAAGTGTGTGGATTGCCTGAGCCCATGGGTTCAAGACCAGCCCAGGCAATTTGGTGAGACTTCTCTACAATAAATAAAAAATTAGCCGGCTGTGGTAGCGTGCACCTGCAGTTCCAGCTACTTGGAAGGCTGAGGCAGAAGGATCGCTGGAGTCCAGCAGGTTGATGCTGGGGTGGCTGTGAGCATGCCACTGCACTCCAGACTGGGCGACAGAGTGAGACTCCAACTCAAAAAAAAAAGTTTTATTTTTATTTTTGATCATAGCTCACTGCAGCCTCAAATTCCTGGGCTCAAGTGATATTCCTGCCTCAGCCTTCCAAGTTCAAAGTGATATTTCTAAGCATACCACACACTAGGTTTTTTTGTTTTATTTTGAGTAGGAGTCTTACTCTGATGCCCAGGCTTCATGGCCACCACTGCCTCAACCTGCTGGGTTCAGGTGGTTCTTCTGCCTCAGTCTTCCAAGTAGCTATAACTAAAGGTGGGTACCTCCACACCCAGCTAATTTATTTAGTTATTTAAATATTGTAGAGATGAGTCTCACTAAGTTGCCCAGGTTGGTTTTGAACCCATGGGCTCAGGGAATCCTCTCACCTCTGCTTCCCAAAGTGTGGGGATTACAGGTGTGAGCCACCACACCCAGCTCACACACTCGTTTTTTGAAAACCTGCGTTCCCTTGACAAAATATTCAAAAGGCTAACTACATTTCTTAAAAAGTCATAAAATAATATTTTTAAATTATGTTTACAAAGTTTTTCTGATCATAAAAGTAATAAACGGTCATTTCAGAAAATTTGAAATGCATCAAAAGGACAATTAAGAAAAATCACTGAAATACTGCAACCCAAACAGCCACAGTTAAGATTTTTAATGTTTTCTGGTCTTTTTTCCATATTTGTGTGTATGTTTTATCTGCAAACAAAATGAGGATCACACTGCACACATGGTTCAAAAACATCTGAAATTTAAGACATAACAAAACTAGCTACTGGGAACACATCTAGTTGTAAACAATCCCCACATTTTGTCACTTTAGTTAGAGTAACTTACTTATTAAACACTGTATTCAACCAGCCCCAGAGTATCTAGAGTCACATGACCATGGGAGTTTCTTTAAGCCACATAACTGCTGGGAAACTTTTCCAAACAGCATCATTTGATCTAAACACACAAACAGTATTCCATTAGATTATCGGCTGGCAGTCAGAGTCTCAGACATATAGTAACTTCACAACTTCCGAGTCAACGCTCTTGTGCCAAGAAAGCTGATGACTCTCTCAAGTATTGAGCAAGTCACTCCTGTCTCTGGTTCTTGGGGTTTGTGTTTGCTTGTTTGCTCCAGAAATGAGGGATTGGGCTAGATAGGGTCTCCGGTTCCTTCTCAGCCTTAACTTTAAGTTCCATTGTTCAAACCTCCATTAGAGTTTGCCGGCAGTGTGGCCACCTAGTGTCCATTCAGGCCGTGTAACCACACATTTGCTGAAACCAATTTCCACTCCCAATCTACATTTCCAGGATCAAAATGACAAACTAAAACGATCGTGGGTGCAATGTGTCAAGGTTAGGATCCTTACATCCAGGAAGGGAGAGGAGACATGAAAACAGATTTACCTATGACAAGGCTGCAAGAGCAATGCTGCAAAGGCAGCTGGGAAATACTGCGCAGTAACTTCACCTCTCTGACCCTTGGTTTTCTCATTTGTAAAATGAGATGATTTGCTCAGATGATTTCCAGCTGTCAAAATCTATAACCATAAGTTCAGAAAATGATTTTTGGACTAAGTTTCAATCTGATTTATCTCAATTTTCTCTAGTAGTGTGTCAGGCCTGTGTGTGGGCATGGGGCTGAGGGATGACAAAAGAAATGAAACATGGTGTCTGCTTTGAGGATCTGACAATTTAAGGCAGGATGGATTGAGATAAGTTACCAAGTAGTTAAAATAAGTGACCAAACCTGATAAGTGCCTCAAAGGAGTTAAAATAAAGACAGAGAGGATTTCAGTGGACAAAAGTGCCAGGAAAAGTTAAGCCAGGTTATTAGCTAAGGCAGGACCATGTAAGGCATGCTGCAGTTCCATTTTGCTAGCACACAGGAGTCAGAAGAAGAGGCAGGCAATTTTCACAGTCAGGTCTCAAAAGGTCTCGCATGCTCAGCCAGGGAATTTGGACAAGATTCTGAAGGCAGTTGGGAGTCACTTAGGATTCAGATCAAAGCACTGGCACTGTTAGAGCTGTGCTTCAGAAAATCTACTCAGACAGCAGCACCAAGATTCAGGGTCAGAAGAATGGGACCAAGCCAGGTGCAGTGACTCATGCCTGTAATCCCAGCAGTTTGGGAGGCAGAGACTAGAGGACTGCCTAAATTCAGGGTTCAAGACCATCCTGGGCAACTTGGCGGGACCTCATCTCTAAGTCAAAAAAATTAGCCGGGTGTGGTGGCACGTGCCTGCGGTTCCAGCTACTTGGAAGGCTGAGGTGGAAAGACTGCCTGTATCCAGAAGGTCGAGCCTACAGTGATCGTGAGCATGCCACTGCACCCCAGTCTGGGCGACAGAGTGAGACTCGGCCTCAAAAAAAAAAGATGAGGGTCAACAGAATGGGACCAACAGCCAACAATACTTCAACAGCATGTGGCCACAGGAAAAGGGCCTAGCTGGGGAAGGATGCGAATGACAAAACAGGGCTGGAGTCCATAGGACTTTGCAAGTGAAGAGTAGGGGCAAGAGCTAGAGGAGTTGAAGATGACACTGAGCTTTGTCCTGGGTCACTGGTAGGACGGTGATGCTGCCCACAGAAGTCAACATCAGGAGGACAGAGGGGTGGGTTCCGTTTTTGCTTTTGTTGAGTTGGGGTCTCACTCTGTTGCCCAGGCTGGAGGGCAGGGGCACAATCACCACTCACCGCAGCCTTGAACTCCCGAACTGAAGCAATCCCGCCTCAGCCTCCCGAGTGGCTGGGACTACAGGCACATGCTACCACACCAAGCTAATGTCTGTATTTTTTGTTGAGATGTGGTTTCCCGTGTTGTCCAGGATAGAGTTTTTCATATTCTAAATGGGAAGGGTTGGACTTCTAGGTGGAGATGACCAAGAAATCACTGGAACTAGAGCCACAGAATGTTAAAGCTGGAAGGAATTTAGATTACTTAGCCCAGACCTCTCATTTAGAGATGAGGAAACTAAAGTCCTGATATTAAGTAACTTGCTGACACCCTAAATCCTTCCTGGAACAAGGTGGGGCATTAATAAATGCATGTGTTTAAAGTGGCTTGCTCAATGTTTCATGGCTAATTGGTGGCAGTGCTGAAACTTGAAACCAGTTCTCTCTCCGAGTCTAGGGCCCTTTTTTCAACCATTTGGTGGTTCGAGAATTCAAGAGAAAAAAGAGGACTAGAGAGATACCTGAGTGGGAACCACTTTAGAGCTGAGGTGACTGAGGATGCTGGACAGTGAGAGATGTGGCCTGAGGACAGAACCCAGGGATCACCCATTACCCTGAGTCCCTTTTCCACCATCACTCTGTGTTCCTTACTACAAACCTCTCCCCCTGCACCGCCTCTCATGTTCTCAACTCTTTCCAGCTTTTTGTTAAAGCTCTCTCCACCTGTGCCCACCTGTAATAATTCTGTTGATTGCCACTTCATCCACAAATCTGGGCTTTCCCATCTTCTACTCAGGCTGTTTCCTCTGTTAATTCCCTGTCCCAAGACTGTCTGTGGAAATCTCACCTAACCTTAAGACCTTATTCAAATAGTCTGTCCATTCATTCATTCACTCACTCAATAAGTGTTTATTGAATGTCTATTTCTTTGTGCAAAAGAAACACCAGTAAGACAACGACGAAGACAACAACAACAACAACAAAGCAAAAACATACAGAGAAACAGACATGGCTCCTGTCCTCATAGAATGTAGAGTCCAGCGAAGAGGACATATACATGGATAAATAAGATCCAGTTGGTGTTTTAACAGAGGTGTGAGCAAATGCCATGAGCACCTGGAGAAGGGAGTGAAGGGGAGTCTTCACACTAGAGGTATCTTTTGAGATGGATCTTTTAAACAATGATTAAGAGGTTCTAGTTAGGAAGAAAAAAATATGCAGAGAAAAAGGTAGACAGCAAGGATCACATCTGATTCATTTCTATTTTTTTCGGCATAAAGTTTAAACAACATTTGCTAGTTAATAGTCTCCAGTGGTTGACATATCACCACGGAGGAAGGTAAAACCAGAGAAACTGTTACCAAGCAGGTGAATTAGAGTGGTCTTTGAAAACCGAATACTTTCACTTGATTCATTTTGGCCCATCTTAAAGAAATGCCAAATTTCCTTCAGCTGTGATCTCTAAAAACATGCCATTACATTTAAAATAATTTAAACACGAAAATTAAATGTTTATTTAGCAATAAAGGTTAAAAAAACTGGCAGGCTTTTTACAATCTCAACTGCAACTCTGCTAATTGGTTCTGGGAATTATTCCTAGAGTCCAGGCACCTACCTCTGAGAATGCGTTCTCTATGGAAAGAGGAGACCTCTAGTGGTGAGTTAGAGAATTTCGCTTTAATAAATATCTGGCTAAAACAAGTCAGAAAACCACTACTAAATTCCTGATGCCATAATAATCCAGGAACTCAAATTATGAAAACAAAAACAGACTTCTTACCATCAGAATATGGTTTGTAGTCATACATTTTAACAGTATGCTAAAAGTTACAGTTATGTTTATAACTTAAAGACCAGACCTCTAACATATTACTCAAAATAGAATATATACAAAGTGGTTTTTGAGTTGGTTTGATGGAGAGGTTCTCTGTTTGCATAAAAAAAAGTAAGTTTTTTAAAGTGGAAGTTCTGATTTTACATATAATGCAATTACTTAGTGGGCTATTCAAAGTGATGGCTAACTTGGTGTTTAAAAAAAAACAACAACAGAATTAGGCCAGGTGCTGTGGCTCATGTCTGTAATCCCAGCACTTTGGGAGGCCAAGGTGGGGAATTTCTTGTGTCCAGGAGCTCAAGACCAGCCTGAACAGCATGGTGAGCCCTCATCTCTACAAACAATAAAAACTATTAAAAAATAAAAACCTGAATTAGTGAATTAGTTACCAAGGGTCAATAAAGTGTGGAAAGTGATGGGATCACATCATTATGAGGGACTTTCCCCCCAAATTAAGATCTCGTCCCACTGTAAATCATCTACCAGGATTCCGGTTCTTATTTCTGAGGTGTGTAGGATCTAGTGAAACAGACCAAGAGAGCAATTCATTAGGAATTGGAAGCAAAGGTCCCAAAAGTCATTGTTAGGTTAACATCACAAGGCACTCATTTAACTTCTTATGGGTTCTCACCTACATGGAAGAAGGTGAACATGAATTCCAGTCCAGGAGGATGACATCAGTAATACAAATGTTTCTAGGCATTTGTAGGAATCCAAGACAAGCTTTCAGTATGCTTGAAATTACTTGAGACAAACTGTACAGTCAAACCTTAAGGGGAAATGTCAAGACAATTTTATAAAAAGAGCATGTGAGCCGGGCTCGGTGGCTCAGCCTGTAATCCCGCGCCTTTGGGAGGCTGAGGTGAGTGGATTGCCTGAGTCTGCGGGTTCGAGACCCGCCTGGGTAGCGAGACCTCATCTCTAAAATAAATCAAAAAATCAGCCGGGCGTGGTAGCGCGCGCCTGTAATTCCGGCTGCTTGGAAGGCTGAGGCGGAAGGATCGCCGGAGCCCAGCAGGTCGAGGCTGCGGTGGCCGGGAGTGGCCACTGCACTCCAGTCTGGGTGACAGAGTGAGACTCCAACTCAAAAAAAAAAAAAAAAAAAGAGAAGAAAAAAAGAACATGTGTACTTTAAGTTCTTTCACCCTTGCTAAACTAAGAAGCACATGCTCAAAATCAGATAATAAATCGCAACTACGTGCCCAGTTGGCCTGCTCCTTGAAGTATTCTGTATTCGACCTAATAACAAAGTAACAATATCCAGAGCAAACTAAAAAATAACCATCTCTGCTACATGCCTATCAGGATGGCTAAAATAAAAAGCAGTGGCAACACCAAATGCTGGTCACAATGAGAAACTTGATCTCACATTACTGCTGGTGGGAACTCAAAATGGTATAGCCACTTTAGAAAACAACTTGGCAGTTTCTTACAAAATTAAACATGCACTTACCATATGACCCAGCACTTGCACGCCTGGGCACTTATCCCTGAGAAACAAAAACAGGTTCATACAAAAAGCTGTAAGTTAATGTTCATAACAGCTTTATCCACAATTGCTAAAAACTAGAAACACTCAGAAGCCCTTCAATAGAAAATGACTCAGCAGTGAAAAGGACTGAACTATTGATACATGCAACAATTTGGACGGATCTCAAGGGATTACGCTGAGTGGAAAAAAAGCCAATCCCCACCAGGCTCGGTGGCTCAGCCTGTAATCCCGCGCCTTTGGGAGGCTGAGGTGAGTGGATTGCCTGAGCCCACGGGTTCGATACTCGCCTGGGCAGCGAGACCTCATCTCTTCAATAAATCAAAAATTAGCCGGGCATGGTAGGGCGCGCCTGTAGTTCCAGCTACTCGGAAGGCTAAGGCGGAAGGATCGCCGGAGCCCAGCAGGTCGAGGCTGCGGTGGCTGGGAGCGGCCACTGCACTCCAGTCTGGGCGACAGAGTGAGACTCCAACTCAAAAAAAAAAAAAAAAAAAAGCCAATCCCCAAAAGTTATCTACTGTATAATCACATTTGCATCACATTCTTGAAACGATAAAATTTTTTAATAAAAGACTGAGTGGAGCTGCAAGGGGGAAGGGCAGCCTGAAGCTGCCCTGAAGGATCGTCGGTGATGGAACTGCACTGTATTTTTTTTTTTTTTTTTTGTGTTGCAGTCGCTCTGCCACCCAGACTGGAGTGCAGTGGCCGCTCCCGGCCACCGCAGCCTCAACCTGCTGGGCTCCGGCGATCCTTCCGCCTCAGCCTTCCGAGTAGCTGGAATTACAGGCGTGCGCTACCACGCCCGGCTGATTTTTTGATTTTATTGTAAAGTGTGGTCTCGCCTGCCCAGGCGGGTCTCGAACCCGCGGCGGGCTCAGGCAATCCACTCACCTCAGTCTCCCAAAGGCGCGGGATTACAGGCTGAACCACCGAGCCGGCATGCACTGTATTTTGACTGTGGTGGTGGATACAAGAATCTACATGTGATAATGATATAACTATCCACACAGAAGTAACCGGGAATCTGAATGAGATCAATGGACTGTGTCAATGTCAATTACTTGACTATATTGTACTACAGTTTTGCAAGGTGTCACCACTAGGGAGATTGGGTAAAGAGCATACAGGATTTTTTTATCTTTATTTTTTTTAAAGTTGGGGTCTTACTCTGTTTCCCAGGCTGGAGTGCAGTGGCACGATCAGGGCTCATCTCAGCCTCCACCTCTTGGGTTCAGGTGATCCTTCCACCTCAGCCTCCTGAGCAGCTGGGACTACAGGTGTGGGCCACCATGCTAGGCTACTTTTTTGTTTTGTTTTGTTTTACAAACGAGGTCTCACTATGTTGCTCAGGCTAGTCTCAAATTCCTGGGCTGGTGTGATCTTATTTTCTACAACTTCATGAGATTCTACAATGGTTTCAAACAATAATCTACAATTCTCTCTTTTTTTTTTCATTTGTGGTGGAAGAATCAGGCAATATTTTACATTGTTTTCACAAATAAAGTAAACTATGTACTACTGTTCTGGCAGTTAAAGCATCTACACATATTAAAAGCCAAATTCGCCAAATGCTTCACTGTGCTCAGCACCTCATGAGCCTAATCTCATGTAGTCCAATCAACAAGGGAGACAGCAGGGAGACCCTATTACTCCCAGCTGGGTCAGAGGAGGGCTAAGGCAAAGAAATGAAATCACTTCCTTGAGCTGCCTCACCAATGACTGAAACCCAACGCCTAACAGGCAAGTAAAGTCCTTCCGGTAATAAAATTAACTCATTCTATTTTTGTTCTGTTCAGGTGTCCTAACCCTAAAAATAAAAAACTGCCATCAAGCACAGAGAACGGGTGCTAACTAAACTGGCACCTGGCCGAGCTCGGTGGCTCAGCCTATAATCCCAGTGTTTTGGGAGGCCGAGGTGAGTGGACTGCCTGAGCCCTCGGGTTCAAGACCCACCTGGGCAACTTGGCGAGACCTTTTTTTTTTTCTGAGTTGGAGTCTCACTCTGTTGCCCAGACTGGAGTGCAGTGCCGCTCCCGGCCACTGCAGCCTCGACCTGCCGGGCTCCGGCGATCCTTCCGCCTCAGCCTTCCAAGTAGCCGGAATTACAGGCAGGCGCTACCACGCCCGGCTGATTTTTTGATTTATTGTAGAGATGAGGTCTCTACCCAGGTGGGTCTTGAACCCGCTGGCTCAAGCAATCCACTCACCTCAGCCTCCCAAAGGCACGGGATTACAGGCTGAGCCACCGAGGCCTTATCTCCACAATAAATAAAAAAATTAGCTGGGCATGGTAGCGTGCACCTGTAGTTCCAGCTACTTGGAAGGCTGAGGTGGAAGGACTGTCGGAGCCCAGCAGGTCGAGGCTGCAGCCGGGAGCGGTCACTGCACTCCAGTCTGAGCAACAGAGTGAGACTCCAACTCAAAAATAAATAAATAAATAAATAAATAAAATTAAATAACTGGCACCATGATAGAGAATCACATAACATTACAGAGAGGGCTCTTTAGCAACGACAGCCCATCACCTGCACTTTACAGACAGGAAAACAGGGGAGAAGTGTCCTGCACAGACAAGCCACTGCTCAGAGGCCCACACAGCATGCGCATTTTTGTACTTTTATAGAGATGGGGTCTCACTATGTGGCCCAGGTTGGTCTCTAACTCCTGGCCTCAAGCGATCCTCCCATCTCTCGACTCTTGCACGGCATATTTAAAACTGCACCTCCCCTGGGCACTTAAGAGAACCAAAAGAAGATAAACAGGCAGCCAACAGACACATGAAAAAGTGCTCAGCCTCACTCATCATCAGAGAAATGCAAATCAAAACCACACTGAGATACCACCTAACCCGAACCAATGTTGCCCATCGAAGCTGGACTGGATAAAAAAAATGTGGTGCATATACACAATGGAATATTATGCAGCCATAAAGGACAAATATATGGACTTCGCAGCAACCTGGATGGATTTGGAGTCGATCATACTCAGTGATTTATCACAGAAACAAAGAACTGAGTTCCATATGTTCTCACTCATAAGGTGACCTTGAACAATTATAATGCTTTAGGAAAGTGACTGGCAGTAGTGGAAAACTGTCAGGGGAGGGGGGTGGGACTGGCAGTTGAGGGAAACTGCTAGGGGAGGGAGGGGCACATCTCATCAACAAGGGCACCTGCATGATCGATGTTTGTATACCTAACCCTGAATTGTACCCCACATCTTTATAATAAGTTAATTAATTAATTAAAAAAGAAGAAAGAAGGACACGGATCGCTAAATGATGGCAGAGACCGAGCTGTCTGGTTCATCCACCACCCAGCGCCCGGTCCAGTACAGAGCGGGCGCTCGATATTGACAAGACGAATCAATGACTGAATGAAGGACACCGCCAGGAGCCTCTACAAAGTCCAGAAGACTGCAGGCTGTCAAGCTTTGCCATGACGGAAAGCCCCTGGCAGGAGCGAGGGCCAGGGCCGGAGAGGGGGGCGGTTCGTGGACACTCGCCTCGGAGGGAGTTCGGCAACTGGCCTTCAGGGGATCGCGGGCGGGGCCGGGGGCGGAGCCGGGTCGAGCGGGGGCGGGGCCAAGCGGAGAAGCGGGAGGCCGCTGGGCCCGGGCAAACAACAGTTTTCACCATAATTACGGCGACTTTCTCTTACAGCCCCCAGTGCGCTCGGCGGTGAAGGTCGAAGACGCGCGACCCGGAGGGCCAGGTCAGTCCGGCGTCAGGAGAAGGGCGAGGACAGCGCGTAACCCCTACCCGCGTCTCGCCCGCCCGGCCGCCCGGGGCCTAGCGCCTCTACTCACAGCGTCGGAAAGAGGGAGCCAGCGAGCGTCCCCGCGTCGACGACGCGCTGCCCGCCCTTCGCCCTGTGCCGCGCGCGCCTATTGGCCGCCGCCGCCGCCCCCACGTGGGGTCAAGGCTGGCGCGTCATTGGCTCCTGCGCGGGGGGGCGGGGCTGGAGAGCGGCTCGGGGTTCCAGCGGCCGCTTCTAGGGGCCGAGGAAGGGGAGGGGGCGCAGGTGATGGTGCCGGCGCTGCGTTTCCTGGGGGGCGCCTGCGGACGGGCCCGCGGGGCCCTCCCCGGGGGCTTCCCCAGGGCGCGCGGGCCGGCGTCGGGGAGGCTCTGGCCGCCGTGCGGGGCCGGCCGCTGCGCCAGCACCAGGTGAGTGGCCGCGGGCCAGCCCCAGCCGCCCGGGCGCTGTTTTCTCGGAGGCGCCGCGTGCCCGGCCGGTGCCTCTGCGCGGACCGCCCTGGCCCGGGTGAGGGAGGCTGGGGCCCCGCGGGCGCCCAGCCGGGGTCCCTGGGGCTGCGGGTTCCCTGGCGGCGTTTGCGGGCTGCAGCCGGGGCCGGCGGGGTCGCGTAGAGGTCAAGAGCGGCTCTGGCCCTGAACTCGCTCCGCTGGCGGGGCGGCTGCGGATGCGCTCTGGGTCGCTCTGGTGGGTGTCGTTTGGAGGACGGGAGGGCCTCGCACGCCCGAAGCGAACGTGCCGCTCCTGTTTTTTGAGTCGGAGTCTCCCTGTCGCCCAGGCTGGAGGGCAGGGGCACGCTCAAGCCGCTGCAGCCTCCACCTGCTGGGCTCAGGCGAGGCTCTCGCCTCCGCTCCCCAAGGTGCCGGGAGGACAGGCGTGAGCCGCCGCGCCCGGCCGCGGGTGCTGCCCCTCAGCCGGCCTCCCGCGTGTTGCTCGGAGCGCCTGACGTCGGTCTGAGGTCAGTCTGTTCCTAGCACGCCCTGCGTGGAGCGGCCCCTGTGAGAAGCGGTTCTGGGGCTCCTCAGAGCCTGCGGGACTCCGGTCCTGGACCTTGAACTTCGGAGGTCGTCTTGGAAACCGCTTTCTCCGTTCTCTAGGTAGAGGGAACGGTTTGTGCAGAGGCTTTAAGGCTGGACTTTGGGAGGCGAAGGCGAGAGGATTGCTTGAGTCCACGGGTTCGAGAGCAGCCTGGGCAACTTGGCGAGCCCTCGTTTCTACAATAAATCACAAAATTAGCCGGGCGTGGTGGCTCACGCCTGTAATCGCAGCACTTTGGGAGGCCGAGGCTAGAGGATAGCCCGAGTCCAAGGGTTTGAGACCCGCCTGGGCAACTTGGCGAGACCTCATCTCTACAATAAATGAAAAATTAGGAGGACGTGGTGGCGCGTGCCTTTAGTTCGGCTACTTGGAAGGCTGAAGTGGAAGGATCTCATGAGCCCAGCAGGTCAAAGCTGCGGTGGCCGTGAGCGTGCCCCTGCCCTCCAGCCTGGGCGACAGGGAGACTCCGACTCAAAAAAAAATAAATAGAAAGGAGGAGTGATTAAAGAGTTGATGTTCTAAAAGTTGATTCTGGCTGCTGCGTCTTGGTGGAAGGGTGGGTTAGGGTGGAATACTAGTAATAGCCTTTGCGATTTGTTGGATTTGTAGATGATTCTTTTGGGAAGCTTATCTTTTTTTTTTGAGTTGGAGTCTCACTCTGCCGCCCAGACTGGAGTGCAGTGGCCGCTCCCGGCCACCACAGCCTCGACCTGCCGGGCTCCGCGATCCTTCCGCCTCAGCCTTCCAAGTAGCCGGAATTACAGGCAGCGCTACCACGCCCGGCAGATTTTTTGGTTTATTGTAGAGATGAGGTCTCGCTGCCCAGGCGGGTCTCGAACCCGCGGGCTCAGGCAATCCTCCCACCTCAGCCTCCCAAAGGCGTGGGATTACAGGCTGAGCCACGGAGCCCGGCTGGGAAGCTTATCTTAAGGGAAGAAAAATAGAATCAGTGGAGGTTTGGTTTACACTTTTTGTTTTGAAATGAGGGTAGATCCATAGGAAGTTGCAAAAACAGGACAAGAGGTCTCATGCACCCTTTACCCTGTTTACCCCAACGGTAGCATCTCTCATTACTGTAGGACAATATCAAAACTAGGAGACACAACACACAGATTTCATCAGTTTTACCTGTACTCCTGTGTGAGTCTGTGCAGTGTAATCATATGTCTTAATTTGTGTAACCACCACCACAGTTAAGATACAGAAATATCCCATGACCACAAGATATCCCTTGTGTTACCTTTCCCTTTGCATTGACACTCTCCGACTCCACCCTTCCTAACCCTTCAACCACTAATCTGCTCTTGGTCACTATGGTTTTGCCACTTTGAGACTGGTATACAAATGGAATCATACCGTCAGTAGCCTTTTGAGGTTGGATTTTTTTGCACAGGGTAATGTCCTTGAGATACAATCAAGGTGTTGCTTATATTGGTAGTGGGGTTTTTTGTGTGTGGTGTTTTGAGTCAAAATCTCCGTTGCCCAGGCTGGAGTGCAGTGGCACACTCATGGCCACCACAGGCTTGACCTGTTGGGCTCAGGTGATCCTTCTACCTCAGCCTTTCAAGGAGCTGGAACTACAGGCATGCGTCATCACACCAGCTAATTTTTTCATTTATTGTAGAAATGAGATCTTGTCATGTTGCCCAGGCTGGTCTTGAACTCCTGGGCTCAGGCAGTCCTCTCACCTCAGCCTCCCAAAGTGCTGGGATTATAGGCTTGAGCCACTGCGCCCGGCCCGTGATTAGTTTTGTTTTTTGTTTTTTATTTTTGTTTAATTGTAGAGATGAGGTCTCACCAAGTTGCCCAGGTGGGTCTTGAACCTGCGGGCTCTAGCAATCCACTCACCTCAGCCTCCCAAAGTGCAGGATTACAGGCTGAGCCACCGAGCCCAGCTTCGTGATTAGTTTTTAAAGAAACCTCCATACTCTTCCAAAGTGGTTGTACTATTTTACATTCCCACCAGCTATGTATGAGTAATCCAGTTTCTCCTCATTCTCACCAGCATTTAGTGTTACCACTTTTTTTGTTTTCGTCATACTAATAGAGATGCAGTGATATCTCATTCTGGTTTTGATTTACATTTCTTGGAGGTAATGGTGCTGAATATCCTTTCCTGTGCCTATTGCCATCTGTATATTCTTTTTGGTGAATTGTGTATTCATATCTTTTGCCCATTTTCTAAATGGCTTGTTTGTTTAGAGAGTTCTTTATATATTGAGTCCTTTGTGAGATATGCAGTTGCAGTATTTTCTTTCAGTCTCTTGGTGGTCTTTTCATTCTCTTAACTGGGTCTTTTGCAGAGCGGAAGTTTTAAATTTTAGTGACATCCATCTTATCTTTTTTTTTTGAGTTGGAGTCTCACTCTGTTGCCCAGACTGGAGTGCAGTGGCATGCTCCCGGCCACTGCAGCTCGACCTGCTTGGCTCTGGCGATCCTTCCGCCTCACCCTTCCAAGTAGCTGGAACTACAGGCGCGCGCTACCACGCCCAGTTAATTTTTTGATTTGTTGTAGAGATGAGGTCTCACCAAGTTGCCCAGGCGGGTCTCAAACCCACAGGCTCAGGCAATTCACTCACCTCGGCCACCCAAAATGCGGGATTACAGGCTGAGCCACTGAGCCCGGCCTACTGTGTGCTTCTAAAGAGGCCTCTGAGAAATACCATTTTGAAATATTTATGGATGGAATATGTAATGTTTAGGATTTGCATCAAAATAATATAATACAAGAGGGTATGAAATAAGTAAGGTATAGAGAAAGCAACATGCGCTATGAGTCCATAGTTATTGAAGCTGGGTGATGTGTATGTGGGGCTTAATTGTACTATTCTGTCTATCTTTGTATAATAAAAAGCTTTTAAAAAGTTACCTGTTAAACTACTCATTGATGTTGACTTGAGGTTAAAGTGAGTTGTAGAGAAGATGTTCCCTTCTGCCTCCATGCTTAGTTTGACCTACAAATGTCCTCCAGTGTTCACCTGATACTCTTATTTTGGGCATCTTTCCCCATAGTGGATGCTTGGAGAGCTCAGCTTTATTTTGTGTCACTGTATAGAATAGTGATTCTTCAGGTTTGAGGAGGGAAAGTGAACAGTGACATATGTACTTGGAAAAAGCATATTCGGTATGATAGTTTTATGTTTGAAAATAGAAAGTGCACTGGTGGTTGTAATATAACCTGCAAAATCAAGAGCCAAGTAAAATTTCTTGGCTGGGAAGATACCACTCTCAGTGGAAAGTCTACCTTATCATAAGGTTTTATGTTATATTGTATCAAAAGGCAGCAAGGATGAGAAACACTATTAACTTTTCTCAATTTCACATGGGACAAAAGAAAAAAGAAACATTATTTTAGAAGTTAAGACTGGCTAGCATGGTGGCTCACACCTATAATCCCAGCACTATAGGAGGCTGAGGTGAGAGGATTGCCTGAACCCCACAGGTTCGAGACCAGCCTGGGCAACTTGGCAAACCCTCATCTCTACAGTAAATCAAAAAATTATTGGGGTATGGTGGTGTGTGACTGTGGTTCCAGCTACTTGGAAAACTGAGGCGGAAGGATTGCCTGAGCCAAGCAGGTCAAGGCTGCGGTGGCTGTGGTGTACCACTGCCTCCAGCCTAGGCAACAGAGTGAGACTACCTCAAAAAAACAAAAAAAAAAGTCAAGACCACCCCTGCAAAGTGCTAAGGTTACACTAGAAGAGTTCGAAAGCAAAGCATAGCATCACAGCTGAACTTGAAAGTAAGAAACAAAAGCAGTATGAGAGAGAATTCGCCAGGTGCAGTGTCTCATGCCTGTAATCCCAGCACTTTGGGAGGTGGAGGCAAGAGTATGACTTGAGCCCAGGGGTTTGAGACCAGCCTGGGCAATATGACGAGACCTTGTCTCTACAATACATCAAAAAATTAGCCGGGCATGGTGGTATACGCCTATGGTTCCAGCTACTTAAGAAGGCTGAGACGGAAGGATCACCTGAGCCCCTCAGGTCAAGACTGTGATGGCCGTGAGCATCTCACTGCACTCCAGCTTAGGTGACAGAGTGAGACTCTGACTCAAAAAACCAAAATAATAATACAGTGTAACAACTATTCACATAGCATTTACATGGTATTAGGTATTATAAATAATCCAGAGATGACTTAAAGTGTATGGGAGGATGTGTGTAGATAGTATGCAAATACTGTGCCATTTCATATAGGAGACTTGAGCATTGGTGGGTTTTGGTATCTGTGGGCATACTGGAGCTAGTCCCTGAGGGATGATGTTGTATGAAATATGGTTAAGCCATACACATACAGATATCTTAAATATTTGTGAATATTTTGAACACCTGCCTTAGTGGAAGATTATGGAGATTTTGGAAATTAAGATGCTCAACAATAGTTATCCTTCTGATATTTTTAAAAAGCCAAGTTTTTAGATTTGATAAAATACCTGTTTATTGTGAAAGTTGTATAAGGGGTCAATAGCTGTAAATTAGTGTAAGTAACTATAATGGAATATGAGTGTTTTACCTTTTATCTATTGAAATGCATGTTTTAAAAACCTTCTTATGTGGTGAGGTGGCTCATGCCTGCAATCCCAGCACTCTGGAGGCCAATGCAGGATGATTGCTTGAGCCCTGGAGTTCAAGACCAGCCTAGGCAACATAGTGAGACCTTATCTCTGCAAAAAAACCTAAACATTAGCTGGGCGTGATGACACACACCTGTAGTCCCAGCTACTCTGGATGTTAAGGTGGAAGGATCACCCGAGTCCAAGAGGTCAAGGCTGCAGTGAGCTATGATCGTGCCACTATGAGAGAGTGAGACCTTGATTCAAAAAAACCAAAACCAAAACCTGTTTAAAGCCTTGGACTTTCATGTACATTCTGGTCATACTAGTCATTTTTTATTTTTATGTTTTGAGTTGGATTCTCACTCTGTCACCCAGGCTGGTATGCAGTGGCACACTCATGCCCACCACAGCCTTGACTTGCTGGGCCCAGGTGATCCTTCCACCTCAGCCTTCCAAGTAACTGGAACTACAGGCATGTGCCACCACACCTGGCTTATTTTTTGATATATTGTAGAGACGAGGTTTTGCCAAGTTGTCCAGGCTGGAAGAACATTGTTATTATTATTTTGTGTTGGGAGTCTCCCTCTGTCACCTAGGCTGGAGGACACTGGCATACTCACACCCACTGCAGCCTCAACCTACTGGGCTCAGGCAATCCTTCCACCTCATCCTTCCAAGTAGCTGGAACTACAGGCACACGCCACCAAGCTCAGTTAATTTTTGATTTATTGTAGAGACAAAGTCTTACCAAGTTCCCCAGGCTGGTCTCGAATCCCTGGACTCAGGCAGTCCTCTCGCCTCAGCCTCCCAAAGTGCTGGTTTTATAGGTTTGACTAGCCTCACACATATACCCTTTGCCAACCATTTTATCCAGCTAGCTAACGTTGCTGCAGGAGAGAACCACCTGTTTTGTTTTTTGTTTTGTTTTTTGAGTTGGAGTCTCACTCTGCCACCCAGGCTGGAGTTCAGTGGCACACTAACGGCCACCCCAGCATTGGCTTGCTGGGCTCCAGCAATCCTTCCACTTTAGCCTTCGAAGTAGCCAGAACTGCAGGTGTGCGCTACCATGCCCGGCTAATATTTATTGTAGAGACAAGGTCTCGCCAAGTTGTCCAGGCTAGTCTCGAACCCGTGGGCTCAGGCAATCCACTCACCTTGGCTTCCCGAAGTGCAGGGATTACAGACTGAGCCACCAAGCCAGTCTGAGAACGGCTTGAACACCACCTGGAGGCTCTCCCTGTTCAAATTATGAAGCTCATGTACTAAAGGATGGAACTTTATGCACTTGTGACCTCCAAATTAATTTAAGATGCAGTATTTGATTTATCAAGCTTACATGTTCATCTCTAGTTGTTTAGGAACTGTTTCTGGTTCCAGATGTGGTGGCAGCTATAATCATATTGCTGTGTTTCTGCTAAGATTTTGAAATAAAAACTTAGTTCATTTTTCAAAGAAAGGGCCTAATCTCTGAAATTTCTTTCACTTTATTGTTCCTAGAAGACGTGGGTTTGTTAACCATAAGGTCAGTGCTAAGAGTAATCTTTTAAGCCTCTCATTGTAGAGTTAGATCAATTGTACATGCCCTTTCTAATTTTGTAAATGGTTGGGTAATCAGGGATTTTCATGGCTGAGATTGTGGGTTTGAGTCCATTTTTGGACCAATTATTACCCTAAGATTTGATGTTCCCATGTTGTTTCCCTCTCACCAGGAAAAAAAAAAGTATAGATTCTTACACTGTAAGTTGTTAAAGGTTTAATGTGTTAGCCTATTCTCAAGAATACTACATTTGAATTTTAAAAGATGGGTGGTAGAAAAGTATGATGCTTAACAGAAAGTACATTCATGCACCCGATAACATTTTTTGGTCAACCATAGACCATGCATGCGATAACTGTCCTGTGAGATAATAACACTATGTCTTTTCTGTACCTTTTCTATATTTGTATTTAAACACACAAATGCTTACCATTGTGTTAGTTATCTACAGTATTCAGTACAGTAATGAACTGTACTGGTTTGTAGCCTAGGAACAATTGGCTATACCATACGGCCTAGGTATGCAGTAGGCTTCTAGATTTGTGTAAGTACATTCTGTAATATTCGCAGACCCACAGAATTGCCCAAGGACTCAATTTCTTAGAATATATCCCTACGGTTAAGAGATATATGACTGTAATCACTTATGTATCCAGCCTAGCCAGGGTACTGTGGAGACAAAGAGTAGATTGGACAACAGCCATCCTGCTGCTTGTAGACCAGAGCTGATTATGCTACTGACCAGCAATGTGTGAAACTTTTGAAAATTTTTTAAATGAAGGTTTTAAAAATGTATGGGAAGCCAGAGAGCCCAAAGACCAATATAGTTGTGAATTTTAGTGATTGTAAATTAATAGCTTAATTGTCAATTGATGAAAATTATGTATGTGAAATTTGGTGAGGTCTGCTGTAAACATGCATTACTTTAAAGGTGACTTTCTCTTGAAGCTCATTTGACATCATCATAGTTGGTGGCGGTATTGTGGGACTTGCCTCGGCTAGAGCACTCATCCTACGACATCCAGCACTTTCGATTGGCATTCTGGAAAAGGAGAAAGATTTAGGTATGTATGTTATCAGTGTTGCTCTTTGAATTGACTTGGGCAGGTTCTTATTCTGTCAGTTTTGAATCTTTCGTGCTGAACACCAGCATTAGTATCTTAATTTGAGTTCTCCTGAAAGCAGAGCATGGGACGAGGACTTGGATATAGGTGATTTATCTGAGAGGTTGTCTGGAGAGACAGGAGTAAGGGGTGGGGAGAGTCGTCAGGGAAGGAGAGAGACTTCAGGAGGGCGCATGAGGGTGCTCTTGGGAGCTCTGAGGACCAATGTAATGTTTCCCAGGATTGTGCTCATGTAGCCATCAGCTCCTGTCTCTCTTGATCGAGGCTGCTGCTAGTGATGTAAGTGTGCCTACCCCCACCTCCAAACGTTACCAAAGGCCCTTTGAGCAGAGTGCAGAGAGCCCCGAAGGGCTTGCTGGTCGTGAGAGATGAGGGTTTATGCACCAAAGTTGAAATCACAGATGGGCTGGAGGGATGGGACATGGATATCAGGGATGGCTGCTAGAGGAAGTTACCAGTGATCTGAACAGATTCAGGCAATTCAGAATTTTAAATGATGTGGTCTCTAAGAGCCTTGTTCAACTGAACATTTGTTCTCTTACCTCTTATGTTTTGTGTAAATTGTGTACTTTCTTTTACTCTATTTCTTGTCTTCTGTAGCTCTTCATCAGACTGGACATAACAGTGGTGTCATACATAGCGGAATTTATTATAAACCGCAGTCTCTAAAAGCCAAATTATGTGTACAAGGCGCAGCTCTCATCTATGAGTACTGTAACAAAAAGGGAATTTCCTACAAGCAATGTGGCAAGGTATGGCATTTTACAAGGGCCTTGACTTATTTATAACTAGCATTTTTCCAGTGATGTTTAACACTGAATTTTAAAAAATATCTGGCATTTTCTTCCTTTGTTTCTTTGTAATTTGTGAAATCTAACATTAGGAAATAACTGTTAAAAAAATGATGGTGTGACTTGCTCCATGTAATTTTCTAAATAAAAGTTTTATTGACGTAATTTATACACCATATAATTCACTCTTTTAAAGTGTACGGTTCAGCTTTTACTCTATTCACAGGGTTGTGCAGCCATCACAGCTATCTAATTTTAGACTGTTTTCATCACCCCAAAAGGACATCCCATACCCCTTAGCAGTCACTCCACATTCCCACCTCCCCTACCTCCTAGCACCACTAACACAGTTTTCTTCTCTGTTAATTTGCCTATTCTGAACTTTTTGTATAAATAGAATCATATGATATGTGGTCTTTTGTGACTGGCTTCTTTCACTTAGCATAATGTTTTCAAAGTTCACCCATCTCATATGAATCAGTACTTCATTCTTTTTTAGGACGAACAATATTCCATTGTATTGATATACCACATTTCATCTGTTCATCAGTTGATAGACATGAATTGTTTCCACTTTTTGACTGTTACAAATAATGCTGTGGACATTTGTGTGAACGTACACTTTCATTTATCTTGGGTGTATACCAGGAAGTATAATTGCTGGGTTATTTGGTAACTCTGTGTGTAACATTTTAAGGAACTGTCAGACTGTTTTTCAGAATTCTGTACTATTTTGCATTCCCACCAGTAATTAATGAGGATTCCAGTTTCTCCATATCCTTGTCAATACCTGTTATTGTCTGTCTGTCTTTATTTTTAGCTATCCTAGTATGGATGTGAAGTAGTATCTCAGTTTTGATCTGCGTTTCCCTAGTGATTAATGATGTTAAGTGTCTTTTCTATTTTTTCTTTATAACAATTAATTATTTTTTAATTGACAAACATTGTATATATTTATCACAATGTATATATTTTATAATATGTATACATTGTGGAAGGGCTACATCAAGCTAACCAGCATATGCATAGCCTCACATACTTATTTTTGGTTTTGTTTGTTTTGAGTTGGAGTTTCACTGTCACCTAGACTGGAGTGTGGTGGCATGCTCCCAGCCACTGCAACCTTGACCTATTGGGTTCCAGTGATCCTTCCGCCTCAGCCTTCCAAGTAGCTGGAACTACAGGCATGTGCCACCACTCCTGGCTAATTTTTTGGTTTATTGTAGAGACGAGGTCTTACCAAGTTGCCTGGGTGGGTCTCGAACCTGTAGCCTCAGGCAATCTACTCGCCTTGGCCTCCCAAACTGCTGGGATTACAAGCTGAGCCACCGAGCCTGGCCACTCTCTACTTTTATGACAGAATTTTCTTCTTTTTTTAAGACTGACTAGAAATCTATTATGCATATATACCACATTTTCTTTATCCATTCATCTATTATTTTTTTTCTTTTTAAGTTGTAGTCTCACTCTGTCACCCAGGCTGAAGTATAGGGCCACACTAACGGCCACTGCAGCCTTGATCTCCTGGGCTCAGGTGATCCTTCTGCCTCAGCCTTCCAAGTAGCTGGAACTACAGGTACATGCCACCATGCCCAGTTAGTTTTTAAAATTTATTGTAGAGGTGAGATCTCTCCATGTTGCCCAGGCTGATCTCAAACCTGTGGCTCAGGCAATTCTTTTGCTTTGGCTTCCCAAAGTGCTGGGATTACAGGCGTGAGCCACTGCGCCCAGCTGTCTATTCATGGACATTTAGGTTGATTTCTTATCTTGGCTATTGTGAATAATGCTACAACAATCATGGGAATTCATGTATCTCTTTGACATACTGACTTTATTTCCTTTGGATATATACCCAGTAGTGGGATTGCTGGATTTATGTTGAATGTCTTTTTTATGTGCTTATTGGCTTTTCTTGTGGTTTCTTTTGAGAAATGTTTTACCTTCTTATTGTTTAGTTGTGTATATTCTTTATTTATTGTGGGTATAGTATGTCAGTTTTATGATTTGGAAAATTTTATACCATTCTGAAAGCTTTCTTTTATACTTCCTTGTCGGTGTCCTTTGAAGCACTAAAGTTCTAAATTTTGATGTTCGCTTTATCTTTTTTGTTGTTGTCACTTATACTTTTTAGTATGATATCTAAGAAATCATTGCCTAACACTGCATCATAAGGATTTTCTCCTATGTTTTCTTCTAAGAGTTTTGTAACCTTAGCTCTTCCATTTAGATCTATGATCACTTTTTAATTAATTTTGATATGTGGTGTGAGGAAGGGGTTCAACTTCATTCTTTTGCGTGTGGGTATCTAGTTGTCTCAGCATCATTTGTTGAAAAGACTATTCTTTCTATATTAATTGTTTTGTTACTCTTATTAAAAAATCAGTAGGGTATAAATGTTTATGGTTTCTCAATTCTATTTTATTGACATATGTCTACCTTTATCCCAGAATAGGAAATGTGAGTCCTCTAACTTTGTTCTTCTTTTTCAAGGTGGTTTTTGCTATTCCATTTCCAAAAGGCAGCTAGAATTTTGAAAGGGATTGTGCTAAATCTATAGATAAATTTGGGGACTATTGCTATCTTAACATTGTTAAATCTAGCAATCCATGAATATGTGATTTCTTTCCATTTATTTAGACCTTCTTTAATTTCTTTCAACAATGTTATGTCATTTTCAATGTATAAGTCTTATACTTCTTTTAAAAAACTTATTTCTTGGTATTTTATTCTATATAATGTTTTTTGAAGGGAATTGTTTCTTAATTTTATTTTTGGCTATTTGGTGCTAATGTGTACAATATGGCTGACTTTTGTTTATTGAGTTTTGTTTTATTTTGTTTTTTTGCTTTGAAAGTCTTTCATAATTGAGTTTATTGGTTGTGTTGAGGATCAGTACACAGACATTTCAATTTGTACACAGTTCTTAGCATATGTACCAAAAATAAAAAAAGCCATGTATCGTTATTTTTAAAAAGTTATTCCAGTGACTTTCAGCTTAAAATTTGGAGGCAAATTTTCCTTAAGAGAATGTCAAGTACCAGTATCTTCAAATGTTGTAAGCTGTTACATACATCCCGCCAATTCACAATTTATCATATATACAACATACTCAATTTTTCCATCTTTCACAGCATATTAGCAAAGTTATTAGGAAAACAGGACTTCCACGACCAAAGATGTTACAGAGTGCACACAATTCTGACTGGGAGAGCCATGATCAAGGAGTGGTTTTCTTTAGAAAACAATTCTACTAAAAAGCAACATGGGAATAGAAGTAACTTTAAATGTTCAAGACATTAAATGCAGGATTGTGATCCATATTGCCACTTAGAATACTTTGCATTACAGGATATAAAAACTAGCCCCCTTAGCCGGGCGTGGTAGCGCGCGCCTGTAGTTCGAGCTACTTGGAAGGCTGAGGCGGAAGGTTCGCCGGAGCCCAGCAGGTCGAGGCTGCGGTGACCGGGAGTGGCCACTGCACTCCAGTCTGGGTGACGGAGTGAGACTTCAACTCAAAAAAAAAAAAAAAAAAACCTAACCCCCCATCTATGGAATGTTAAGCAGACACCCAAGACGGTCAAAGCCTCCCATAATTCAATATCCCACACTATTTTCTGATTGTACCAAAAAATAAACAGCGAATGATTTCACCTCTTAGAAAAAAGCATTTACACTTTAAAAATGGGATGAGGTAGGATTCCCTCCTTCTTAAAAATGTTTCTAGAGCTACTAAAAAACTTGCATTTACAAAATAATTGACAAAAATATTCCTCTGGATTGTACAAGAAGGGAGACAGAGACCACTGATAAGACAAGCGATATAATATTATTCAGACTTGGCTTCTTTCTCTCCTGCTTTATCAGAGGCTGGATTCTCCTCGGTTTTAGTTTCTCCATTTTCTGCAGGTAACTCTTCTTTGTTTCTTGGTTAGCCACTTCAGACTGCTTTCCCTTCACTCGCCTTTTCCCTTTTGCTTGCACTTTTTAAAGATTTACCCATCCCGCCACCGTTTTTGGCTTCGCTTCCACTTTTGCAGGAGCAGGTTTAGCCGTCAACTGCGCCCATCTCCTGGTAGGCTCCTCCAGCACAGGCTGGGTGCCTGCCGGGTGCCTGCAGGCAGCAGCGCGCCAA